>OX420958.1:2818068-3541401 GCA_949091785.1 Polymixis lichenea
CTTGTAACCATGATTTCAGCACATGATTCCAGAGGGTGTCTGAAATCATGTATGAAATCATGGTTAGGTTAGGTTAGAAATATTTAATCGGTTTTCAAACAAAATCTGCAATTGCGTAGAAAAGTGAAATAGCTACGCAGTCAAAATGTATGGAACGGCTATTATTATTTTTTAATAACTGGCGAGAATTTCATCGCAAGGAGGTTCAGAATCATGTACTAAATTAACGGTAACAGGTTTCACATTGATGTACCTGCCACCCTGGATTTCAAAAATACGTTTTTATTACCTGTGACTCAAAGTCAAATAGCGTTCCAGGGCCACAAGGCATTTCAATTTTATTTCCATTGCTGCATTGATAGTATTTAGAACAATCTGTTGGATGGGCCAGCAAGTGATGTACGCTGAAGTCTGCCGGACAACCATTGGGCAGGAATTCTGCTGGTGCAACTGTTGTTGCTGCAACTGTTGTTGTTGTTGGTAATGGTGTTGTGGTTGTTGTTTGTTGTGGTGATGGTGTTGAACATTGTACTGCGAACGGCCAGTTGCATACCTGGGAAAAAATGGTTTTTATATTACTTAATGATTTATATAAATGTTGATGGATGGAGAGGGAGTAAGTTTAAGTCCCATGTAATAGGGGGCGAGCCTAATGACATCGATCGCGAATAAATCTAGCCTGCAGGCTGCCACTGAGAAAAGCCTGATGGAAAATCCCAATAAACACTATATCCAAAATTATAAAATATATTTTATTCCACATAAACCTGCATGGGCACTTAAGAAGCGTCAGAAGCTAGGTGCACGGTTCCAATTGGTCGTTTCCTATGGAGAAGAGCCAGCAAGAAACTTCACGTTTACTATTTTAAAAACAATTGGCTTTTAAAATGATTTTTTTTTAATTACAGTGTTAATAGGTATGGGAGGGCAGTGTAGGCTTTAGAAAATGGTCTACAAGGCCTGAAACTGGTAATCGAACTTAGGACCTCATACTCAAAAGTAGCGGTTGCAAGCTCTAGACTAGACCAATGAGGCAGATAATAGGTGTAAATTTAAACACATAATCAAGGTAACTTAAACAAGATAAGAGCCAACGCTGCCGGTTTAAATAAGGTCTCCTGCATGACCAAGAAATTTCTATTTCCGGTTAGATTAGAACAAAAAACTTTACCGATACGCTTTTTGTTCTTAGGGCTAATTACTTCACATCAATTTATTTAAAGATATTCGACATCGAATCAAAGTAGCCGACATGACCCGAAGAATTGCCAAACTTAAGTTGCAGTGGACAGGGCACATTGCTTGCAGATTAATGAGGCCGAAAGGGTCTGGAGTGGCGACCGCGTACCGAGACGTGGAGTTAGAAGGCCTCTCACAAGGTGGACCGATGAACTTGTGAAGGCCGCAGGAATCGGCTAGATGCGGGAAGTACAGAACCGGTCGAAATGGTGGAGCTTGGGGGAGGTTTATGTCCAGCAGTGGACGGTTTTTGGCTGAAATGATGATGAATTTATTTAGCCAGAGATTTGTTTTTTACAAATTGCCTTCCAACTTAAATGGTCCGCTTATTCAAGTCACAGCTGCTATTCTATGACAGTTGTATGAATTGGCTATAACACGGCAAATAGACGGAGTGTCTCTATTTGATAAAGCTTGATTTAGCATGTATATTTTATTAAGATGACTAGTTATTGATTTAAATAAAGTAGGTACGTTGATTACAAAAAAAAATAAGACGTTAATTTTAAATGCGGGAGCACATTGCTCGCAGAACAGATGGTCGATAGGGCCTAAAGGTTTTGGAGTGGCGCCCACGTACCGGAAGACTTAGAGTGAGATTAAGGCCTCCCACAAGGTGGACCTATGACCTGATGAAGGCCGCGGGAATCCGCCGGATGTGGGAAACACAAGACCGGTCGAAGTGGAGAAGCATGGGGGAGGCCTATGTCCAGCAGTGGACATCTTTCGGCTGAAATGATGACGATGATGGCTCAAATACGTTTCTGCCTTTTCCCGACCATATTGGGGCCGGTTTACCAAACAAGCATCGTTAAACCAGAACAAAAATTGACAAAAAATGGTCCTTAGTTCTACTCCCAAGTCAGGCTAAATATTACCGAATTTTTCTATCTGGAACCTCTCAGTAGCAGCCCGTAGTCTGAATTTATACCCGGTTGATCAAAGGGCATAGCGGATCCTTATGATGCCGCAGATGAACTTGCGAAGAGAGGCTCAGATGTGAAAGTGCTAAGCCCGTACCCGCTTCTCCCCCTGCCTTTCTCACAATTTCGTGCGTAGATTCGCCAAAGATCGACCGAACTCCATAACAACAGATGGTCACGGGTAACAGACTGTAGACAGTCAAAATTGGCTTTACCAATTGTACCCGCGATTAACCAAAAAACTTCTCAGCCTGAGTAGAAATAACCTTAGAAGTATAATATCAACAATTACGGGCCATAACTCCCATAACAAATATATTTTTAACATAGGCGCCACAGACAGCCCGCTTTGCAGGGGTTGCCTTGACGCCGAGGAATCAGCCGCCCACGTCATCCTGGAATGCGAGGCCATGGCTTTTCCACGTGTAGTTATCCTCGGAACAATGAGGTCGCTCCGCGAAGCCTGTGAAGCTCCCAGGAAGCTTCTGTGCGGAGCTAGGCTGGCTCTGTTAGCCAGAATCCCCACGCACAACGGACCGAATGGGAGTCTAAGTGCGGAAAAGGGAGTCCCATCATCATCATCATACCCGTTGATGGCAATAGGCTCGCTCCCTATTACAAGGCACTTAAACATAACTGGCAAAATATGGGTATACTATAGGTGCCCAATGCTTCGGGGAAACAAGGCGTGATGTTTTGTTAAAGAAAGCCGAAAATGTTTACGTACTTGTAAATTTGCATCAAAGAGCGTGCCAGGCGCGCAGCTCATCTCTATCTTGTTGCCATTGCTGCAACTGTAGTACTTAGAGCAGTCGTTCTCGTGTGGCAGCAGGAGGTGCACGTTGAAGCTTGAGGGGCAGCCATTAGGTAGGAACTGGGCTGAAGATGCAGCTATCAATGCCAGGAAGGTGATAGCTTTGTACATATCTGTGGAGACAGAATACGTAGTGTGTTAAACGAAACTCCTTAAAATATTAGACCTAAAATTCTTTTCCTAATACACTTATTCCTCATTTTTCTAATACCTTCTTCTTTGTAAGAAACTTACAGATCCTAAGTGACATCTTCTAATATATAAAATTGTCGTGTCACAGTTTTCGTTGCTGCACCATACTCCTCCGAAACGGCTTGACCGATTTTGATGAAATTTTTTGTGCTTATCCGGTATCTATGAGAATCGGCCAACATCTATTTTTCATCCCCCTAAATGTTAGGGGTAGTCCACCCCTAAATAATTTATAAGGCAAAACAACGTTTGCTGGGTCAGCTAGTTATTAAATATAAATCTATGTGCTAAGTTTTTTATATTTTTTGATTGCCTACAAAACAATCTTATTACTAAGGTGTACAAGGACCACTATCGATAACGGTAATTGAACTATAGAACTAAAATTCAAGCCCTCTGACTTATAAACAAGGAATAAAGTTATACCAGGAATAACAAAGGAATAGAATTACTTTATTGAGCAAAAAAAAAATCAAAATCAAAAGTCATTTATTCAAACTAGGCTGAGAGTCAGCACTTTTTGAACGTCAAAATTACATAAGACAGTCCCCCCAAAAAGCCCGCCCTTCACCACTTCCTAGTGCTTTAGGGAAGGCATGTATTTTCAATTAAAACGAATACAGGCACTTCGAATTGTCTAGAGGTCGGTCGATCAAAAAGATTAAGCTAGTAGATAATTTCACAGCGTAGTAGGACCTATGGAGAAGAACGAACAAGAAAACTCTTTTAACAGTATCCGTGGAGATTCTATTTTTTTTTAAATCTATTTTATTAAAATTTAAAACATCAAAAAATTGTTACAACCAGACAACTACAAAACTAGTCTTAAATCATAATTTTATATGATGTTATTATAAATAATGATAGCTATCGATAAAAGCTATTTTTTTTTGCACAAATACTCCCAAATACTGAAATCCAATTAGTTAATTGGAATTCATATCTATTGTCCACTATTATGATTGATTGGTGCTGTTTTGTTCAATCAATCAATACGATCCAAGACAGTTACTTTGTACCTGTAACAGCCGACAAGCAGCCTTAGCATACCGCTTTCTATTACTATGGAGAATAGACAGTGATTTTTGAATACAAAGTGACATTTCGTTTCTCCATTTTTGACATCGCACCGTAGATATCCTTCTACAATCTGTCATTTTTGTATTTCGTCTCTAACGATCTTTGTCTAGGTCCATAAAAATATAGACTACCTATTTCAGAAGAATATTTATTTATTTATTTATTTAAACTTCTCGCACACAAAAAGGTACAAAGGTGGACTTAATGCCTTAGGCATTCTCTACCAGTCAACCAAGGGTGGTGAAGAGATTAGATGGCAGGTGCTTAGGTTGAGAGGATCAACGACTACAAATTATATCATAATGAATAATAAATAGGTTATAAACTAATAATGCGCATACAAATTGTCAAAATCACACTGACTACAAACTTTCTACTCGACGGCCGCAAAGTATATACGATTATCTACAAAATCATAATTCGTTTAGAACGCATAACTGTGAAAATTAATATAAGAACATAGGTATCTTCTCCTATTGTACATCATTTAGTTAATAGTCATGTCTATTCTTCCGTTGACAAATCGGTGCTCGTGCTAAGCCTGCTGCAGCAACCTGCACCCTAATTGCGTAAAACACTTGCAATCACGATCCTTCAGATTGTATTCATCTGCTCGACAACTTAAAATACGCAATGAGTGTTTAATATGTACGGTCACTATAAATAAGTAACCAGGGTCGTACGATATAGTTGAAGTTTAGTAAGAAACTCATGGACGTTTTCAAATAAATGTAATTTAGTTAATAGAAAACAAACAGTTAATTTAAGGGAGCGTGACCAGAGGGCCCGATTTTTAGGTCAAAGAATCGGGGCTTTTCTCCCACTGACAGCGATGCTGACGGATTTTTTGATGCCCAATGAGCTCTTCCCTCTCTTTTTTCCATTATTGTACTTAATTTATATATTAAATTGTAAAATGTATTTAAGATGTCTTTATAAATATTTATATCAATTAATTAGACTGTCTCTTTATTGACTAGCATTAAATAATGTTCTTTTATCAAATTAAATTCGAAAACATCCATCAGTTTCTAACTTAAATTCAACTATATCCGACAATCGTGTTTAGTGTATCTCTTTTGGTGGATCTACTAGATTAGTCACACATTACCCAAATAAAGTTACATTCTTTGATAACTGAACTTTTTATATCGATATTTAAATCTAAAAGTCACGGTTGAATTGCATTGCTTGCGCAATCATTCTATTTATCATTAGTTCTGATTTTATCTGCTAAATTATTTACAGTTACAACGCAGTAAGTATTTCTAATTTTATCGTACCTATATGAGCAAAAAAAAACATTATTTTTTCTGCAAAGCTGAATGAAATGCTCAGTGCATTTCATTAAGCCCCACCGTGGTTTGACCGCACTCAATTAATCGAATGAACCTCAAGATTTACACTAGACCTTGAAGCCTCGTGTTCCATGATGCTACAGATACCATTGTATATCAAGGGAGGTACCGTAATGGTAGGGAAGACGTGCCCTTAGGATAGGGAAGGATTACGAGCTAAATGGTGCGTCATGTTCGTGAACGGGCGCCGCCAGTTGGAACTGGTCATCTCTTAGATCCCACGGCTTATTTTAATTTCTGAATTATTATTTTATTTTTGTTTTAATTACGAACATCGTTCTCACGTTGATAATTTCAACATAATGATGTAACCATTTTTTTTTGTAACAATACCATGATTTTAAAAGAGTGTCCATGGAGTTTCTTGCCCGTTCTTCTCCATAGGTACCTACGCTTTGGAATGGGCAACTAGCTTCATCTTTCTAACTCACCGACCTTGACTATTCAAAAGTGCCTGTAATTGGTTTATTTGAAATAAATGCTTTGAGTTTGAGTTTGAGTTTGAGCCGTGCCAGATATACATCCTAGAGTAGCCATGCGTCGGATTGCCGTCCCTTAGGACCAGGAAATTGAGGAGACAGAGAGTGCACCAGAGTTTGCCCATACACTGCGCTGTGCACTATAAATCTCCTGATAGTACTCCTGCTTGGCTGGTCTCCGTTGTGATTGGCCGCGAAAATCGAAACACAGTATGGAATGATCATGATCATCTGCCTAAGCAGAGGTTCACAACTATGTTGATGAAGGTGAGGACCAGTATTTTACACGGAGCGACTGCCTGTGGCCTCCACAACCCAGTCACTGGGTAATAGGATACCTCTTGGTAAGACTGGTTATCAAACTTTCAGGTTTCTGACGACCCCTAACGACTATCATAGAACCACGAATGACAGACGAGTTTGAACCAACAATTGGTTTTACGTGCATTCCGAGGCACGGGAATCTTGGTTGGAGAGATCATTATAGGGGTCAAAATAATTGTCACTAACCATTCAGACTCCGGGTTTCTACCGAAAATTTTCTATACGATAAATCTTTTTCATTTTGTATCTACACAAAATTGCACTGAAAATCCTTCGACCAGCACTGTTCCTGTCGCCTCATTTGTCATAAATTAATATATTAAAAACTATCACAATTATTAATGCACTTTAATTAATTTACCCCAGCCCATTGCCTTTCAACTATGTAATTTAAAAATAACAATTCCAAAAACGTTAAAATGAATTGTAAAAAAAATGATTAAAAATAATAATTATAATTAAGCGTGACTAATTTACATGTTGTTTGTTTAAATTAGGCACTGTTTTAATTATTCATAGTTGAATGATAATTATTGATAAAGGGTAAAAACTTGCATTTAATTATTTACTTTATTTTTTTGGTTAAAAATGTTGAAAGTGGTAAGTCAAATAAGTGATTTTTAATTGAATTAGTTTCATTTTAAATTATTTAATTTTATAATTATTAAACTAGCTAATAGTTCATAATTATTAACGAAGTGTAACACGCGAAAAAGTTGTCACAAAAATGCTTTCCAAAGTTCTGAATTTAAAAAAGTTTTATCAGGTCCACAGTCCAAGCTACTTCACAATAATAATATTATTTAAAAATAAACACTATCACGACTCACCTTAATAATGAAAAAAGTATCTCAGATCACAATTATTATTTTTTTTCCCGAATAATAACATCACTTTTGCCCTGTAGGCAACACTTTATCAAAAAACTTTTCAATCTTTTTTGCACTGTGATGTGTATTTACTCGTTTATGTAAATCAATTAAAATATAACGGCTGGTATCGCTAAATATATCAGAGCTACTTATAATACTATCACTCGATCAAAACGCGTCACCGGAAAACATATCTATCGTAAAGTTTACATGTACACTTAAATATTTTAGGCTGATTAGACACATTTATTTTTTGGTTACCGTTTGAACGAAAATTAGTTTTAAATAGGTAAGTGAAAAGGTCATCAACATCTGCCTAACCTTTTGCCAAGTATGTTGGGGTCGGCTTGCAATACTGGTATTACAAGCCGACCCTAACATACTTAAAACTGTTTTTTTACATAGAACGATGCCTATCTGATCTTCACGATCCAGTTACTGGGTAACATGATACCCGTTGCTAAGACTGGTTGTCAGACTTTCGGGTTTCTGAATTCCCGTAACATCTGTCATACATCTTTGACAGTCACGAACAATGGCGCATTACACACAGTATTTTATGACTTACAACAAGAAAACGGTAAGTTTACCATTTTTCATGGCACCTGCAATTTACGATATTAAATACCGGAAATGAAAAATAAATGAAATACATGGTAACTATCTTGTTTTAATTTTGCCTTTACCGAATACTGCTTACTTATATTTATACTAGCTTTTGCCCGTGGCTCTGCCCGCGTGGATGTCGGTTATCGCGTAAAAAGTACCTTATGTCCTTCTCCATATTCCAGGCTATATCTCTGCCAAATTACATGACGATCGGTTCTGCGGTTTAGGCGTGACAGCGTGACAGAGAGACAGAATTACTTTCGGACTTATAATATTAGTAGGGTTATAGTAGGGATTATTAAAGGTTTTACCTGGTTATAAAGGGCTATTGAAGGGGATAAAGGGCTTTTGTAAGTTTGATAATTATTTAGATTTTCTTTAAAGAAAGAAAGAAAAGAAAGCGCGCGCGCGTGTGCATTCTTTCTTTCTTTCTTTATTCACCTCGTTAAAAAACCTTATAGTCATGAACATTCATACTCAAAAGAGTATAAATGTCGATATGGCTATATTCTTAGGGGCGACCAACGAAAAGATGGATGGTGTGAATGAATTTAGGAAGGGGGTGACAGTAGCGGGATGAGGGGTAATACTTGGTTCCTAAACGAGTCGTTTTGCTTACCAATGGTTGCATTTTTTTTAACTTCCAAACAGGGCATATAAAGTTTCGGATAAGGCGGGAGGAAACGCCCGGGTGTTTTCACTGCGGTGGAGGTCTGCCCGGCTTGGGCGGAGCACCGCCGTGTCCTCGTGGAGACGATCGGCGGCGGCGATCTCTCGCGTCCGGTCCTGGTCCAGGCCATGGTACGGAGTGAGAGTGCATGGGGAGCCGTCACCTCCTTCTGCGAAGCAGTGTTGCTCGCGAAGAGGAACCCGGCGCACGTGAGGGAGAGGCAGTATATGCGCCTTCATGGCCTTAGTCGCCGCAGGAGACGCCCTGGGCGTCGGAAATCCCAGGCTGGTTCCCGGCCACCGTAGGCGCGGGCTTGCGGACGATGAGTAATGGGTAACTCGCTGTCCGGTAAGGACCAAGCCCGGGTCGACGGCGTATTGTGTTACATGCGCACCTCAAAGATGTTAGAACCAACTGGCCGATGCCTGCCAGGGGTGCGGGTTGTTCGAAAGAGTTACTGCGGCCCCTGTCACACAGGCAACTGAGGGAACACAAGTGGGTTTTAGTCAGTAAAAGTCTGACACGCCCTCCTGCTCCACCCAGAGCGGTTATTTGATGATTTCCCACCCAAAAAATAAAAACGGAGCATATAAATAGGTTCGCAAGCTAATTTTACCTGTGTCAGCTACTTCCATATGACATGTGAGGGTCTACTATGCAAAGCTATGAGATCTTTTATTACTGGTAAAGTTACAAGACTCTTAATTATAACCAATAATGGTCCGTAAATTACAGGAATCGGCCATAATTGAAGTATGGAAAAAAGACATACACCGACCCCAAATAAATTGGGATAAACTGAGGAGAACGTTGCTGATGATTTATTTACCTTTTTAAATAGCAAGGGGGTCCAATTCATGTACTGAATCCATGGTAACAGGATGTGCGTCGATGTCATTGCCACCCTTTAAAAGATCGGGCTTGCAGACGGCGAGTAATGGGTAGCTCGCTGTCCGGTAAGGACCAAGCACGGGTCGACGGCGCGTTGTGTTCCACGCGCGCCTCAAAGAGATGTCAGCAGAAACAGATGGGGCCCGCAAGGGCCGATGCCTGCCGGGGGTGCGGGTTGTTCGAAAGAGATACCGCCGCCCCTGGCACACAGGCAACTGAGGGAACACGGGTGGGTTTTAGTCAGTAATTTTCTGACACGCCCTCCCGCTCCACCCAGAGCGGGAGAAGTTATTTGATGATTTCCCACCCAGAAAAAAAAAAACCCTTTAAAAGATACATTTTTAACCAGTGTGCAAACTGTAACCATGAAATGAACATATCATCCTAGATCCCCCAGCGCAGAAATTTAACGTCGATTATACAAAAAAAAAAATTCAGCGCTGTTTGCACAGAAAAGTGCAATACCTATGCGGTCAAAATGTATGGAACAGCTGTTTTTTTTTTGTTTTAAAAGTTTTTTTAAAGTCATAAATATCCAGAATATTAACAGTATCCCATATTGTGTTTCTTACAATACCTACAAAACTGCTAAATACCACCAAAACCGCTCAACAAACCCCGAAATGGTAGTAAAATACCAAGTAGATTCACTTATACGTTTAAAACGCGGAAATTTTCAATTTTTCACGTACCTACACTTTATCTAATATTTTTCCATTAATCCGATAGAGCGCTAAATTCATGGAAAATGACGCTTACGCCGTCAATTAGAATGACGACATAAAAGGCTTAATGAATAAATGCCGAAGTCATTAATCAAAATAAATTTTCACCAATCATCGACTTCCTGCTGGTGATTGGTCAGTTTTCAATTGAATTAGCCCCCTGATTGGCTGTCTACTTAAGCCCTTTTAGCTGGAAGAATCCAACCTTCCAATCGATTTATTTTAAATACCTTTTGTGCCTAATTGTTTTTATTATAAGTTTATTTATGAGCTACCTGAGCAATTAATATTGTACATTAAATTATTTTCTAATATTTTTTTTTGTTTTTCCGTAATACCACTCTTTCTTAAGTACTTAAAAAAAAATAAGGGGTCATTGACCTTATTTGCGACTTTAGATACCTGTTTAGAAAATCTAAATTATTATAAAGAGAAAACATTATATTGTTTGCTTTTTTTACTTTTTACGCTCACGCTAAAACGGATAAACGGATTTGGATGAAATTTCGCACATAGGTAAACCATTACTTTGATTAAGACATACAATTCTTTTTATTCCGATATTCCCACGGGATTGCGACTTATGCAGGTGAAACCAAGGGGTGCAGCTAGTATCCATTAAACCTATGCATAAGCATATATGTATAGTTATATATGTGTTTTAGTTTATATGTATAATTATATATGTGTTTTAGTTTATATGTATAATTATATATGTGTTTTAGTTTATATGTATAATTATATATGTGTTTTAGTTTATACGTATAGTTACATATGTGTTTTAGTTTATACAATGTGTAACAAAAACCCTATTGTTCCTTCTACCCACGTTTTCAGAATCGGTATACATACGTAATAAAGCAAGTCATTTATAAAAACTGTTTAGCAAAAATAATTAAAATAAATATGTAATTATGAATATTTGTAATGTTTAACTGATTTTGATTTTCATAGGTGACTTATAAAATATCATCATCTACCTCGCCTTTTCCCAACTATGTTGGGGTCGGCTACCAGTCTAACCGGATGCAGCTGAATAAAAATATTTTACATGGAGCGACTGCCTATCTTTCTAACCTCCATAACCCAGTTACTGGGTACTACGATACTCCTTAGGTAAACTATTAATATTCTAATAAAGTACTTAAGTAATTAGGTAGCTAATTATTATATTTAGATATGAAGGTGAAGGTAGATCTGGTTAAAAATTAGCAAATTATTATCTTTAAATTAGTTATTATCTGATTCTGATTATTTCTAATAATTCTAACAGTTGTAATCAACACGATTAAATTAAAATACACAAAAACAAAAAATCTCTTTTTCCGTTTGCTATTGGATTTTTTTTTCTTAAAAACTAAATCTGTGACTGCATCGTTGGCCTAGTAGTTACAAGCACGACTGCTGAGTGTGAGTTCTTGGGTTCGATTCCCAGGTCGGACAAAGTGGCATTTATTTATTTATTTATTTATTTAACCATTTATGCACACACTTATAAACAGACAAGAAGAAAGGAACAGATAAATACGTACATAGGCAATGCTTATTTCTACAGAAATCTCTTCCAGCACACCTGCGATAGGAGAGAAGATAACAGAGATGTAGACAACGCGTGTAATAACAGCACAAGGGAAAACATAAAATTACAAATTAAACTCTAATTTAAATATACACACATAATATGAGATTATACATACATACAAACATACATACATACATACTTGTAAAATAAATATCACCAAAATATATAGAAATAAAATGTAATTTAATTAATAAATACATAAGCAATTATGATAAAGTGGAGAGATAGTGTTCTTTCACTCTCCTTTTGAATACAACTACAGTTTGGCAATCCCTAATGTCAGGCGGAAGTGAATTCCATAACCGGACCGCGTGCACAGTGAAGGAGTAGGAGTAGAAGTCAGTTGAGTGGGGAGGGGACTTGAGGAGATTTGGGTATTGTGATTTTCTATCTGGAACTTTTCAGTAGCAGCTAGGAATCTGTTTTTGTGTGTGGTTAATTACAATAGGCTCGTCCCTTATTAAATGGGACTTAAATATAACTGGCGAAATGTAGGTATAATACAGTTACACTTCTGCCTAACCATTCGGGAAGAGCAGTCGTAATGTTATATTATATTACTCAACCAACGATCGATGATACAAAACGGTAGCTCAAACAAAGGCATTACACATTTTTCCTCAATTCTATTTTAAAGCATTATTCAACGTTATATTGATAACTTAAGCCTTTAAGAGAAAGATTACGAAATGCTGATAATTATCAACATTTTTAACATCCATTTCAATGTAAATAGAAAAGGATCTCGAAGGTAATTTCAAAGATAAGGACCGGTAAATCAGTATTAAATAAATACTTCGTAAAAAACCAACTATAATCATTCTTCTCCTAAGTACCTACATTTGGTGACTGTACAGAACTTACTAATGGTGATATTTACCAATGAAACTTGAGGACTACTCCCTAGACACAAAATCAGCCGAAGTTACGGGCGTTTCGTACTCCTTTCACTTAAGGACATTTGAATAGTTTGGGGCCCGAACTAAGAATATGTATCGAGTGTACAAAATGTGACGAATTTACTTTGTGGCGAATGTACAATAACCCGAATTAATTCCAATACGATTTGATAGTTTTCTCCACTATAGATATGTCTTTGCCCGTCCGAAAAAAATGATTACACACTTATTTTAACGAATCAAATACTTTCGCCGAGCCCGTACCTTCGTTGACGGACTTAGAAAGTCCCGTACCTTCGTTGACGGACTTAGAAACTGCCGTACCTTCGTTGACGGACTTAGAAACTGCCGTACCTTCGTTGACGGACTTAGAAAGTCCCGTACCTTCGTTGACGGACTTAGAAAGTCCCGTACCTTTGTTGACGGACTTAGAAACTGCCGTACCTTCGTTGACGGACTTAGAAAATCGACCACCCGAACCCGATCAGCATAGCTCAACCGCTTTCAAGAGCTATGAGGTCTTATTTGCTAATTAGTATCCACGGTTATGTAATTCGTTATTATTTCATCATGCTTTGTATGTTGTGTTATGTCTTTTGTGTGCACCAAATAAAAGATTTAAATATTTATCTATCTTATTTGTTGATTCGCAAGAATTCACTCTCCCGAATTATACAAATCGACGCTTTTAAATAGTATGCTATTTTCTTGCTGTCGCACGAAGTTAATTTGTTTGTGGGAAAATTGACAAATCCAGAAATGGGTGTCGTAGAAGGCGACTAAGGGACTTACTAGAGAATGGGCAGCAGCGTTCTCTATGCATTTTACCACCATACTGCGATCGCCAACCCGCCTGCCAAGCGTGGCGGTTATGGCAAAACCTCCCTTTTGGGGGAGGCTTATGTCCAGTAGTGGACGTCTTTCGGCTGATATGATGATTGGGTTGACCTATCTTAAATTTCGCAGTAGGAGTCCGGAGTCTGGATTTGTGCCTGGTCGGTGGCAATAGGCTTTCCCCTATTACATACTGTCTAAATGTGGGTGTACTATATGTAGACAACTCTGCCCATCCCTTTGAGGAAGCAAGGCGTAATGTTTCTTTCAATTAATTAAATTAGAAGAATCATTGCGCAATCATGCATCATGCAAAAGTCCAGCTACAGTGTATAAACAAAACGTGTCGCAACGTGAATTTAAAACATGATAAAATGCCAATCACGGTGACTACTTTAATAAAAACAAAACACTGCTCTCTACTGTACCCGCGGCTATTACTCATAGCGCCAGTTGTAAGAACGAACTTTAACTTTTAGTTCGAAAGAGATACCGCGGCCCCTGGGAAACAGGCAACTGAAGGAACACGGGTGGGTTTTAGTCAGTAAAAGTCTGACACGTCCTCCCGCTCCACCCAGAGAGGCAGAAGTTGTTTGATGATTTCCCACCCAAAGAAAATAAAAGGCCGTCATTAAATACTGATCTCCCGTTAACTTGTTGCAGAAAGCAACATTAGACCTAATTTTAATGGTTAATAATGAAGTAATGAATAATTTTTAATAATGAAGTGGCAAACGAGGCAAGCTGTCACAGTTTTTGATGCACAAAGCAAGCACCATTATTGCCTTAAAGTTGTTTTGTGCAACATCATTAAATTAATAAAATTATTAGCGTTAATGATCCATTATGTAACGTAGCATTAATGTTTGTCTTTGTGCAACTGGGTGATAGACATGAATGACCAAGTTTCTGAGCTTTCGCCATCTCTAAAAGCGTTTATGTATTGAATCCGATTCAAATCTGAGAAATTACCGTAGATAGTACAGTCACGTCTTTTCTATCTTCATCGCCATCAAATTCTTCCTTTTTGAAGCTTACACCCACAGACCGAAAAAAAGGACGGATGTAACCTCGTATTATCAAAAGTGAAACGAATTTAGATTGTGGCGGACATCTACAATGCCCCACATACGAAAAACTTCAAATCAACAAACGTGGGAAAACACAAAAAGTAAAGTGGCGCCATCTACAATGCCATATGCGAACTAGTCAAGACTTGACGTCACACCGCAACTACATCAGCTACATCGCGCAAGCAGAGCGCGTTCTGCATATACACCGTGAAATTTAAATGGTTGTTTTCCCGCGGCAGAACATCTTGCCCAAAGGAGTACTTTCGAAGCATAGAGTAAAAGTAAAAAAATTAAAAAAAAAATTGTTTTAAGATATTTAAAAAAAAAATCATCAACTCGATAAAACACTACTCAATAGTAACACTAGAGGTAACTTGTAGGTACTACTCGAATCGCACGCGCCGCCGACAAAGGGAACAGCGATGCATAAATGTTCAAAGCAAAATAAACTCTCGCACGTGGTGATTTTTCACAATGGTTAATCTGCCATTTTTTGTTTATAATATTTTATTTGTTTATAAAACGATTGTATTACCAAGACAAAACCATTTCGCTGCGGGAAAACAACCATTAAAATTTCACGGTGTATACAAACATCCCGACATCAACCGTCGGGCAGTTGCCCACCAGACACGACACCCGTCTGGTCGGAGGATCCTCCTTTACCAATAGAGTATGAGTGAACTTTACACCCTGTTCCTCATACCTCTAAGATGTTTGGATATTTGTTACTCAACCATGCGAAAACGGCTGAACGGATGTGGATGAAAATTGGCACACAGATAGATTATAACCTGGATTAACGTGAAGGATACTTTTATTCTGGTAGTCAAAATCAAAATCAAAATCAAAAGTCATTTATTCAAACTAGGCTGAGAGTCAGCACTTTTTGAACGTCAAAATTACATAAGACAGTCCCCCCAAAAAGCCCGCCCTTCACCACTTCCTAGTGCTTTAGCTGGGAAGAAGAAGTGGCGCAACAAACTCCCCAGCAGCACAGCTGTCTGTTATGTTGGAAGAACTTGATTCTATACAATTATAGCATATAACCATCATTCAACGATAAATGAAAATTTAATTAATAAAAAAAAAAAAAAAAAAAGTATATCTCCGTAGGATAATTTCCGACGACCACGCGGCCGCTGGCTAAAGCTAGTTATAAATATTATAATAATGTGCTTACCTAGTCTGATTAACGCCAGCTCCCTTTTGGGAACGCAACGATCGTAGCGTCTGCCTCGATCCCTGCACTATAGTCTTTCTTCCTGAAAAGGACAAATAATCCAATCAAAAAACTTTTTCCAAAAAAAAAACAACCGACTCCCGGAAAAACACTACAAAGTGGAAAATAACTTTAATTTCGGAAGCCGGTGACTTTGGATATCTTACTTATTTTAATTTAGTGTCACCGCCTTCCGAAATTAAAGTTATTTTTAACCGACTTTCAAAAGAAGGAGGTTGTCAATTAGACATGTTTATATTTATATATTTTTTTATGTATGTTCGGGCATAACTCCGTCATAAATAGACGGATTTGCAAAATTATTTTCTTGTTCGAACGGGGTTTAGGTATTCCAAAATAATCCCATTTAAATTTCATATACTTAGATCTGATGATGCGTTTCGGAGACAGACAACGGAACTCCTCAAAAAATAACAGCAAATCAACCGCGATTGCTGCTATCGCATAAATATGCATTGTTTTGACCCCAAGGATGAAGAAATTTCGAATTAGTGTGAGGTAGGTATTATAACTAAAAACTGAAAAATAAAAAAAAATAACAACCGACGTCCGGAAAAACACATGTCGAATTGATAAACTCCTTCTTTTTGAAGTCGGTTAAAAACACAACTTTATCAACAGTAAAAAGATCTTCAATTGTTATTTTCTCATTTAAATACACTATTCCTTCGTGGTGCTTTTACCATGGACGAAAAGCAGTAACTATAGGTAATTGTACAAATCTCATCGTTATCATTTCAGCCGAAATACGTGCCCTGCTGGACTTACGCCTCCCCCAAGCACGAATCAAGCAGATTCCTGCGGCCTCCACCAGGTCATCGGACCGTCTTGTGGCAGGGTTTCTAAAGCTACTTCTTTCGGTACGCGGTCGCCACTCCAGAAACTTCCGGCCCCGTCGGCCATCTGTTCTGCGAGCAATGTGCCCTTTCCACTGCCACTTAAAGTCGGCAATACTTTGGGTTTTGTCAACAATAGAAACCTGTTTGTTTATCTTTTTGTAGATGGCATTTTCACCTCCCATATCCCTAATTAATTTTAATATCTAACTCATATAATTCATAAATAAATAAACCCCAGAATTTTTTTCAGAAAATATAATCTAAGCGGCTCAACAAACGTAAGTATCTCTTATAATTCTCGTAATATTGTTGGGATCGGCGCGACATGTCTTTGTATTCCATACTTCTCTATCAGTCGTCATCGAGGTAGTCAGCCCCTTTCTAGCCATATCGTCTTTTACACTCCATCCATCGTTTCTTTGGCCCCCTCCTACTCTTATAGCCATCGACATTCATACTCAAAACTTTCCTCACGACATTTTCCTCATTCCTTCGTAGCACATACCCCATACCATGACAAACTATTCCCTTACAACTTTTCAGTTACTGGTGTCACTTTCAGACTTCCTCCTGAGTACTAATTTTGTATTCTATCCATCCCTCTTAGCATTCTCATCTCAACAGTTTTGCCTTTCACCGTTTGGAATGATGGGGAGCAATAGTGGCCTAACAGCCGCATCTTTCCAGCCTGATTCCCGGACACCGTAGGCGCGGGCTTGCGGTCGGCGAGTAATGGGTAGCTCGCTGTCTGGTAAGGACCAAGCTCGGGTCAACGGCGCGTTGTGTTCCACGCGCGCCTCAAAGAGATGTTAGCACCAACTGGCCGATGCCTGCCAGGGGTGCGGGTTGTTCGAAAGAGATACCGCGGCCCCTGGCACACAGGCAACTGAGGGAACACGGGTGGGTTTTAGTAGGTAAAAGCCTGACATGCCCTCCTGCTCCACCCAGAGCGGGAGAAGTTATTTGATGATTTTCGACCCAAAAATAAAACGGCCGTATCTTGAGAGTCACCGTAAGTTCGAACCCAGACAAGCGCTTACTTTATGTAAATTCTTTCATCGCCACTGCTCTCAAAACGGTGAAGGAAAACATCGTGAGGAAACCGCCATGTCCTAGAACCAAAACTTCGAAGACATGAGACATCTACCAACCCGCACTGGGCATGCGTGTTGGATTGCCTGTGTCCTAACAGTGGGATCATTGCAGAACACCCCTTTTGTGACTCCTTCTCTCGCCCCGTGGCGTAACTACGGCGGGTCAGGCAGCGCAAGAGCCCTGGGCGCCTATCGAAGGGGGGCGCAAAAATCGCCAATAATTAAATTAAAAAAGGAACACCAATAAACCATTTCACACTGTTACCTATATCCAAGAAATCTGAAGAGCTACTTGAATATATTGTGCAGTATGGATGAAAGCGTATTTCCAAGTCTGCCTATTTCTACTCAAATTTTCTTAAAATTGCAGCATTGCAAGCGATTTTTTAGCAAGTTGAAATTAATACCTTCGTTATTGAAGGCTTTAATTGGCCAAGAAAGGTTATGCGATCTAGCTTTGCTCAGTGTAGACCGAGAAGATAATTTACGAAGAGGCGCAAATTTGGTGCGTGCCGTAGGCGCCATTTTCTATTGGTACGCCCCTGCGTCTCGCTTCTTAACAAAAGCCCATATAACGAAATATTTGCTGATAAGAACTATGTGTTCTAAACGATAGAATGAGCACCATTATCTTCATCTATTAATAAACTCCGTATTCACCTTATAATAACTTCAAAGTCCTGATAAACAATTGAAAACCGCTCTTGTCGCCCGCCTTATTAAAAACATTTCTTGGAACCTCCATTATCAGATAATATGAACAATTTAGTAGTCTTAAGTAACTTTTTATGATAAATAATTTTGTTAAACAAAACATTTTTATTAATATTTCAATTGATAGTACTGATTTTTTCCGGAAAATTTGATAAAATTTGGCAATGGCAGTGAGATATAGTGATTACGTATAAATATTGCAATTTGAAGGTTTGTGGCTAAGTAATTCCATCGTCACGGGTCGATCGATCAAGTTAAACTACGCTTGCCGCGGTTGGTCCGTGGATGGCTGACCATCTTTACATATCAAGACTCCCACCACGGCTGTCATTTGGAGATCTCTGACATTCGTTACGGGTCGTCAGAAGCCCGAAAGTCTGACAACCAAATTCAATCTTACCAATGGGTATTGTAGTACCCAGTAACTAGGTTGTGGAGGTCAGATAGGCAGTCGCTTCATTTAAAATACTGGTATTCAGCTGCATCCGGTTAGAATGGAAGCCAACCCAAACACAGTTGGGTTGTAGGCAAAGTGTTAGAACATGTTATACGGAAGAAGATGTAGATAAGCTTTTTTAGAAGGAGGTTGTACGAGGAAGGACTGTCTCTATGCCTTTAGTTCTGCTAACAAAGGTTAGAGCTGTGTTATGGTTCCAATGGATATGTGAGTTGTGATTCCATGCAATGAGAAGCAGACCCATCAGTGGATGTTACAAGTGGTACTGCGAAGTATGAGTGAAAATTTATAACAATTAGGTGGGTGGAGTAAAAAAAAAGAAAAGAATGAAAGTAGGTACATTTATTTGCGCTAAATCTGACGCAAATACTCATAAAACTAATAGGAGGAAAATATGCGTCACGTTCACGCAAAACAGTATTCGCTCACCCAATGGCGTCACTAGTGTGGGCCAGGCAGGGCAAGAGCCCTGGGTGCCTATCGAAGGGGGGCGCAAAAAGTCGCCAATTTAAATTAATAATTTAAAAAAAAACATCAATAAACCATTTCATACTGTTACCTACATCTAAGAAACCTGACGAGCTACTTGAATATATTGTGCGGTACGAGGATGAAAGCGTATTTCCAAATCAACCTAAATCTATTCAAATTCTCTTAAAATTCGTATTGCATCTGATTTTTTAGCAAGTTGAAATTAATACCTTCGTTATTGAAGGCTCTAATTTGTCAAGAAAGGTTATGCGACCTAGCTTTGCTCAGAGAGAAGATATTTTACGAAGGGTCGCAAATGTGTTGCATGCCCTAGGCGCCATTTTCTATTGGTACGCCCCTGCCGCTCACCATGATACTGTGACACTTTGCGAGACACAACAACAGTGTCAGTGGTAATTTATGGCTGGTTTAAGTGGGTATTATGGATCATAGTAGGTATATCTCTGTCGTTTCAGCCCAAGTGCTGTATTGTCTGTTAAAGACGACCTTACGTTGGACAGGCTGGCTAAGTATAAACAATAACAATACGTACGTCAATACGGGTACGTCTTTCATTGACTTGAATGTGCCCTGGCAGCTAGGAGTATGTCATGCTCACTCAAATGTCTCGCTGGTGGTGGCGTGTGTGTTGGATCATTAAGTTCCCTTCAAAATGGTTGAGCTGAATGGTGCTGATCCACACGGAAAGGAATGGAATGCGCGGAATGGTGCTGTTCGTGAACGGGCGCCGCCAGTAGGGACTGGTCATCTCCTAGCTACCACGGCTTATTTTAATTTCTGAATTGTTATTTTATTTTTGTTTTAATTACGGACGCTTTAATGTGCACGTCTTTTTACATCGTTCTCACATTGATAATTTCAACATAATGATGTAACCAACTTTTTGTAACAATACCATGATTTTAAAAGAGTGTCCATGGAGTTTCTTGCCCGTTCTTCTCCATAGGTACCTACGCTTTGGAATGGGCAATTAGCTTCATCTTTCTAACTCACCGACCTTGACAATTCAAAAGTGCCTGTAATTGGTTTATTTGAAATAAATGCTTTGAGTTTGAGTTTGAATAACTTTAATTACATTCGAACTGCCCAGCCAATTATAGAATAAGCCTTCAACTATACAGGATACGTTTTTAACCAGTGCGCAAACTGTAACCATGGATTCAGCATACCATTCTCACTAACGCAGAAATTTTTCGTCGGTTGTACAAAAATTTCTGCGCTGGGAGGTCTAGAATAATATGCTGAATTCATGGTTACAGTTTGCGTACTGGTTAAAAACTTATCCTGTATGTATTAGCATCGGCTCTTGTTTCGAAAAGGCGGACTAGCATGGACAACGTGTTGCTGTAAACACGAAAGCGTGGAATTAACGAAATATCTGTTCCTCGTAGGATACTTTTTGACCTCCATGCGGTCGAAGCCGCTGGCAAAAGCTAGTGTATAATATTTCACCACAAAACGGAGGCGAAACCTTCTTGGTCACGGTCAACATTATCTTTGTATTAACTAACAACAGATAACATTTAACTTTGATAATATAATCCATTACAATAAAACACTATTCGTCATAGATCTGCGATATAAAAACGGTAAATACTTTTCATTCGTCATAGATGGGAATCAGAAACCTCGTAGGTACCTATGTGTCTTTACCAATCTATGAATATTTAATTTTACCTAAGTATCTGTGGGGCTTGTGGCGAAATCATAACAGCCGCACGGTTCGATCGATCGGGTTAAGCTTATGGCTTATGGTTGGTCCGTGGATGGGAAACCATCTTTACATACCGATGCCTTAGATTTGAGGGAAGGAGGCAACCCGACCCCCGACGTTACCGCAACCAGTGACATCTAAGGGAGCATGACAAACTTGCTTTCTTTTATTCTCTTCATTTCTAAATAAACCCCTTTCGAACAAGAAAATAATTTTGCAAAGCCGTCTACACAGGGTGTAACAGAAACCCTATTGCTATCCTGAAGCACTAAAGATAACAGCTGGTATAGAATCACTATACATAGTTTCAGCTCAAAATAAAATACTCTCGGTTTCTGGTACCAATGTAATAAAAATTCTCGTAACTTCCGAACATGTAGAGAAGCCGTGCCCTTGGTATGTATATACCCTTTCCGTTACACTTTGTATAATACGGAGTCATGCCCGAACTCCCTCTTTTTGAAGTCGGTTTTAAAAGAATTAAGGTAGAATTTCGACGACTAGGCGCTTACTAGTTCAAATAGAATCATTATCTTCCTGCCCTGGTCCCCCTGTTACTTGGGGTCGGGGCAACTAGTTTTCATTTTCCATTCTCCCCTGTCAACCGTCGTCTTTCACTCTCTTCTCAGTCATATCATTCCTCACACAATCGATCTATCTTTTCTAAGGCCTTCCTCTCTCGACGATGATGAAGATTTAAATACATGATGACTCACTAATATTTGTAATGACATGATTAAAAGGACACTCCTATAAATACAACTTTGCACAAGATAATGTAATGATTTAACAAGAAAGCACTGACGCATTGATTTCATTAATTAAAATGGAATGACTTATGAATTATATCTTAGACTAGATTCTGCCCGCGACTTCGTTCGTATTTAATTTCTTGCTCCTAGACCTACCCCATCGCTCGCCTCGCCTGCCCGTGCGAGTACTTCGTGTTCGTGACTTTTTGCTTTTTGCTCGGCTCCTAAGGGTCTTAGCGTGATTATATATAGCCTATAGCCTTTCACAATAAATGAGCTATCTAAAACTGAAAGAATTTTTCAAATCGGACCAGTAGTTCCTGAGATTAGCGCGTTCAAGCAAACAAACAAACTCTTCAGCTTTATAATATTAAGTATAGAAATTGTATGAAGATGACAAACTCTCACGCATGTGCTTGGAAAGCCCACTGTTTGTATTTTTTTCAAGCTATTAATATAAAGCGTGCTACACGCTTGTTTGGATCGCTACATTTGATACGGCATCATCTGTCTGCCTTTATCGTAACTGTGTTGGGATCTTCCTAAAAACGCCCGCCCTTCACCACTTCCTAGTGCTATAGCTGGAAAAAAGAGCGGGCACAACAACGTACCCAGAATTATTTATATTCCAGTTCGGCGGCCCGAACAGGTATGTACCACGACTTACTACAGCCTATTCAATAATTATTTGAATTTATGGGGGAAAACGAAATAACATCATCATCATTTCAGCCGAAATACGTCCACTGCTGGACATAGGCCTCCCCCAAGCTCCGCCACTTCGACCGGTTCTGTGCTTCCTGCATCCAGCGGATTCCTGCAACCTTCACAAGATCGCAACGAACGGAACGAAATAACGTTTGATAAAATTTCGTTAAAAGCAAGTATTATTCAGGCCGTATTCAATTTATCCTTTTCCAATGAGATTCCATTCCATACTTTCGACCTGATGTTCTCTGCTGGGGAGCTTGTTGCGCCTCTTTTTCGTCCCACCTAAAGCAGCTGGAAGTGCTAAAGGGCGGGAGACTTGTGGACTCTCTTATGTAAATGATAAATAATTTTATTACTGTAGGTAGGTTTGTACAAACACTTTTACACGTCAAGCATATTTTTTTAAATAGATGAGGTCGGCGTTTCCTATCTGACTACTCTGAGAAGAAAGGCCGAAACAAACTCAGAGGTCACAGTCTCTTTTAAAGTTCAGACATAACCTTAGTCAGAACATTTGAATGCCATGTGGATTGGTGTCTGAAATGGTCATTTGAGGAAAGAACCACACAGATTGAGTGGACCTGTCCATTCAGTGCACGCATTTATCAGGTATCATACAGCTCAACTCAGAACTTGAGGAGCTCAACGATTTGACGAACAATACCGAAGAAAGGACATTTGGGTAGGCCGCATAAAGTATTCAAACTGCCAGATTAACATTAAAAACTAACTGAGAAAGAGATGAAACACGAAAAAAAAAAAGTAATACCTATAATATGTGATTTTGAAATTCAAAAAGTGCTGTTTCTCAGACAAAATCGGTTTTGAATAAATAGCTTTTGATTTTTAACAGTAATAAGTGACTACCGAGACCTAAGTCTACATGCACACAGACGTAAAAATATTGCGGCTGGACTTTTTCACCCATTGTTAGCGCCGAGGGTTGAACATTCTCGGAAGAACATCGAAGGGGCTCGTGGCTAAGTTATATCAGCAGCACAGGTCGTTATTTAATCCCAGCTGAGATTAGTCACTGGAAGGGGACCGTCCATTACATACTGAGAGCCGTCCGTGCTTCGAAAAACACCATTCGTAGATCTTCGACAGTGGTTACGGGTCGTCAGAAGCCCGAAAGTCTGACAACCAGTCTCCCGGGGGTATCATGGTACCCAGTAACTTGTTTGTGGAGGTCAGATGGGCAGTCATAACATCACATCAACCGAAAGACGTCCATTGCTGGACAGAAGTCTCCCCCAAAAGGGGGGGATTTACCATAATCGCCACGCTTGGCAGGCGGGTTGGCGATCGCAGTATGGTGGTCAAATGCTTAGAGAACGCTGCTGGCCATTCTCTAGTAAGTCCCTTAGTCGCTTTCTACGACACCCACGGGAAGAAATGGGACGGTGCTATTCTTTTACGTCCGGCACCACACGGAACGAATGGGCAGTAGCTCCATGTAAAACATTGTTTTTATCTGGTAAGACCGGAAGCCGAGGATGGGAAACAATAAAGTTACGTCATGTTTCCTATAAAGTTAACATACCTACAATATTGCATCAAAAACAAACAATGACTCACACAAAAATTGTCAATAAAATCAATCTGATGGCAAGATTAGATCGAAATCACTTAAGTAATTGTACATAATTAAAAATAATGAATAGTATTGCGTCTCCATTAATTAATATATTCATAAATATTATCATTTCAAGACTAATGTGATGTTCAGATAGGTAGCGTTTTGTAGACATGGTTTTCCCATTTTGCGGTGATCTGATGAACGGATCTTACCGATAAAGGTTGAACCGGAAAATGTTTGGATAACAGAAGTACCTGTATGGTTACGTAGGTACACGTTTTTCAGCAGTCGAGCAAAACGTATTCTGCTTAGTAAAAACTTAATTCATTCATGACTGGGCGGCCATCTTTACATATCGTGCTTCGGAAAGCACGTTAAAGGCTTCTTCAAACAGCCGCGACGCGACAGCGCGACGCGACACTTGTAGAACAATTTCCATTAAGTTTTCATAGAAATTGTTCTACGAGTGTCGCGACGCGACCGTCGCGTCGCGCTAGTCTGCACGAGCCTTAAGTCGTTGGTCCAGGCTGTCATTTGTGGATCAAGTTTCCTAACTTAACTACCCTACCTAAAACCTAAAGTAACGTAATTTCTCATAGTAATAACTAGCTTTTGCCCGCGACTTCGTTCTCGTTAAATTTCTTTTCCGACCCACCCCGTCGCTCGCCTCACCTACCCATGCGAGTACTTTGTATTCGTGACTTTCTCTTCGCTGGACTCCTAAGGGTCTTAGCGTGATGATATAGCCAATAGCCTTCCTCGGTAAATGGGCTATCTAAAACTGAAATAATTTTTCAAATCGGACCAGTAGTTCCTGAGATTAGCGCGTTCAAGCAAACAAACAAACTCTTTAGCTTTATTATTAGTGTACAGATTTAATATGTCAAATTTGCACGCCCAGCACATTATAGGCCTAATAAGGGAATGATGTAATGTTAAGAACTTTCTGTACCTTATTTATGCGAATAAATGATTTTGATTCGATTTGTACATTTTTGATAGTCGTTACGGGTCGTCAGAAGCTCAAAAGTTTGACCGATTCCATCAATGGGTATCGTAGTACCCAGTAACTGGGTTGTGGAGGTCAGATTGTTAAAATGGCTGTTTCTTTTGTTTTCAATGTAGATTAAAGTATATTCTAAGTTGCATTGTTTTATGTTCTTGTTCTTGCATTTAGATTATTATTATGTCGACATTGGTAATTGTATGTAAGTAATTGAGTTAATTTATTTCAAATGTGTGGCTGTGGTTTTGATAAAACTAATTTTATTATTATTCGTATGCTCTCGAGAAAAGTGTACCGAACTGACTATTTTATTATAACATCCTATTGTATTTTTTTTATTTCAATTTCGATATGGATACTTACTAAAGTATTATAAGCTAATTTAATTTAACGCTCTAAATAATATCATAAAGTATGAATGCTAATCTATTTTTAAAAAATATCCACCCGGTAGGTAGGTATCAAAGGGCAAATGTCCAAAATTCCAGACAGTTCCAGTCATACGCCCTACTACCTACTAACAAAAATTAAAAAATAAAAATTAATTGAAAATCACTGTATGTACTTTGTGATAACATCTATTAATCCAATTACTTTAAAGCAATAGATGACTATTTGATAATAAATAATAAAAATCTAAATTTTATACGTGCGGTAGCAAAAAGATATTTACGATCATAATCGATTATATTTTTATTGATTCTGAGAAGAATTTCTGCTGATGATAACACCTCTAAATAGAGGTGTAATCTACCTACTTACCTACTGTGTGATTTGAATATGGAATGTGTTTAATTTAAACACAAATGACTCGAATTCTCTCTTGAAAACTAAATAAATAAAAAATAATGACGCATTCATTTTGTTTTTTTTTGCTTAGGTATTTTATTTTGTGCCGTAGCACAGGCACAGCAAAGGCCATCCCATTCAGCAAATATTTCATTTGACGTTTTTATTGGTTATGTGAGAAAATGCTGTTAATAATGAATTGTATTTACAAACATTAAAAGAAATGAAACTATTTCAATATTCATATTCATTTATTCATCAACTATAAGCTAACAGTTTACACCAAATCGGTTATATCTATGCTAATTCTACAAAATTACACTTTTTTTTTATTAAAACTTGTTACACTAAACAAAAAACAACCATATACAAAACGCCAGAACTAAATAATTATTTCTTCATATTTAAATAAATATACACATGTTAAACGATTGTCCATTGAGAGTCAAAAAATAAATCTGCCTCAGGAATATATTCTAGAAAGTCATTTATTAACTTAATTGCTCTAGCAGTGGGGGTGTTGTTGGTTCGGGGAGCACGCCATGTAGGCGAGTAGCAGAGGAGTGTTTGTTGTCGTCTTACAACGCCACGCGTATACTGGTCAGGAACATAAAAATGTAATGACTCTCGTAGAACGGGACTATCTCTCTTATCTACTAATATTAGATAATAGTTAACTATGTGTGGATTCTCGCCTGAATTTGAGTGTGTCTGTGTCAAATTAAATTAGCTAGCATTTCTTCAATCACGTGGTCGGAATCGATATAGAAAAAGACGGGCGTGCGATGCGCACGCCTATACGGCTATAGTAAATGTACGTATGGCTACTTCAGCGCCGTCATCTCGTTCTCAATGACGTCCTAATGACGGTGGTGGTGCACAATCTCCTAAAATGTCTCATCTGTTTAAACGAATCGCTTTAGGGAGGGATCGTTCCGGTTGTCGTAGACGCACAGATCAGGAAGGAAGGCAGACAACGCCCTCGTCCCTAAACGGTGAACACGAATAGACAGTACTTTTTCAATACAAAGTGAAATTTCGTTTCTCCATTTTTAACATCATACCGTAAATATCCTTCTAGAATCTGTCATTTTGTCTTTCGTTTCTAACGATCTTTGTCTAGGTCCTTATAAATGCAGAAGAATATTTCTTCCTGTCAAAATCACACTGACAACAAACTTTCTACTCGACGGCCACAAAAAGTATATACGATTATCTACAATATTATGATTCATTTAGAACACATAACTGTGATAATTAATAGAAGAACATAGCTATCTTCTCCTATTGTACATCATTTAGTCATGTCTATTCTTCCGTCGAAAAATCGGTGCTCGTGCTAAGCCTGCTGAGCGACGGTGGACTCGGGGACGTCAGCCGCCATTTAGCAGACCCGAGGTAGCAGCGAGAAGTGTTACCCGCGCGTACGTTGCGAGCTAGTCTTACACCTCATTCCTCCCGCAGGCATGAGGCGGCCCGCAAAGGCGGGCCGACACCAGCCCGGGATCGCGGAAGGTCCACAAGTTCCCATGATCCCTTCCGCAATGGTGGGAAGGGAACACAGGGGTGGTTTTTACTCAGTCTGACAGATCCCTCTATGCCCGGTGCTGATCAAGGCATCATTTTTACTCAGTCTGACAGATCCCTCTATGCCCGGTGCTGATCAAGGCATCATTTTCGCAATCAGGCGCCGTCAATACCTTATCATCATGACAGTCATCTCTGAGCTGACATGGCTTATCTAGATTTTTTGTTGTTGTTTATTACGGGTCTTTCTACAACGTTTTCACATGTTTAATTTCAAGATTTTGTAACAATATTTATGATTTCAAAGAAAGTGTCCGTGGAAATTTTTGCCCGTTCTTTTCCAGAGGAACCTACTAGGTACGCCTTAAAATGCGCAACTAGTTTCATTTTTCTGACTGACCGACTCTTTGACAATGAAAACCTGCCTATTATTTTTTTACTTGAAATAAATGCGATGAGTTTGGGTTTTTTAATGGTTCCTTATTTATCAAGATTATAGAGTGGTTTCATAAATATTGATAACCAAAGCGCCATCCCTAAATCAATTTAAATAAACACAAATATCAATTAATATACATTAAAATAAGCAGATAAGTACACAGCCGGCTCTTTTGCAAACCGAATAAAATTCATTATCAGTTCCATCGGCCATGATAATCTATCTAAAAATGGTAAAAACATGAATTTAGTTGAGTGCTAATAAAATTGATAACGATCAATTTATTCAATGATGGATATCTTTTGTTATAAAATGTGGTGTAAAATTATACATTTTGTGTGTATAGGAACGTGACGAAGACTCGACGGCACGACATTCGGATTCTTTGACGTCAGTAATTCAGTATTAAGAAACACGGCAGAGATCAATAGGTAACTGTGCGGTTCTTTCCCGAGTCGGAATTAGTCGGAGAGAGGGTGAGATTACCGGGCTATAATAATATTTGACGCCTTACAGCGGTTAGGGCGATAGTCCACCGCAGTCGTCACTGAGACGTCAACGATACAAGATGATGGCGCCATAGTAGCGATAGCGATACGGTATTGGCCCGGGCCGATGGTAATGAGGCGGTGGGCGCGCGCCCACATACTCCGTCAGAGTCATTTTTAAGGTTTCGTACCTAAAAGGTTCCAACGGAAATTTATTACTGCCTCCGTTGGTTCAACCGACCGTCTGACCGTCAGCGGGCTGTAGCTCATGATCCGTAATTGGTAGACAGTTGTAATTTTCACAGAATATGTATTTCTATAGCCGCTATAACAAAAATTAATAATAAAAAGAGCGATAAAAATTAAAGGTGGTTTCCATACAGAAAAGTAGAAAGGAAGGAGGTTATCAAATCGACATGTTTATATATATATTTTTTTTTTAATGTATGTTTGGGCAGGGTTTTAATGTATGTTCGAAAGGGGTTTAAAAAAAAGGGGTTTAAATCTCATATGGATCTGATGATGAGTTTCGGAGACAGACAACGGAACTCTTAAAAAAATAACAGTAAATAAACCGCGTTTGCTGCTATCGCATAAATATGCATTGTTTTGACCCCAAGGATGATGAAATTTCGAATTAGTGGGGTAGGTACTATAACTAAAAAGTGAAAAATAAAAACTTTGGATATTTATTTAAATGTTTTGTCACCGCCTTCCGAAATTAAAGTTATTTTTCACTTTGTAGTGTTTTTTCGGAAGTCGGTTGTTTTTTTTGGAAAAAGTTTTTATTGTTAAACGAAACGATAGTATCGGCCTGAAGGTCACGAAAAAAAAACATGCAAATCACGTACAGGGACCGTCGTATTATGCTTACCTAATAAGTATTACCCATGTTTTTCCCCGATAATTTTATACTTGTAATAAATCAATAAAAAAATATCGAATTTTGATTATGTTAATATTATCAGCTATAAATACTATAGTTAAATTAAAGATATTGGATAAATTTAATTTCTTCAGAAAAACAGAAATGCAAATTAGACTCGTACATAAAAGGTCCCTTCCCACCCTATCATATTTAACACTACATATAAAAAACCCTGGTTTTTGTATATAAAAATAACTAAAATTTTTGTAATAATTTAAGGGGGTAACCCTTTCATTTTTATTTTTGTTTTATAGGCAATAGAAATACACACTCAGTAAAAAAATCAACAGTCTACCAGACAGAGGACAGAGTCAGACAGACGGAGGGACGGACAGCGGAGGCTTAATAACAGGGTTCCGTTGACACCCTATGGGTGGGTATGTCCTGGCTCTAGTGCACCACATCCGACCGTATGATTCTCGTAGTGCCACGGCTACGCACCATCACAGATTCGTAGCGTCACAGCTACGTCAGCCGCTACGTATATTGCAAAGTAGGGTCATTGCTACGTAATATTACGGCTTCGTAGCGGTACAGCTACGCGACCTACACCGGGTCCTGCGTAGCGTAATTACTAACTAGTTCGTAGCGCCTCGCTACGGGGGCCACGATAATTTTAATTTATTTAAAAAAAAAAGGGAAGTCGGAGGAGGAAAGAGGAAGATCGAGATCTTCCTTTTCCTCAGCCTCCTCTCTGTGAGGGGTGTCGGTTAGTAGAAGTCACATATCTACCAATTTTTGCTTCTAGGTCATGTCAGTTCCCTAACGATGTTTTGCTTCACCGTTTTGAGAGCATTGGTGAAGAAATAATTTACACAAAGTAACGCACCTCAGGGCTCGAATCTACGACCTACAATAGCCCGAAAGTTGCGGCCGATACGATTGGGTCCCCACTGCTCTAATACTTAATTTTTTTTAGTATTAGCTCTGCAGATGTACAGACTACTCGGTTATTTACCTCTATACATATTATAAATAACGTCACGGTTCATGTTATGTACGTTCCGTGTGGCGCCGGACGTAAAAAGAATAGCACCATCCCATTTCTTCCCGTGGGTGTCGTAGAAGGCGACTAAGGGGCAACTAGGGGGACTAAGAATGGGCAGCAGCGTTCTCTATGCATTTGACCACCATACTGCGATCGCCAACCCGCCTGCTAAGCGTGGCGATTATGGCAAATCCCGCCCTTTTGGGGGACGCCTATGTCCAGCAGTGGACGTCTTTCGGCTGATGTGATGACGGTTTATGTTATCTGTGTGGCCGCATTGTTTTCACGTACATACATACCGGTCAAAATCATATTTCTCCATTTTACTTCATTGAGGTAATTTATACTATTAGTACATATTACCTCAATGTTTTACTTCGCCATAGTCGGGTAAAAAGAAGGCTTTAAAAAGGTTTTTAACATATACCGGACAACAAATAAACCCGGCCACCCGCTACCTTGGCAATCTGATTCGATTTTCTCAAAAAGTATAAAAAAAAGAAAAAGTTTTAGTTGTGACTTGCACAGGAAGATCACATTCTAAACTAAACACATAATCGTACAAAAACTATAAAAAAAAATATTAGAAGTAAAAAATAAAATAATAAATTTACTACCATCAAAGTTATGAAATGAAATGAAATATTTATTTATGTAAGTAGATCTTAAAAGACACTTTTACACGTCAATATTTTCAAAACTAGATGGCGCCGGCATATCCTAGCTGACTGTTCCCTGAGAAGAAAAGCCGAAACAAACTCAGAGGTCATGGTCTCTTTTAAAGTCCAAACATTATATTATTTGAATTTTATGTGAGTCTAACAATGCAGGGCAATGTCTGGAAGGGCCTTTTGAAGAAAGAGCCATTGCAGCTTTGAGCTGACCTGTCCCAACAGACGGCATGTATGTAGCAGTCACCGTGTAGCTCATAAACCTACAGAGAGTGCGTTTCATGTTGAAAAATTGATTTGACATTTAAAATGAATGAATAAATGTATTCTAAAGTACCGTCAACTCACATTGTAATCAAGCAACAAACACAATGCCAACGATTTGTTCTGTTTTGAATAGCGTTCACGATTATCGTTCTTTTTTTCTACATTGAGGGTAGTCGGATATTTGTTATTATTTCTTTAGCTTTTTTCCATCGTTTGCTCAGACGCGTGTGTTATTACTACTTTTTTCGGTTAGTAATTATATGACACCTCAGGAAGCTCGTACTTGAAGCAGGCTTTACGCAACGTGAGGTCGCAGAAAGGCTTCGAGTCAGCAGAACTTCGGTGCAACGAGTTTACAGACGATACCTAGAGACTGGAGCATTCGATCGCCGTCCAGGTACGGGCAGACCTAGGGCTGCATCAGCAGATCGTTACATCCAATTATGATTTGAACAATGGCTGGGAAATAGGTATGTCAGTTAGAAAACGCTATATGCCTTTGGAGTACCAGGCTGTCATAACTCGGTAAGAGTACACCTGATATAGGTATGTCAGTTAGTACACGCTTTATGCCTTCGAAGTACTAAGTTGTCATAACTCGGTAGAAGCCATCCAATTGTGGTTTGAACATTTGGATATAACGATGGATTGTGAACAGCCTATATGAAGCAACACGACTGATGACTGTAATAAAATTTAAAAGGGCACTAAACCAAATATTAATTGAGAAAAGCTATTACACAATTGACGACTTCCTTAATGATAGATCTGTGCACTGATTGATGTACTATTATTAAGATTGACATACATGTTCCTATTCTGACACTTTTTATTCTGATTGACACTTTGACATACTTTCTTTTTTTTTTTTTGACATTACTGTAATAATGTCGCTAATGTTAACAGCCTGTATGGTTTTTGGCGGAATCGCCTTGGAACATGTCGCACGAATTTTCATTTTCATGAAATTTAGTGAAATAGCGAATTCAATTGTAGAATTTTGGTAGTGAATTATTCAATTTAGTTACGTGTGAGTGCACAAGTGTAGTGAAAGTGAAACTAAGTGACTAACGTGGACTTTTCGTGTTCCCCCCAAAAACTCCTATTAGGTTGTTGTAAAGTTACTACCGCTTTACAATAACTTTAACTTTGACTTGACTGACTAAAGACGACTATGACTGTTTTGTAACTTCGTGCCCGATATCGGGCCATTTACTTGATTGAAAAGAAAAATTACTTGACACTGGCTAAATGTACAAACCGTGTGGAGCCAAAACCCAAAAAAAAAACAAAAAACAGCCTGTATAATGTTTCTTTTTTTGTTTTGTTATTCTAATGATTTGACATTTCTATTTATTCAGTATCAACGGAATTTCTTTTCAATTTTGGAATTAAATATTATTTGCATGCCCATGAGACGGTAGAATATGGAGGACTACTTTTTTTTTAAGAAAACAACTATGTACCAATTACCCATGTTTGCAAAAATAAATGATTTGATTTGATTTTGATTTGATTTGCAGTCGGCAGTAAGTCTGCCATATCACAGTTTAATTCTGATATCATTCAGTAATACCTGAGTCTAATGTTGTGATTACATTTTCTGTACAGTCAGCGATATTTTTGAACTTGCTTATAGGTATTGGCACTATGCAATCGAGGAACTACGAGATAAGCCAAAAATTCTAAAATTATATAACATCATAATTGATTTTATTTACGTAAGTAGTTCCGTCCCATGGCCTCCGTCCATCCGTCCGTGTGGTGCCGGACGTAAGAGAATAGCACCATTCCATCTCTTCCCGTGGTTGTCGTAGAAGGCGACTAAGGGACTTACTAGAGAATGGGCAGCAGCGTTCTCTATGCCTTGGTAAACACATCACTCGGAAGAGATTTATCGTGATTTTGGCAAGTAACGTGTAAAGTTATTGACTTACGTAGTGCGGTGACACGTTTGTTATGATTTGAATTTAAGAAACATATGAAATCGAAAAATTGGTATCAATTCTTAGAGTATTTTATTTTGAGCTGCAACTATGTATAGTGATTCTATACCAGCTGTTATCTTTAGTGCTTCAGGATAGCAATAGGGTTTCTGTTACACCCTGTATATACTCTTAATATATAATATAATAAATGTGAAAGTTTGTGAAGATATCTGAATGTTTGTTACTCAATCACGCCCAAACGGCTGATCGGATTTGGATGAAATTTGGCAAACAGATAGATTATAACCTGGCTTAATACATGCAATATACTTTTTATCCCGGCAGTTCGTTCCCGTGGGATAATTTCCGACCTCCACGCGGGCGAAGTCGCTCGCAAAAGCTAGTCACTATATATATCGAAATCAATATAATAAACGACGTAAGTAAATACCTCGTTAACTTCTACGCGTTGCTGACTGTACCATATTAAAAATTCTGTTTAATAAAAGAAATCTAATCGTCTATCTTTTTAATCTCATTTTCTCAGAAACTGTAATAAATACTCTTTGTTAATAGTGTTTCGGTTTTTCAAACGACCGATTATTTTTGACAATTATAACATGAGCTGTCATAATGGCGCCACTGGCTCAGAGAGACGTCATTTAGACGTCAGATTCAGTACATTTTGTTTTAGTTCCATTTTTCGCCACGTGTCAACCTTGTTGTGAGTTTTTTGTATCTAATATCTAGGTATTTTAAAAGTATTGGGCTGTGATTTCAGAGGATTTCGTGACCATTAATCCGTTGACAACGTAATTATATTAATTTAGGTAGTGATTTGAGCAGTATTGCATCACATTTGTTAAATAGGTATGGTTTTTTTTTTATGGTGGGAAATCATCAAATAACTTCTCCCGCTCTGGGTGGAGCAGGAGGGCGTGTCAGACTTTTACTGACTAAAACCCACTCGTGTTCCCTCAGTTGCCTGTGTGCCAGGGGCTGCGGTACAACCCGCACCCCTGGCAGGCATCGGCCCTTCCGGGCCCCATCAGTTGGTGCTGACATCTCTTTGAGGCGTGCGTGGAACACAACGCACCGTCTACCCGGGCTTGGTCCTAACCGGACAGCGAGCTACCCATTACTCGCCGTCCGCAAGCCCGCGCCTACGGTGGCCGTGAATCAGCCTGGGATTCCCGACGCCCAGGGCGTCTCCTGCGACGACTAAGGTCGTGAGGGCGCATATACTGCCTCTCCTTCACGTGCGCCGCCTCCCTCTTCGCGAGCATTGCTGCTTCGCAGAAGGAGGTGATGACTACCCATGCACTCTCGCTCTGTACCATGGCCTGGACCAGGACCGGACGCGAGAGATCGCCGCCGCCGATCGCCTCTACGAGGACACGCCAGTGCTCCACCCAAGCCGGGCGTTTCCTCCCGCCTTATGCGAAACAGGAACCTCCCGAAACAGCCGTGTCCGGTGAGGACCTGCGTCAGGCGGAAGGTGAGGACGCCGAACAGCCTCTCAAGCATGGAACACAAAACCAATGGAGAGCGCGTGCGGTGGCTACCGCGGTCACTAAACATACGCTATATCAAATGTATGCGGCGGAATTTTGGTCAGTCGCAACAGTTGTAGGCTTACGTACGAACGTCACGCGCTCCCGTTTTAAAAGCAAATAAAACGAAAAGTAATGCCTAGTTGTGCAATTAAATGGTGTGGAAAGTGTACTACTACTTCAAGTTACACAAAATATGGGATAACATTTCACAGGGAAGTGGTTTTCCACTCCATTTATTCAATTTGATTAAAAATTAAATAAAATATTTTAAATTCTGGAATATTCGCGTTGCTGTCTCTTTCTGTTACACTGATTTGCACATTTGCAGTTGTCTCTTTTTTCTCGATAGTGCTGTTCGCAGCATAGCGAAGATTATATCGATATAATCTACACAAATAAATAAAATTGTAGTGTCTTGTTTGTAATGTCAAAATGAATATATTTTTACTAAGTGCATATGAAAGTATATCCGGTACTTATAAAAGAAAAAAAAAAGGTTTTTGTCTGTCTGTCTGTCTGGCTGTCTATGTGTTCTGACTTATCTCCGAAGCGGCTGGACCAATTTTGACAGGACTTTCACTGGCAGATAGCTGATGTGATAAGGAGTATCTTGGGCTACTTTTATTTTAGAATAATATTAGGGTTCCGCGCCATCAAATTGTGAACAAATAGTGCGGGTGGGAGATGCAACGCGGCGGGTAGGGGTACGAGGGAATTTTATTAAAGATGGCAGTTATTATCTTACGACTTCCTCGCGAAAGAAGTCGCGGGGTACAGCTAGTAATCTCTGTATCACAAACAAATCCTGATACTACTGAATCAAACAATAAAATATCGATATCGGTATTTTTTAAATTACTTTTTTGGAATCCCTAGAAAATCAGTTGTCATTTGGTTGTCAATTCGTCACCCAATCACAGCGGACGAAGCTTACCTCTCCCCCCGCCGTTGATTTGTGACTTTCATTTCGAACAAAAACGTGCCGATCCTCTCTCCACTGATTTTGTGCTCCATGCTCTCAAGCCACTCCTCAAAGAGGGGACTTACCGCCGCAATCGTGGCGTGCCCAAAATAGGTATGATTTTTTTTCTGGGTGGGAAATGATCAAATGACTTCTCCCGCTCTGGGTGGAGCAGGATGGCGTGTCAGACTTTTGCTGACTAAAACCCACCCGTGTTCAGTTGCCTGTGTGCCAGGGGCCACGGTATCTCTTTTAAACAACCCACACCCCTGGCAGAAATAGGTATGGTTGGTTGCATGTAACGGACACCATTCAATGTCATTAGATAGGTACGCTTTTTTCTATAAACTTTACTATGTTATTTACAAAGAGTGCCAAAAGCCAAAAGCCAAAGCCAAAGCCAAAGTATCGCCACTTCGACTGGTTCTGTGCGTCTTGCATCCAGCGCATTCCTGCGGCTTTCACCGGGTTATCGGCCAACCTTGTGGGAGGCCATCCGACTCTACATCTTCAAGTACGCGATCGCCACTCCAGAACATTTTGGCCCCATCGGCTATCTGTTCTGCAAGCAATATGCCCTGCGCACTGCCACATAACTTTGACAATTCTTCGGGTTAAGTCGGTGACCTTAGTTCTCTTGCGGATCTCTTAATTTCTGATTAGGTCACGTAGGGAAACTACAAATATAGACCTCTGCATTGCCCTTTGGGAGTGACTATTAGCCTTCTAATAAGGCCCATTGTGTGCAACCACGTTTCTGTATCATAGGTCATCACTGGCAACACGCACTGGTCAAAGACTTTCGCCTTGAGACACTGCGGTAATCAATGTTTTGTTAAAAAAAAACAAATATCAATTCGGTAAACATTTTTTTTTCGGCTAAATGACCGCCGGTGAAACAATAGGTACTTGAAGAATGAATTGAGAAAATCAGTTTTTGTTTTTTGGTGTATCATGTTTAGATACCAATACCTACTCATGACGACTGCAGTTTTGCCAGTTAATTTGACCCAGTAGGTACTTTTATCTCCCGAAGCGACGCGCGCTTTATATTGTAGTTCTTTACCACCAGTCTACAAACTCGCTGTGAATGTGTGTGTGTGTTAGCGCAAGAGCCCTCGGTACCGTCCGTGGCAAAGAGAATTAAACCACTTGAGAGCTGATAGACTGATTTCGTCTAGGCACACGACTCACCACTGCGGGCCGGGGGACGAAGAAAATACAGCGGTTGTGATTGGCCGATGCAACAATGTCAGGACGAACGTTGCAGAAATAGTGATTCGCAAGTCAGTTTTGCAACAATAATAATATGTACAAGGTGTAACAGAAACCCTAAAGATAACAGCTGGTATAGAATCACTTTACATTGTTTCAGCTCAAAATAAAATACTCTAAGCTTTGATACCAATTTTTCGGCATATATTTCTTAAATTCGAGGGGCTTGTGGCTAAGTAACAATAGCTGCACGGGTCGATCGATCAGGTTAAGCTACGCTTGCCGCGGTTGGTCCGTGGATGGGTGACCATCTTTACATACCAAGACCCCTCCGTGCCTCGGAAAGCACGTTAAGCCGTTGGTCCCGGCTGTCATTTGTGGATCTTTGACAGTCGTTACGGGTCGTCAGAAGCCCGAAAGTCTGACAACCAGTCTTACCAAGGGGTATCGTATTACCCCAGTTACTGGGTTGTGGAGGTCAGATAGGCAGTCGCTCCATGTAAAATACTGGTATTCAGCTGCATCCGGTTAGACTGGAAGCCGACCCCAACGTAGTTGGGAAAAGGCTAGGCAGATGATGATGATATTTCTTAAATTCAAATCATAACAAACATGTCACCGCACTACGTAGGTCAATAACTTTCCACGTTACTTGCCAATGTCACGATAAATCTCTTCCGAGTGATGTGTTTGTTTCAGTTTGTTCTGGTATCAATGTATTAAAAATTCTCACAACTTCCGAACATGTAGAGATAGGATTAAAAAACCCTTCCAATATCGTTTGATATCATCCAAAGAAGCCGTGCACTTGGTATGTATATACCCTTTCCGTTACACGTTGTATATTGCTAAAATCGACGTCCATGAATTTTTCATTTTTTTAAACTATACTGATATGGCGTTAACTGCGTGCAAACAATACACTGACGTAACACTTATATAAGTTAAATTCAATTAAATCAATCAGCAAATTTAATCGACTAATTGAAAGTATGTCTAACAAAAATAATAGCAACATCAATCCTTGTCGGAAAGAACAATAAATTCTCTTAAATGAAATTCAAATTCTTTCAATTCCGGAATATTTCGAAATCTAAAATGTAAAATTACTTTTTACCGTTAGGAAATATCGATAATTTTTTTATCATCAATTTCGACTTTTTGAAGTTGTCACAACACTACAGCATTAGTACAAATATAATGAGACAGACGTATTGACAATACCCTAATGATAGTAAGAGACTTTTCAAAAAGACAACGCGGTGTACTTTTTTGTGCCATTTTACGTAAACAACCAGTTTAGCTTGAGTCCTGCAATTATTCATAATATCATTAAATTCTAAATATATTTTACTTACCAATGAAAAGTTATGCCATCATTTTTATAGCTGCATGTTTTAGACGATTTCCCACGCCATTTAATTGAACAGGAACTCATAATTGTTTTTATTTATGCAGAAATGTTTGAATAGGTATCAAAATAACCGCGTGTGCAGAGATCCAATAACTGGTCAAAACTAAAATAGCCCCTCATATTGTCATCTAACATAAATGCCCCAGGACCCGACGGCTTGCCTGGAAAAGCCTGGGTCCTGGCCTTGGAGGCTCTCGGGCCTCGACTAAGAGGGCTCCTAAGCGCATGCTTGGAGGAGGGCTGTTCCCACGTCACTGGAAGACGGGGAAACTGGTCCTCATCAAGAAGCAGGGGCGCCCCGCGGACTCTCCGTCCGCTTACCGGCCCATCGTGCTGCTCGACGAGGTGGGCAAGCTCTTTAAAAGAGTCATTGCAGACCGCCTCGTCGGGCGGCTGGTGCGGGTGGGGCCGGATTTGGCGGAGAGCCAGTTTGGTTTCCGCAGGGGGCGCTCCACGGTGGACGCCATCATGCGCGTGCGAGCCCTCACGACGGGGGATGCTGTGGCCCGGGGTGGGGTCGTCTTGGCGGTGTCTCTGGACATCGCCAATGCCTTCAACACCCTGCCCTGGAGTTGCATAAGGGAGGCACTCCGGTATCACCGGATGCCGACCTACCTCTGTCGTGTGGTCGAGGCCTACTTGACGGACAGGGCCGTCATCTACCCCGGTCACCTAGGAGAGTGGAACCGGCGAGAGATGTCGTGCGGTGTCCCACAGGGATCGGTCCTGGGGCCGCATCTGTGGGACATCGGATACGACTGGGTGCTGCGCGCCGACCTCCCTAGCGGCGTCAGCGTAGTTTGCTACGCTGACGACACGCTGGTCCTGGCGCAAGGGAGGTCGTACCAGGCGGCGGCCGACTTAGCGACACACGGAGTTGCGACAATCGTCGATAGGATCCGGCAACTGGGACTCGAGGTGGCCTTGCACAAGTCCGAGGCCATGTGGTTTCATGGTCTTCGGAATGCGCCACTGACGGGTTCCCAGATAACGGTGGGAGGGGTTCACATCGGCGTCGAGTCGACGATGATGTACCTAGGACTCGTCCTCGACAGCCGGTGGAACTTCGCGGAGCACTTCCGACGTTTGGCTCCCAGACTGGAGCGGGCCGGGGCTGCCTTGAAGCGGCTCCTGCCCAATCTAGGGGGGCCAAACGCCTCCTGCCGGAGGCTCTACGCGGGGGTCGTGCGGGCCATGGCCCTATACGGGGCGCCGGTGTGGGCGCCTACATTGAGGCGCCAACCAGCACGCCGGTTGAAGGCGGCCCATAGGGTCATGGCCATCCGGATGATCCGGGGATACCGCACGATCTCCGGTGAGGCGGCGGGCCTCCTTGCCGGATTACCGCCATGGGATCTGGAGGCAAACGTCCTCGCGCTCACTTGGGAGTGGCGCGAGGAGGCCAAACGCCGGGGCGTAACTCCGCTGCCGCGGGAAATCGCGGCACGGCGGACAGAGCTCCGGCAGGATCTCATGGCGACGTGGAAAGTGCGATTGTCGCAACCCAGTGCTGGGCACGCCGCGATTGCGGCGGTAAGTCCCCTCTTTGAGGAGTGGCTTGAGAGGCGGCATGGCGTCCTCACCTTCTGCCTGACACAGGTCCTCACCGGACATGGCTGTTTCGGGAGGTTCCTGTTTCGGATAGGGCGGGAGGAAACGCCCGGGTGTTTCCATTGCGAAGATCGCCCAGAGGACACGGTGGAGCATACGGTGGAGGTCTGCCCAGCTTGGGCGGAGCAACGCCGTGTCCTCGTGGAGGTGATCGGCGGCGGCGATCTCTCGCGTCCGACCCTGGTCCAGGCCATGGTACGGAGCGAGAGGGCATGGCTGGCAGTCGCCTCCTTCAGCAAAGCAGTTATGCTCGCAAAGAGGGAGGCGGCGCACGTGAGGGAGATGCAGTACATGCGCCCTCACAGCCGTGGCCTTCGCAGGAGACGCCCTGGGCGTCGGGAATCCCAGGCTGATTCCCGGCCACCGTAGTCACGGGCTTGCGGACGGCGAGTAATGGGTACCTCGCTGTCCGGTAAGGACCAAGCCCGGGTCGACGGCGCGTTGTGTTCCACGCGCGCCTCAAAGAGATGTCAGCAGCAACAGAGGGGCCCGCAAGGGCCGATGCCTGCCGGGGTTGCGGGTTGTTCGAAAGAGATACCGCCGCCCCTGGCACACAGGCAACTGAGGGAACACGGGTGGGTTTTAGTCAGTAAAAGTCTGACACGCCCTCCCGCTCCACCCAGAGCGGGAGAAGTTATTTGATGATTTCCCACCCAGAAAAAAAAAAAAAAAAAAAAAAAAAAAAAAAAAAAAAAACATAAATGCAATTTCATTTAAGTGTCGTGAGCCTGAGTCGCCCTTAGGAGCAGTCAAGAGGCTTTAAAGACACTCACATGATTAAGATAAATCGATTCACGTAAGAATCATCAAAATCGACCCACGCCTTTGGTCTCTAGAGCGGAGTACTACAAAGGAACAAACGAACATACATACATACATACATAGGCTGATAAACACATGACCCTCCTTTGCGTCGCGCAGTCGGGTAAAAACTCTTACACTTACCTACCTTAGAAACCATTAATAATAATAATACATTTATTTATTTTCTCTCACAATGGTTAGGTGATTGTTAAGGTGAATAGGTAGGTGATTGTTGGTAATTGTTAAGGTGAATGGGTAGGTGATTATTGGTGATTGTTAAGGTGAATGGGTAGGTGATTGTTGGTGATTGTTAAGGTGAATGGTTAGGTGATTGTTGGTGATTGTTAAGGTGAATGGGTAAGTGATTGTTGGTGATTGTTAACGTGAATGTGTAGATGATTGTTAAGGTGAATGGGTAGGTGATTGTTGGTGATTGTTAAGGTGAATGGGTAGGTGATTGTTGGTGATTGTTAAGGTGAATGTGTAGGTGATTGTTAAGGTGAACGTGTAGGTGATTGTTGGTGATTGTTAAGGTGAATGTGTAGGTGACTGGTGGTGAATGTTTAGGTGTAGGGGAAAGTAAATTAACATTTATTACTATTATAAAATACCTAATCTAATTAATAAAAGAGCATCCTGTATGGCACACAGATTTCGCTCCCCGATCTACCGATTACTGCGTAATTTGATAAAGATCAAAATTATAGTGTAGAAGCTAATCGAATTAGGCGGATGACAAACTTTATATCAGCTAGTCGTAATGGAGTTTTAATTAATAGAGATTGATAGGAACATGGCCCTTATTATCTTTGCCGACTGTAGGCTCTTTTACATCATCTACCTAGCTATTTTTCAACTATGTTAGGGTCGGCTTCCAGTCTAACCGGATGCAGCTGAATACCAGTATTTTACACGGAGGGACTGCCTATCTGACCTCCACAATCCAGTTACTGGGTAATACGATGCCCCTTGGTAAGACTGGTTGTCAGACTTTCGGGCTTCTGAGGACCCGTACCGACTGTCAAAGATCCACAAATGGTATGGAGGCACGGGGGCTTTGGTATATAAAGACATGGTTACCCATCCACGGACCAACCGTGGCAAGCGTAGTTGAACCTGATGGATCGATTCGTGTGATTTTATAAAGTACGTAGCCACAACCCGCTCGCCCATATTACTGTGACTTAAACGTAACTGGTGAAATGGGAGTTCTACAGGTGCACGTCTGTCTAACCCTTCAATGATTACAGGCGTAATGATATGTTATATAAATCTATGCTAACTCTTTGTTTGCGAAAGAAGTTAAACAGATGGCTTCTGCACTACAATATGTAGGTTTGATAAACGCACGAAAAAAGAAATATACAGGATGTAAGGGAAACGCTTCCGAAAACGAAGGGCCAGTGATTCTCGATACAGTACCATCAAAAAATCTAAGATATTTTTTTACAATTTTTACCTAATTTTTTTAGCATTTTTTGTACACTATGCTGTGAGAACAGTTAAAAGAACCATTATTTGAGCATAAACACATTTAAAAACGACCCCAAATCCAGGTGGCGACATTAGGTTTAGGCATCCTTTGTAAAGTGCTGCCAAAATAAAATAAGTTCCTACTTATTTAAAACATTTGACGCTTCTGTAATGTTCCTACATTACAGAAGCGTCAAATGTTTTAAATAACCAATTTAAGGCGAAAGGTTATTGGTATCTGTTTGCATTTAGTTTGAATTGCAATTGGCAATTGGCTGGTTGAAATTGAATTGAATTGAGTTGTATATAACCTACGTTCTGGCTTCAGAAGTGATCCCCTTACACCCTGTAGGTATATTATTTGGCGTACAGCCATATTCTAAAAGGTTTAGATTAAATACAGACAAAAGTACATTTCTTTTTTCAGCTAAGAACCAGATCGTTGGTATTTATAATTATCTTAACATTTTTTTTTTATAAAAACATTAAATCGTACTTAGGAATGCAAATGCAAAATGATTGACGGTATGTCGATTTTTATAAGTAAATACCAAAATAAATATTAAAAAAATAGCATACAAACTTGTAAATACCAACTGTCTAGTGCTTGGCTAAAAAAAAAGTTCACTTTTGTTTGTATTTAATTAAATATTCAAGAAAAACCGCTATAAATGCGCCGTTGCCAGCCCGTGTGTAATGAACGCTCCTAAGCCGATATCAGCGGATCTATTCTGTAAAAAGTTCACCGTGAGAACTTAGGTGAGCTGTCAATAGTGCTACTGATAGTGTGCTACCCTGCTGGAAGTAGAACTCAGAACCCCACGCTAACTACATCACGTCTTCTGACCGGTAATAAGGTAAAAATGACATTATGTTCAGATTCCCAAGAAAAACTTCATAAAAACGTAGATACGAAAGATAAAATACTCCGATAGAGACGAGATCCGGATCTTGACAGTACAAAACATTTTTTTTAATAAGTGATTGTAGTAATTAATAACAAATTGTTATTATTTATCACTGTTATCATTAATTAGTCATAGCATGCGTACTACGTGGGGAAAACTACACTGAAGGGTATTGACGTAATGACATAATCATTACGTCAATACCCTTCAGTGTAGTTTACCGGCTAATCATCATCAGCTTTCATTTCCTCAACTATCGGTTGGCTTCCAGTCTAACCGGATGCAGCTGAATACCAGTATTTTATATGGAGCGACTGCCTATCTGACCTCCACAACTCCGTTGCTGAGTAACACGATACCCCTTGGTACGTATGTCGGGTTGTTAGAGTTTTAGGCTTCTGACGACCCGTAACGAACGCCAAATATGCACAAATGACAGCCGGGACCAACGGCTTAACGTGCTTTCCGAGGCACGGAAGCGTCTTGGGATGTTAAGTTGGTCACCCATCCACGGACCAACCATGAATTCAGCATATCATTCTAGTAAAATTTCTACGCCCGCGTAGAAATTTTACGTCGGTTTTACAAAAAAAATCTGCTGTTTCATAGAAAAGTCCAATACCTACGCAGTCAAAATGGAACAGCTGTTTTTTTTTGTATTACCGACTAAAAATTTCTGCGCTAGGGGGTCTAGAATGATATGCTGAACTCATGGTTACAGTTTGTGCACTGGATAAAAACATATCCTGTATTTTATGTGTAGATAATAAAGGCGACGATGTAATCTTAGGCGCGTTCACAAATGCACGATACCTGACGCCACAGTCCATGGAGTGTTCAATTTGATGGTCTGTACCAGAACTTTCTAAAACAACCTGTATAACGGATAAGAATGACAAGAAACGCAGGCAGCAAAGAAGTTATCAATTTCGTGGCAAAAAAAAATTAGAGATCAAATCGTTTGATTTCGACTTATTGTCTAAGATTATAATCTAGTGTACAACTCATTGTAAAAATAATTAATTAATCATAATTAGGCGACCTACATTATGACTTAATAAAATTAAAAATATTTTGTAAAAAGGTTTTCCTTGATACGATTAGTTTTTTTTTCATCTGATAGATTTATTATCTGTGCGCGTCATTGACTGCTTTTTGAGCCTTCTACAGTGTCATCAGACATATCATGTAATAACATCACGCCTGTTAACCCCGAAGCGTTAGACAGAGGTGTGTCCATGTGGGTTCGAATCCTGACAGATGCTTTCTGTGTGTGAATAATTTCATCATCATTGCTCTCGAAACGATGAAGGAAAACATCGTGAGGAAACCGGCATGTCCTACAGAACATGTAGCAACCCGCACTGGGCCCTCGTGGTGGATTACGGCCCACTCCCTCTCACAGAGAGGAGGCCTGTGTCCCAGCAGTGGGAACATTATTGGCTCTGCTCAGTCTATGCATTTACTACCATACCTAATAAGTAACTTACAGTACCTAAGTATTGGATACAGCTTTAACCAATTTTCTAATTCTGCTATACACATTTATCTAATCCTGTATGCGAACGGAAGAAAATAATTATTAATTATAAAACGCATACAGAAAGAAAGCGTAAGATACGAGAGAACCAAAAAAAAATGTAATTTACACCCGATAAATAATCATTATTGATTGTACCTAGTTGAAAACATTTTATTGTAGACTAATTTATTATTTAGATATCCTTTTTTTGTGTGGGAAATCATCAAATAACTTCTCCCGCTCTGGGTGGAGCAGGAGGGCGTGTCAGACTTTTACTGACTAAAACCCACCCGTGTTCCCTCAGTTGCCTGTGTGCCAGGGGCCGCGGTATGAGTAAGTGTGGGAGTGAGGTTTGGGCCTACGCCTATAAGTAGGTAGTCTTTGTCTGTGACCCCCCCCCCCCAGAGTCTTCGGCGTTAGACACAGTGCCGGATTTACACATTTGCCACCAGTAGGCTATTAAATTTTTTCCGCCCCTACTTTGAATTGTAATATTGAAACGCTATTGGAATCTTTAAAAAAATCATATTCACAATTACTCTACTTTACATAGCGTTTAGTAATTTTTCATATACAGACAGTGGAATATTCGGTATATCTACAGTAGGTAGCTACTAAAATATTGGAATTTTGTTAAATTTTTGAGACTTCTTTTCTCCGCGTATGTGTCTTTTTTTCTTAAACCTAGTCCACATTTTTCCCATACAAACTTCGGGAGTGTATTACTCCACTGTTGGACAATGTACATTAAAAATTAAACATGGTGCGGTTTTGTCTCATTATTAATATTGTCTGTACGGAAACAAAATACTAAAATAAAAAGCCATTAAAAAGTTAGGAGCCAACAAAGATTCGTTTTTCTTGCTAATTTAACCTAACTTTGGGCGTGTTTTAGTAATAAAAGAATTGTAAAATCTGAAAAACCAAGTCGGTACCGTCAAAGCTCAAATATCGAAAAGTTCAATAAATTTTATGGGTTATTGAAATATGCAGTGGTTTTTTTCATAAAACCCGATCTTCCGAAGGACTGTTCTTAATTTTTTACGCGCCAGTTGTACTATAAATAATCCTGCATCTCACACAATAATGTTGTGCGTGTAGACTAGCGTCTAACTGCTCATCACTAATACTACCTCTGTCGGACACGATGCCTGGTGAGACAGCATGCTTTTTAGCCAGGCCCATCAGTGAGTTCGAGCCTGCGACTAGGTTCCCCTTAAGGCAAAAAATGAGCCAAATTTGCCGCCTCCCTAAAATTTGCCACCTAGGCTCCAGCCTACTCAGCCTACTGGTAAATCCGCTACTCGTTAGACAGATGCAGATTTATTTTAACCGACTTCAAAAAGAAGGACGTTATCAATTCGACAAGTTTATATATTTTTTTTTATGTAAGTTCGGGCATAACTCCGTAATATATAGACGGATTTGCAAAATTTGTTCTTTTGTTCTAAAGGAGTTTATTTCGAAATGGTCCCATTTCAATTTCATATAGATCTGACGATGCGTTTCGGAGACAGACAACGGAACTCTTAAAAAAAATGACAGCAAATCAACCGGGATTGCTGCTATCGCATAAATATACATTGTTTTGACCCCAAGGATCATGAAATTTCGAATCGGTGTGGGGTATTATAACTTAAAAGTGAAAAATAAAAAAAAAGAAACAACCGACTTCCGGGATTTAATTTCGGAAGGCGGTGACAAATAATTAAAATACATAAATACATATCCAAATTCACCGACTTCCGAAATTAAAGTTATTTTTCATTTTGTAGTGTTTTTTTTTAACATAAGACAGGCACACATTTGACAACTGTCGTACCTGATGTAAACTAAGTTCAAGGTATAAACCAATACCTCTTATCATACAAGGTCCCATTATCAGCAAGCGCGGATTTTAAAAACAAATTGCTACTGTAATTTATCTACTGTAAATTTATCTTTATCTAGTTTGTGTAAAGCCTAAATCCTAATAAATCTCTAAAACTATTCATTTTACACTACACATTATACACACAATGGGCCTTATTAGCCTTCTAATAAGGCCCATTGTGTGTTTAATGTTTTAAGTCACCCAAAGGGCAATGGAGAGGGCTATGGTAACGTGATCGAATCAGGAATGAAGACATCCGCAAGAGAACCAAGGTAACCGACATAGCCCGAAGAATTGCCAGGTTAAGTGACAGTGGGCAAGGCACATTGCTCGCGGAATAGATGCCCGATGCGGCCGAAAGGTTCTGGAGTGGTAAACGCGTACCGAAAGACGTATAGTTCGAAGGCCTCCCAAAAGGTGGACCGATGACCTTGTGAAGGCTGCAGAAAACCGCCGCAAATATGATAATAGGCAGTACGTAATTTGAGGAGTAAATTTACTCAACCTGCCTGGCTTTTTCACAAATATGTTGGGGATGCAGCTGAATATCAGCACTTTTCATGGAGCGACTGACTTCCTCACGACTCAACTGTAACTAGGTAATACGATACGCCCTGCTGAAACTTTTGAGCTTATGACCGTAAAGACTATCGAAGATTTACGAATGACAGCCGGGACCAACGGCTTAGCGTGTCTTCCAAGGCATGGATGGGTCGTGAATTGTAGTGGATGGTCATCCAACCACGTACCGACCACGGCAAGAGTAAAATAACTTTCGATCAACCATGTGACTGTTATCACTAAGCCACGAGCCATGAATTTATCCTACTTCTAATATTTTCAATGTGAAAGTTTGTGAGGATGGATTGATGGATTATCATCGTTTCAGCCGAAAGACGTCCACTGCTGGACATAGGCCTCCCCTAAGGGGGTTTTGCCATGATTGCGACGCTTGGCAGGCAGGTTGGCGATCGCAGTATAGTGGAAATGCCTAGAGGACGCTGCTGCCCATTCTCTAGTAAGTCCCTTAGTCACCTTCTACGACACCCACGGGAAGAAATGGGATGGTGCTATTCGTTTACGTCCGGCACCACACGGATGGATAGATGGATGTTTGTTACTCTGTCACGCTAAAACTACCGAACGGATTTGCACGAAATTTGGCGCACTGATAGTTTATCACTTTTTTTTTTGGGTGGGAAATCATCAAATAACTTCTCCCGCTCTGGGTGGAGCGGGAGGGCGTGTCAGACTTTTATTGACTAAAACCCACCCGTGTTCCCTCAGTTGCCTGTGTGCCAGGGGCCGCGGTATCTCTTTCGAACAACCCGCACCCCTGGCAGGCATCGGCCCTTGCGGGCCCCATCAGTTGCTGCTGACATCTCTTTGCGGCGCGCGTGGAACACAACGCGCCGTCGACCCGGGCTTGGTCCTTACCGGACAGCGAGCTACCCATTACTCGCCGTCCGTAAGCCCACAGTTTATCACTTGGGTTAACAAATAGAATACTTTTGTCCTTGTAGTACGTTCCCATGGGATAATTTTCGTCGCCCACTCGGGCGAAACCGCTGGCAATAACTAGTGAATTATACAAGGTGTAATTTTAATCACCGTTAACCTCATAAGGGGTCATTGTTCTCATCATTATGAACAACTTTTACTATGGGCCCAAACGTGAAATCGCGAAAATAAAATCAGCTGTTCCTTACGTTTTGACGAGTTATGCGAACATAAATGTAGGGAACAGCTGATTTTATTTTCGCGATTTCAGGTTAGCGGGATCTAGAGCATATTTGATGATTTCCCACCCCCAAAAACAAAAAAAACAACTACTGGGCCACCATTCCTCTCTGAAAATTCTGAACAGTTACAAAATTGTTAAGAAATAACATAACAGCTTCACCCATATATTAACATTGTAAAGTTCACTTCGAACGTCACAATAGTCATCCTCATTATCATCTGCCTAGCCAGGGCGGCTTCCAGTCTAACTGGATGCAGCCTAACTGACCTCCACGATGTAGAACCCTACTCATGTAAGCACACACAATTCGAAAGCGAACTTATTTGTTTTTAAACACCAATAAATTATCATTCCAGGTCCGCGTACAGGCAGAATTCATTTTTAATCCGTGTGAGCAGAAGTTTTAAGCTGTCTTTTGAACATGATCTGGATATATTCAATACCAGTGTCTCTCAGCTTAAGCATCTGTTGGTGGAAAGCTTCTTTATGGAAAAGTAATTGTTTGCTCTGTATGTTTTTTTTTATTTGTATTAGTTAAGCGTGTATTATTTATTTTCAAAGTCATAAGTAGTTTTTTGTACCTACCGACCTTTTTTGTTATTGTTTAAGTTAAGTGTTTATCAGTGGAAACTTGTAAATGGCCTTCAGTTTCATATTGTTTAATAACATCGTTTATGTTAGCTGTAAGTTTCCCGAATAAAATAAAATAAAATAAAGTAAATTATTTCGAATTCACAACGAAACAGTTCAAACGAAGTGATGTTTATGTTTAGAAAATGGCAACTACTAACTTTTGACCCAAGTACATACTAATTCCATGCTTTCGACAGGCAAAGGCCATGTTTGGAGGTCACCGTCCAAACTGATATTGACTTTGTCCAAATTAATTAATTAAAAAAGAATTTGAAATGATCACTGCTTTTTTAAATCACTAGGCATAGGTATCACTATGAAAAACTAAGGCATCACTCACCGCTGTCAAAACTCACAGAGTTCAAAAGTCACTAGGTTTTCACTAAGAATTATTTGCGTTGTGAAAAATACATATTTTTTTATGGTAGGTTGCACTGTCACACTACAAAAGACTAATCGTTGGCATCTGATAATAATTAATACACATGTTATTAATTAATCTACAATTCGTTGCCAAAGATACGCTGGTTTTAAATTATCGCAAATACAGTGTGTTTGGTTTTTTGTCTCTGATTATTTCCCGATTATGTTCAATCGTCAATGTCATGATTTGTGAATAAATAAACGCCCTTATTTATACATACAAACATAAAGCCACGCCTTCTTCTGACGGGGGTAAAAAGCAGAAACTACAGAACGCCACCTGCTGCGATCCTTACATAATATTTTTGTCTCGTTACGGCCCTAGTGTGAGTTTCATTTAACCATCTCGATCAAACGCAGTGAGCGCGTTCGACGCTCCGATTGGCCCTGGATTGGTGACGGACCAATCGGAGCGCCGAACGCGCTCACTGCGTTTGATCGAGATGGTTAAATGAAACTCACACTAGGGCCTCCGGTTATACATGCACGCCGGTTGCGATTACTACGCTTGTGATTTTTCTGTTGAACATCACCAATAATGTTCATATATGTCCTTCTAGGGCGTCTCCTCCCAAATATCTAGAAATTATTATCTACTTAAATGCCAACTTAGAAACCTCCTTCAAATTTTTTTTTGAATGAATATTAAAAATGAATAATATGAATAAATTCATTCATTTTCATCACAGCTCTTGATTTCAAAGCTTATCTCAATATAGATAATTGATATTTAAAATAAAAACTAGATGAGGTCGGCGTTTCTTATCTGACTATTCTGAAAAGAAAGGCCGAAACAAACTCAGAGGTCACAGACATAATCTTGGTCAGATCACGTGAAGACCATAAAGATTGGTGTCTGTAATGGTATTTTAAGGAAGGAACCACACAGATTAAATTTTATTTTTAACCGACTTCAAAAAAGGAGGAGGTTCTGAATTCGTCTGTATGTTTTTTTTTTATGTTTGTTACCTCAGAACTTTCGACTGAGTGAACCGATTTTGACGATTCTTTTTTATTTGAAAGCTAGTGCTTCACGTGTGGTCCCATTTCAATTTCATCTAGATCTGATGATGCGTTTCGGAGACAGACAACGGAACTCTTCAAAATATAATAGTAAATCAACCGCGAATGCTGCTATCACGTAAATATGCATTGTTTTGTTACCCCCAGTATGAAGAAATTTCGAATTAGTGGGGTAGGTACTATAACTAAAAAAGTCAAAAATAAGAACTTTTACCAAAAAAAACAACTGACTTCCGAAAAAAGTCGGTGACTTTGGATATGTATTTTAATTTTTTGTCACAGCCTTCCAAAATTAAACTTATTTTTTACTTTGTAGTGTTTTTTCGGAAGTCGGTTGTTTTTTTTTTAATCAAATTACACCGATCGTTCAAATTACCTACGTTATACGAGTGGTGGCCCCCCAGTGGTCGCGACTTACGAGTGGTCGTGGGTTTGAACTCTGTCAGGCGTTTTGCTTTGTGTAAACAATTTCATCACCACAACTCTCAAAACGGTGAAAGAAAACATCGTGAGGAAACCAGCATGTCTTAGAACCAAAAATTCGAAAACATGTGACATCTACCAACCAGCACTGGGCCCGCGTGGTGGATTACGGCCCACTCCCTCTCAGTGACAGCACTGAGAGCAGAGGCCCTAGTGTGAGTTTCATTTAACCATCTACACCAAACGCAGTGAGCGCGTTCGGCGCTCCGATTGGTCCGTCACCAACCCAGGGCCAACCGGAACGCCGAACGCGCTCACTGCGTTTGGTGTAGATGGTTAAATGAAACTCACACTAGGGCCTCTGGCCTGCGTCCCGGCAATGGGACCATTATATGTTTGAATTACAAAGAAACAAAACAGAAGAAGATGTTTTTATATCAAACATTTACATTCCCAATGTAAAATTATAACTATATACCAACTTACTGTTATGAAAGTAAGTACAGCTGTACCAACAAAACAACGAAAACAAAATGGAAACAACCTATTAATGAAAACATTATGAAACTTGATAGATTATCGTTAAGACTGGTGTTAAAAGCTAAAGATGGCTTTAAACGTTAATGGATGTGCAAATTATTCGTCATCATCATCATCATCGTCCACAGCCTGACTCCACCCACTGCTGGGCATAGGACTATCTTTTCTTGTGCCAATACCCACGTTCCTGTGCGAGACTCGTCTAGGTTTTGCTCACAAAGGCAACAATGTCGTCCGCCCATCTCGCCGGACGACCGAGATCTCGTCTCCCATTCCATGGACGCCACTCTGTCACAGCTTACTTCACCTATCATAACTGCGCCATACCAGGTGTCCTGCCCAACTCCATTTGAGTCTGCCAGGGGTTCGGGTGTTAGAAAGAGATACCGCGGTCCCTGGCACACAGGCAACACGGGTGGGTTTTGGTCAGTAAAAGTCTGACACGCCCTCCTGCTGCACCCAGAGCGGGAGAAGTTATTCGATGATTTCCCACCCAAAAAAAATACTCAATTTGAGTTAGGTACATGTAAATGTAATACGTTTTCTGATTTGTTCCTAAACATACGATTTGCTATAAGGGGCCCGTTAGGGGCACACACAACGGACCAAATAGGAATCTACGTGCGGAAAAGGGAGTCCCATCATCATCGAGAGGCTCGTGACTTAACAATATCGGCCGCATGGGTCCCCAATAGAGTCCCGCATAGTACCCCAAAAGAGCTGGGAAAAGGCTAGGCAGAATTAGTCCTAAAACTTACCTTTCTAGAAGTTCTTGTCACTTTATCACTCCAATCGCTTATTAACACTTATAATGCGACACTGATATCACTAGTTGCATACAAATAGTAGTTCGAATAATCACCAAAATGTTTTCCAATAAAAATGGAAAAATTCAGAAAATAAATAATCAGATCAATTTTTTTAAAGCAATAGCCAATTTAACCGATTGACTTTTTAATCACAAAGCTGTCAAAAGTGGAAATTGCAGAGATCACTTTTCTTACAAAAGTTTATTTTTCCCTTATAAAAAATCCATGATTGGTATCCAAAAAGACTTGCTTTCACAAAGAATAAGAAAAGACAAATGAGTTAACAACTTTTCATAAACCTAGAATAGGTATTCGATTCAAACAAATAAAATTAAAAGGTTTAGATAATAGTTAATCCGTTTTATTGCAGTATTAAAGGAATTATGATATCGATAAACGTGAAGATTATTTCGTAACATATGTAAAGATTTAGTTTAGTGACTTAAATTGTCGAGAAATCATAATTAATCACTTATTTCGCGGTATTAAGACGTAATTATGATAATTTTCCTTTCTTTTCGAAAGGACACGTGGTTTTGCATGCGACTTTCTGAGCGAGAAATCGTTATTTATCAAATAAGTAGGCATTTAATGGTTTTTCCAAAATCATTTATTAAAACTAGATTGGGAATCACCAGGTACCGTCTACCCCAATACTTTACGAATTGGGGTCCCAGAACTCAAAATGAGTACTACAGTACTTATTTACGTAGACCTGAGGGGTCCTAGGTACCGGGGTTGATAAATGAAACGCTTGTATGCGTATAAATATAAATTGTATCTTTTATTCCAGTTTTAGATCTTTACAGCACCGTGCCTGATACTAGACTATTTTATCTCCGAAACAAATCATAATCTAGAATCTAGTCTAAATTATTTTGAAGGATTCATTCTAGATATTCCTGACAGTTCAAATGTGACAAAGCCATTTCGTTGGCTGCCAATACGAACCTAAGGTTGTATTCGATAAACAACCAACCTTTACAGTACTTAGGTATTGTATTCAGAATCCTCTATTTAAAAAGATTCAAAATCCTCTATTAAAAATGGGTACTGTATTCAGAATCCTCTATTCAAAATGATGGTTGTCTTATTCGGAATCATTTATTCACAACTAGCACGTCGCCCGTGAATTCGTCCACATGAAATGTATAGCTCATGTCACTCCGGAATAATACATAATATTTGTAGCTTTCCATAGGTGAAACAATTTTTTAAATGGGTTAAGTAAGTAGTCGAGTTTATACTTCACAAATAATTTTACAAACAATCAAATCTTTCCTCTTTATAATATTAGTGAAGATGCATGTTGTATTCAGATCTAAATGAGACGTCTATTCAAGATCGTGTATTTAGAATGCTTTATTCGGAATGAGACTGCTACGATTCCAGATTCAAGACGGTCCTCCAAAAAATTCCCGCCATTCACCAGTTCCTAGTGCTTTAACTGGGAAGAAGTAACGCAACAAACTCCCCAGCAAACAAACTAAGGTACATAAAGACACCAATAACATCCGGTGAAAGACAACGACGTGAGGAAATAGTTTGATAGTCAAGTTTGTTTGATAAGACAGTCCCCCAAAACGCCCGCCCTTCATGCTTTTTTGATAAGGACACGTTTGATGTGAGTTTTAAACTTTCCATCGCTAAGTTCTGTAACCGACTTTGGCAACTTGTTATAGAAGCGGATACTGTTTATTAGAAATGCTAGTTTTAGTTAATCTAAATTTTGGAATCACAATTTCATCTTTACTACGTATTTAGATTATGGAAGTCGCATCTTTTTTTCGTATCGTAGCCCTAAATACCCACCTGATATGCCTAGGTAGATAACGGTATCGTATTTTTAAGGATAACCTATGATTTTCCTTGACCAACAGTGAACTGTAAGCATTGACTAGCTTCTATGATCAATGAGACGGCAAAAGCGCCAATGGTTTAGGCATGAGGATCAGGGTGTAAAGTTCACTTAACCTCCATAGAAAAGGCAGGTTCGACCTCCGACCAGACGGGTGATCAATCAGGGAAAGCTACGCTTGCCGCGGTTGGTCCGGATGGGTGATTATCTTTACTTCCGTGCCTCGGAAAGCTCGTTATGTCGCTGGTCCCGGCTGTCATTCGTGGATCTTTGACAGTCGTTACGGGTCGTCAGAAGCCCGAAAGTCTGACAACCAGTCTACCAAGGGGTGTCGTAATACCCAGTAACCAGCCTGTGGAGGTCAGATAGGCAGTCGCTTCATGTAAAATACTGGTATTCAGCTGCATCCGGTTAGACCGGAAGCCGAACCGACGGCTAACTTAGTACAAGTACAAAGTTAGTACCTACATATAAAATTTGTTAGGTACTTTCAAATAAAATCTCTTCCTTTTTAAACGACTTCAAAAACGGAGGAGGTTCTCAATTCGACTGTATTTTATATATTTTTTTTTATGTTTGTTACCTCATAACTTTCGACTGGGTCAACCGATTTTGATGATTCTCGTTTTTTATTTGAAAGCTGGTGTTTCCCATGTGGTCTCATTTCAATATCATATAGATCTGATGATGTGTTTCGGAGAAAGACAACGGAACTCTTCAAAATATAATAGTAAATCAACCGCGAATGCTGCTATCGCGTAAATATGCATTGATTTGTTACCCCAAGTATGAAGAAATTTCGAATTAGTGGGGTAGGTACTATAACTAAAAAGTGAAAAATAAAAACTTTTACCAAAAAAAACAACCGAATTCCGAAAAAACACTACAAAGTGAAAAGCAACTTTATTTTCGGAAGGTGGTGACAAAAAATTAAATAAAATTCATATCCAAAGTCACCGACTTCCGAAATTAAAGTTATTTTTCACTTTGTGGTGTTTTTTAGGAAGTCGGTTGTTTTTCTTAAATTGATTACAATTATTCATCTTAATTTTCACCCAATAACGTTCATTGTTAGACATAGGCCTCCTCCAAGCTCCGCCACTTCGACCAGGGTGCTTACTCTGGAATATAATTCCGATAGATCGACATTGGTCAAACGTCAGTTGATTGAGTTAAGCGTCAGGGTTTGGCTAGACTCAGTGAGTCCGGCCAATCTCTGACGTCTGACTGACAATTCCAATGCCGATCTATCGGAATTATATTCGAGAGTAAGCACCCTGTTCTGTGCTTCTCGCATCTAGCGGATTCCTGCGGTCTTCACCAGGTCATCGGTCGACCTTGTGTGAGGCCTTCTTCCAACACTACGACTTTCAGTGCCTACGCGGTCGCCACTCCTGAACCTTCTGAAGCTCTTTTAGTTATAATGAACCCCTAGTTATGTTTTTTTCACTTGAAGACTGAATCGTTGGTCTCCCGCTGAAACTGCTACGCATCAGGGCCAGGGTTTGAATTTGAAGTCCAACAGAGCAGTGTTACTGAGCTTTTCCATTAGAAATTTCTCAGAACCTACGGAGGCTAGATTTGTGGAAGATGGATAGCCAGAGAATCAAAGTTGTCGACATAGCTCACAGAATCAGCAAGCTGGAGTGGCAATGGGCCGGCCACATTAGCCGTAGAACCGATGACCGTTGGGGTAGACGTGTTCTTCAGCGGGGACCACGAATCGGCAAACGTAAGGTAGGACGCCCTCAGGCTAGGTGGAGCGACGATCTTCGCAAGGTGACTGGTAGCAACTGGATGAGAGTTGCCGAGAATCGAGCTGAATGGCGTGCAATTGAAGAGGGCTATGCCCAGCAGTGGACTGCTGAAGGCTGATGAGAATGATGATAGCCTTTTCCCAACTATGTTGAGGTTGGCTTCAAGTCCAACCAGTTGCAGCTAGTATTTTACATGGAGCGACTGCCTATCTAACCTCCACAACCCAGTTACTGGGTAATACGCCACCCTTTGGCAAGACTGGTTGTCAGACTTTCGGGCTTCTGACGACCCGTAACGACTGTCAAAGATCCACAAATGACAGCCGGGACCAACGGCTTAACGTGGTTTCCGAGGCACGAAGGGGTCTTGGTATATAAAGATGGTTACCCATCCACGGACCCACCGCGGCAAGCGTAGCTTGACCTGATCGACTGACCCGTGCGGCTAATATTACTTAGCCACAAGCCCCTAACTTTAAGGCTTCCACCTATCACATGTGCAACACGCGTCAACAGCAGAGGAGCTGCCACCATTGACACGCTTTGACAGCTGTTACCTTTGCTTTTAAAATGTTGGTTTTCTGTACAAAGCCGCCCACCCTCTTTCAGGGAACGCAAGCGTAATGTCATGATTATTTTTCTCTTTTCTTGGCGCCACAGTTCCTCGAAGTACTTACCTACGTAGTGATAAATTATATCAGCTTAGTGCACCTACGAGTGATAAGGGTATTACGTCAGCTGATTTTAAAACAATGCACACACGTTTTGGCGCCGGTCATCATCAAAATATGTGTGGAAAATTAGACTCTGTACTTTGGATAACATTTATCTGCCTTTTCCCGAGCATGTCGGGGTCGGCCACCAGTCTAACCGGAGGCAGCTGATTACCTACCAATAATTTACATGGCGTGACTACCTATCTGTGCAACCTACGTTACCGCGTAAGGTGTAAGCTTTTTAGACTTAAGCCTTGTAGAGTCACGGGCTTGGTTCTACCTTTATTTATTATTTACTAGCTTTTTCCAGCGACTTCGCCCGCGTGGAGGTCGGTGTATTATACATATAAACCTTCCTCTTGAACCACTCTATCTATTAAAATAACCCGCATCAAAATCCGTTGCGTAGTTTTAAAGATTTAAGCATACATAGGGATATAGGGACAGAGAAAGCGACTTTGTTTTATACTATGTAGTAATTTATTAGGCTTCTCAACAATGAGTATATACACTGTTACTTTATAGTTTTTTTTTTTTTTTTTTGGGTGGGAAATCATCAAATAACTTCTCCCGCTCTGGGTGGAGCGGGAGGGCGTGTCAGACTTTTACTGACTAAAACCCACCCGTGTTCCCTCAGTTGCCTGTGTGCCAGGGGCGGCGGTATCTCTTTCGAACAACCCGCACCCCTGGCAGGCATCGGCCCTTGCGGACCCCATCTGTTGCTGCTGACATCTCTTTGAGGCGCGCGTGGAACACAACGCGCCGTCGACCCGGGCTTGGTCCTTACCGGACAGCGAGCTACCCATTACTCGCCGTCCGCAAGCCCGTGCCTACGGTGGCCGGGAATCAGCTTGGGATTCCCGACGCCCAGGGCGTCTCCTGCGAAGGCCACGGCTGTGAGGGCGCATGTACTGCATCTCCCTCACGTGCGCCGCCTCCCTCTTTGCGAGCATAATTGCTTCGCTGAAGGAGGCGACTGCCAGAAACATTACAATCTTAAGTCTAAGCGCCTCATTAATTATAGAAAAGCACCGCATGCACTACATTATCCGCAGATATAATAACAAACAATTAATTAATTAAAACAAGTAATACATAGATTGAAAAAATTAAAAAAAATACTATGAAAGCTAAATTAATAACAAAATATTAAGATTAAATTAAATAATAAGTAAGTCAAATAATATGTATCAAATTAAATTAAATTAGATTGGATTATATTATTTTTGATCATTTATTTTAACAATTATTTATCCTTACCCTTTACCCTTTAACCTTACATCCGATAACTTTATAACTGTGAAACCATTCCATACTTTTTGTTGAGCTTAGGTTTACTGTCCTAGGCATACTGCTAGGTAAAAACCTTCCCCCGAGGCTATCCAGGAACTCTTTGCCCACGCCTCCTCGTACCAGGCATCGTATTACGCCACCTCTTCCTGGGCCAAACTCTTCCGCCTTCTACGACACCCACGGGTAGAAATGGAATGGTGCTATTCTTTTACGTCCGGCAACACACGGAACATGATAATATAATCTATCTATATATTAACACGTCTAGCAAGAACTGTTTTTTACAAAAATTACGCGCACGGAGGAGTATGAAATTTGGCACAGTTAATGTTTATAACGAGGAGTGCAGAAAGCTAATATTTTTTTTAAATTTGATTTCCGGGTCGAGGAAAGTGTTGTTTAGATTTTCCATCTGGAATTTCTCCGTAGCAGCCCGTAGTCTATTGATGACAATTGGTTCGCCTTCTATTACATGATGGGACTTAATCATAACTGGCAAAATGTAGGTAGCCACTATAATACAGCTCTGCTCTACCTTTCGAGGAATACAGGCGTGATGTTAATGAAATAAAACACATTACACATTTTTCTAAACGTATATTTATTAGAAACATAGCAACAATACCCTTATTTACTCTACAGTTTACAAATGGCGGTGGACCACCTACAGGGCCGTCTGAAGCATTCAGGGTGCATGTGAGCAATTAGGGCGCATGGGAGCAATTAGGATACATTGGAGCTATTTTAGGCACATGAGAGCAACCCCAATTTATGGGGGGAAACCCTGTTGCTTAAGCAACTCTAGACATTGCACACGTTTCAGTTATCATCACGTTTGAAAATATTTAAGATACAGCTGCTGCAATATTATCGAATATGAGTGAAAATTGTAGATCGTATTAGGTTTGAACCGAAGCATACGCTTTATTTTGTAAAAATGATTTCGTCACCATTGCTCTTAAGACGGTGAATGTGAGGAGACCGACCAGTCGTACAGCCAAAAATTTGAAGACATGTGACATAGACCAACCTGCACTGGGCCAGCGTGGTGGATTACGGCCCACTCCCTCTCATCGAGAGGAGGCCTATGTCTTAGCAGTGGCGACATTATAGGCAGATTATGAAACACACCACAGTTGCTCTGCAGAATTTGTCAGGAATGTGAATTTTGTTGCGGCAATTGAACGCAGATTGATTGGGAAAGGCAGAGAACGGGGTGTTGTGATGTAAGTTAGGAGAGGCCTATATCCAGTAGTGGCCAGTCATAGGATGAGTTGATTAATAGCTTTGTCCATCCTATGCATTTTCATCTTCAACTTTCGTCTTCATCTTTCGTTTGGCGCTTTCAATAATTGAATGCGACCAAAGTCATTTAGTTCAGTCGTATTTTCTGTCAGCTTTTGAAAACATGTGCGACGAGAATATTTTACTTGGTGGAATATGTGCGGTTTGCGGTTGTGCGGTCATAAGAAATTCCAGAAAAAAAAAAGAACCAGGAGAAAGTTTTGGATGCGAGGTTATTATAATAATCGAAGTAACGTGATTATGAGTCGAGAAGATAATGAAATTCTTAAAAAAAAAATATACTCATGTCCGAAAGAAATTTCGATCGACTTTTGAATCGACCATCTTGTTTTTGAAAGCTTTGTGGCACAGAAAGCGTGTATCACAGCGCGCGCTTCGCTTTCAACTGTCATCGCGCATGCGTTAAGGGCATACCGCACGTGCGCTGTTGAGTGCGCTATGACGCATGCGCTTGATGAACAAAAAAAGGCGGTGTGGACATAGCTAATCATCATTAGAAATCTTTGGTATTCTCTGGATCATAATACGGACTGATTGTAAGAATGGAGATGTTAAAATGGCTCATAAATTTGATCATAACCTTTTAACCGCCCGACTTCATATCAGTTGTCGTGCCCCCAGCGCCCGGCACAGTGATTTGAAAAATACAATATGGTGTCTAGCTACTTTTGTAAGTACTTGCTCATTTTTTTTAAATAAATTACTTTGCTTTCGTGACGTATCGTATGACGGCCCTGTCTTTTTAAATTGTTTTTACCTAAACTTTTGTTTCTAAAAACGCACTAGGCAAGCTGTGAGCTATTGTAACAAATTGACAGCCTGGTGCGTTTAATGCATTTTGTTTTAGTTGAAAAGCGAGATGTTTTTATGAAATATTGTTTGAGAAATTGTTTTTTTTTTTTCAAACATCACAATTTTGCCGCAAAAAATACATAGGATGAGTTTTCAACAAGGATCCCTATTTGCTAAAAAGATTTTCACTTCCGAAGTTTTTAAATGCATTTTATTTTGATAACAATATTGAAAATCTCGAGATGGATTATTGATAAGAATTTTTGTTATGTACAGTCACAAAAGGAGATATGTAAGTACCTAACCAGGGTCGTCGGATATAGTTGAAGTTTAGTAAGAAATCGATAAATGTTTTCGAATGAAATTTAATTTGATAAATGAACTGTTTGGATTCTATTAATAACATTTAATTTTATTCGAAAACATAAAAAGATGTTTTTATTGCCTTCAATTGTACAAGAACCCTTATCTAAACACTATCTGATGGGGCCCGCAAGGGCCGATGCCTGCCAGGGGTGCGGGTTGTTCGAAAGAGATACCGCGGCCCCTGGCACACAGGCAACTGAGGGAACACGGGTGGGTTTTAGTCAGTAAAAGTCTGACAATACACGAGAGTAATTTGATGATATCCCACCCAAAAAAAAAACACTGCAGCGTTACAACTAAGGGAATGGGTGTTTTCGAAATACTCTGGCACCCAATCTGAGATTTAACTTGTGTTTAGGGTGCCACCGTTCTTGCCAATAATTTAAACATATATCAGTAGTTGTAAGACAAACACAATATATTATCATTAAGATAACTAACATCCGTCCATCGGTTTCTTACTAAACTTCAACTATAATCGACCACCCTGGTTACTATCTCGTTTGGTGACTATACCAAACGATAATATAGTACAAAACCCAGTTTAAAACTTGTCCTGTATAATATCAATTGAATCATTAAGAAAATGCAAGTATTTCTCGCTTCAACTCACATTATGAGATCAATATAATTGCGCTACATATCAACAGGGTATAGGCAGTAGGCAACCATTTACATGATTTGTATTCCATTTGTATTCCATTTGCATTGGTACATAAATTATAATTATTTGTACTAAATTAATAATTACATTTGGTTAAAATTATACAACTAAAATTTAAAATTACCAACGAATGTAAAATGATAACTTATTAATATATATTTAACCCTCTTATTTCTAAACCTACTATTATAATAAAAGATAATTCCGTGACACACAAAGCCAGTTGCAGACCAAGAGCTAAGCTGACATAGTTTAGGTGAACTTGCTTAGCTGAGGAAATTCTTCAAACTTTTGTTCATAGTCTGCGGTCTGCACACAATGAAAAGTTTCTTCAGCTGAGGTATATAACCATTCATTGTGTGCAAGCTAACCTAAGCTAACGTAGCTTAGCTCTTAGTCTATAACTAGTATTACAGTACGAACGGCTTTCATTTTGACAGCTCAACAATATTCATTGCGTTGTTAACGTTGTTGAGGAACATATGAAGCAATGGACTAGCAATAGACTTCAAAATTATTCAGATTCATTGATTATGTGACGCTGTTTATAACTATGGCATAGTTACTTGGAACTACAACAGCAAAAGGGGCAGATAATTTGATTAAAGTGTATAAATAAGAGGATTACTTTTAAGTATTATATTTAATATGGGATGAACAAAGCAAAATAACATTTGGTAACTTTATTGCATTCTAAAAATAATTATACAATATGCCAAGCTTCTTTATAATGGCACTATTTTACATTAAAAGGTGTCGATACTTAATGTAGTCTGTAGGTATGTAGGTACAAAGCTACAAGGATCGTTTGGCGCGTAGACAAAGTCGCCATCTTGTTTTGTCAATACAATGAGAAAGGTCGTGCAAAGCTAATTGTAGATGGCGTGCCTATAGCTAGCTCCCTACGGCATTCAATAAAATTGACATTTCGTTCATTCATTCCATTTCGGGTTCATTAGTTAGTTTGGTTATTTCAATATTTTTGACATGGAAACTGTCAGAATTTAATACCTTAAATGTTTCCTAATAATCGCTTTCTTTCACGTTTCCGAAATAATCTCGAACACTGCTTTATTATTATTAAAAAGCCTGTGATGTCCCTCTTTAGGGCAAAGGCCTGTCTACCCCCCTTCCACTTCCCTCTGTTTAAAGCTGCTAAGGACCAGTTCTTATTGAAGGAGTCCAGCTCATCCCGCCATCTCCGCCTGGGTCTACCGCGATGTCGCCTCGAACTCTGTTTACTTAAAACCCTAGAAATAGCTTTAAGCCACCATCTTCAAATTTTAGTGTCTCTCGGGAAATGGTGGACTTCAATTTCGCAGTATTTAGGAACATAAACAACGCGTCACTTTTGCAAAAATAAAATTAAACCACACCACGACTTGTATTATTAGCTTGTGTTAGAAACTAGCTACGACAGCGCCATTTTGACAGTTGCCTATCCCATTTAAAAAATGTACACTAACAACGCCCCCTGTCAATGTCATTCAGGCGCCAAAAGGTCCGTGTAGCATTCAATATACCAATATTCAGCGATGGACAATATAGGGCTATTTTGATACCCAATAATAATTGTACATTTATTAATAAATTATCATTACGTAGCCATTTTTTTTGCCAACAAACTTAGGTTGTTATAAATGAACACAATACAATTTGTTTAACCTAAATTATAATAATATCATAATAATATAATTTTCATCAAAATATACAAATAATTATACATTACAATAGATTTTTGAAGCTGTCAACGACTTCTTTTTTTTCGCGTTATTTCTGCCATCAACACGGTAAGAAAAAGGAGAAGATTGTTTAAGTGACTTCTCAAGCTTGTAAAAATCTATTGAAAAAAAAAAATACTGATTTATCATCACCAAACTGCAAACACAATTCACACATTTTATACTAGTTTTGTACACAACAATATCAAATTAAATACTGCGATATACATTTAGACATAAAATAACGCTAAGTTTAAGCCAAGTATATTTTAATTAATTAATATAATAACATAAGGAAAACGAGATACTGAATAGGTGAAAATAATGTGATTTAGAGTAAAAAAAATTAATTGTTCATCAAAATTTGACACACTACGTCATTTTGCCGTGGTATACCCATTTCGAATTTATAGACAACCAGCTTTTGTCGGTGTCGGTTATCGCGTAAAAAACCTAGCCTAAGTCCTTCTCCATATCTCTGCCAAATTTCATGACGATCGGTTCAGCGGTTTAGGCATGAAAGCGTAACCGACTGACAGACAGTGTTGCTTTCGCATTCCAAATATTAGTAGGGATTAGTAGGGATTTATGTTGGCTAGTAACCCCTCCGTGCCTCGGAATGCACGCTAAGCCGTTGGTCTCGAATTTCATTCGTAGATCTTTAGAAGTCGTTACGGGTAGTCAGAAGACCAAGTCTCATAAGCAGAGTTAGCAAGGGGTATCGTATTACCCAGTAACTGAGTTGTGGAGGTCAGATAGGCAGTCGCTTCATGTACAATACTGGTATTCGGCTGCACCCAATTAAACCCCAACATGGTTGTTAAAAGGTTAGATTTGAGTGAGTTACCTAGACAAACAATTAATTTTCTTTCCTGTACGCAGACGTTAATATGACACATCCGAGTTTAGTAAAAAGTTCGGCTTTGTATAGCGTCGTCATTCTCACTCATAACTAGAGATCGGATTTCGGAAGTAAATTTATAGTTATGAAAGAACGGAAGCGGCTTCACAAAATATATTTTTTTTGTAAACAATTCCCGGGTAGCCAGGAACACCGGGAATATATAAATAGTCAGGTGTATAGTATGGAAGCGACTTCTAAATTGTTAGGTTTGCATAACTATTCAGATGCATACATTTTATTTAAAATTAACCCCGATGCAACTATTTTAAGTCTGTAAGAGGAGGGGTGGTGTAGGTTAGTTACAACAATATTTTTTTACATTAAATTAAGATTTTTTCGATAAAAAAGCGCTTTCCATATTAACCAATATCCCAACTTTAGGAGAAAATGCATCCGAATATCCGATCTCTGCCCATAACCGCGTGACAGTCTTCTTCTAAAGGTCGATGTGTCATATTAACGCCAGAGTCCTGTGATCTGTTGCAAGAAATGATTTTTCGAGGCTCGAAAAATCATTATTTAGGTTTTGGTCAAGAGTTTACAAAATATATTCATAATAGTCGTTGGTACGGGTACCTTAAAAAATAAACTGCAACTCTGCTTCTAGGAATCTAGGCACCTCGTTTAGACTTTTGTAGTGCTTTCAATTTGGGCGACATACTTGTGGGCGATAGTTGTGCAACTGTTGCGCAGTATTTGTGGTGCAGTTTGATAACAGTACTACAATAGGGACCCTCAAAATGGCATAACAGGACCAAAAGTCAATTAATTAATTTCCCTCGAATTGTTTCGCAAATTGATTTAGACTGCCTGTATATTCAAAACCACAGTTGTCATTCTTTGGTAGTTGTATAAAATTGCTACAACACGGCAAATTGACGTTAGGGTATCAATTCGACAAAGAAATCTATAAATAATTGCTGCAATATTTTCGCTACATCTTAGCGTGTGAAAATATTAATAGGTAGGAATTCTCTTACAGTAATTTATGTCACGAAGCGACGCGTAGCACTTGTTGTGACCAAGTGTAGCGAGTAGCGTCAGCATAACACACACACACACTTCGACTACGCTATTGTCTCTGACGGTACCGAGAGCTCCTGCGCTTACACACACATTCACAGCGCGTACACTTCGTAACTACAAGTAAAGCGCGTCACTTCATGAGATAAAATACTGTAGGTACCTGTGTACAAACTTTACCAAAACGCGATGTGTGTGACATTTACGTTTTGATACTGTAAGACAGTTTGGCAACTGTTGCGCCACAGTTGCGCGATAGTTGCGCCACAGTTACGCCATATATTACCCAAATCAAAAGCACTCTTTTCATATTAGGATTTCTTATCTTTACCTACACACATTTTATACAGTTATCACACCGCCATTTTTCTAAATAAAACACTTTCAAACATATTTTTTTATACAACTTTAGGCCAATCCTGATGTATGTAGTTTAAAGAGCTAGTGATTTGGTACAAATTGAATTGACATATTTTGAAGATACAATATTTTTGGTTTGGATAAAAAAAGCACTTTACATCACAATATGATTATTAATATTTACCAGTTTTCTAGTATTTTGTCTTGGGTTTGTTTGCATGTAAGAATATTATAGATGTATCAAATCTAGCCGTTTCGATTTACTTTTTGTAATCACATCTGCTTGGCAATGATTTGATTTTTTTGATGATTGAAAGTTCACACTGATCTACATTTTTAATCGTTTATTTTTATTTTATACACTTTGTTGGTTTGCAGTAACAATTAAATTGCGGTAAGCAATTTACCGGAGCATCTCTTAATTTTCATTTTCAACATATGTTTTCTTTAGGTAAATAAAAACCATGGTTACTTAGAAGAAAGAAAAATTGTAAATTCTGTGCAAACAACCTTTACATTCCATGAGCGCGTATTGATCTTTAAATTAAACCTTATGTCAATGATTATAAGTCACATTACTCGTGTTTGATGTTTGTTTAAATATCGTATAATTTTCATTTACCCCAAGAAAAGACTGTTTTACAAATAAAATAAAATCTTTGCTTTTATTATAAACTGTTTGCGAAGCAATTTATTTCAGCCCGCAACATCGCGCCATGTTGCGATATGTTGAGCGATTTCTTGTAACTAAATTCACATAAATTTCCTGTTGAGCGATTGTTGGTCAACATATGGGCAACTATTAGTTGCCGAATTTCTAAATGACTTAGAGCCACAGAGTATAAATAAATGGAGATATTATTTATCAAATAGGTAACATCACCGACAACCATACTCTTGAAACTAGAACACAGCGACGATGTTTAGCAACAAAAATACATAATTATTTTAGTGAATTTCCCAAACGAACACAGATTAGGGTTGAAATCACACTATAACGCACTGATCAATATTTTTCTGTATCTCTATCTCTTTCTGTCTCATGGAAGCGTCTCTCTCTCGAGTCGCAAAGTTTCATGTTTCTAGACATAATAATTTAGGCTGTGCGTGAACGTTAGTCAATGAATTTAAGATGTTTCTAAGTAGATCTTAGACATAACTATTATAGTGCAATAATACTCCTATGCCAGCTTCCTTTTGAATAAATTATTTCCATTTATTTATAACTCTGTGCCTTCAAAAAATTCATTCATAATTGATACTGACTTATCAATAAGTTTGTACCAAATTTTCTATTTTTCGGTGACTATTAACAGAACTTACTACTTCTAATTAATTCTCTCATTCATTGCTATAATTTCTTCTCACCGTGCAAGCGGTAAAGCCTTGTTTAATATATTGTTGGGTAAAATCACATTGTTGCTTTTAAAAATTGATTTCGTAGCGAAAACGTAGCGTTTTTGTAACAACTTTTAACCGCTTTGTAGTATAAAGAAAAAAAGCAAATTCCAGTTAATTAAATGTTGACCTGACTGGCGTACCTATGACCGAGGTGCATTCAAACCTACGATCTACAACTCTGTAAGTCGCGTCGTTACCACCGAAAAACCTCTCAAAACGGTAAAAGAAAACATCGGTGTATTTTAGAAATAAAAAATCGAAAACATGTGACCATCTCTACTGACAAATGCGTTCACTGACTGGACAGGTCTACTCAATCTGTATGGTTCTTTCCTCAAAAGACCATTTCAGACATCAATCCACATGATCTGAACAAGATTATGACTGAACTTTAAAAGAGACAGTGACCCCTTGAGTTTGTTTCGGCCGTTCTTCTCAGAGTTGTCAGATAGGAAAATGAGACCTCATCTAGTTTACAAAAAAAAAATAGACGTGTAAAACTCTTTGTACAAACCTACTTACAGAAATAAATCATGTAACCCGCACTGGGCCCGCGTGGTGGATTACGGCCCACTCCCTTTCACAGAGAGGAGGTCTGTGTCCCAGCAGTGGGAACATTATTATGCTGATTATGAATAAAATGCATTCTGAGTCAATTAACAAGATAATCTCTGATTTCATACATTTCTCAATGACATTTACATTACTTTCCTAAAGTCGGTTAAAACGCAACAAAACCGCTGCGTCCCCACTACACCAGCACTGCATTTAAAAACATCATACAAATTACAAAACTCTCATTCAAACACAAACTTTACACAAAGCAAACACACTAACAACTAATAAACGCCGCGTTTACCTGCGTCGCAACTGCGCGACCACTGCGCGGCAACTGCGGAGCCACTGCGGAGCGGCAGCGTGGCAATTTTCAACACCGCCGGTCGTTATTGTTGCGATATGCGATTCTATGCTAGTACCTATAGTAATTAGGTTTAAAAGGGCCTACTTTGTTTAAGCCTAAATACTTCGCCTGTTCGTCGGTAAGTTCCGTTAGATGGGCGTCGAACGTGGGTAGGTGAAGGCTCGCCACGTACTCGTCCATTTTCTTAGGTAATAGGTATACGTCAGCCTGCAACAGAAATGAATATTTTTATGAAAAAATCCTTCGTTCCAACGACACTTTTCAAAAAGTTGATTTTGCAATCCTAGTATCCCCAGTGAGCGACTAGGTATCTGACCTCCACAACCCAATTACTGGGTATCACTATAACTCTTGCAAAGACTGGTTATCAAACTTGAAGGAAGTATCGGAGAGTTTCCTCATATGGAGACGATCCTACTGCAGCAATATGTCATCTCTACCAAATAAAGGCTTTTTTTTATATTTTAGCTGTAAAAGGTGTTTTCGAATTAACACAGAAACATATAATCACTACACCTGTAGCCCCGAAAGGGTTAGGCAGAGCTGTACCTGCAGCACACCGGCATTTCGCCATTTATATGAACGTAACATGTACTTGGGGGCAAGCCTATTGAAGAAAAATTCTGGATAGCAAAACCCAATAACACTTTGCCAGATCCGGGATTCGAACCCAGGACCTCACGCTATGCAGTAGCGCTTTCGTCCACCAGACCAAATCAAGGTCGTCCAAAATATATTAGTTTAATCTTAACTTACTATCTGTGAAACTAATTAAAGCTTGTAATATTACAAACAATGTGAAATTGTGACCTATATATAAAACACACATCAGAATATGGCGCCTGTGAAATGCACCCAAATTTCGCCAATTATGTTTTAGTCCCATGTCGTTGGGGGCAACCCTATTGCCATCAACCGGGTGCTGGATAATTGCAAATCGGAAACTGAATTACATCTTGGGATCGAACCAAGGACCCCAGACGCACTTACGACCAATTGACGCTCCAGGTTTCTAGGCGATTCTTTAACGCGACGGTTTTTTATCACGCACTTGATTTTCAACTAAGCCGAGCATTGAAAACCCAACAGAGTGGATACCAGCGTGTCAAAAATACACATTGTTGCATTTAAAACTCTCGGCAGTAAGCAGTGCATTGAAAATTCAGTGAGCGATTAAAAAACGCTGCGTTAAAAAGTTGCCCGCAGAAACGAGGGCTAACGAGGTAATCAAAACACGTACATACTAACAAGTGATACTATATAGCTTGTAGTACGACAAACATAAGTAGTGAAGTCGTGTCGTGACCTTTAAAATACTCGTTGTGACCTCTACAACACTTACAATAAGGGCGTTTTTAGTAGCATCCGGATTAACCCGCATGCGTAGCACCTATAATGCTCCTTAAAATTATGTGTCTGCATTGTCATCGCATAGACACTATCAAGGCAACCGACATAGCCCAAAAAATTACCAAACTTAAATGGCAGTGGTCACATTGCACGCAAAACAGATGGCCGATGAGGCCGAAAGGTTCAGGGGGCCTACTCTCTAACTCCGTCAACCAAGATACTGTATTGTAAAAAAGTATTAAGTATTGTAGACGCAGCGTTTTGAAAAGGGTATACAATTTAATTAGGGTAATGAAACGAAGAATGTGTTTTTGATTTTTTTTACTTTTCTTTTAAAAAAAATCAATGATTCGCTTCGACTACGTATTGCCCAGCGTGTATTCGTGGGGGATAGGGGAAATGAATTAATGCCATTGTAAAACTATTGTGTGGTAAAAAACTAATTACCCCAATATGTTCCCAGTAAACAAAACTTATGTCTACTTAAGAGTAAGTTGTCCGTCGGGCCCGTCCGAAGGTAGTTCAAACCTTCTTAGTAAATCCTACAGCCAATTAACTAACTTTTTTTGGACGGGCAAAAATATATCGGGAGTAGAGAAAGCTCTCGAATCGTGTTGTCATTGAATTTCAGTTCGGGCTACAAACTAATCCTCTGTCTGTAAGAGAAACGGAGTTGGAAACGCCCGTTACTTCGACCGAAACGACGGACTTCGTGCTTAGGGAGTAGGCCCCCTGGAGTGGCGACTGCGTACTGGAAGATGTAAGGAATCCGCTGGATGCGGGAAGGACAGAACCGGGCGAATTGGCGGAGCTTGGGGGAGACCTATGTCCAGCAGTGGACGTCTTTCGGCTGAAATGATGATGTTGATTGTCCCGCATGCATAAAAACACACCACTATTTGCCAAGCCTTTTCCCCAGCTATATTATGTTCGGCTTCCAGGCTAAACGAATGCAGCTGAATACCAGTAATTTTACATGGAGCGACAACCAATCCGTCATCACAACCCCATACTGGGGTATCATAATAAATACACATTATAAAAGTTGTATTACGGGTGCCCCCGGGGTGCGGGTTAGTACTTCATCCGTATGCCACTAACACGCCCTAGTTCGTGAACTCGTGACCTAAAAAGACACTTACAATAAACTATTATACAACAACAACACTTAGAACACCCATCTAGTTGTCATTCCCTCGACTTACCTGTTGTTCCTTCACTCTTCCAGTCTCTTCCTGCAATACAAAATCATCTAAAGCAGATATCTACATACTACTATAGTCTGCACATACCTAAGAATCCTACGTTTTTAATCCTTACAATCTTAATAGGGAAACATTTTAGTCAACACACATATCAAATTCAGCCTTAAAAACTATCTAGCTACTATTTCCACAGAATTTCCCTACAATTCGCCTCATTCCTCCACACTCCTTCTCATTCTTCCACACTCCTCATTCGCCCACACTACTCCCCACTCCTTTTCATTCCTCCCCACTCCTTCTCATTCGTCCATAGTACCTCTCATCACTCCTGTCTCTCATTCCTCTACACTCGCTCTCATTTCTCCACTCCACACTTTAATGCTTCCTCCTAAATCATCTGATTTCTCAAAAGTATATTATAATCTACTACCTACTTAGTTATTATTCCTCCGCACTCCTCATCTTCATACGCATTTCCTCATCTATCCAATAATACAATTCTCCACCATTGCTCTAAAATCCATCCTCATTATGCTAAATTCCCTCGGCTTCCAAAACTTTCCTAAATTTCCCCACATTTTTATGTCCCACTTGACAGAAATTTAAGGAAATTTCTCATAATTTTTCCCCGTGAATAAAAGAAAAAGACATGTAACGTCGACCCCAAATAAATTGGGATAAGGGCAGGAGAATGATGGTGATATTCTCATAATTCTCCCCCGTGTCTCCAAACTACATCAATTTGTCGCATTATTTTAGTTATCAATTGAAAACACACACACACACACACACTCATAATATTCCGCCGGTATTCCTAGAAGGGTTAGGTAGTGGTGTACCTTAAAGTACACCCCATTCCTACACTCCATAGATTTCCTATATATTCCTCACTTAATTCACGTTTTATATCCCACTAAACCATCTGTTGAGATGAGTAGCACTGATTATTGCAGGAGACAATTAATGTACATAAATTGGACTTTTCCCTAATAATTTGCAGTTCACTTGTGCATCTTCCAGGTAAACGCATTTTTCAATTTTACTCATACTTTTTGACAGTGACTGATGTGCTCCAGTGTACGTACAAAGATGAGTATTTAATACTTCTAATAAAGGTAAGAATATTTTACAATTTGTATCAAAATTATTTTAATACGAATAGTCTTTTTTCTCTTGTTTTTGTCGTCTACACATCATCCCTCCTCTACTCATTACTTCACAATTCTCCATTACTTCTTAATTCTCCACCTACCTATGCTACTTGACGTTCAACAGATAGATACTATTTCAACGGGCCATACCATATCTGACCTCCTTCTTAGAGCCCCTCCTTCACCTTGTAGCGGTGGTGTGACGCGTTGTAGTGGTGGATTCGCTTTTCCCCCTGTGTCCCCCTGTGTCCTGCCCCGCTCACCTTGTACCGGTGGTGCGGCGCGTTGTAGAGCTCGATGAGCGCCAGCGCCTGCGTGGCGGCCGTGACGGACACCACGAAGGAGGGCAGCGAGGAGCAGCACAGGTTGGCCAGGCGGCCCTCCGCCAGCAGCACGATGCGCTTGCCGTGCGGCCAGATGATGTGGTCCACCTGTGGGGGGCTCACTTGTTGTACGCTCTACTGAAGTTGGGTGAACTTTACACGCAGTTCCTCATAACTCTAAACTATCATCGGAGCTCATATAACATTAAAATTTAATAAAATGGTCAACATAATATGACCTAATAATCTATACATCTACAATAATATCTAATCTTTGTAATATTAAAATAACCGCTTTTTGGTACATGCATATGAATATATACACGGTACGGTATATACACCAAAATATTATTTTTTTACAATTTTTGTCTGTCTGTCTGTCGGTCTGTCTATCGGTCTATCTGTATGTCTGTTTGTTCCCGCTAAACTCTGAAATGGCTGGACCGTTATTGACGGGACTTTCACTGGCTGGTAGCTGATGTAATAAGGAGTAACTTTAGAGTTTTATTTTAGAATTTTTTTTTGTTTTTATTGATATATGTATAAATAATAGTAAAAAAACTATTCCGCGCGGACGAAGTCGCGGGCACAGCTAGTGATCAATAGAATTAAAATGGTAAAAAAATACAACGAAAACGACGAAGTTCATGTCAAAGTCATGTCATGTCAAGTGGTATAATTGGTTGTGGAAAATTGAATTCAGTCAATCAAGAATCACAGCAGTTGGCATGCGTTTAAGAAGATCAATAGTGACGCTGTCGGTACGCGTAGCGCGACATAGACAGTCAACCTTGCAGCCTCATTGCTACCTAGCTTACATAAGGTTTCGGGGACATCGAAGGTAAACTAAAACTATGAATTTATCACATAATTCTAGACTAGGAGGTCTAGAAGTCATGTGTTGAATTCATGCGTAGAAATTTTCGTAGGTTATCAACAAAAATCTGCAGAAGAAAATATGTATAGAACAGCAATTTTTTGCTCTTTCTCTCTCCCACAATAGGGCTGGCGTGCGCAGATCGTGCACGTCTATCTCAGTGTTGCTGTGTTCCATGTTACACACGACGCTGCCTTTATATTATGTTATTTTTAGATTACCTGACTCCTTACTCTCTCTCCCACAATAGGTCTGGCGTGCGCAGAGCGTACATGTATCTCAGTGTTGTGGCGTACCATATTGCACACGACGCAGACATTATATTACATTATTTTTAGATTATTTGACACCTTACTCTCTCCCACAATAGGTCTGGCGTGCGCAGAGCGTGCAAATGTATCTCAGTGTTGTGGCGTACCATATTGCACACGACGCAGACATATTACATACGTTATGCTCGTGAACGGATGTTGCTAAGGTGACTGGTCGTCTTGCTGACCATGATTTTGTTATTGTTGCTAATAATTACCTACTTGTTTATTTATTTTACGTCGACGGTCCTAGGTTATCATTTGTAAACATAATCCAGCATTGCTTATGTAAGCTATCACGCCATTTATACCAGGAGACTTTAATTTTGGTATGTGCTTTGTTTACTTTTTATTTTTTGTGCATGAGTTAAGTTTTCATTTTATTTGTTGGTATATTGGCATGGCTAGCTGACAAATGACGAATTATTTAAGTTCTGTGTCTCGTAGAGTTGATTACTTTGCCTACCTATGTAAAGAATCAAGTCTATCTAACTAAACAGACAGCTGTGCTGCTGGGGAGTTTGTTGCGCCACTTCTTCTTCCCAGCTAAAGCACTAGGAAGTGGAGAAGGGCGGGCGTTTTGGGGGGACTGTCTTATGTAATTTTGACATTCGAAAAGTGCTGATTCTCAGCCTAATTTGAATAAATAACTTTTGATTTTGTTTATTTTTAGATTACCTGACTCCTAACTCTCTCCCACAATAGGTCTGGCGTGCGCAGAGCGTGCACGTCTATCTCAGTGTTGCTGTGTCCCATGTTGCATACGACGCAGCCATTCTTCATTCTCTCCATGTGTTCGCGTGTGACTACGCCCTTGTTGCCTGTTGCTGTTATCACGATGTCTACTTGGCGTATCACCTGGGAGAAATAAATGTTGCAGGATGAGAATTGACTTGTAAATTGTTAATAGAAGGAAAGCTAAAGGGCATGGCCGGCCACGGCGTTTGGCATGGTAAATTAGATACTATAGTCTGTTCCAAAAGTATCTGATGATAATGTAAACAATTGAATAAGATCACGTACATGTGATTTCCAATTTGTTAATATCGACGTTCCCTACGTACATAGAGACATGTCAAAAACCGAGGTTTACAGGAAAGCATTATTTATGTTCAAACTGCTCTAGAAATAATTATATGTACAATTATAAATTTTGTTTTTCTGTAATGTTTTATTAGCTTTAGGAACTTTATAATGGTACTTATTTTACATATTTTCTTTTTTTCTCATATACGATTTGTAAATGACGTTAAATACGTAATATTAACAAAATATAAATATACAGGTGTATGCTTATGGAAAAAATACACCCAATTGTGCAATAAAAAAAAACAATTTTTGACATGTCTTTATGTACGTAGGGACCGTCGATATGTGTGGCAGGCACTTAGTCCTGTATCTTGAAAACCAATTCAATATTTAATCTGTAGTCTAACCTCGTGTAATCTATTGTCTAACTCGATATATCTCGTGCCTGCTTCAGGGAGGTAGCGATACAATAATTTCTAATAATATTAAAGTTTGGTTGTGCTTCTCACCTCATTTAATTTGACAACTCTGAAGCCATCCATGGCGGCTTGTAAAGCGCATATGGGGTCGATTTCTGTCACGTACACCTGAAATTAGACATACATATTTATTAGAGCAATTTTTTATCATACAGAGGTATAATTTGTTTGTTTGCAAGTAGGGTATAATCTCTGGAACTACCAGTTGGATCAAAAAAACTTGAGGAACGTTATGGGCTCTTTAATATCACGCTACGACCCTTGGGAGCCGAGCAAAATGAAAAAAAGTCGGAAAGAAAGTCGGAGTATCATTGCGACTCTCACACCAAATTGTTAAGGTCATCAGACAACTTAAAGCTTAAAATGCCAATGCATTCCACAACTTTCTTCGACAAATCCTTTTCTGTTCAGGCCGCTCGTTTGTGGAATGCATTGCCAGATCAAGTAAAACGCGCGCAATCGTTACCTATATTCAAGAGACTCGTGAAGGAGCATTACTTGTTGTTGTGATTTTGTTGTAGCTGTTATAATCTGTAGTCGTCATTTATTGTCTTTGCTTATATTAGTATCTATGTATACAACATGTAACATATCTAACGCAAGTCCTCATTCACCCCAATTAGAGTATAAAGAAAGAAAGAAAGAAAGAAAAAGTATTTATTAGACTCGCACAGGAATAACACAAACTTAACTAAATAACATTCTTAATAAAATATAAATTAAAATTAGAGAAAAACAAAAAGTAAAAATAAAAAACAAAGTCCAAAAGGCCCCTATCTCAGCATGATGCTGCGACATTTAAAAAAAATTGTCGCAGCGCTGGTATTCTGATCGAGTTAAAAGCATAAAACAACGATCAAAACTATTTTTTTTTTAAAGCTTACTGTTATTATTAAGTAAAACGTATTGACCCTAGCAATACTTTATGCATTTAAAATTGACCATTATTGCCTCGATATAAGATTGAATTTTCTTTGGCTCAATCGGAGGTAGATATGGCAAAATACATTATTTTTGTAAAAAAATACCTATGTTAAAAGTTACATAAATCGATTCAGTACTCAATTAGAAACAAACTAATTTCACGCGTTTATTCTGTTACACCTTGTATAAGTATCTATTATACAGCATATACAGGGTTATTTGTAAAACACCGGTAACCTCTCAGGACTACGTTACTAACATCATAATCAACAACTTTTGTTCTATGACTTTTAAAAATTCATCATATTTTAATTCATCAGATTTACATACAAAAATAAAAATATTTAAATTCAACGCTCTAAATGTTGCGAAGTCTATGCGAAGCAAAAGAAAGCGATAGGTAGTACCGACAATAGCGAGGGGAGTGGGGAAGGGGGCGGCGGGGGCGCTTGATCTTGACCTATTTACGGGCGGCCTTCAGTCATTCGTTTGCTTTGATGCGCTTGCGTCGCGTCATTACGGGTCCTTGTAGTGAAATTCGGCAGTGCAGACGTATACGTAATTATCTTTACATGATGGCGTATCAATATTCCAATGTCGAGTTCACGGAAATGGTGCGAATGCTAGCTAGGTGTGATGACAATGTTTCGGAAGCGTGTCGCCAATACGCCATACGATTCCCAAACGTACGTATACAAAATACTTTTATCAAGTGCTATACCGTTGTAACTTTACAGAAAATGTGAGATGTCATTTGTGCGGGACAAGCGATAAAACAGTGTACATAATAGAATAGTGTATATAAAGTGATACATAGACGCTCATAAGACAGTACAAAGTGAATAAGTTTACTATAATTTAATAATTCGTATTAGTTGTGTAACTGAGTACTAGGGGTAAGCAGTAGTTCAAGTGTTTATGTTATATTTTATATTGTCTTAGTTGAATTTATATTTTTCTTAGATAGTTCTTATTACATAGAGTCCGATTATATATAGTTTTACCTATGTAAAATTAATAAAGTTAGCAAAAAACGCATATAATGTAGCGCGGTCCTCGTTACGGTAAAGGGTCGAGGTATTTAAGTTAAAAATGTTCAATATAGTGCCTCGCTCTGATTGGTTGATGTTTTGCGCGCGTTTTTTTATAATATTGTGCCTATCCCTAATTAGCTGACGCCTTTACCCGCGCTTTTTTGTAATTATGATTGGTCAAATCGATATTTTAAATCCTTGCAAAATTGTATAAAAATAGGAACATTTTTGTCATTCGACACATTCAGCGGCGAACTACCTAGAACAAAGTACTCCAAATATAGAAGCAAGAAGTCTCCAGTGGTTTCATTCCCCGCCAACCCAGCACACAAATGCGGCTATAGGCCACATTTAATGGTCCTTCGAACACGGATACTGCGGGGAAGAATTACCTGAAGATTACTACAGCATCACAGAGAAGATTTCTCAAGAGAATAGAAGAGTACTTTCAAGATTCGAAGAAAATCAGCTGACAGCATGCCAGTTACGCGCTCCGTGGGTAGGGGCCGCAAGCCGTCGGGAGAACAGAAGCCGTCGTCGTCCGAGACCACTACCTCGGCGACCGGTACCAGCGCGGAAGCCAGCACGGAATCGACAGTTACAGGGACGACCGCCACGGAAACTTCGGAACAGACAGACAACTCCGCGGCAACCGAGCCAACCACCGTGACTTCCGCGACCGCCAGAACCTCCTCGACCGCCACCACCTCCGCCACAGCCGCCAGCGCCGCTGCCCCCTCCGTAACCCCGTCCACTGCGACGACACTAACTACGGGTGCGAAGGACAAACAGCTGATGAAGCCGCCCGCTACTGTCATCAATAGTGAAACTCGTCAAGAAACAGAAACCTCTACAGTGAAGCGAGTTATGAAGAACACCGCCGGTCCATCGAAGCCGACTGGACTACAAGATCTCCGCCCTCCTAGCAACAAGGGAGGAGAGGGAGGATCTATCTACAGCAGAACAAAGCAACTCAAGCTTGCGAAGGCGAGAGAAGATTTACTACGCCTTCAAGTGAAACTAGCCGCAGCACGCCTAGCTACATTGGAGAAAGAAGACTCAGAAGAGGAAGAAGATGACGTCTCCCTCTACTCGAAGTCAGAAGTTAACGCAAGAGTGGACAACTGGTTGGAGAATCAAGTGAATCGTCCGGTGTTAGCGATCACCAACGAACCACACTGCCCCCCAGAAGAACCAACGGTCGTCCGCACAGAAGAACCAATGCCAGCGAAGCATGAAGAAACACGTCAGTCACCGGCGGGAGGTCAAACCGACTTAGCCCTCCTAGCTGAAGCCATCACCCGGGCTGTCAGCGCCGCTCAACGACCCAAGTTCGTCGAGTTACCGATCTTCAGTGGGTCCCATCAGGAGTGGCTACCATTCCGCGCCGCCTACTACGAGACAGAAGCAATGTTCAGCACAGTTGAAAATACGAATCGACTCAGAAGAAACCTGAAAGGAAAGGCCAAAGAAGCGGTTGAAGGTCTTCTGATAACCAACGCGCATCCAGCTGAAGTGATGAAGACTTTGGAGTCAAGATTCGGAAGACCAGAAGCAATAGCCATGATGGAGATGGAGACGCTTCGAGGTCTGCCGCGCCTTACTGAGTCACCAAGGGACATCTGCATATTCGCCACGAAGGTCTCCAACGTAGTGGCGACATTGAAGACTATGGGTTGTTTCAACTACATGTACAACCCTGAACTCGCGAAGACAATAGTGGACAAACTGACGCCGACTCTGCGATACAGATACTACGATTTCTCAGCCACGCAACCACGCGAAGATCCTTGCCTCATCAAGATAGAAAAGTTCTTCAAAAGGGAAGCGGAGCTGTGCGGACCTTACGCGCTGCCTGAACAGATGGCAGCACTTACTACGGCCGCTTCACAAAAGAAGACACAAAGGGTCAACAACGTGACTGAGAAGACACAAGCAACGAAGTGCTTCATATGTGAAGATAAGGGGCACACCAATGCAACAGAATGCGAAGAGTTCAAGAAGTTAGATGCAAACGCAAGATGGGACATGGCCAAATCCAAACGTCTCTGCTTCAGATGTCTTCGCTACAGAAACAAGACACACAACTGCAAACCCAAGTCATGTGGTGTCAACGGCTGCAAGTACTCTCATAACAAGATGCTGCACTATGAAAAGAAGACAGAGAAGGCAGAAGCAAAAGAAGAGCCCACAGAAGTCATCAACTCAACTTGGACAGTCAAGAAGCAATCGTTCCTGAAGATCCTTCCAATCCAGGTGAAGGGACCGAAAGGAGATGTCAACACCTTCGCATTGATGGACGACGGGTCAACAGTCACTCTCATCGACGACAGCGTGGTAAAGAGCGTCGGAGCAACAGGACCCATAGATCCACTGAAGATTGAAACCATCAATGACATGAAGGCATCAGAGTCAGCATCCAGAAGAGTCACCATCAAGCTGAAGGGGCTCAACGATCACGAAGAGCAAATACAAGCACGTACAGTGAAGAACCTGCAAGTCTCGTCTCAACGGGTTCCACAAGAACTAGTGGAAGGGTGTCAACACCTATCTGACATCCGAGGACATCTCACATATGCTAATGCGAAGCCACGAGTTCTCATCGGTCAAGACAACTGGCATCTTCTGCTGACGTCGGAAGTAAGAAGAGGAGACAAGAACCACCCAGTGGCATCTCTCACGCCGCTAGGTTGGGTACTCCACGGCAGCCAGACACGAACCTTCGGGAAGCAGATCGATTTCGTGTCACACATCACAGAAGATCCAGAAGAGAATTTAGAAAACCTCGTGAAGCAATATTTCGAGATGGACGCGCTCTGCATAAACCCCAAGAAACCGAAGACTGACCCAGAAGAACGAGCACTTCGTATTCTGGAGAAAACCACCACGAAAATAGAAGAAAGAAGATTCCAGACCGGTCTTCTCTGGCGTAAAGAAGATGTCAAATTCCCAGACAACTACGAAAACTCACTGAAGAGGCTCTTCAATATAGAGAAAAAGATTGATCGTGAACCCGCATTGAAGAAGAAGTACGTCGAACAGATGGACGCTCTTATTGCAAAGGGGTACGCTGAACCTGCCCCGAAACAGAAGACAGCTGACAAGACTTGGTACCTACCTCACTTTGCGGTAGTCAACCCGATGAAACCAGAGAAACTCCGGGTAGTACACGATGCCGCGGCCAAGACCAAAGGGGTGGCACTCAATGACATGCTACTCAAAGGCCCTGATCTACTACAGTCATTACCAGGCGTCGTCATGCGGTTTCGACAACACATTGTCGCAGTTACAGCGGACATCAAAGAGATGTTCATGCAAGTCAAGCTGCGAACAGAAGATAGAGATACACTGCGGTACTTATGGCGCGGGGATCGACGAGACGACCAACCTCCAGAAGAGTACAGAATGACGTCGTTAATCTTCGGAGCATCGAGTTCCCCTTCGACAGCAATCTACGTCAAGAACATGAACGCCAAACAGCACGAGAAAACTCACCCAGAAGCCGCAGCTGCTATCATACAGAAGCATTACGTCGACGACTACTTAGATAGCTTCAGAAACCTCGAAGAAGCCAAACGCATCACGAAGAGTGTGCGAGAGGTGCACATGAAGGCCAGCTTCGAGTTGAAACAATGGAAATCGAACTCAGCGTCACTCCTAGAATCACTTGGAGAAGACAACCAGACAGAAGACATGGAACTCTACAGAACAGAAGAAAAGACTGAACGAGTCTTGGGTGTCATCTGGAAAATCAACTCAGACGAGCTCACCTTCAACCTCAACTTAGCCAGAATACCTTCCACACTCATAGAAGGTAAAAAACCGACAAAAAGGGAAGCACTAAGAATAGTGATGTCACTCTTCGACCCACTCGGGTTCGCTTCGCCTGTCACAATCAGGGCGAAACAACTCCTCCAGGAAGTTTGGCGCAGAGGAACAGCTTGGGATGACAAGATCGACGACGACCTGGCAGAGCAGTGGGAAATGTGGATGGGGCATCTGAAGAACCTCCAAGAAGTAGCAATCCCGCGGCAATATCTCCACTACAGCGACGCCGCCTCCCTAGAACTCCACGTCTTCAGTGATGCCAGCGAGTCAGCCTACTCTGCAGTCCTCTTCTGGAGAGCAGTGAAGACAGACGGTGAGGTCGGCCTATCCCTCATCATAGCCAAAGCAAAGGTGGCACCTTTGAAGTTGACGTCGATCCCAAGATTGGAGCTACAGGCAGCCGTCATGGGAACTAGACTCGCAGAGACAGTGGTCGAAGAGCTCGAGAGGAAGCCTGACCGCAAAGTGTTCTGGACAGACAGCAAGACGGTACTAACCTGGATAAGAACAGGGTCACGTTCATACAAACCCTACGTGGCTCATCGTCTAGCAGCAATAGAAGAGAGTTCCAAGGTCAACGACTGGCGCTGGGTTCCGACAAATCTGAACGTGGCGGACGACGCCACTCGAGACGTACCATCAACATTCGACAGACATCATCGATGGTTCAAAGGGCCGGACTTCTTATACCAAACTGAAGATTCTTGGCCGACAGAGACCGCAAGGACAACACCAGAAGAGCCTTCCGATGAAGAGAAGACGCATTACGTGAGCGACAAGGGAAGACTGAAGCTCGCAGAGGGTCTGCCTGATCCAACTACGTTCTCCAACTGGGATCGACTTCGATACTCAACAGCACGTGTTCTGCAGTTTATTCAACTCTGCAGAGCCACCAAACATAGAGTCAACTACAGAAGAACGAAGAAGAACAAAGAAGCAGATCCCACCTGGAAGAAGAACAAGGCTACAGTTAAACAACAGGCGCCCACGATGGCAAAGTCATCACAAGGAGGAAAGAAGCGGCTACCAGTCACAGCCGAGCAGCTCAAGACAGCCGAAGAACTCCTGATGCGGTCCTCTCAAGAAGAATCCTTCGCAGAAGAAATAGATAGTCTGAACAACGGGAAACCGATCAACAAAGAAAGCCGCCTTCACCAGCTCAGCGTCGAGTCCATAAACGGCGCACTGAGACTCAGAAGCCGTATTCGAGCGGTCCAGGACGTGAAGGAAGAATCCAAGAACCCGCTGGTAATCGACGGTGATCATCCTACGGTCAAGCTCTGGGTACAGGCTGTACATCGACAACTCCATCACGCTGGTGTAGAAGCCACAGTAAACGAGTGCAGGCAACAGTATTGGGTACTACGACTGCGCCCTATCACACGCACAATACTGCGAACATGCCTATTCTGTAGAATGAAGACACAAGTACCGCCGCATCCAAGAACCGGGGACCTACCAGCGTGTCGTTTAGCTCATCACAAGCGACCCTTCACCTTCACTGGGGTCGACTACTTCGGACCTCTCTCAGTGACCGTCGGACGAACTCGACAAAAAAGATATGTGGCCATCTTCACATGTCTCACGATGCGAGCCATACATCTGGAAGTCGCCGGCTCGCTTAGCGCCGACTCCGCGGTGATGGCAGTTAGAAGAATGATCGCACGAAGAGGTTGCCCAACTGAAATATGGTCGGATAACGGCACCAACCTGAAGGCCGCCGACAAGGAACTACGACAGGCGATCGACGCGGCGACTGCAGAAGAAGCAGCGAAGAGGACCATCTCCTGGCGCTACATACCGCCTGGAGCTCCGTTTATGGGCGGAGCCTGGGAGCGAATGGTTCGCTCCGTCAAAACGGCTCTCACCGCGACGTTACATGAGCGTCATCCGACAGAAGAGGTCCTCACGACTCTACTAGCAGAAGTAGAGAATACAGTTAACAGTCGTCCGCTGACTCATGTCTCAGTCAGCCCAGAAGATCCAGAAGCCCTAACTCCCAATCACTTCTTGTTGGGAGGGCCAGGGCGCGTACCACAACCAGGCACTTTCAACGAACAAGACACCCTTTCACGATCCAGCTGGCGAGCCGCGCAGAGGCTAGCGGACATCTTCTGGCTACGCTGGGTGAAGGAGTACCTACCTGAGCTCCAACACCGGCGGGAGCCCCATGGACGAGGTCAAGCAGTGCAGGTCAACGATCTCGTGCAAATCGTCGACCCGAACCTTCCCCGCAACGTGTGGATCCGTGGAAGAGTCGTCGCTACGTACCCAGGCCCCGACAACGTCGTGCGGACGGTGGACGTGCAGACCAAGGGAGGTGTTCTGCGCCGGCCAGTAAGGAAGCTAGTGATCCTGCCCCTGACTACAAGCAACGAGCCCGCACCGGAAGTTGATACGACGCGGTCGCACGGCGGGAGTGATGTGCGGGACAAGCGATAAAACAGTGTACATAATAGAATAGTGTATATAAAGTGATACATAGACGCTCATAAGACAGTACAAAGTGAATAAGTTTACTATAATTTAATAATTCGTATTAGTTGTGTAACTGAGTACTAGGGGTAAGCAGTAGTTCAAGTGTTTATGTTATATTTTATATTGTCTTAGTTGAATTTATATTTTTCTTAGATAGTTCTTATTACATAGAGTCCGATTATATATAGTTTTACCTATGTAAAATTAATAAAGTTAGCAAAAAACGCAAATAATGTAGCGCGGTCCTCGTTACGGTAAAGGGTCGAGGTATTTAAGTTAAAAATGTTCAATATAGTGCCTCGCTCTGATTGGTTGATGTTTTGCGCGCGTTTTTTTATAATATTGTGCCTATCCCTAATTAGCTGACGCCTTTACCCGCGCTTTTTTGTAATTATGATTGGTCAAATCGATATTTTAAATCCTTGCAAAATTGTATAAAAATAGGAACATTTTTGTCATTCGACACATTCAGCGGCGAACTACCTAGAACAAAGTACTCCAAATATAGAAGCAAGAAGTCTCCAGTGGTTTCATTCCCCGCCAACCCAGCACACAAATGCGGCTATAGGCCACATCATTGTTAGTTTGTTTTCATTACGGTGTTTAGTGCATAGGTATCGTGAAATATCAAGGTTATTTCCATGTCAAATGTTCGATTGTAGGTATAATTTGGCTTTTGCGTAAAAAGGCGGGAACCGTAGCGTAGCGAGTTACTAACCCAAAAGTATTACTACGAGGACAGTGCGCGGCAATGTATGTAGTTACAGCAAAATACAGAGTTGAAATGTGTTACATAGGACAACGAAATATTTAAGGTTTGTTTTTGGTAAATGTATTATGTTTTGTAAAAAGTCGTAGAACAAAAGTTGTTGTTTATGATGTTAGTAATATAGTCCTGAGAGGTTACCGGTGTTTTACAAATAACCCTGTATACAACGTGTCGTTTTGCATCCTCGTCAAATTCAAGGAGGTAACTATGCTAATGATTCTCGACACGAATCAACAATAAAATAAGTAGGTATTTTTTTTTGTTTTTTTTTTATTTTTATTTTAATACGCGGCCCGTGTGATACCGCACCGTAACTGGTTAACCTGGGTTCAAACAGTTTTCGTCGCACAAACCAGTCCTCGAATTACTTGTTGCGATTTTTTATTTTACGGCTATGAAAATACAGTCGAGAACGCAATGGTTCAATTACCATTGCGTTCTCGACTGTATTTTCATAGCCGTAAAATAAAAAACCTACTTATTTTATTATTGATTCGTGTCGAGAATCATTAGCATAGTTACCTCCTTGAATTTGACGAGGATGCAAAACGACACGTTGTATAGGAATATATCTATATATATAATCTATATTTTGCACCAATGACAACCCCATTTTTATGTCCACGTAATCACTGTCCATTCCAAGGTTGCCTGGAAGAGATCGCAGAAAGCGATAAGGCCGCCCATTGTAAGTTTTTAGTGTTATTTTTATTATTTTTGTCATATATTTTCTTGTGTACAATAAAAATACGACGGCTCGGTTGGCGCAGTGGTTAAGCGATTGACTGCTGCGGTGCGTGTCGCGGGTTCAATTCCCGCACGGAACAAATATTTGCATGAACTACAAGTAGTTGTTCCGGGTCTGGCTGTTTGTGTATGTGAGTTTTAAATGTTTGTAAACGCACCTACAATACAGGAGAAATTCCTCGTGTAGGGCAACGTTTAAAAAGGGGGGGGGTTAACTAAAAAAGAAAAAAAAGCACATAAAAAAAAATTAAAACGAAGTCTTTTATAGGTATAACATTAGTAATTAATTAATTATACTTACAACACAGCCCAGCGCTTTCAGTGCTTGGCAGCAGCCCTTCCCGACCTCTCCGTAGCCGCAGACCACAGACTGTTTTCCTCCAAACATCAGGTCTGTACTGCGCTTTAGAGCGTCGATTATGCTTTCTCTGTAATCAAAAAAATGTACTTATTCATAGCAGATTAACTAACCAATAAAATCTCGTGGAAATTCCTGTGATAATCTAACTAATAATATAAATGCAAAAGTGCGTTTCCCTGTTACGCTTTCATGATAAAACGGTTAAACGGATTTAGATGAAATTTGGCACATGTGTAGTCCATGGCCTGAAGAAGGACATAGGCTTTTCATCCTCGATCGCAGATGAAGTCAAGGGCAACAGCTAGCAGTGGCGAGGTGTAAATGTTTCTGAGAGAGACGCTGAAACGAAATCGGCTTTAACTTACTGACTTATCAATAAAGTATAGTTACTATCATTCTAAAATGTATATAGAAATGTAAAGAATTAATTATAATAAAAATGAAAACCAAATAAAATGTGCAATATTCGTCCGTTTCATTCTCGCTGACGCATTTTCTATATCTGTCTCCGTCATAACCAGTAGTACAGCGGCTTGCTCTCGTCCATATCATGCGGTGCCACGTGACTAAAAGTGACATTATTACGGGATCGCTGTTGTATGATTTTTTCGTTCCCGAGTATGACGTTTTGGCGCCGGGTTAATTTAGATTTTTTTTTTCTTGTAATACAAAGCTAAAAACAAACATTTTTATTGTTTGAATATTATGGTGAATTAAACACCCGTAGTGTAACTATTTTTTTTGACAGTAAAAATGGCCACAAGTGACGTGCCATTTTTTAATAACCATACAGTTGCCGATGCGAATCCCCGAAGGGAAGCCTGTAGGAATCGTGTTATATGGTGCTCTCGCCACTGACAGCTTAGTATTCTAAAAAGTGGTATGGCTATATCACTTGGATTTCTGATAAAAAATGCGCCCGCTTTCTAAAAGCCTAATGAATTGAGTCTGTATAGTCCACGGTAGTAAATAGTTAAATCTTGAAGCTAATTAATTAATTGGTTTGTGATTTCGCCTTTTCTTCTACCTTTTTTGATCGAGATTATATCTGGACTTTAAAAGACACTGTGGACCTCGTTAAGGTCTTTCTTCTCAAAGCAATCAGTTAGGAAATACCAAACACGTCTAGTTTAAAAAAAAATTGACGAGTAAAAGTGATTTTTTTTAAACTAATTTACGGGAATAAATGTAATCATCATTTAATTTTGTCATTATTAATTACAGCAATTTTAACATGATTTTGATAAAAGCCACAATGGTCGATTAATGACGATCCATTTAATACTGATGAGCAGAGGTCGGAATTAGGATTTTATGTACTTGCATCGAAATGTTGATATTAATATGGATCTTCCCGGGATTTCTAATAGACAATCCCGTGTGACCAACAATATTCCAAATAAATAATAATAAAAACCTCAGAGATAGATAAGACAAATAAAACAAAGATAATTAACACATAATTTTTATTAGTATTAAATTCACAATACAAATTGCGCAAGTGCGCATTGGAATTTTGCAACTTCGGACATCCGATGTCGTTGATGTAAATTTGGCAAAGTCGCGCGTGCTGCAGTGGTTTAAATTGTGTAAAAGTAAATAGCTTTTTATTTAATAGATCACAGGATTTTTCTGCTCTTCAAAGTTAATCCCGAGCATATCCACTTTATTCTTTCGTTGTATGAAATAAGTGTAAGTACATAAATAACTCTACCTAATTCCGACCTCTGCTGATGAGACTTCTCCATGTTTCAGAAAGCACGTGAAGTCGTCAGCCCTGGCTGCCATTCGTAAATCTTTAACAAATCCATTAAAAACAAAAATTTCGCAATCCATCCACAATTGACTGAGATATCGCGTCACAAACACAAAAAGAAACATACGGACAAATTGCGAACCCTACCTCACAGTAGGGCCTCAGAAGTCTAGGCAGTTGAACTCACCTACACGAGTACAGATTGTCGAACTTGGTCTTGGTGACGCTATCGTTGACGTTCATGGCTGGCACGCAGAGCTTGCCGGCTTTAGACAGCTGGTACAGGCGGTGAACGCCTGTGACACTTTCTTCTACTATCCCTGGAAAAAGAGAGGTAGCTGGTTAAAGAGAAGATAATTTAAATATGTTGTATACAGGGTTGTTTGGCAGAACGTTGAACATACGAAAATGGTGGATAGGTGGGGTCATCTGCTACTTACGCTGCAATAATTTATTTGGCCCTGGCCCCCTGGATATTCCATTTTTTTTTTGTTTTCTTCTAGTTTCACCACATTCTTAACTTTAAATGTAATTTTTATAAAAAATGGGTAAAACAGGCAATATTTTTTTTAATGCACGTTGAAATTAAGATTTAAGTATTTTTTACATCTTTCTGTAAGTTTGAGGACTCATAACTTTTTCTAGCTAACATCTGATTAAAGCAATAATTTTATAAGAATCTGCCTAAAAATTACACTTTAAAATTAAGAATGTGGTGAAACTAGAAGAAAGCAAATAAAAAATTTTTAATTATCCAGGGGGTCAGGGCCACATAAATTAGGGCTGAGTAAGTAGCAGATGACCCCACCTATCCACCATTTTTGTTTGTTCAACGTTCTGCCAAACACCCTGTATATAATGCAGCTATCGTCTGTTCAGGAAACGAATGACGCATAGATGTTACTTTTAAAGAAATAGCTGTGGATATATTGCAGATGGCTTGTAAGATCCGCTGTTTTACATAACAGCTCCGTTATATAAAACAATTGAACGACCGACGTTCAGCTCGATTACTTTTTTATTTGTGACACACAAGCGTCTATTACACTAGTCGATTTGTTTAGGAAATCGAAAGATGTAATCGAAGTTAGAATCAATCAATCAAATCAAATCAAAAGTCATTTATTCAAACTAGGCTGAGAGTCAACACGTCTTGAACGTCAAAATTACATAAGACTGGCCCCCGGCACGCCCGCCCTTCACCACTTTCTAGTGCTTTAGCTTAGCTTTAGAATAGTTAGATTCCGATTTAGTGCGATTGGAAGGTCCCGACCGCACTATTTCCTAAATTGTTGCAACCGAATGTCATTCTACTTTGTTTGTCCAATTCAGCATTAAATTTAGTCTAGTGCGATCACTAGCTTCCAACTTCCTAATTAGAGTGTTTTAAATAGAGTTTCTACAAATTGGATAATGTAATAATCACTTAACCTATAAGACTTCTGCCAGGGGTGCGGGTTGTTCGAAAGAGATACCGTGGCCCCTGGCACACAGGCAACTGAGGGAACACGGGTGGGTTTTAGTCAGTAAAAGTCTGACACGCCCTCCCGCTCCACCCAGAGCGGGAGAAGTTATTTGATGATTTCCCACACAAAAAAAAAACCTATAAGACTTACTTTTAATATGTTTGAAGGCAGCAGTATGTTTTTTCAACAGAGAATGTCTAGCATTCTCTCTCTCATCGATGACCATATTTTGTAGGCCAGGTGGATGCCGGAGTAGGTATATTATTGCTTTATGCGCCACCAGATAAGTAGACTACCATAAGTAGTACTTATAGAAGAACTTCAGTAGACCACGAGTATACCATAATTAGACCGTCAGTAGACTACCAGTAGACCATGAGTAGACCGTCAGTAGACTACATGAAGACCATAAGCAGACTTTAACTTTGAGTAGACCATTAGCAGACCACGAGTACACTATCAATAGAGCACAACTAGACTGTCAGTAGACCAACCTTTAATATGTTTGAAGGCAGCAGCGTGTTTCTTCAGCATGAGATGTGTAGCATCCCCTCCATCATCCAGGATCATGTTAGGAGTCCATGTAGCAGTCGGAGTACAGCATTGATCGATGCACCACCAGAATGCTTCTTCACTTTCACCACGCCAGGCGAAGATTGCGTATCCTGAAATGAAGAGGAATAGTTGGTGAAGGAAAAGTTAAAATAAACAATGGGTAGGTAGTAATTTTGCTGGATATTTAAAACAAACGCGTGATTTTGTTCACAAAGCGTATTCAAGACAAAAAGAAATACATTTTAAGGTGAACCTAGTCCACATTTTTCCCATACAAACTTCGGGAGTGTATTACTCCACTGTTGGACAATGTACATCAAAAATTAAACATGGTATGGTTTTGTCTCATTATTAATATTGTCTGTACGGAAACAGAATACTAAAATAAAAAGCCATTCAAAAGTTAGGAGCCAACAAAGATTCGTTTTTCTTGCTAATTTAACCTAACTCTGGGCGTGTTTTAGTAATAAAAGACGTGTAAAATCTGAAAAATCAAGTCGGTACCGACAAAGCTCAAATATCGAAAAGTTCAATAAAGTTTATTGCTTATTGATTTATGCAGTGGTTTTTTCATAAAACCCAATCTTCCGAAGGGCTGTTCTTAATTTTTTACGCGCCTGTTGTACTATAAATGATCCTGCATCTCACACAATAATGCTGTGCGTGTAGACTAGCGTTTAACTGCTCATTCCTGATACTACCTCTGTCGGACACGAAGCCTGGTGAGACAGCGTGCTTTTTAGCCAGGCCCATCAGTGAGTTCGAGCCCGCGACTAGGTTCCCCTTAAACCAAGGGTGCCAAACCAATTTTGAAAGGCGGGCCATATTTTTTATTGTGTGTCAGCCAGCAGGCCATATCTATATTTATAAAAATGAATCCCCATTTCTCTTGGTCACGGCATCACACGTTAACGGCTGGACCAATTTTGCTAATTATTTTTTTGTTGAGTTTGTTATTGTCAGAAGTAGGTTCTTATGAAAGAAAAAATTAAGAAAGTTGCGCATAACAAATATAAAATGCGAATTCAATATTCATAATTACGATAGGACAACGTCTATCGAGTCAGCTAGTAAATAAAACTTGCCTACAGTTATGGTGGATACTCTTTGGTAGATATACTAGCTATTAAAATTAAACATTACTGAAGTTACTTATAGTTTGAATTATCTAAAAAACTTCCTTCAATAGCTTTTACCTTTTTTTTTTGGATGTGAAATCATCAAATAACTTTTTTCGCTCTGTGTGGAGCAGGAGGGCGTGTCAGACTTTACTGACTAAAACCCAACCGTGTTCCCTCAGTTGCCTGTGTGCCAGGGGCCGCGGTATCTCTTTCGAACAACCCGCACCCCTAGCAGGCATCGGCCCTTCTGGGCCCCATCAGTTGCTGACATTTCTTTGAGGCGCGCGTGGAACACAACGCGCCGTCGACCCGGGCTTGGTCCTTACCGGACAGCGAGCTACCCATTACTCACCGTCCGCAAGCCCGCGCCTACGATGGCCGAGAATCAGCCTGGGATTCCAAACGCCCAGGGCGTCTCCTGCGGAGGAGCTTTTACCCTTTGAAGTGGTTTTTATTATGCTAACAACTTATTAAATATTTTGGGACAAATCTGAGGACAGCGATAGAACCAAGAATCAAATATGTTTTCAACATCATCAGCCTTCAACAGTCCAATGCTGGACATAGGCCTCTCCAATTGCACGCCATTCAGCTCGATTCTCGGCAACTCTCATCCAGTTTCTACCCTGCGAAGACCGTCGTTCCACCTACCTCCTAAATATGTTTTATTTTTGGCTAATTTACCCCCACTTGTGGAACCTCCTTACTCCGTACGATGTCTGTTTAAGGTTTTCCAAGTAGACCACGGTAACTTGTACCCAAATAGGAGGCTCTCTGATGGTTAAATAAAGAACTTACGAGGTTTAAGCGGTTCATGCCAAAGGTCCCATCTCTTTGTGGAGGTGTTGCCATCGGCTGGACTCGAAGATCAAAAGGTACTTACCAGCATGTGCTAAGGCGGCTGCAACTTCATTCTGCGTGCTGTATATATTGCAGGCGGCCCAGCGGACGGTGGCACCGAGAGCGGCTAGCGTTTCGATCAGAACCGCTGTCTGAGCGTTTATGTGTGTGCAGCCTACGATCTGGGGACCAAAACGTTGTTAAGATTAGTACAGTGGCTTAACGATATATTGGTGCCTCAATGACATTGACAGGACTTTGTTGGTATGATAAACTCTCTCTTTGCCTAGCCTTATCCCATTTCATTTGGGGTCGGTTCTCCTCGTCATTCTTCACCAGATGTTTCGGTTCTGGGTCGTCTAGTTATTCACTTAAACTTGCTTCAGGTCCTTCTTTACAACAGGCATCAAAGTGAGAAGAATATTTTTCATGTAGAGGACTTGCTTAGTAATTTGTTCCTTGGACCTTCTCATTACAAGGCTTTACCACCTCAGGCGACCTTCAGAGAGCTTTTCTTCGATTGGGCGGATCTTAAAACTTTGTTGGAGTGATAAACTTGGGAAATTGTAACAAAACAAGATGGCGGCGTAAGGTCCGATTTTGGGCCACGCGCCAAAATAACTTTTTAGGTTGTAAACATCGCGGATGTATTCCCCGAAGGCGTTGCCAACTGACAAAATATAACCAATTCGGTATTGTCTTATTACCAGTAGCTGGGTAGTGGAGGTAGTATCCTTCGCTCCATATCACATACTTCTTCTTCTAAGGGTGTCGATGACAATCTAAACTGACTTAGCCCAGGAGGTCTAGGAGGTCAGGCGATCCCTACTCCGTATCACCTACGGACATAAGATTAGTTCGGGGCCCGACCTAAGAATGAATGACAACACGATTTAATAGTTGTCCCTACTCCCGGTGTGTTTCTGCCCGTCCGAAAAAGTTAATTCATCGGGTGTAGTAGGGTTTACTCCGACGTTTCAACCGGACCTGTAAAGAAATTAGCTAGGTACGTGTTTGGCGCCATCACTAACGTCCATCAGTTCCTGTAACGTGCAGCTGACAGGACATGGTATCAATTGACCCATCGTTTGCTGAACAGCACCACATTTGCACTCCGTATTTAGGGTGACTGGTAATTAGTGACCGATATTTGAATACATGATTGTACTCATCATAACAATCAACTTTCCCAAAGAAACATTTTTTTATTTATTTAATTAGCGCATGTCCCCAATGATCAATAGAATATTGAGTAACTAACAAGAATAATACACCATCAGCTGTAATTTAATTTGTTTTTTTTTATCAATTAAATTTTCATTTATTGTTGAATGTAATTAACATTCAACAACAAATATAATATGCTATTATTGTATAGAATCAAGTTCTTCTAACATAACAGACAGCTGTGCTGCTGGGGAGTTTGTTGCGCCACTTCTTCTTCCCAGCTAAAGCACTAGGAAGTGGTGAAGGGCGGGCGTTTTGGGGGACTGTCTTATGTAATTTTGACGTTCAAAAAGTGCTGACTCGTTTGAATAAATGACTTTTGATTTTGATTTTAATTTTGAAACAAAACCACTTTTACCATGCATTATTCATTTTTCATGAATTTATGAAAAAAGAATAATGCATGGTAAAAGTGGATTCATTTATTTGTTTGTAGGTAACTAAATTAAATTACAGCTGATGGTGTATTATTCTTGTTAGGTACTCAATATTCTATTGGGGTAATAAAATTGGGGTCATTAAGGCAGATAAATTAAAAAAATCGTTTCTTTGGGCATATTTAATTAATAAACAACTGACTTTAAACTAACTAGTACAAATAAAAACAAAAGGACACTTAGACGTCGAAGTATTCGTCCGCATCGCTGTCATCAGGAAACGTGCCCAGAAGACTGGCAGCATTGCCACGTAGAATAGCAATGCTAATTCTTTGCCCAAAGAATGACCCAGCCCTCTGGTCACGTGAAGTGTCGACCACCCGGCGAGAAATTTCCTTAAAAAGAAGACGTGCACTCGGGCCCCATGACCCGAGCGTTTCGGCCGCAAACGGCTCAAAACTGTAGTTACCCATAAGGTTACAGTATTTACGCCGCTTGAGGGTCCCAGCAGCCGCAGCAGCGGCACCAGCACAGCCCGCCACCGCCGTGCTAGGAACATGAGATGGCGCAAGGGTGTCGACACAGGTTGTATCCCACACCAGAGGCCTACCCATCTTTGGGAATGTTGTTTGTTATGATGAGTACAATCTTGTGTTTAAATATCGGTCACTAATTACCAGTCAGAGAATGGGCAGCAGCGTTCTCTATGCATTTTACCACCATACTGCGATCGCCAATCCGACTGCCAAGCGTGGCGATTATGGCAAGCCCCCCCAAATTGGGGGAGGTCTATGTCCAGCCGTGGACGTCTTCCGGCTGAAATGATGAATGATGATGAATTACCAGTCACCCTATATACAGGGTGTTTGGCAGAACGTTGAACATATGAAAACGGTGAATAGGTGGTGGGGTCATCTGCTACTTACTCAGCCCTAATTTATTTGGCCCTGGCACCCTGGATATTTAAAAAAGCTTTTTTTTGCTTTCTTCTAGTTTCAACACTTTCTTAACTATAAAGTGTATTTATTATTAAAAATGGGTAAAACAGGCAATATTTTTTTAAAATGTAAGTTGAAATTAAGATTTAAGTATTTTTTACATCTTTCTGTAAGTTTGAGGACTCGTAACTTTTTTTCTAGCTAACATCTGAATTAAGCAATAATTTTATAAGAATCTGCCTAAAAATTACACTTTAAAGTTAAGAAAGATGTGAAACTAGAAGAAAGCAAAAAAAAATTTGTTTAAATATCCAAGGTGCCAGGGCCACATAAATTAGGGCTGAGTAAGTAGCAGATGACCCCACCTATCCACCATTTTCGTATGTTCAACGTTCTGCCAAACATTCTGTATAACATATTGGTATTTAACTGCATCCAGTTAGTTTGGAAGCCGACACCAAAATAGTTGGGAAAAGGTTAGGCAGACAATAAATTTTGTTCTTTTTAATTTTTTGGGGTCGGTTTTTTTTTTTGGGTGGGAAATCATCAAATAACTTCTCCCGCTCTGGGTGGAGCGGGAGGGCGTGTCAGACTTTTACTGACTAAAACCCACCCGTGTTCCCTCAGCGGGTTGCAGTCAAACCAGATGTAGCTGATATTTTAAATGAAGCCGCTGCCTATATGACCAGAGCCAATAAACTGGGCAACACGATACCCTGGACAAGACTGGTTGCCGAACTTTCGGGCTTGTGACTACCCGTAACGATTATCAAATATCAACAGATGTCAGCCGAGACCAACTGCTTAACCTGCTTTCCGAGGCACGGAGGGAGTCTCGCCATGTAATGTGTATGTTCAACCGTGCACGGACCACGGATCTTGAAGATTGACCCGTGCGGCTCATGTACTCTTTATAAGTTATAAACGACGTTATTCAATTAAAATACCAAGTACATAAGTATTTTTAGCACCCACCGTTTTTAACTAGAAAAGCGTTGCATTCATGTGAGCGTTTAAATATTTAGTTTGAAAACGTATTAATGAGGTCAACTCTAACCAAGTAAACGCAGCTAAACTCAATGTGGAGGTTATGTAAACAAATTAACCAAACGTTTATAGGTGGTAAAATGAGGAAAGTAGACTGTAGATTTTTAGGCTATTTTCTATTGTATTCAATACCTGGTACTTGTTGACAGGCACTACCAGATAACAGCTAGATTTAAATAAATATATTTAGTGTCTAAGTTGTGGTGGACATCCACAATGCCCCCACATACGAAAACTTCAAAAATCAACAAATGTGGAAGAACACAAACAGTGAAGTGGCCCCATCTACTAACTAACGTCACACCGCAACTACATCAGCTACATCGCGCAAGCAGAGTTTACCGCGCGATCTGCATATATGTATACAAACATCCCGTTAACAATCGTCAGGCATTAGCCCACCAGACACAACACCCGTCTGGTTGGAGGATCCTCCATTTTCTATAGGAGTATGAGAGAACTTTACACCCTGTTCCTCATACCTCTATAAAGTCATAAGCAAAAAGAACATTCTACGTGGTTATCCGCGGTCATTGATAAATAAATAAAAATAACTGGCTAAGTGCATTTTGAACGAGATTCCGCAAATAATGTTCTGTTTTATCTAAAGTACCTAATCTAATGATAAATTAGAAGTAGTCGCGAGCTTGCTTATTAAAAATAATAGTAGTTTAAAAAAGCGTGGGGTGCTTTTTGAGGTATTTTTATAATCAATTAATATCAAGCACCCCACGTTTTTTACATTCTTTTTTTTTTTTGGTTGTGAAATCATCAAATAACTTCTCCCGCTCTGGGTGGAGTGGGAGGGCGTGTCAGACTTTTACTGACTAAAACCCACCCGTGTTCCCTCAGTTGCCTGTGTGCCAGGGGCCATGGTATCTCTTTCGAACAACCCACACCCATGGCAGGCATCGGCCCTTTTGGACCCCACCAGTCCTGTATGTCCAGTATGTCATTAATTAATCACTCTATCCTTATTTTTCAAATTATTTTCTACCTTTTACTTTAGTTATTAAAGCGTGTTTTTTTTAAATTTTTAAACTATTTTTTTTTTTTTTAGTTCGTTTAACTACAAAAGCGTGAGTTGTTTCTTTTTTGGGCAGCATAATGGAACAAATTTATGAAATTACTAGCTTCTGCCCGCGACTTCGTTCGCGTCAAATTTCTTGCTCCCCGACTCACCCCGTCGCTCGTCTCGCCTGCCCTTTGCTCGGCTCCTATGGGTCTTAGCGTGATGTTATATAGCCTTCCTCGATAAATGGGCTATCTAACACTGAAATCTTTTTTCGAATCGTTCCTGAGATTACCGCGTTAGCAAACAAACAAACTCTTCAGCTTTATAATATTAAGTATAGATTGAATTGTCATCGGTCCGTGATAAGTGTCAAGTTTCAAATCAATCCGACGTTTTGAAGGGGGTGAAAATCACGTTCATAGATTCCGTTACATAGATACGTCATACCAAGCTAATAAAAGCGTGTTAAAACTAGCTTCAATCAGCCAAGCCTTTTCCCAAATATGTTGGGGTCAGCTTTTTAGTTACACTGTCGTCTTCCCAAACCAATTAACACTGTAATTTGAAAACATTGCAAACTATTAATTATTTTCCAAAGAGTAACCGAGGGCCTCTTCCATGGGAAACAACTGATTGGAACCGTGCACGTAGCTTCTGACATTCCATAAGTGGCCATGTAGGTTTCATCATAGTCATCCCGTAATGTCCCCACTGCTGGGACCCATACCTCCTCTCTGTGAGGGAGTCGGCCGTAATTCACCATGTGCGTTGATCATCATTTCAGCCGAAACACGTGCACTGCAGGATATCCCCCAGGCTCCTCCACTTCAACCGGTCTTGTGCTTACAACATCCAGCGGATTCCCGCGGCCATCACAAGGTGCGGTGCGGGTTGATAGAAGTAACTAATTATTTAATCACTGCTGCTCTCAAAACAGTAACAGAAAACATCGTGAGAAAACTGGCATGTCCTAGTAACTAATACCAATCAGCACTGTCCCACACTGTCAAGGGTGCGGGTTGTTCTGCCAAGGGTGCGGGTTGTTCGAAAGAGATACCGCGGCCCCTGGCACGCAGGCAACTGAGGGAATACGGGTGGGTTTTAGTCAGTAAAAGTCTGACACGCCCTCCTGCTCCACCCAGAGCGGGAGAAGTTATTTGATGATTTTCCACCCAAAAAAAGCACTGTCCCACAACCCCTGACAGAGAGGAGGCCTACATTCCAGCAGTGAGGGCATTATAGGACGATTTTGATAATCATAAAAATCATCAATAAAACTCTTTACATTCCATTTAAAAACAAACAAGATTCTAAATTAACGAAGCACACACAACAATAACACAGTCAACTTTAGACCTACACAAACATCAGCTGATTGGCCGATCAATCAAATCACTCAAGTCGTTTACTCAATCAATCAATCAATCAATCTGTCAATCTTTCAATTTGATGTCTGAAACTATGTCAGGCTCCTGATTAACCGACTACGGCGTAAAAAAAGAATAAAAATATTGTAACTGTGTGGAAATCTTTTTTACGCATAACTGGGAGAAATATCCCGTCGATTATGTCTCTAGAGTCTCTATGGATTTTTTTGCTCGGCTCCTAAGCGCCCTAGCGAGATGTTAAATAGCCTATCTCAAGACTTTAGGCTACCATTTTTTTTTATTCTTTATTAAAAAGAACCCGTTTCTTAATAATTGATTACAATTTAGCCTTTATGACTAATAAGCAATTTATTATTGACTAGTTTATTCGTTTTAATTAAGTTAGGATACCGGAAAAATCTTATTTTTTTAATTAATAAACCTTACCTATAAAGACGGGGTACCCAAACTTAGTTACTACGACTTATGGTGAGAAAGGGCCAGAAGGTTAGAAAGAAGCTCATTTATCAAAAAAGTGAGCAGCATTAGAAGAACAAAAAGATTTTATAGGTTAATTAAATTACAAAAATAAACATTTGCAGGATCGGAGGAATTGAGAAAAAAATAAGCAATTTTAATGTAACTTAATTTTTACATGATGATTTTTTTTAAACTTAAAACAGTGCTGATTGTTATTTACACAAGTCCGTTCCACTTTCTTAGGTCCGTATTACAGAAGAAAACTTAATCATTGATCTCTGTTTAAAACTAGTTTTGAGTCTGGTTTTAATTTTAGAACGTTCCTCAGGCATAGATTCGTTGATCATAGTTTAGCTGAGTTTGGCTTTATTTTAGATCGTTACTCAGTTCGTGAATCGAACCCAAGCAGCGATTGGATCTGTAATTACCCAAGTGTGGTCGAGACCGCGCTTGAGCGTAGATTTTTACATATTATGTCAATTTCTGTTTCGTTATCGAGTTTTTAAATATTGTTGTATTGATTTAGGACTATCGAAATGGATAAACTTGAAGAAGTAGATCATTACAATAATTTATTCAACGATCACGTGTTTAAAATCTTTCAGAATTTTTAAAAGCAGGTTTTTTTCTAATGTAGGTATTAAAATTTTTCTTTCGTCGTGCCATTTCTAAATGAGAAAATTAAATTAAATCAGCAAAACAAATAAACGATAAACACACTGCTGGTATTTATTTTAGTAGCGGTGCATTTAATTGACATACTAACATTTTAAACAGCAGACCTATTTATGGACGTAGTTACAAGTCTTTTAAGCTAAACATTTTTGCATACAAAATGACCATAATTTATTTCAATAAATGGGGTATTGCATTGTTCTATTCGGGACAGGAAAAAATAACGCTGATTTACTCAATAATTGGGTACTTACAGTTTATTTTATTATTTTTGATCCACTGAAGAGACAGAACAAACTTGGTAAATAAATAAATCGTAAATGAAAACAGGCTGATGCATAGACAATACACATCTCTGCTTGAGGCTCGATCTGAGTCTCGATTTAACTGAGTATAGATTGATTACCGTTCTGGAATAAGAACGATGCTCAAGTATTGATTCTATACTTAAACTGTGATCAACTGATTGAAGATCAAACTGTACTTGAGGAACGTTCTGTAATACGGACCTTAGAGTCTGAAATGATACACGACACGATTGGCGCAGTGGTTAAGCGATTGACTGCTGCGCTGCGTGTTGCGGGTTCGATTCCCGCACGGAAAAAATATTTGTATGACCTACAAATAGTTACGGGTCTGGATGTTTGTGTATGTGAGATTAAATGTTTGTAAACGCACCCACAATACAGGAGAAATTTCTAGTGTAGGGCAACGTTTAAAAAAAGAAATACACTTTGTTCATCTGTTATTATGTGTGTCATAGTCACTGCTATTTCTACTCTTTTCGCTGTTAGTTCTAGAGATTAGCGAGTTCAAGCAAACTAAACTCTTTCGCTTCATTATTAGTACTAGCTTCTGCCCGAAACTTTGACCGCGTGAAATTTTATGTTTTCGCCGACCCACCGCGTTGCATCGCATCGTCCGCACTATCACTTCATTTTCTTTTCTTTTTGCTCGTCTCGTAAGGGTCCTAGCGTCATGTTAAATAGCCTCTATAGGGTGTAATTTTAATCACCGTTAACCTCATAAAGGGGTCATTGTGCTCATCATTATGAACAACTTTTACTATGGGACCAAAACTGAAATCGCGAAAATAAAATCAGCTGTTCCGTACATTTTGACGAGTTATGCGCCCTTAGCGTGTAGTCGCATAGTTTTAAGCTTTGCAACCCTGGCTGGAGACCTTTTTTGCTAAGGTAGCCCCAGGCAAGTCCGGTTAAGGAGACGACAACCTCATAGGTAGACATGCGAGAAGTTAGTCCAAAAAAAAGAAAATGATCTTACCTTAGCATCTTTCAGCGGTTTATCCTCTTTAGCCCTCGCTCTAAGGGCCATAATCCCCGGCATTTCCTGCTCCGCAATTTCAATCTCTCGTCGCCCAAACGCATGCTGTTCGACGTTCCTGACGCAGTAGGCAGGGTTGGGAGTACCAGCAGCGATGGCCTTCTCATGAGGCTGGACGCCTTCGTCTTCGTCTGATGATGACCCTGGAACAATGGAGGTAGAGGTTTAGGGGGGTTTAAAAATGTGTAGGGTTTAGTAAGTGGGGGAGTTTCTATTTGAGTTTGATTACCACGGTCACGCCTGACGTAAAAATATCGCGGCAGGATTTTTTTTACGCACTGGATTTTCAACTTTCTGTTTTTAAGCCGAGCATTGAGAATACAATAGACTGCAACGAGAATGGGTCTCAGCGCGTCGAAAAAACAGTGTTCGATTTTCAACTGCCCGTCGCGATTTTATTACGTCCGTGTCGTCTAATAAGTTTTTCAATGAGAAAGTTTTAGAACAAGATCCAGGTGGACAAAGCCACGACTCAATTAGCCAGTGAGATTAGTTATGATGACCCTGAACACTTACAAATATCACTTGCAGACACGATAGAATATCTCTTCTTCGACGCCACCTTTGATTTCTTCAATTCCTTTATAGTTTCCATTTTATTTTACACTAGTATTTACTGTAGATTTAAGTTTAGTTGTGGTAGTGATATGCAGTGTTGATTGATCAAGTTTAGATTTTGAATAGGTTTCCTTAGAGGCCACGCAGACTGTGCGTCTTATGACGTAAGAATATCCCAGCGGGATTTTTTCACGCACTGGAACTTCAACGCACTGGTTAGCGCCGAGAGTTGAAAATCTATTAGTATGTTTTTACGAGACGTTGGGATGCACTCTGTTGGATTCTCAATGCACCGACAATTAAAAATCCAGTGCTCGAAAAAATCCCGCGCAATTTTTCAAAAAATCAAAATCAAAATATTTTATTTCACATAAACCTGCAAGGGCACTTATGAAACGTCAGAAGCTAGGTGCACGGTTCTAATTTGTCGCTTCCTATGGAGAAGAGCCGGCAAGAAACTCCACGGTTACTCTTTTAAAAATAATTGGATTTTATAATGTTTGCGAACGTGATCTAATAAGACAGTGTTGTCGTTTGCATCTGCGTCTTGTTGTTGCGACTAGACGGTAAGCAGTAGCGTGCAGTCCATAAAGACAGAAAGACACTGCCTACCCTACCTAAATCAGATGCATATTTAAGACTAATATTATTTTATAAATAAACACAAAAATCTTTATTCATAAATCAGCTCCACTTGTCAAGCGTCGGTCGTATCATTAGTATCATCGATGCAATACCTGTTCGTTCGCACAATTTAACGCAACTTGGCATTGCGAGCGCCGCGCTGAGTGCCTCGGGAGAGACACAAACTATTCGCGTCTTCATGTTTATATGTGTGCTCTCGTGGTCATGCATATTTATTAAGTGTGCGTTCCTATACATACGTGGCACACAATGTAACAAATAAAGCACACAACCGTACAGGGTAGTCAGTGGCTTTTATTTTTCAAAAACGCTGTTACATGTAATTATTAATTACCAACCAAAAGCCTAAATACAAATTTTCATGGTTTATACTACTAAACTAACGGGTTTCCCATTTATACTTTCATCCCCTATTTTACGCCCTCAGGGGCTGATTTCCCAAATCACTGAAACACGTGGCTTTTAATTTTTAATGAGAATGATAAACACCAATTTCCATGGTTTAAACTACAAAAATGACGAATTTCCATTCAAACTTTCATCTCCTATTTAACTCCCTTAGGGGTTGAATCTTAAAAATCCTTCCTTATTCCTTGTCTACATTATAAAGGGAACCTCCGTGCAAAATTTCAGCTTTCTAGGTCCAAGGGTTTGGGATGGACGTTGATGAGTCAGTCAGTCAGGACTTCTCTTGTTATTTATATGTATTATATAACATCGCTGACGCTATTGTTTGTTTTCATTTATTTTAGTTTTGGTTGTGAGCTACGATATCATGTATTTAAGAATTTAACGTTGATAATATTGTGAAAATAGATAATATTCACTGTGGAAGTTGTTCAGGTGGTGTGTATAGAGAAAAGAAAAAATTATGTGTTTTCTTAACAATCTTTTCGTGAAAACAAAAACATCACAACACAACAAGTGATCGTGAAAAGTAGTTGTACACTGGATTTTATTAATGATAAATGATAAATGATTTTATTTCTGTAAGTAGCTTTGTACAAACACTTTTACAAGTCAATCATATTTTTTTAAACTAGATGAGGTCGGCGTTTCCTATCTGACTACTCTGAGAAGAAAGGCTTTCGGCCTTTCTTCTCAGAAACTCAGAGGTCACAGTCTCTTTTAAAGTCCAGACATAATCTTGGTCAGATCATGTGAAGACCATGTGGATCGGTGTCTGAAATGGTCTTTTGAAGAAAGAACCACACAGATTGAGTGGACCTGTCCATTTAGTGCACGCATTTGTCAGTAATCATACAGCTCAACTCAGAACTTGAGGAGCTCAACGATTTGACGAACAATACCAAAGACAGGACATTTGGGTAGGCCGCATAAAATACTCAAACTGCCAGATTAATATTAAAACTAGCTGAGAAAGAGATGAAACACAAAACAGAAAACACAAAAACAAACAAAATATGACCCAAATAGTCCTTACATTCACAATAATTAAAACAAAAATAATATTATACTTCTAAAGTAAATATTCATGTCAAAGTGTATATAATAATTATCAAATGTCAGAGTATAAGTTTGCAAAAAAAAAAAAAACAACATTTAGTATGTAAAAATTGGAGCAAGTCAATCCCAAGCTTTTGTGTCCTCAATATAATCTTTAACAGTATAAAAGGCTTTCAAGCAATGTAAAGCAACTGATTATTCTATGGCTATTCTGGTTTCTTTCTTTTCTGCCTAACCTGTCTCAAAACTCTGTGCACGCTACTGATGGAAAGCTATCGTTTTCGTCTGCATCTAGCCGTTACGAAACGTAACGTAGTGTGCAGGAAGGGATCATTTTGTTGTTCTTTGAGTAAAATTTATGAAAAATGTCGACTGCAGTCTGCGGTTGCGACTAGTCGTCGAGCTGTCGCAGTCGCAAGTCGCAGAGTGTGCGAGGCAGCTTACTGTTGCCGTCAATTTCCAGTCTGACCAATAATTGAATATTAGTTTCATTAGAACATTTACTGGATTAATGTTCTACATTTTTCTCTACTGAGTGGCACTTTCGTTTATTGTAAAATCTTTTAATTAGGAAGCCGAATGCGTGACAATATAAGCCTAACGAACGCGAGCGATGTCTGGGATTAGAAGCTCAGCTCAAAAGAAGCCTTAATGCCGATGTCTGATAGGTTAGTTTTGTCTGTTGAGAATTATCAAGCATTTCACTGTTTCTTTTACATAATCGAGAAAATGTAAAAGGTGATGGACAAAGGGCGTAGAAACTGTCCTGAAATCACTAACATACAGTGAACTAGCGAGATGAACGGTGCTCTTTCATTTTTCGCAGGAGAAAATTTTTTTTTACACATACAGCCAAAAAAATACATACAATATCAATCTGCCTAGCCTTTCCCCAACTACGTTGGGGTCGGCTGCCAGTCTAACCGGATGCAGCTGGGTACCAGTTTTTACATGGAGCCACTGCCACGTCCCAGTTACGGGGTCAAAAGTCAAAAAAGTCAAAGCATTTATTTCAAATAGGCACATATAAGGCACTTTTGAACGTCAACATTTACATTAAAATAGAATTGATTCTAGTCGCCCCTTCCAAAATGTAGTTTCGTATGGAGAAGAATGGGCAAGAAACTCCACCGTTACTCTTTTAAAATGATATAACTACAATATTTAACATACATTCATTGTATAATTATGTGTGAAAACGATGCATCCAGAACAAAATTACTGTACCACAATAGGTAAAAATAATGAAATTGAATCAATTACAGATAAATTAATTTTATGATAGATACATGGTGCCCACACATTTACAAACATTGTAATAGTAAATATACAATTTTCCTAGAATATTAACAAGTATGTAATCAGTCAGTGTGTGAGTTAAAGTAATCACTGAGTGTAATCAATGTCATAGATATAATTAATTACATAATTCAATTAGCAACCAGTTTGATTTTGTCTAGACTCTAGATTGTCCTATGGAGCAGGACCAGCATGTTTCCAAGCATTCTTATCTTGGATATAATCCTCTAATTTGTAATATGCTTGTTTACAAAGTGTACTTTTCATATGAGTTTTAAATTTCCTTTCATTTAATTGCAATATATCACAAGGTATTTTGTTATAACATTTAACACAGTACCCCATAAAAAACGATACCCCTTCGTAAGACTGGTTGTCACACTTTCGGGTTTTCGGACGACCCGTAACGACTGTCAAAGATCCACGAATTACAGGCCGGCTTAACGTGCTTTCCGAGGCACGGTGGTGTGTATACCTTGGTATACCAAAAAAAAAATCCAACCTCCCATACAAAATCAATAGTCAACTGATCGATTTTGTATGGCAGGTCCGATTTTTTTTTTCATATCGACCCATGTTCCTTTGAAAAAGTTGTTCATTTTCACGGGTAGGTACTATCACCCTGAAAAATTTAAACGGTGACTAAAAAATCACCTTGTATAAGGACCCATCCACGAACCAACCGCGGCAAGCAGCTTATAAAGAGGGATAATTACTTAACACACTAACAGTACGAAAAGCTTCATTTTAATAGTTCATCAGCATTAATTTATTGCGTTATTTATCCACGTTCTTGAGCTGACAAAATATAAAGCAAATAGGTTATATGTCACCGTAATAGACATGGGTAGTTCGCGAACGATTGAAGGAAATGAACTACTTCATATCACAAAAAAACTGTTTTCAAAAAAATAAACAATCGACTTCCAAAAAAACACTAAAAAGTGAAAAATAACTTTAATTTCGAAAGTCGGTGACTTTGGATATGTATTTTAATTTTTTGTCACCGCCTTCCGAAATTAAAGTTATTTTTCACTTTTTAGTGCTTTTTTGGAAGTCGGTTGTTTATTTTTTTGAAAACAGTTTTTTATTTTTCACTTTTTAGTGGTTCGCATGTGCTTACCCCTTCACAGCGTACCGGCGTGATGTTATGTTATTAACTGGTGTAAACAATTGACAGACATGAGATTTCAGCCCCTTTCAATCCCTGTCCATTTGCTATCATTTATTGAGGAGTTCCGTTGCCTATCTCCGAAGTTCTTCATCAGATCTTCACCAAATTGAAATGGAACCACTCTGAAAAAGTACTCTTCCAAAAACTACACAAATTGCTTCAAGTGTGCCTATAAAATTTGAAAAGTTCTCTCTATTTCTCCAGGATCCCATCATCAGATCCTGACTTGATGATCATGGGACCACCTGGGAGGTATACCCTTTCGAACAAAAAAAAATTTATCCAAATCGGTCCAGCCATCTTCGAGTAATCGGGGAACATACATAAAAAAAAAAAAAAAGGTTCCGACGAATTGAGAACCTCCTCCTTTTGGAAGTCGGTTAAAAATAAACTTATCATTCAATCAGTAGTCATTCAAATGTGTCTCTACTTCACTTAGTTCAGTCTTTCTTTTCGCTATTTCAATTTTAAATACAGCCAGCCCAGACAAAAATTTATAACTATCAGTAGTAAAAAAACAAAACATACCTACTACTTACTTAATAAAAAATAGTTTTGCTTAAATTAATATTTCTAGGTTGACAGTCCTAAGCCTGTACAAAGTATGAAGAAAAATTGACTTCGGTATAAAACTGAACTATTGAAGTGCATCATTTGTCGTAACTTGTCAATCACTATCGTTATCCTACGATAGGGACTCGTTCTGATTTGCTGAACTAAATGAAGTACTGAAGGAAATGAGTGGACTACTTCACTAAGCGAAAAGATAAACTTCATTCATTTCTTTTTACTGACACATTTTGCGCATCTCTCAACACCGTAAAATTGTAAATACCGTTAGATTATAATCTATCTCGCGACATTGTGAACTGTCGAAAGATTGTGAACCGTTAAATAGTGCTTACTATTTTTCGGTAGATTATAACCGCCGGTTTCCTCGCGATGTTTTCCTTCACCGTTTTGAAAGCAGTCGTGAGCGATGAAAAAATTTACACAAAGTAAAGCGCCTGTGCGAAAAATCCGGGTTCGAATCTACGACCTACAACTCGGAAAGTCGCTTTAGCACTGGGCCACCCCCGCGGTCTCATTGTGATTGATAGTGTGTTCGCAATAGGGTATTGCACTCATTTTTGAAAAGTGTCTTAATTAGATTCTAGAGTGCTAATAAACCACTTAAAAAAACACATTTTTATTTAATCGATTAGTGCCTTAAAAATGCATTTAAATTTTACATTTTCAAATTTCGCGCGGAATTTGACGAAAACGCTGGATGGAGTGGAGGCCATATTGCTCTGTGGGTATGACGTCAGTTTTCTATTAAACATATGCGCTGATATTTTAAAAGAAAATTGTTTATAATTTAAAGATTAAAAGAGATATTTTTCTACTTATCGTTGGTTTGCTGTCCCTGAATATAAAATATTATTTAAATAAAAATTACTTTGGTTACGAAAATAATTAAAGTACAAAGTTGCTCAGTTGACATGCCGTATGACGTAATAACATGGCGGCTACTATTTCACGGTGTTCAAAATCAGATTTAAAAAAATGAAATCTTTTAATTGTATTTTAACATTTATTTTGTTGTTTCATGAACTAAAACTAACATTTTCCGACTGCATTTTGCCTAAGCTATCTCAATAATATATTTTTAGACTTTTTCTCATATAGAGTACAATACCCTATTAGGATTTTGGGTTCTGTTATCACTAGAGATCGGATATTCGGATGCATATTCACCGAAAGTACCGATTTCTTTAAAATTTAATGTAAAAAAAAAATGTTTTTACTAACACACACCACCCCTACTCTTACAGACTTACACCCTAGGTACATAGGTATAGGTACCAAATTTCCATCGGGGTTAATTTTTTAATAAATATACGTCCGAATAGTTACGCAATACTAATCATTTAGAAATCGCTTCCATACTATACAACTGACTAGTTATATGCATTCCCGGTGTTGCTGGCATCCCAGGATTTGTGTACAAAAAAATACTTTAAGGGGAACCTAGTCGCGGGCTCGAACTCACTGATGGGCCTGGCTAAAAAGCACGCTGTCTCACCAGGCATCGTGTCCGACAGAGGTAGTATCAGGGATGAGCAGTTAAATGCTAGTCTACACGCACAACATTATTGTGTGAGATGCAGGATCATTTATAGTACAACAGGCGCCTAAAAAATAAGAACAGTCCTTCGGAAGATCGGGTTGTATGAAAAAACCACTGCATAAATCAATAAGCAATAAAGTTTATTGAACTTTTAGATATTTGAGCTTTGTCGGTACCGACTTGGTTTTTCAGATTTTACACTTCTTTTATTACTAAAACACGCCCAAAGTTAGGTTAAATTAGCAAGAAAACCGAATCTTTGGTGGCTCCTAACTTATGAATGGCTTTTTATTTTAGTATTCTGTTTCCGTACAGACAATATTAATAATGAGACAAAACCATACCATGTTTAATTTTTGATGTACATTGTCCAACAGTGGAGTAAAACACTCCCGAAGTTTGTATGGGAAAAATGTGGACTAGGTTCACCTTAAGAAGCCGCTTCCATATTTTCATAACTAAAAATTAACTTTAGGTAAATATGCATCCAATTATCCGATCCCCAGTTATCACTAGCGACCGGCCTACTGTACATTTTGCTCAACCAACCTCGTCCAAAAACCTAATATTTTCCAACCCCATAAGAAACACATTATAAGGCACAAGTACTATTGATTTACAGTTCACTTACATAATACGTAAGGCTATTCTTGGCCGACATGGTGACCTTGGAGGAAAGTATGTGGTTATAATCGCAACTTTAGCGTCATAGAGACTGTGACGCCATGTCTGTAGACGTCGTATTTCTATAAGTTATGGCGTTTTCATAGACATCATTGTCCTTCCCTTAAGCTAATTTATTTAGGGACTGCGCAATACGTCTTTTTACAACACACATCTATAGCTATAAGTATCTACTTCTATTCTTTATTTTCATTCCTCTAAGTACCTGGTACTTATTGACAGGCCTGCACTGTGTTCCCATACCTATTATCACTGTAATTTGAAAACATTGTAAAAGCCAATCATTTTTAAAAGAGTAACCGTGGAGTTTCTCGCGGGCTCTTCTACATAGGAAGCGACAAATTAGAACCGTGCACCTTAGCTTCTGACGATTCATAAGTGCCCATGTAGGTTTATGTGAAATAAAATATTTTGATTTGACTGACATTTGGCGTTACGCGAATGAACAGAAAAAAAATGGCTACTTTATGATTCCACGGACCTACCTCGGGCTTTAAATAAAAAGCAGTGTACCGTAAAACTAAGTAATCCCCCGTTTCCACGGACGTAATAAAATCGCGGCAGGATATGAGAACTAGCCAAGTCAGACCTTAGGCTTCAATATATTATCCTATAAGATATAAGAAGAAATAATGTTTGAAGTTGTTATAATACCTACGCACGGTGCTGCTCGCCAGTTCTGTTGGCTTGACACTAGTGATGGATTAATTAGTATTCGCATTCATTGTTAGCATGTGAATGCTCATTTAGCATTTAGCAAATGAAATGTAGTTGCGAAATTCTGTGAAGTGTGAATTTTCATCGCTTCGTACTTCACAGCTATCATACGCGTCGACGCACGCAGGGGCAGTGTGCGTCTTCGTCGCACCCGCGGGAAGGCGGGAACACTAAATCTATTTGTTTCACGTGACCCTGACGTTGTTCGCAAGTGAAATTATTAGCAATTTAGCAGATGTTGCGAAGAATGAGATTAAGCAATTACTATCTTATTGTCTTTGATTAGCTCGTACTTAGGGTCGTATATTGAATGACTGCATGTGACTGTTTATTTTATTTAAATTATTAGCAGGGTGGCGCTAAGAATGAGTTCAAGCAATTATTTTCTTATTATCTTTTATTAGCTTGTACTTAGGAACCTATATTGAATGAATGCGTGTGATTGTTTAATAATAATTTGTGCTGCACGCGCGTGGTGCGCTTCGTTTATTGTCAAGTAAGTCAAAGTTCAGTACGTTTTGGCATGTGATGGTAAAAGTTTAGTTTACGTATGAACAATAATTATATTTTTTCGTCTTACGCCTAATATTGTACTTAAAATAGATAATACCCAGTGTAAAACCAAGAACTCATTACCTAACTGTAAATAATAGGAGGTAGTCAAAGGTAGTGAGAACTGGCTGTGTATAAAAGTGTATGTACACTTTTATATATAAAATACAAAACTAGATCATGTAAATACGATCAAATTAACTTATAAATACGCCCGTTTAGAACATTTTACTGCCAGTCCTAAGCCTGGATAAAGTATGAAGGAAAGTTCATACAATCTTAAACAATAAAAGGTTATAAATTGTTAAAAACGCTCGCTAGGAGACGTCCTATGGCGACCTCACTCTTTAATTCGCATATTAACAAAATTCATATTATCGTCATATTAGCAAATAGCATAGCAATAGCATTTAGCATGCTAAGACTCATGAATTCACATGCTGATGAAATTTATGCGAAATCGCATTCATTGCCATCATTACTTGACACGCTACCGCGTGTCTAAATAAACACATTGCCTTTGGCCAACGCGCTTCTAAGAAGCCGTTATTTTTCAAAAAAAAAGTTTAAACATCCCTGGCATTCATACTCTTCAAACTGGAAAATGGCTAGCAATTCTTCTGGGAACAGTGCTTTCTCTAACGAAACCTTATTTGACCCATCCAATTTGTATTCAACGAAAAAGTTTAAAAAACTAATTTCGGAGAAGTACTAAAAGTAATGGATCCCCTATTCAACGACCAGAATTACGTGGTAATTACGTGTTCCGTGTGGTGCCGGACGTAAAAGAATAGCACTATCGCATTTCTTCCCGTGGGTGTCGTAGAAGGCGACTAAGGGACTTACTAGAGAATGGGCAGCAGCGTTCTCTATGCATTTTACCACCATACTGCGACCGCCAACCCGTCTGCCAAGGGTGGCGATTATGGCAAATCCCCCTTTTGGAGGATGCTTATGTCCAGCAGTGGACGTTTTTCGGCTGATATGATGATGATGAATTCCGTATCACACTAACAGTAGGAATGGGCTTTCATTTAGACAGTTCAACATTCATTGCGTTACTTACGTTGTTGCGCGGACAAATTTTTGAACAAATGAAGCAATGGATTAGCAATATCCTTTAGATATCTATTAGATTCCGGTTATTAGTGTTTTAGGCAATCAGGGTGCAGGGGAGTAATGAAATGTGCGTACAGTCTGTTTCAAAAGTCATCATCTGCCTAGCCTTTTCCCAGCTATGTTGGGGTCAGCTTCCAGTCTAACCATGACCAGATGCAGCTGAATAAAAGTATTTTACATGGAGCGACTGCTATCTGACCTCCCCAACCCATTTAGTAGGTAACACGATTCCGGTTGGTAGGACTGGTTGTCAGACTTTCGGGCTTCTAACGAACCCGTAACGAATATCATTATCTGCCTAGCCTTTTCCGAACTATGTTGGGGTCAGCTTCCAGTCTAACCATGACCAGATGCAGCCGAATAAAAGTATTTTACATGGAGCGACTGCTATCTGACCTCCCCAACCCATTTAGTAGGTAACACGATACCGGTTGGTCCGGTTGGTAGGACTGGTTGTCAGACTTTCGGGCTTCTAACGAACCCGTAACGAATATCATTATCTGCCTAGCCTTTTCCGAACTATGGTGGGGTCAGCTTCCAGTCTAACCATGACCAGATGCAGCCGAATAAAAGTATTTTACATGGAGCGACTGCTATCTGACCTCCACAGCCCAGTTACTAGGTAATACGATACCGGTTGGTCCGGTTGGTAGGACTGGTTGTCAGACTTTCGGGTTTCTAACGAACCCGTAACGAATATCATTATCTGCCTAGCCTTTTCCGAACTATGTTGGGGTCAGCTTCCAGTCTAACCATGACCAGATGCAGCCGAATAAAAGTATTTTACATGGAGCGACTGCTATCTGACCTCCCCAACCCATTTAGTAGGTAACACGATACCGGTTGGTTCGGTTGGTAGGACTGGTTGTCAGACTTTCGGGCTTCTAACAAACCCGTAACGAATATCATTATCTGCCTAGCCTTTTCCGAACTATGTTGGGGTCAGCTTCCAGTCTAACCATGACCAGATGCAGCTGAATAAAAGTATTTTACATGGAGCGACTGCCTATCTGACCTCCCCAACCCATTTAGTAGGTAACACGATACCGGTTGGTCCGGTTGGTAGGACTGGTTGTCAGACATTCGGGCCTCTAACGAACCCGTAACGAATATCATCATCTGCCTAGCCTTTTCCGAACTATGTTGGGGTCAGCTTCCAGTCTAACCATGACCAGATGCAGCCGAATAAAAGTATTTTGCATGGAGCGACTACCTATGTGAAAACCCAGTAACTGCGTAATACGATACCATAAGAAAAAATTATATGATAAAAATATATATATCTCAAAATATTTTGAGGACACATGCCAGATGACGTATTACTAGGAAACATCTAGAAATCTAATAAGAGTTAGCCAGACTACCATAAAATCTAAATAATTATGTCTATATTACGCCATCGTCTCATACCGACTGCGTTTGACGTTTATGGGTCATCCGCATTAAATATAACTGAGCAAAATACAATGACCGCCATTATTGTTTGTGTAGTTTATCAAGTATATTATTATAGATGTCTTGCTTAGAAGGTTTATTTATTTATTTATTTATTTAACCATTTATGCACACACATATAAACAAACAAGAAGAAAGGAACAGAAAAATACGTACATAGGTAATGCTTATTTCTACAGAAATCTCTTCCAGCACACCTGCGATAGGAGAGAAGATAACAGAGGTGTGGACAACGCGTGTAATAACAGAAAAAGGGTAAACATAAAATTACAAATTAAACTCTAATTTAAATATACACACATAATATGAGAATATACATACATACTTCTCATGTTTTACATAATTATCATATAATGTTCCCATTGCTGGGACTCAGGTAGGGTTGCCAACATTTCTGCGACGAAATATAGTATTTTTCGAAATAAGCTATAAAAATATAGTACACTTCAAAAAAACATAGTATATGTATTACAGAAAAAGCAAAAAAAAATAGACAAAGATATATTTGTTACTTGTTCATTTTATAAAAACTATTTTTACGTCTTGCATTTTTTAACTGAGTTGAGCTGCATGATTACTGATAGATGCGTGCACTGAATGGACAGGTCCACTCAATCTGTGTGGTTCTTTCCTCAAAAGACCATTTCAGACACCGATCCACATGGTCTTCACATAATCTGACCAAGATTGTGTCTGGACTTTAAAAGAGACTGTGACCTCTGAGTTTGTTTCGGCCTTTCTTCTCAGAGTAGTCAGATAGGAAACGCCGACTTCATCTAGTTAAAAAAAAATATGATTGACGTGTAAAAGTGTTTGTACAAACCTACTTACAGAAATAAAATCATTTATCATTTATCATTATCATTTAACAATTATTTGTCTAAAATAGAAGTGTCATAATCACAATGCTTTATTACATTTTTTTTTAATGTAAATCAAAAGCTCAGTTTTTATTAATGAGATACCTACTACATACTTCTGTTTCTTTTTCTCGCCATTTCGAATTCATAACTGAAAATAAACTTTCCGTGAATGCCGAAGTAGCGAAAATAAATAGCAGATTATTATTAAATTTGACATTATTGAAAAGTTCAGAACGTATTATGACAGATGAGTTCTTCGGATACATGCTATGGCATCAGTCAAAAAGTTAATGTAAAGGCGCGCTTATATATTTATAACAAAGAATTTCTTTTATTAGTTTTTGGTGTTGAAAATGTAGTATTTTTGCATACTATATATTTTTCCAACAGTACATAGTACGCAGACCCGAAATATAGTATAATACTATATATTATAGTAGGTACAGTTGGCCTTGGTAGGTCTTTAAAAAAAATTGGGAAACTGTACCAAACTTGCAAATCTCAACAAACACACGACTATTTGTCGCACACAAATATTTGAATCATATTATTACTGTAGTGCAATTTTGCTAGATCAAAATGACGTCGAACTTAACAAAAACCGTCAATGAAGTCCAACGTATCAAGTAAGTAATTTATCGACCAACGGTTAAAAACAGCTTCATAGCTTCATAGACTAGGAAGGTTGCCTGGAAGAGATCGCAGAAAGCGATAAGGCCGCCCATTGTATGTTTTTAGTGTTAATTTTGTTTTTGTCATGTATTTTCTGGTGTACAATAAAGCATATATAAATAAATAAATAAATAAATCATTTTTATTATTATTGATCTGTAAGGAAGCCAATCAACCGAGGACTATAATAATGACAGGAGGTAATTATGTGTACAACTTAACTGGCTATAGCCCGTAACTAACACTAAAAACTAAGGTTAAGTTTGAAGGAAAAAATCAACTACAAGACTAGACCTAACCAGTTTGAATCTACCTTGATTTGAGCAAGATGTATGCTACGTTCGCAATTTAATTACCAAACATGTAAACAAATTACGAGTTTTTAGAAAAATAACTTTAATACCTTGACATAAAGTTGAGTTTGCGAAGTTAACTTTTTCAATAATACTTAACGTAACATCACGCTTTGTCTCCCGGGAAGGATGGACAGTCTCATGGAATAGGGGGCGAGCCTATTCCCATCAATCGGGCACAAATCCAGACTCCGGGCTGTTACTGAGAAATTCCAGAAAGAAACAACCAATAACACTTTGACCGACCTGGGAATCAAAGTCAGGAAAGTCAGGTCCTCATGGTCAGCAGTAGCGTTTGCGAACACTAGACCAACGAGGCAGTGTGTGTATATCAATAGTACTATTCATTCTAAAATCAACTTTATTTACGGTACATTAAGTTGATATTCATTTAAGTGGAAATAACATCAATTGGAAACGAGAATTTAAATAGACTTTAGGTAAGAGGTAGATCTGCCAAATATGGTGTTTTGCGTCAAAGCTAGTTTGTAGGTTATTAGTTGTCGACTTCCTTTGTTAATAGGGTCATGGTTATTGTAATGACTATGTGCCTTAATATCATGCTAGTTATCCCCTGAAGGGATAAGTAAAAGTGAATTCGATACAAAGGGGACGAGCCACGCATAGGACTTTTACTGACTAAAACCCACCCGTATTCCCTCACCTTCGTGTGTGCCAGGGGCCGCGGTATCTCTTTCGAACAACCCGCACCCCTGGCCGGCCCATGCGGACCCCACCAAAAAAAAAAAATCGGACCTCCCATACAAAATCGATCAGCTGACTATTGATTTTGTATGGAAGATCCGATTTTTTTTTCACATTTCGACCCATGTTCCTTGAAGAAAGTTGTTCACTTTCACGGGTCACCATCACCCTAGAAAATTTTAAGGGTGACTAGTAATTCACCTTGTACATATAGACGCATTTGCAAAATTCTTTTTTTGTTCGAAAGGGGTTTATTTCGAAATGGTCCCATTTAAATTTCATATAGATCTGATGATGTGTTACGGAGACACAACGGAATTCTTCGATTGCTGCTATCCCATAAATATGCATTGTTTTGACCCCAAGGATGATGAAATTTCGAATTGGTGTGGGCTAGGTACTATAACTAAAAAGTGAAAAATAAAAACATTGGCAAAAAAAAAATAACAACCCACTTCCGGAAAACACCACAAAGTGAAAAATAACTTTAATTTCGGAAGGCAGTGACAAAAAATTTAAAGACATATCCAAACTCACCGACTTCAGAAATTAAAGTTATTTTTCACTTTGTAGTGTTTTTCCGGAAGTCATTTTTTTTGTCTTTGGAAAAAAATGTACAAAGTAATATTCATGCCATTGTGTGTGTAAATAACGGCTCGAGCAGAATAACCCGACGCGACGCTCGAAGAACAATTTCTATGAAAACTTCATGGAAATTGTTCTACAAGTGTCGAGCCGCGCCTCTTTGAAGAAGCCTTAATATTCATCAAAGAATACCATTTTTCTTTTAAAAAAAACATCCAGTGTGTAAAAATTGAAGCAGCTCAATCCCAGGCCTTTTTGTTCATTTTGTAGTAACATAACAAAAAATGTCGACCTGTCCTATAAACATGATCTCATTTAATTGTTCTAGTTCAAAATCTAGAAAAAATACAACGTCGTTTGGGTATTTTTGGTAAGTTCGAGACCTAATTGTGGCCCTAGTGTGAGTTTCTTTTGACCATCTTGATATAACGCATCGACCGCGTTCGGCGCTCCGATTGACCCTGGACTGGTGAAGGACCAATCGGAACGCCGAACGTGTTCGATGCGTTATATCGAAATGGTTAATTTGAGTTTCTTATCATCAAGAACAATATCATGATTCTCTTACACTTACCCCAGTACAAAATATGATATAACATTTGTTTATTTATGAAAACTCGTACAAGTAAAAAATATACTGTACAAAGGCGGACTTAATGCCTGAGGCATTTTCTACCAGTCAACCTTAGGGCGATGCAAAGACAAAACATGAAGCAACATACGGGATAGATAGCTCGGAAACAACTAGAAAATACAAGAATCAATACTAATACAAATACATACATACTTAAAAACAAAATAAACTTTGTTATGACTTATGAGCACTAACTATCGGAAAACGAATCACATTCTGTAAAAATTTCAATTGTGTACCCATATAACCTTCGACGACACGGTTGGACTGCTGCGCTGCGTGTCGCGGGTTCGATTCCCGCACGGAACAAATATTTGTATGACGTACAAGTTAAGTAGTTGTTCCCGGTTACGATTCCCGCACGGAACAAATATTTGTATGACGTACAAGTTAAGTAGTTGTTCCCGGTTACGATTCCCGCACGGAACAAATATTTGTATGACGTACAAGTTAAGTAGTTGTTCCCGGTTACGATTCCCGCACGGAACAAATATTTGTATGACGTACAAGTAGTTGTTCCCGGTTACGATTCCCGCACGGAACAAATATTTGTATAACGTACAAGTTAAGTAGTTGTTCCCGGTTACGATTCCCGCACGGAACAAATATTTGTATGACGTACAAGTTAAGTAGTTGTTCCCGGTTACGATTCCCGCACGGAACAAATATTTGTATAACGTACAAGTTAAGTAGTTGTTCCCGGTTACGATTCCCGCACGGAACAAATATTTGTATGACGTACAAGTTAAGTAGTTGTTCCCGGTTACGATTCCCGCACGGAACAAATATTTGTATGACGTACAAGTAGTTGTTCCCGGTTACGATTCCCGCACGGAACAAATATTTGTATAACGTACAAGTTAAGTAGTTGTTCCCGGTTACGATTCCCGCACGGAACAAATATTTGTATGACGTACAAGTTAAGTAGTTGTTCCCGGTTACGATTCCCGCACGGAACAAATATTTGTATGACGTACAAGTAGTTGTTCCCGGTTACGATTCCCGCACGGAACAAATATTTGTATAACGTACAAGTTAAGTAGTTGTTCCCGGTTACGATTCCCGCACGGAACAAATATTTGTATAACGTACAAGTTAAGTAGTTGTTCCCGGTTACGATTCCCGCACGGAACAAATATTTGTATAACGTACAAGTTAAGTAGTTGTTCCCGGTTACGATTCCCGCACGGAACAAATATTTGTATTATCTACAAGTTGAGTAGTTGTTCCGAGTCTGGCTGTTTGTGTATGTGAGTTTAAATGTTTGTGAACGCACCCACAATACAGGAGGAATTCCTAATGTGGGGCAACGTTTAAAAAAAGCGTACGAATTATGCTACACAGCCTGTTGACAGACAGACGGACAGACAGCGGAGGCTTCGTAATAAGGCTCCGTTGGTTACCCTTCGAATACGGAACCCTAAAAAGTCAAAAATGACGAGGAAACAACGATAACATACTACTTCCAGTGAATACTAATGTTATGTTTAGGGTGTTCTAAGAATTTCAAGACAAAACTAAACCAGACAAACAAGGAAAATCATTGAGCTAGGCTCGTTAATACATTATTTTAGTACCAATTTTTACAAAAATTGTGGCTAAATCCTATTTCATACGTGTGGCGGCCAACAATGCCACATCCAAAAACTACAAATCAACAAAAACTACAAACACAAAAAGTAAAAGTGGCGCCATCTACAATGCCATATGCGAACTACTCAAGTCTTGACGTCACACTGTAGCTACATCACGCAAGCAGAGTTTACCACGCAATCTACATATACACCGTGAAAATTTAATGGTTGTTTTCCCTCAGCGAAATGGTTTTGTCTTGGTAATACAATCGTTTTATAAACAAATAAAATATTATCCATTGTGAAAAATCACCACGTGCGAGAGTTTATTTTGCTTTGAATATTTATGCATCGCTGTTCCCTTTGCCGACGGCGCGTCCGATTCGAGTAGCACCTACAAGTTACCTCTAGTGTTACTATTGAGAAGTGTTTTATCAAGTTGATGAAGATTTTTTAAATTATTTTAAAACAAAAAAATCTTTATTTTTTTACTTTTACTCTATGCTTCAAAAGTATTCCTTAAGGCAAGTTGTTCTGCCGCGGGAAAACAACCATTAAAATTTCTCGGTGTATACAATATCCCGACATCATCCGTCGGGCAGTGGCCCACCAGACACAACACCGTCTGGTCGGAGGATCCTCCTTTACCAATAGAGTATGAGTGAACTTTACACCCTGTTCATCATACCTCTATACTGGTGACCCCCTCATACCTCTAGTACGTAGGTAAGTACTAACATTATAAATGTGAAAGTTTGTGAGAATGGATGTATGGATCTTTGTTACTCTTTCACGCAAAAACAGCTGAACAGATTTGAATGAAATTTGGCACACAGGTAGTTTGTAACCTGGAATAACACATAGGATACTTTTTATCCCTGTAATACGTTGCCGTGGGATAGTTTTCGACTGGTCGATCGAAGCTTAATCTGCGCTGGCCGTCCATTAAATATCGAGACCTCGTCGTGCTTCGGAATTTCGGAGCACGTTAAACCGTTGGTATTCGGGTAATTACGTACCACACTAACTGTAGGATTGGCTTTCATTGTGACTGTTCAACCACATTCATTGCGAACATTTCCCTTGTTGAACCGACAAATTTTTCGACATACATGAACCTAATGGTAGCAATAACCATCAAAGATTCAGATTGTGATTGAAAGGTGCCGACTGTCATTTGTAGATCTCTGGCAGTCGTAACGGGTAGTCAGAAGCCCAAAAAGTCTGACAACCAGTCTTAAGAGCATTCTCCCCACGCGGGTTGGCAACGGCAAGTTTGCATGGCGGTTTTTTGTGATTATTTCATTAAATACAACCAAAAAAATTACCATTTTTTTTCAGCTATGCACTAGACATTTCCACGTTGGTAGATATTTTCAAGTTTTTATGCTATTTTTTTTTACATTTATTTTGGTATTTGGTTATAAAAATCGACATACCGTCAATTAATTTCTATTTGCATTACTAAGTACGATTAAATGTTTTTATGAAAGAGTAAATATTTAAAATAAATAAATACCAAACAATCTAGTGCTTGGCGGAAAAAAAATTGTACTTTTGTTTGTATTTAATTAAATAATCACGAAAAACTACTATAAACGCGTTGTTGCCAACCCGCATGGAATGAATGCTCTTAACAAAAGGTTATCGTGTTACTCGGTAACTGGGTTGTGGAGGTAAGGGTAGGCAGTCACTCCATATAAAATACTGGTATTCAACTCCATCCTCTTTGGAACCTGATCCCACCAAGTTAATAAAATAAAGAAAAACAGTAGCACTCCGGGAGTACCGACAGAAGTGAAAACTTGAACGATTACGTGTGTATTTTTTGAATCGTCAGCGTATACAGAGGCCCTAGTGTGAGTTTCATTTGACCATCTACACCAAACGCAGTGAGCGCGTTCGGCGTTCCGATTGGCCCTGTATTGGTGACGGACCAATCGGAGCGCCAAACGCGCTCACTGCGTTTGGTGTACCGTGTAGATGGTTAAATGAAACTCACACTAGGGCCTCTGATCAAGCTCAACTAAAACTAACTTATATACAGCGGTTTCAATTGTTTTTTCCCATCTCAAAAAATTGCCCAACGCGCCTCAAGAAGATTTCATTTCAAAAACATTTAAGAAGGCTTGTCATAAAAGATATTATGTCGGACAAAAAATCATAACTCATATAAAAACAATGACGTAAACTTTTTTGCGAACCAATTGGCGGGCAGCAACAGCAACTCGTGATTAACGAAGTATTAATAACCAATAATAATAGCAACAAAGAACTTTGGAGTTTGGACCGCCAAACTAACTAAAAAAAGCAAACAAAAAAAAAGAGAACTTTGATCAGCAACGGAAAATACTGGGCATATAATACGTAACAACAAATCGCTCTATAAAGGCTGATTCACATTGATACAGTACTTCAATATTGGTACTGGATCAGCCATCGGTTTTTTCAATCCTGTTGTGGGTTCGAACCCAGAGATGAGGTTTACTTATAAGTTTCAGGAAAGAAAGAAAAGCTTTATTTAAGGAAAAAATGTTCTAGAACCAACATTTGAAGACATGTGAGCCCACGTTCGATTTTACACGCACGATTTTATCGCGCACTGGGTTTTCAACTCATTGAGAACCCAACAGAGTGCATCCCCACAACACAGTTATTAGATAAAACAAAACCCCGTGGTAAGACTGGTTGTCAAGACTCTCGGGCTTCTGCTAACACAGACTCAAAGATTCACGTATGATAGCCGGGACCAACAGCTTAACGTGCTTTCTCAGGCACGGAAGGGTCTTTGTATGTAAAGATGGAGACCCATCAACACATCAATCGAACCGTTTTTTTTTTTGAGGTTGGGAAATCATCAAATAACTTCTCCCGCTCTGGGTGGAGCGGGAGGGCGTGTCAGACTTTTACTGACTAAAACCCACCCGTGTTCCCTCAGTTGCCTGTGTGCCAGGGGCGACGGAATCTCTTTCGAACAACCCGCACCATCGATCGACCCGTACGTCTGGTATTACAGCTGCAAATTAGTCAAAAAAAAAAAAAAAAATCAATAAGTAGTGTTACTGGATTACCAGTACTGGAGTGAAATACTAGATCCATGTGACGCAGCCTTTATTTATTATTTGATTGAACTTGATTGTGATACCATGTAACCGATCAGATAATTGAGAATTTATTCGAAGAAGTTTTTTTGTAGTTTCAACGGTCGTTATTTTTAAAGGAGATTATCAATTCGACATGTTTATGTACATATATTTTTTAATGTATTTTCGGGCATAACTCCGTCATATATAGACGGATTTGCTATATATATAATTCTTTTTTTGGTAGAAAGGGGTTTATTCCGAAATGGTCCCATTTAAATTTCATATAGATCGGGTGATGCGTTTCGGAGACAGACAACGGATCTCTTAAAAAAATGACAGCAAATCAACCGGGATTGCTGCTATCGCACAAATATACATTGTTTTGACCCCAGGGATGGATACATTTCGAATTGGTGTGGGGGTAAAAAGTGAAAAATAAAAACTTTTTCCAAAACAAAACAACCGACTTCCGGAAAAACACTGCGAAGTGAAAAATAACTTTAATTTCGGAAGGCGGTGACAAAAAATTTAAATACCAAATCCAAAGTCACCGACTTCCGAAATTAAAGTTATTTTTCTTTCTTTTTTTTTTTTTTGGAAAAAGTTTTTTAATAGTTTTGTTTTAAAGTCTAAAACAATTTGGTAATGATCTATACGATGGAATTAAGTTATTTTACTTGTCACAATATTTTTTTTTAATGTATTGTTACAATATAATAATACTTCTTTTTTTTGTCTATTTTTTTTTGTCGCTACGATGTCGCTATGTAGCGTTCAGTAAATCGTTTTTACATTTACTTTTAAAAATTTGTAAAAACCGATGGCGACGGCGGCGAAATCTACGAATGATATTGGGAAGGGATCAACAGGGTGGTATTTAGTCAGTAAAAGTCTGATAGACCCCTCCACTCACGCCAGGGCGGAGGATATCGATGAGGAATTGCCAAAAAAAAAACAGGGAGTATGAGTATTGGCACAAGAAAAGCCTATGCCCAACAGTGGGCACTTTTACAATGTTTTTAAATTACAGTGTTAATACAGTAGGTAGTAGTGTAGGTAAGGTGATGCGGGTTGTTCGAAAGAGATACCGCCGCCCCTGGCACACAGGCAACTGAAGGAACACGGGTGGGTTTTAGTCAGTAAAAGTCTGACACGCCCTCCCGCTCCACCCAGAGCGGAAGAAGTTATTTGATGATTTTCCACCCTCAAAAAATAAAAATTAAACAATTGGTACGATAAAGTAAGACATCGTGAGGAACCCCGGCATATCCTCCAGGACAATTTTTGGTAGTAACAAAAAATTCGAAGACATGTGACATTTACCAACCCGCACTGGGCTCGCGAGGTGGACTACGGCCCACTCTCTCTTACAGAGATGAGACCTATGACCCAGCAGTGGGAACATTATAGACTGATAATAAATCGGTATGGGAGAACAGTGCAACTGGAATAGGCAGATTAGATAGGGCTAGGCAGATTGAATTTAGTTTTAAAAAAGAAAGCTATACTAAGAAAACTACTTTTAAGTACTTCTTTAACATTTCATAGGTTGTTGGTTCAGGGGCTTGTGGCTAAATTATATAGCTGCACGTGTCGATCAAAGGTTTAGCTACGCTTGCCGCGGTCAGTTCGTGGATGGGTGACCATCGGAAAGCACGTTAAGCCGTTGGTCCCGGCTGTAATTCGAGGATCTTTGACAGCCGTTACGGGTTATCAGAAGCCCAAAAGTCTGAAAATTACTCTTGCCAAGGGGTATCGTGTTATCCTTTTTTACTTTTTGAAGCTGGGGAATCATCAAATAACTTCTCCCGCTATGGGTGGCGCGGGAGGGCGTGTCAGACTTTTACTGACTAAAACCCACCCGTGTTCCTTCAGTTGCCTGTGTGCCAGGGGCCACGGTATCGTGGCTGGGTTCTGGAGATCAGATAGGCAGTCGCTCCATGTAAAATGCTGGTATTCAGCTGCACCGGATTAGACTGGAAGCCGACCCCAACATCGTTGGGAAAAGGTAGATTGAAGCTAGTTTTAAATAAGCAAGCTCGCAACTACTTCTAAGTACTTATTTAACATTTGATTGATAGGTATCCTAGATAAAACAGAACATTAATTACACAATCACGTTACAAAATGCACTTAACCAGTTTTTTTTTTTAAAGTATCAATGACCGCATAGGTATTACTAAGTGGAATGAACTTTTAGTCTACGCCTCAGGCACTAAATATATTAATTTAATTCTAGCACTTAACTGCTTATTACCGTTGCTTACATTAATATTAATAAAGTGGTTAGTTTTATAAACGCTGCTTATTTAATGATAAGTGTGAGAACTACCAACGTTTAACTGTGAAATCTTTTTTTTAGCAGAGCAGTGGCTCAGTGGTAACGGAGTTGTGGGTCGTAGGTTAGAACCCTTTTTGTTTTTTTTTTTGATTACGGGGGGAAATCCTCATGGATGTCCTCCGCCCCGGGGAGGGCGGACGGGTCTGTCAGACTCTTACTGACTAAAATCACCCCGGTGTTCCGTCTCTCACTTGCACCGGGGATCACGGGAACTAGTGTGACTTCTGCGATCCCCGGCTAGTGCCGCGATAGGGGGGGAGTGAGGTGTTAAACTCTCCCCTTACGTCATAGAGAGGCGCGCGTGGAACACTACGCGCCGCCATCTCGGGTCCTAACCAGTAGAGGGCGACAGATTTACGTAGGTTAGAACCCTGCCATAACTTTACTTTTTGTAAATAATTACGTCACCACTGCTATCAAAACGGTGATGAGAAACATCGTGAGGAAACCGGCACCTAACTAATGTAGAACCAGGCGCGGTCGCAGCCAGACTTTGGGTGTCACAGACAAAGACTAGGAGACTTGGAGGGAGGGGATCATGCCCTCGCACCGCACCTGTGTAGAACCACAAATTCGGAGACATGTGACATCTACCAAAACGCACTGAGGCCGCGTGGTGGATCACGGCCCACTACCTATCACAGAATGCCTGTGTCCCAGCAATGGAAACATTATAGGCTTATTGTGATAATGTTAATTTAAATTTGTTTTTTTTTTTTTTTAAACGTGGCCCCACACTAGGAATTTCTCCTGTATTGTGGGTGCGTTCACAAACATTTAAACTCACATACACAAACAGCCAGACCCGAATCAACTACTTGTAGGTCATACCAATATTTGTTCCGTGCGGGAATCGAACCCGCGACCCGCAGCGAGCAGACAATCGCTTAACCGCTGCGCCAACCGTGCTGTCCAATATGGTTCACGACCGTAACAAATAAGGCTTGACAGAAAAATAATCATAAAAAAACTTTATTCAAAAAAGTTTTTTATTTTTCACTTTTTAGTTATAGTACCTACCCCACACAATTCGAAATTTCATCATCCTTGGGGTCAAAACAATGCATATTTATGCGATAGCAGCAATCGCGGTTTGTTTGCTGTCATTTTTTGAAGAGTTCCGTTGCCTAACTCCGAAACACATCATCAGATATGTATGAAATTTTTATGGGACCATTTCGAAAAAAACCCCATTTTGCAAATCCGTCTATAATATGACGGAGTTATGCCCGAACATACATATGAAAAGAAAAAGCTTGTCGAATTGATAACCTCCTTCTTTTTGAAGTCGGCTAAAAATCATCAATAAACTCTCTTATTTCATAGTACCCTATTGAATGACTTTTACATGAAATCATGACATTTGAAGCCAATTCTAACGTACTAGCTTCCGCCCGCCTGGAAGTCGGATATTATCCCGCAGGAATGTACTACCGGAATAAAAATGATCCAATGTGTTAATCTAAGTTATAATCTATCTCTGTGCCAAATTTCATCCAAATCCATTCAGTCGTTTTTGCGTGAACAAGTAACAAACATCCATTTATCCATACATACAAACTTTCGCGTTTATAATATTAAGTAAGGATGTAGGTAGCTGTATTGCTAATTCTAAATTCTAATTATTATATTTATTTTCCTATCTTTGATATTGTTCGTCAAATCGTTGAACTCCTCAAGTTCTGAGTTCGCTACACGATTGCGTGCACTGACTGGATAAGTCCCCTCCATGGGTGGTTCTTTCCACAAAAGATCATTTCAGACACCAATCTACATGGTCTTCACATGATCTGACGAAGATTGTGTCTGGATTTTAAAAGAGACTGTGACCTCTGAGTTTATTTCGGCCTTTCTTCTCAGAGTACTTACAGAACAAAAATACAATAATTCATAATTTAGATTTAAATATCTATCTCCACGCTTACCTCTATGAGGGATTGGTCCATATCGATTCAGGATCGAGTTGAGTGGAAAAAGGAAAAGAGAAGCCTTGGCCTTGCAGTAGGAGGATATACGGCCCTGGTCCATGCCATGGTACGGAGCGAGAGTGCATGGGTAGCTGTCACTTCCTTCTGCGAAGCAGTGATGCTCACGAAAAGGGAGGCGGCGCACGTGAGGGAGAGGCAGTATATGCGCCCTCACGGCCCTAGCCGCCGCAGGAGACGCCCTGGGCCACTGTAGCCGTAGGCGCGGGCTTGCGGACGGCGAGTAATGGGTAGCTTGCTGTCCGATAAGGACCAAGCCCGGGTCGACGGCGCGTTGTGTTCCACAGGCGCCTCAAAGAGATGTCAGCATCAACTGGTAGGGTCCGCAAGGGCCGAAGCCTGCCAGGGGTGCGGGTTGTTCGAAAGAGATACCGTTGCCCCTGGCACACAGGCAACTGAAGAAACACGTGTGGGTTTTAGTCAGTAAAACTCTGACACGCTCTTCCGCTCTGGGTGGAAGATATTTGATGATTTCCCACCTTCAAAAAAACAAAAAACGATACAGGCTGAAGATATTATATTATTTATCTCCGTGCCAACAATTCTTAAAATAAAACACAGCTGACTTCATCGTACCACGAAGTCTCAATAGCTTTTAGACATGGCATAAAATGGGTGATCAAACAAGACATAATTACATGCAAATCTATAATCTAAACACTTCTACTGTTTAACAGACACCAATGTCAAGAACCTCATACCTAGTCTAATCTAAATACGACAAACTTTTTCCTCATCACTAGTTTTAGAGTTCCGTACGCAATTTTGAAAAACGGAACGCTTCCTGGAGCTCCGTCCGTTTGTCAGTCACACGTGATTTTCTTCAAAACTAAGTTGATAATTGATCCCACTATCCTACTTCCTACTATACACCGTGACAAAGTCGTCTTACAAAGGTGGTCCACTCAATATATCCGTCGTAAAATACCTACAGGCGCGATTAAAACATTGTTCCCATTAATTAAGATAATATGTACAAAGAAAAATAAATAATGCTTTACAATTATGAAACACCCTCCCTGTTAATAATGTTTACGTATCAAACGGTAGTAGATATCTACCTACCTACCATTACATTCCATTGGGCTATCAGGGTGTTTCAAAATACGTCATGCGTCTTAGTAAATGATATTTTAATTTTTTTTATTATGCAAATGTTCAAAAATATCATTTTTTTTTAATGTAAATGATTAGTAGTCATTGGATACATGAAGTGGGCTGCCGTTGTAAGACGACTAAAATGTCACGGTGTATATGCTACTAATATTAGTTGGATATTCAGATGTTTGGATGTTTGTTACTGCATTACGCAAAAATAGCTAAACGGATTTTGCTGAAATTTGGCACAAAGATAGATTATAGCTTGGATTAACACATAGGATACTTTTTATCCCGTACTACGTTCCTGTGGGATAATTTTCGACCACCATGCGGGCGAAGCCGCTGGCAAAAGCTAGTACATAATATTTATTTCTGCAAGTGAAATTTACTTGCAGAAATAAATATTATGTACTAGTTAAAATAACATTTTTATACGTCAAAACTAAATTATGTGTTTTAAAATTAGATGATAGAGGTTTTCCTATCCGTAAGACCAAACCAACTTACACAAAAAGGTGTATGGATTTGAAAGGAAGGAACATAAAACTTTTTCCAAAAAAAACAACCGACTTCCGAAAAAACACTACAAAGTGAAAAATAACTTTAATTTCGGAAGGCGGTGACTTTAGATATTTATTTAAATTTTTTGTCACCGCATTCCGAAATTAAAGTTATTTTTCACTTTGTAGTGTTTTTTCGGAAGTCGGTTGTTTTTTTTTTTGGAAAAAGTTTTTATTTTTCACTTTTTAGTTACAGTACCTACCCCACTAATTCGAAATTTCATCATCCTTGTGGTCAAAACAATGCATATTTATGCGATAGCAGCAATCGCGGTTTATTTACTGTTATTTTTTGAAGAGTTCCGTTGTCTGTCTCCGAAACGCATCATCAGATCTTTATGAAATTGAAATGGGACCACACCTTCAAATAAAAAAAAGAATCATCAAAATCGGCTCACCCAGTCGATAGTTATGAGATAACAAACATAAAAAAACAGACAGTCGAATTGAGAACCTCCTCATTTTTTTGAAGTCAGTTAAAAAGTGTTGATCCAATGCAAGAAGTTGTTTTGAAAAGTGGATTTTGATTGGCTAAGTTAAAAGAGCATAAACAAACACAAAAATGACACTCAAGGATATCGTCAAAAGTCTAAAAACGAAAGAAAGAAAAATGCGTTTATTGGCATTATATCATTAATAAAAAACCTTAAACTATTTAAAAATAAAACAGAAAACAATGATAATAATGGCAAAAGGGCAAAGGCTATGGCTATTAAAAACGTTATGTTTTTATTTGCTTTTTTTCCTTATGATTGTGTCAATCCATTTAGTTTGAGATCTTCTTAAGCGAATCCCAATAAATACTTTGTCTTTCTATAAATCTTGGGGGATATCGCAAAAAGCAGCAAAGCTCTTTTAAGCACGAATCCGAAAATATCACATTATTAAGTTTACTTTTTCAAAACACGTTTTCTATAATAAAACATTTAAAAGTATGTAGCTGTCCTCGGAAAAAATATTATAATAATAAAATGAACATAAATATTCGTCGTCTCCAAAAGTATCGGTGATAAAATCGAGAGAATAATAAAAAAACCCAAACATTAAAAACAAATTGCAGATTGAACACAAAATTATCAGAATTGTATTTATTACTTAACACAGTTTTTATGGTTATCTCGGACAAACTTTGTTTTTCTGAAAACATTTCCAGTAACATAATAAAGTGCAAATTAATATGACCACCCGATAGAAGAAAAAACATCGATTGCAGCCGAGTATACCTACTCGATCCAGCGTCACCGACCGACCGAAGCAGAGTATACGCGATTCGACGTCACCGACCGAATGGGACCCGAGTGTACCCGATTCAACGTCACCGACCGAATGAGACCCGAGTGTACCCGATTCAGCGTCACCGACAGACTGGAGCCGAGTATAGGCGATTTAGCGTCACCGACCGACTGGAGCCGAGTTTACGCGATTCAGCGTAAGTGATCGACTGGGGCCGAGTACACGCGATTAAGCATCACCGATGGACTGGAGCCGAGTATACTTGATTCAGCGTCACCGACAGACTGGAGCCGAGTATACGTGATTCAGCGTCACCGACCGACTAGAGCCGAGTACACGCGATTCAGCCTCACCGACCGACTGGAGCCGAGTATACCCGATTCAGAGTAACCGACTGACTGGAGCCGAGTATACCCGATTCAGAGTAACCGACTGACTAGAGCCGAGTATAAGCGATTTAGCGTCACCGAGAGCCGAGAATAGCCGATACAGCGTCACCGAGCGACTGGAACCGAGTATACCCGATTAACCGTCACCGACCGACTGCAGCCGAGTAAACCCAATTCAGCGTGACTGACCCAAGCGTGACGTTTCAGTTTCATTGACCGTTCAGGAAGAGCGCAAAAACCAAATGACGTTTTCTGTTTAAAAATTAATATACGGAACACTAGCTATTCCAGTACGATTGCAACTTGTCAGCTTTTGTTCTAACACAAATAAAAACCCATACCTACACTATATTTCTACGGAACTTTTTTCTATGCAAAACAAACTCGTGCGCACTTTATTGCGAACTGGATTTCCTTCAAGAGGTATATAAATGCAGGTACGAGACTTATTCAGGCAGTGTTGAAACTACAAGTATCTTTGTAAGATGAAATCGTTCGTCGTATTGTGTGTGGTCCTGGTGGCTGGGATCAATGCCGCTGTGAGTATTTATTTACTTATATATAGTAACTAGCTGACCCGGCAGACGTTGTTCTGTCTTAACTATGAATATAAGTTTTCTTAAATTTTCTAATGTTACGCGCTAATTTCTAAAATTTTTTTTCTTTCCTTACAATGACAAACAACAAAAAAATAATTAGCAAACTTGGTCCAGCCGTTCACGTGTGATGCCGTGACCAAGGGAAATAGGGATGCATTTTTATATATACAGGATGTAACAGAAACCCTATTGCTATTCTTAAGCACTAAAGATAACAGATGGTATAGAATCACTATACATAGTTTCAGCTCAAAATAAAATACTCTAAAAATTTATACCAAATTTTCGGTTTCATATTTTTCTTAAATTCAAATAATAACAAACGTGTCACCGCACTACGTAGGTCAATAACTTTACACATTTTTTTTTTTTTTTTCTGGGTGGGAAATCATCAAATAACTTCTCCCGCTCTGGGTGGAGCGGGAGGGCGTGTCAGACTTTTACTGACTAAAACCCACTCGTGTTCCCTCAGTTGCCTGTGTGCCAGGGGCGGCGGTATCTCTTTCGAACAACCCGCACCCCCGGCAGGCATCGGCCCTTGCGGGCCCCTCTGTTGCTGCTGACATCTCTTTGAGGCGCGCGTGGAACACAACGTGCCGTCGACCCGGGCTTGGTCCTTACCGGACAGCGAGCTACCCATTACTCGCCGTCCGCAAGCCCGTGCCTACGGTGGCCGGGAATCAGCCTGGGATTCCCGACGCCCAGGGCGTCTCCTGCGAAGGCCACGGCTGTGAGGGCGCATGTACTGCATCTCCCTCACGTGCGCCGCCTCCCTCTTTGCGAGCATAACTGCTTCGCTGAAGGAGGTGACTGCCAGCCATGCCCTCTCGCTCCGTACCATGGCCTGGACCAGGGTCGGACGCGAGAGATCGCCGCCGCCGATCACCTCCACGAGGACACGGCGTTGCTCCGCCCAAGCTGGGCAGACCTCCACCGTATGCTCCACCGTGTCCTCTGGGCGATCTTCGCAATGGAAAAACCCGGGCGTTTCCTCCCGCCCTATCCGAAACAGGAACCTCCCGAAACAGCCATGTCCGGTGAGGACCTGTGTCAGGCGGAAGGTGAGGACGCCATGCCGCCTCTCAAGCCACTCCTCAAAGAGGGGACTTACCGCCGCAATCGCGGCGTGCCCAATAACTTTACACGTTACTTGCCAATATCACGATAAATCTCTTCCGAGTGACGTGTTTATTTCAATTTGAAAAGTTCGGAGGCCTGTGTCCACCAGTACATTACAAGCTGATTAAGTACCTATTTTATGGTACACCCACATTTTATAGTACACCCACATTTTATAGTACACCCACATTTTATAGTACACCCACATTTTATAGTACACCCACATTTTATAGTACACTCACATTTTATAGTACACCCACATTTCGCCATTTATGTTTAAATCCCATGTAATAGGGGGCGAGCCTATTGCCATTTGCCATCAACTAACCGGGCACAAATTCAGACTCCGTGCTTCTCATCAACATTTCAGCCGATAGACGTCCACCGCTGGAAGTAGACGGACGTCGATGGGCCCGCTTCGGGCGAATAAATTCGTGTGAATGAACTAATAAACCTATATCCTACATCAGGGATGGCCAACCTCTAAACCCCTACGAGCCATGTTTCAAAAAAAAAAAAAAAATAATAATATGGCATTCACGTCCCAACAAATAATCTTGATTTATTGGCTACTATAAAAATACTAAATAATACTTTCACAAAAGCTACTCTTTATTAGCAAACAGAAATAGACTTGTACCATTATACCGTAATCAACATCACACCACCTTATGTGAAAAAACAAATTAGTGCAACTTCACCGGGTCTAAAAAGGCCACATTAAGCAATTCCTCTAAAAGTGATTAATTTCCTGAATTCCCCTATGATTCTGCTATTTGACATTTTACTTTAATAAAGCAATTCATAATGTGGTGACCATTTTACGAATTTCCATACAAAACTGTCAAACAGATGAATTGCGTGCTATCTACTCAGATAATATTATGAATTGTCAGTTTGTGACTAAGTATTTTACGATTTTAAATATGATCATATTATGATTCTGCCAAAGTGGCCTTTTTAGACAACCTGGTGTCTGGTATTAGGTTCATTTTACTTTTAGCAGAATGCAAGCTGAACTGGAATTATGCGACTTAAGTACGGTTTCTGAAAGTAACGACTCAGGCATAAGATGAAATTATCACGCTCAGATTTCTATGTTTGTTACTGTGACTTAGGCTGCCGTGCCCAAAATATTTTGTTACGTGCCACCAAAGGCACGCGTGCCATTGGTGCGCCATCCCTGTATGGTACTTGTTCATAACTGGCGAAAAGTCGGTGAACTATGCTCCTCTGCCTATCGCTTTGGGTACCCGCAAAGCGATAGGCAGAATAAACTAATGCCTGTGTGAATTCTGTTTTAATCTTTTATTTTTCTGAGAGTAATCACCTCCTACACAAAAGTAATCCATGAAATCGTTATTACACTGAATGGATATTTTTTTGTAATAACATTTTACTACTATTTTATGATGGACATAAATAATATACAATGAATTATAAAACAAAACCTATTACAATGAAGTTATTAATTCTAAAGAAATATATTGTAGCTTTCCTTCGTACTTTGTCATTTTGAACAACAGATTTTTTTTAGTTTTGCTCTAGATGCGTAAAAAAATTGCCAAAACAAGCTTAAAATAAAAATTACTTGTGTTTTAGGATCCGTATGATTTTAATTTCTTGCCACCGACTTCCGAAAATTTAAGTAATGTTTCACTTATTCGGTACTTAGCGTATATATTTTTTTCTACTTTTTAGTTATTGTACCTACCTACGTACCCCACACCAATTCATAAACCATTTTTTCTTTTGGTGGGAAATCATCAAATGACTTCTCCCGCTCTGGGTGGAGCAGGAGGGCCTGTCAGACTTTTACTGACTAAAACCCACTCGTGTTCCCTCAGTTGCTTGTGTGCCAGGGGCCGCGGTATCTCTTTCGAACAACCCGCACCCCTGGCAGATTCATATACCTTTACTAGCTATGTAAACAACAGTGACAGAAAGTATTATAACAACATCAAGTTATACAAAGTAGATTTAATACGTATTAACGAAGCTAACTAGCCAAGCAAAGTTAATAAAATTTCTATGGGGGTCACCCCGAGGTAGGTATACTGTTGGCAGATGATTGAAATGGACTGAACTCCGCATGAATACTTTATTAAATTAAAATGTAAAAATAGCTGAGAGAGAACAAAGTTGACGTGCTATTGACACGCGCACTCGACCACAGCTGTAGTCCGAATGGCCATAAATAAACACTAAGTGGCATGCGCATGTACATATACCTTATCCGTTAAAAAAAGAATTTTCGAAATCGATACACAATTGACAGAGATATCGTGGAACATACATATAGGTACGAAAAAAAATGCAGACGAATTGAGAACTTCCTCCTTTTTTAAGTCGGTTAAAAAGGTCTCCCTACTGGATTATTAAGGGATTATAAAGGTCTGAAGCATTGTTGTATGAAATGAGGGTTGTTTACCGGGGATCTGGTACAAAATCGTATTATTATGATGATTAAATATCTTTTAACTTTTTTTGACGGCCGAGAACCATAAGAGCGTTTACTCTGAAAGTTGTCAACGTCGCAAATAGCTGTCAAATATTAACCTGTTTTTATTAATTTGTTAATATTACTGTATGGAAATATGAAACATCGCTAACTAGTGACCAAAAATATGAATAATGATTTGCAATTATAATACTGAATTTGATGTTGTAACCCGTTTTAGGTGTAAAAAGGGCATTTGGAAAGTTTCCAAGTTATTTTTTTACATCTAAAACTAAATATTCGGTGATAAGATAATAATTATTGCATTTCATAATTAATATTTTAGGTCACTAGTTAGCGATCTTTCATAATATTGCCAAATTAATCAAAACAGTCAAATAATTGACAGCTATTTGCGACGTTGCCCATTTTCAGAATAAACGCTCTTAATAATTAAGCAAAAGCCTTACAAGGTGGCAGGGACATCGACACGCAAACTGTAACCATGAATTCAGCACAAGATTCTGGGGCTTATTGGTCGACTAGCACGAATTAACTTGCCCGAATCGGACGAATCGTCACTTTTAAATAATATAATATTTTCTATAGGCGAGTCGCACGGAGTTAATTTATTTGTGGGAGAATCGACAATTCCCGAAATACAAAGAAAACCCAAAATTTTAAGGAAAAAGTACACGTAACTTTATTACATAAAATACATAAGGTGCCAGTTGCCTAATATGTATTTCCCGAATTGTTTTCTTCGATTTCGATTTTGATTCGCCCACGAATAAATTAACTTCGTGGAAGTCGCCTATAGAAAATATGATATTATTTAAAAGGAACCTAACGCAGAAAACTACAACCACCTACAACCAACTTTACCAAACACAACCCTAATATTTCCTTCTCTCTCTTACAGAACGTGACTCTCCCTCCAACCCAACAAGAAAAAGCCCATCAGACAGCATCCGAATGCATCAAAGAAACTGGCGTCTCCACCGAAGTCCTAGCCGAAGCCAAGAAAGGCCACATCACAGAAGACGAAGGCCTCAAAAAGTTCACCCTATGCTTCTTCAAGAAAGCAGGAATCGTCGACAGCGATGGCAAACTGAATATTGATACAGCCATCGCGAAACTTCCTCCCGGTGTTGATAAGGACGACGCAAAGAAAGTACTAGAAGACTGCAAGTCGAAAACTGGAAAGGATGCCGCAGACACCACTTTTGAAATCTTCAAATGTTACCACCAGGGAACTAAGACCCATATTTTGCTAGCTGGAGTTTAAGCGGTTACAAAAAGTGTTGAGCACGATCATTTAGTTTCTATATATGACAAGTTACATTACCCTTTTGTTAATTCCAAGAGATGTGATCCCTCTTCGCTTTTGACTCCTGTTAAGTTCTGTAGCAGAATCCATAGTTACGTTTTTATTGTCTCCGTTTTTATTATCTTTTTCTATCCGAACGATGTTACCAATTAAATTATTGTTGTAATTTATTAAAGAGTATTAAATATTTACGTGAAACTTATCTTTTTAACACGCTTTTACGAGCTTCACCTGTAAGCATGTTTGTTTGTTTGTTTGTAATCGACTCCTTTTGACTTCATTTTGACCCACTTCAAACGGTCAGATTTCATTTAAACTTTGTAAACTTATCGAGGACCGATGACAATTCAGTAATTTAAAAAAAAAATGAAAAAAAAAACAGAAATCACGGTTTTGTAGTTAGCAGAACTAAAAAACAAAATAAATAATAGTTTAAAAAACTATAAAACACGCTTTAGAAACCAAACTAGAAAGTAGAAAATAATTTAATTCTTTTAAAAAGCGTGGGGTGCTTGATTTTAATTGATTATAAAAATACCTCATTTTTTGAGGTATTTCCATCCCACTTTTTTTAATAGAATTAAATTATTTTCTACTTTTTAAATTTGGTTTTTAAAGCAAGTTTTTGTTTTTTAAATTTATTATTTATTTATAATCATCATTTGTCAAGCCTTTTACCATATTGGACTTGGTTTCCAATAATTCCTGAATACCAGTATTTTACATGGAGCTGTGGTGGCCCAGTTGTAAAAGCCCCTACTTACTTGTAGGTCTTGGGTTCGTACCCAGGCAGGCGCTTTACTTTGTGTTAATAATTTCATGACCACTGTTCTCAAAACAGTGAAGTAAAACATCGTGTGGAAACCAGCATGTTTTAGAACTTAAAAAATCAAAGGTTTGTAGCATCCACCAACCCACGCTGGGCCCGCGTGGTGGATTAGGGGGCGTCCATTAATTACGTGAAGAAATTTATGCGATTTTTCGACCCCCACCTCGCTCTGGTGAGATGTCGTGAGATTTGGCTCGACCTTCCCCATAATCCCACGTGAGATATTTCAAAATGCGTAATTATGCATTGCGTTTGGCTGTCTTGGCTGGTCGGTGGTGGTTCAACAATCGAGGAGCTACTGCGCATGGCCGCGATAAATATGATTTTGTAGTATTTAGCCATATTGGCGGAAAAACATGTCTTACTTAATTTAACCCAGTTTTGTCGCAATTTTACATTGTTTCTTTGCCGAAAAAATATAAATTACGTGATATTTGCCGAGACAACGCCTCGGCCTTCCCTTATGCGAGACTGGGTGAGATCCGCCTCAAACCCCTCCCCCCTAAACGCCTCATATAATTAATGGACGCCCCCTAACGGCTTACTCCCGCTCACAGAGAGGAGTCCTGAGTCCCAGCAGTGGGAAAATTATAGGCTGATTATACTATATGGACCAATTGTCTCACGAATCACGCAAACTTGTCCAGGAATCACGCAAACTGGACCAGGAATCACGCAAACTTGACCAGGAATCACGCAAACTTGACCAGGAATCACGCAAACTTATCCAGGAATCGATGTAGATACATTTAAAAACCCCGACAAATGCATAACCTCCTCCTTTTGTTAACTCGGTAAACACAAACATTTTGCTATCACGTGTCTTGAAGGAAAATAATCTTAGGAAATTCCCACATCGGGTGAGTTGCTATGCGACGACTTTTGCTGAGGTTTCTCGGATTTCGATTCTCTTACGGAGCTAATATTAGTTATGCCTACAATGTAATATTGGTTCAGTCTGGTTGTTTGTTCTTATTAGATTATCGTGAGCGTAGGCCGTAATCTACCACGCGGTCAAAGTGCGGGTTGATAGATGACACATGTCCTCGAATGTTTTGGTTGTAGAACATGCCGGTTTCCTCACGATGTTTTCCTTCACCGTTTTGAGATCAGTGGTAATTAAATCATTTACAAAAAGAAAAGCGCCTATCAGGGTCCAAACCTACGAACTTATCGACGAGGAATTTTTTTTAAGGGAACTTAATGTTCTAATGTTCCAAACACACACGTCACCACCAGCGACACACATTTGAGTGAACATGACATACTCTCAGCTGCCAGGGCTTATTCCAGTCAGTGAAACACGTACACAGTAAGTCGATGTTCAAACAGACGTAAAAATATCGCGACGACATTTTATCGGGCACTGGATTTTCTACTCTCAGTGTTGAACGGAGCATTCAGAATCCAACAGAACAATACACTGTTCGATTTTCAATTCTAGGCGCGACGACCATGCGTTGAAGGTCCAGTGCGCGATAAAATCCCGCTTCGATATTATTACGTCTTTGTGATCAGCGTTCCGGTTCCGTACCCAAAGAACCCAATACTAGGCATACGCTGTGTCTGTATGTAGGTGCCAGGCTTTATCTTTTTAGCAGTAGTAGGTAGCCAGTTGTTTTTACAAGAAATGTCTCGCGGAGGAAGTCGCAGGCGCAAGCTAGTACAAAATATGAAAGTATGTATTTCAATGGTTGAAAGAAAGAAAAGTATTTATTAGACTAGCAAAGGAATAACAGAAACTTGAATACACAATAATTGTGCTTAATCTATACACCGTGACATTTTAGTCGTCTTACAACGGCAGCACACTTCATGTATCCAATTACTACTAATCATTTATTTAAAAAAATTATATTTTTGAATATTTGCATAATTCAAAAAATGAAAATATAATTCACTAAGCCGCATGACGTATTTTGAAACACCCTGTTATGGAGGTGGAATTAATGATGGAAGGTAATGGTAGGTAGGTAGATATCTTCTACCGTTTGATACGTAAACATTATTAACAGGGAGGGTGTTTCATAATTCTAAAGCATTATTTATTTTTCTTTGTACCTATTATCTTAATTAATGGTAACAATGTTTTAATCGCGCCTGTAGGTATTTTATGACGGATACATTGAGTGGACCACTTTTGTAAGACGACTAAAATGTTACGGTGTATACTCGTATATAAAAATTAATTCCTTTTTCCCTTGGTCACGGCATCACACGTGAACGGCTGGACCAATTTTGCTAATTCGTTCTTTCTGTGTTTGTTATTGTCAGGAGAAGGTTCTTAAGAAAGAAAAAAATAAGAAAGTTGCGCGTAACATATCCTACTAATATTATAAACGCGAAAAGTTTGTAAGTATGGATGGATATTTGTTACTCTTTCACGCAAAAACGGATGAACGGATTTGGATGAAATTTGGCACATAGATAGATTATAATCTAGATTAACACATAGGATACTTTTTATCCCGGTAGTACGTTCCCGCGGGACAATTTCCGAATTCCACGCGGGCGAAGCCGCTGGCGAAAGCTAGTACAAAAACTTAGTATTTTAATAGTTATTTGATATTGAACTCTCGACTAGCCAGTGCTTATTTTTTTAAATTATAACTTCATCAATTTTGTGCTTGTAGGTAAGTGTATACGTCCCTAAAAGGAACAATAGGGTTTTTGTTACATATTGTATAATGCGAATTCAAAATTCATAGTTAAGACAGGACAACGTCTGTCGGGTCAGCTAGTAAAATATAAATTAAAATAATAAAAATAAGTAAAAGAAAAAGCAAAGGCCCGTACGAGGCCAAAAGGCCCTATCTCAGCAAGATGCTGCGACATTTAAAATAAGTGTCGCAGCGCTGGTATTCTGATAGGGCCCAGGGTTCTAACAGCTCTTCAATGATTTCATCATAGTGAAAGGAGCAGAATGAAACACAACAAGAAACAAACAGTGAAGAGCTTGATATCTGGTTTTGCGAGATCAGGATTTGACGTCCTCGAGATTTTATTTTTTGTTAAAAAAAACAATTAACTAGCTAAAATAAATCCAAATGTAAATAAATTACTAGACTTTCCTCATAAAACATTCTGAAGAAAAAAAATTAAATCACCATATTTTTATAAACTCTTGTCTATGAAGGCTAGCTCAGATTGCGCCGCAACGCAACGCATTGCAGGAATCCTCCTTTACGACTAGTATATTTTCTTTGAAACAACGCATACTACAGGCAATGATTGAAGTCAAAACTACTTTATGAAACTGAACCATCATACTCGGCTGCATTCTGTCGGTGACGCTGAAAATCGCGTATAGTCGGCGCTGAATCGGTATACTCGGCTCTAGTCTGCCAGCGGCGCTGAATCGCGTACGCTCTGCTTCAGTCTGTTGCTGACGCTGAACCGAGTGAATACTCGGCGCTACATCGCGAATTCAGCGCTGCATTGGGTATATTCGGCTCCAGTCTTGGTGACGCTGAACCGCGTGTATACTCGGCGCTACATCGTGTATACTCTGCGCTACATCGCATTGGTACTTGGTACTCAGCACTGCATCGGGTATAATCGGCTCCAGTCTATCAGTCACGCTGAATCGCGTACGCTCTGCTTCAACACACTCAAACAATACAATACAACCAACAACAAACACAATGACCCTTTTATACCTGTAACACCTTGTAAACATGTATTATGCAAATAAATTATTTGATTTGATTTTGTCTGTTGGCGACGCTGTACCGCGTATATTCGGTGCTGAATCGCGTGTACTCGGCTCCAGTCGCAAGTTTTAACTTACACACACACGCGGGTACCCTCAATCTCATTTTTTGCATGAAAATACGTTGCGTTGCGGCCTGTCACGGCTGTAATGTGCGCTTGGCTTTACAGAACATTTTCCTTAACTTGAGCGCTAATTATGTTAAACTGGATTTTATTCGAGAGGTATATAAATACAAGTTCAAGACTAATTCTATTAGTATAAAAATTATCTTAGTGTGATGAAATCGTTCGTAGTACTGTGTGTTGCCCTGGTGGCTGGGATTCAAGCTGCAGTGAGTATTACTTTCAAAATATTCGGTTTGTCTATCTGTTTGTTTGTATGTTTGTTACCTTTTCCCAAAAATGTTGGTGTCCGCTTCCAGTTTAACCAGATGCAGCTAAGTACCAGTATTTTACATGGAGCGACTGCCTGTCTAGGGCCCTAGTGTGATTTTCAGGTAACGGACCACTCGGAGCTCCGAGTGGTCCGTCACCATTACAGGGCCAATGGGAGCGGCGAACGCGCTCGATGCGTTCGATCGAGATGGTTAAATGAAACTCACACTAGGGCCTAAGACCTCCACAACCCTTTTACAGGGCAACCCAATACTGATCTGCCAGGGGTGGGGGTTGTTCGAAAGAGATACCGTGGCCCCTGGCACACAAGCAACTGAGGGACGGGTGGGTTTTAGTCAGTAAAAGTCTGACACGCCCTCCCGCTCCACCCAGAGCTGCCATAAGTTGTTTGATGATTTCCCACCCAAAAAAAAAAAACAATACTGACTGATTGTTTTCCACACTTAATAAATCAAACGACAAAATCTTAACATATTCTTCTCTCTCTTACAGTACGTCACTCTCCCTCCAACCCAGAACGAGAAAGCCAACAGCAACGCATACGCCTGCATTGAAGAATCCGGAGTCACTTCCGAGGCCTTAGCCGAAGGCCGAAAAGGCAACATTCTCGATGACGAAGGCCTCAAAAAATTCACCCATTGCTTCTTCGAAAAAGCAGACATCGTCACAAGTGATGGGAAGCTAAATATCGATGTAGCACTCGATAAACTCCCACCTGGTATCGATAAAGATGAAGCTAAAGAGTTACTTGATCGCTGCAAGTCTAAAACTGGGAAAGACGCCACCGATACTGTTTATGAGATCTTTAAATGTTATTTCTATGGGACTAAGGTCCATATTAAGTTGGATTTTAAGATTTGATTCACGAATGACAGCCGGGACCAACATCTCAAAGTGCTTTCCGAGGCACGGCTTTTGGTATGTAACTGTGGTCACCGATCCACAAACCAACTGCGGCAAGCGTAGCTTACTTAACCTGATAGATCGACCGGTGTGGCTGATATTTATTAGCCACACACCAATCACGGCCTCACTGCAGGGGACATTGTTGTAGATGATTCCGTAGTTACGGTTTTTGTTTTCCTCATAGTACCGGTTTTTTTAATGAAATAAAATTAATAGAATACGTGTTTGTTTTTATTGAGCAAAGAATGATAATGACTGGTTGGTATTTATTTTACGTAACGCAAACAAAAACTTTGTATCACGTGTCTATAAGGAAAACGTAGGTATAGTTTTTTTCCTGGAATTCCACATTCGAATTTTTTGCTGACATTTCGCGGAGTATGATTCTCTTACGAAGCAAATATTTGTTGAGCACTTACAAATATTAGTTTACGAGTTTGGTTTTTCGTAGATGTGAGATTAAGGTCCAAATTACAGTGGTATTTTTTTTCTAAATGATTTCAATTAGGTACATTTTTAAAGCGATTGCGAAGTAGCTCGGACGGTTAAGTACATGAGTTACACTGGATGGTTGAAATGGCAGCAGGTTACGGGAACAATCTAGCTACTAGGTACCAACTAGGGAAGCTACTCCCACATTTCCCCTTAAACTGAAGGGGAAGATACATAAAACAATCGTTTGACCTGCTGTCTTATATGGGTCAGAATGTTGGGTCACAATGGGGATCAATGAAAGGCAATTGCATGCGGCTGAGATGAGACTGTTAAGAGGGATTCGTGAAAGAAATGTGTACATAAGAGGAAGTCTGAAAGTGGCACCGGTAGCTGAAAAGTTGCGTGGAATTCGGATGTCATGGTATGGGCATGTGATACCGGGGAATGAGGAAATTGTCGTGAGGAAAGTTTTGAGTATGAATGTCGATGGCTATAAGAGTAGAGACCAAAGAAACGATGGATGGACTGTCTGAATGAGGATATGGTTAGAAAGGGGGTGACTACCGAGATAACAGCTAAGGGACTCCTCACACTTATTCAGCTCTATTCAGCTTTTATCGACGATTTTGTATAGCTGAACGGATGCGTACGCATCTCATACGAAAATCGTTGTTTTCTATGGACAAAAGCTGAACAGAGCTGAATGATTGTGAGTAGTACCTAATAAAGAAGTGTGGAAGAAAAAGACATGTGGTGCCGGCCACAAATAAAATGATATAAGGACAGGAGAACGATGTCAATTATATTTTATATCGCAGTTTTCACTAACAGTAGGAGACACCTTAATGAATGCTTAAATGTTATTGCATTGTTGTAACTTCAACACTCGGCGCTGACCCAAGCGTCGAAAATCCAACAGTATGCTTTTATTTGTCGCGTTGTTAAATGATAGTGACAACGGGCATAAGACCTCTTAGAGCGAATTTCACCAATAAAACATCACAACTGTCATTATTTTCTGTGGAATATTGACACTGACATTTATTCATTGGTGAAATTAGCACTTAGTAGTATTTGATGATATCTACAATAATTTTACAAAAGATTTCAACCACTTGTTAGCAGCAACTAGCTTCTGCCCGCGACTTCAATCGCGTCAAATTTTTTGCTCCGCGACCCACCCCGTCGCTCGCATCGCCTGCCCGTGCGAGTACTTTCGTGACTTTTTCTCTTTGCTCGGCTCCTAAGAATTTCAGCGTGGTGATAGCCTAGGCCTATAGCCTTTCTCGATATATGGGCTATTTAATACTGAAAGAATTTTTCAAATCGGATCAGTAGTTCCTGAGATTAGCGCGTACAAGCAAACAAACAAACAAACTTTTCAACTTTATAATATTATATTATATTATATATTATATAGTATAGAAGTATAGATATCAAATCAACACCACAACCTTGCGATACCATTACGAAATATTAAGCAAATCAAATTCCTTATCAACAGGCACACGTACTAATATCACGCCTCACTTACTAATCATTGTACATGGCGATAAGGCAGAGTAAATAAATTGTAACTGATTTCTGCATCGCTGCAGTATAAAATAAAAAAAACAAAAATGAAATGGGGCCAGCACCCTAATTGCGTAACACACGACCAATCAGAATCTGTTTCATTTTGACAGTTCAACAATATACATTGCGTTATTTACGTTGCTGAGCACAACAACACACATTTTTCGAACATATGAAGCAATGGATTAGTAATCTGTTTCAAAATAATTCAGTTTATGATTGATCGTGCGTTACGTAATTAGGGTGCTGTTCAAGTCCAATACTAACACACTATCAATCATATTTATTGCTTCACTAGCTTTTGCTAGCGGCTTTGCCCGCATCGAGGTTAATAATTAACCCACGGGAACGTACTACCAGGATAAAAGATAAGATCCTATGTGTTAATCCAGATTATAAACTGTTTGCCAAATTTCGTCCCAATCTGTTCAGCAACAACAGACGAAAGACGTCCACTACTGGACATAGGCCTACCCCAAAAGGGGGGTTTTGCCATAATCGCCACGCTTGGCAGGCGGGTTGACGATCGCAGTATGGTGGTAAAATGCATAGAGAACGCTGCTGCCCATTCTCTAGTAAGTCCCTTAGTCGCCTTCTACGACACCCACGGGAAGAAATGGAATGGTGCTATTCTTTTACGTTCGGCACCACACGGAACATCATCATTTCACATTTATTATATTATTAGGATTAGTAGGATTTATGTTAGAAAATTGAATTGTCGAAATGTAAACCATTCCTACTATGAGTGTGTTACGCCGTTACCCCTAAGGGCAAGTCAAAGTCATCATCTGCCTTTCCCGTCTTTGTTGAGGTTGGCTTCCAGTTTAACCACATGCAGCACACGATACCCCTTCAATAAGTCACAGTTGTACATAAGAAAGAGTATTCTATTACCTTTATTGAGAGTGTATGGTTGTGGTAGCCCCTTGGGAGTTACCGAGATAGATTGCAAAGTTAGGAAAGTAAAATGGCAGTGGTCCGCAATGGCAGTAGAAGGACCGATGGCGGTTGGGACAGACGGGTCCTCGAGTGCACACTGCGAACGGGGGTCGCGCCCTTCCCAACTCTATTAAAAAGGGGCTTGCAACAGACAGTATACGGTGAGCTGGAGATCAGCCGCTGAGCCCCTTCGTCTGAGAAGGGCCTAAAAGGTTTTTCGGACTGCCGGCTTCTAAAATGCTAAGGACAGCTGAGCTGAGTCAATTTAACACGTTCCTAGGATATTTTTGTAAGCCCTGATGTTACTTTTGCGTACCTGGCATTTAATCTCTATACCACTACTATCAGTTGACCTGATCACGTAATTTTTATCACAATAACAAATTGCTATCGCACCAGCACTTACTATAAACGCGAAACACATTACCCTACATTTAGTTACAGAAATCTGCTAACCAATAAAATAGCAACCATTTCGCCATACCAATAAATTGTATGACTGCAACTGTTCTCGTTCGTAAATAGCAAATAACACCAACATATTTATACCAAACACATTAAATATACCCGTTTTATTACCCACGGAAATACCGAACTACTATTCCAATTCCAAAAACCGTATTCCTGTTTCTTTGAACGGTAACAAATCAATCACTGCACATCACTAACACTTGCACACAGAATTGAAAAATGAAAAATCGAATTCTTTTTTCAAATACGTTCGCTTCGTTTAGCGCGCTTGAAGTTTGTGACGGACGGTCGTATCGCGTTTAGAAAGTAGGCAATCGACATTTTTCTTTTAATCTAGCCTTTTCCCAACTATGTTGGGGTCGGCTTCCAGTCTAACCGAATGCACCTGAATACCAGTATTTTAAATGGAGCGACTGTCTATCTGACCTCCACAACCTAGTAACTGGGTAACTAACACGATCATCATCATCATCATCATTTCAGCCTAAAGACGGTCAGTGGGTCGTCTTAGAAGACGTCCACAGTTGGACATGGCCTCCCCCAAGCTCCGCCACTTCGACCGGTTCTGTGCTTCCCGCATCCAGCGGACTCCTGCGGCCCTCACAAGGTCATCGGTCCACCTTGTGGGAGGCCTTCCAACTTTACGACGCGGTCGCCACTCCAGAACACGATGACACAATACCCTTTGGTAATACTCCGTGGAGTTTCTTGCCCGTTCTTCTCCATAGAGATCTACGTTTTGGAATGGGCAACTAGCTTCAACTTTCCAACTGATCGACTTTTTGACAATTCAAAAGTGCCTGTAAATGGTTTAATTGAAATAAATGCTTTGAGTTTGAGTTTCGGGTTTCTGACGACCCGTATCGACTGTAAAAGATCTACGAATGACATAGCCGGGGTCGAGACACGGAGGAGTCTAGGTATGTATAGATGGTCATCCAGACCAACCTTGGCAAGCGTAGCTTAACCTGATAGATCGACCCGTGCGGTTGTTATTACTTAACCACGAGGTAGTATCGTTCTGGCCTCTGCTCATACCGAGAAGGAGAGGGCTTTAATCAACAGGCTTGCTTACTGTGTGTTGGCCTTTTCAGACCATAAATCTAGGATCTCCACGCGATATTTTTCGTTCTACTTAATACTATGTGGGGTTCAAGGTATGAGAAAATACTTTTATGACATCGATAAGAAGGCCAATTCTCGTAATTATAAATGTTCAAAATATAGTCGCAGTCTCATTCTCATCTCAGAGACACAAAAACTTGTCAAAAGTGTATGGGAAACTCGAGGTATTTTTGACAGATAGAGACCGAGATCAGACTGTGAACGTTCGTAAAATTACAAGAATTGCCCCAAGGTCGTATTGGGACGTACACACCTGTCACGTTTTGGGTAGGCAACCTTTAATTTTTTATTAAATTATAACGTAACTAATATTTACTTAGTTTATCTTGATGTTTTTATCTTACTTTGAAACAATTTTAAAAAAAGTGTCGCTGCCTTAAGGAATTCTTCAGCTTTTATAAACAAGTGCGTTTACAGTACTATAGATTACAATGGAGATGGGCCGACTATGACTTTGGCCGACTAGCCGACTAGTCCGCAGCAAAATGGCCGATTAGTCTGCCGACTAGTCGGCCAAGCCGATCACTGCTTTCAGTTGAGTTCGGGTGACATCGGTAATGTTCAAAATGGTATAGGCTATTGTTTGCTAGAGTTTCTTCTTTTTTGTTGGAAGTATTCATTAATTTTACTTTAGTTATTAATTTCTGGATCTAAGTCCAATTAATTAATGGACCAAACGAAGGGTTCCTATTCCTTCCTATCCTATTCTTGATTGCACCGAAAGTAATCTACAAAACTGATTCCATAATAAAAAATAATACCTAACAGTAAAGATTTCAATTTCATTTCAATCACCGTCTTTTAAATTTTTAAGCATATTTATTACAAGTAAAAATAGCCCGACTAGCCGGTACATCATTAGATTACAAGGTTCCCACTGCTGGGACACAGGCCTGCTCTCTGTAAAAGGGAGGGACTGGGCTGCAATCCACCACTTTTTTTTCGTTCTATTTCGTTTTAGTCGTCATCTCGATAGTCACATCACTGCAGCACCACAAAGTAGGTAAAGGATTCAAATTAAACTTTATAGAACATAAACTTGAAAATCCATCATATTATTTCGTCTTGCATTCATTGGTAAGTTTCATGCACAAATCTGTTTAAAAACATTAAAACTTTGACTTTTAATATTGACCGTACAAAAGTAGTTAATTTATGTCAAGCTACGTTTACGGAGTAAGCTGAATACCAATCGATAATGTCGCAATGCAATGGTACATACTTGGAATTGTGAATAATTTAGTATTATATGAACTTTGACTTTTCCTAGGATCTAAAAAAACGTAACATTACGCCTTGTTTGAGTTGTTGAGCAGAGAAACCAAATAAATTACCTTACATAATTTATTTGGTTTTTGTATTAGAAGACATAAAAAATATACCTATTACTTTTATTAATTATTCTTATACTCACATCATACAAATGAATTTTTAAAGTTTTATAACAAATTATAAAAACGATTTAATTTAAAATGACACCATTTTTATCATTCGTTCTTTACACAAAATAGTTCACTACCCCAACACTATTATTTTTAGTATGGTAACATTATTTTTCTCTGAACTGTCAGGTTACTGAATACAATTAAAAGTCGAACTATAGTAAGTTCACATACGCACGGACTTGAAAAATATAGCTGCGAAATTTTCTCACGCAATGGATTTTCAACGCAGTCCTACGCGCCTAGAGTCGTAAATCGAACACTGGCCACGCTGAGAGTCACTCGCGCTGCACTCTGTTCGGATTCATTCATCTGCCTATTCTTTCCCCTATGTTGGTATCGGTTCCAGTCTAACTGGATGCAGCTGAATACCAGGTCAGTATTTTACATAGAGCGACTGCCTATCTTACTTCCACCACCCAGTTACTGGGAAGATGATACGCGTTGGACAGACTGGTTGGATAAAAATGCCATAGCCCATATTACATGGCAGTCATTTTTTTTTAACAAATTACCAGAGCAAATAAAAGAAAAACCCATATTCAATAGATTTAACAGAAAATGAAAAGAGTATCAAACACAAACTTTTTGCCAAAAAATTAAACCGACGAAAAAACTGAAAAGCGAAAAATAATAAACTTTTTTTTTGAGTGGGAAATCATCAAATAACTCCCGCTCTGGGCAGAGCGGGACAGGTATCAGACTTTTAATGACTAAAACCCACCAGTGTTCCCTCAGTTGCATGTGTGCCAGGGGCGACGGTATCTCTTTCGAACAACCCGCACCCCTGGCAAGCATCGCAAGCAAAGTTTTTATTTTATATTTGTATGTATGTGGCTATAATCTTCTAATTACTACATGCTTAATTTTTGATTACTCTTTGTAATACACAACTCGGCATTAAAATCTGTGAGTGAACAATCAATCATCCCCTGTTTTCCTACCCTTAAGGCTGGATTTTTTTTTCCAAATTTATATGGGACCAATTTCGGGGTAAACCCCTTTCCAATAAAAAAATTATGATCAAAATCGGACTATTCTGGAAAAAGTTATGAGTCGACTTGAGAACCTCCTCCGTTTTTTCGTTGGTTAAAAATGCTTTTACTCGGTCACAAAAAAGTTACTTACCTAGAATAAAATATTAGTAAATACGATGCTAGATAAATTAATAATTACAGACTATACTACAGTCATGTAATAATACACAAATAAAACACATTGTTTATTTTTATTATGTTAAAAATTATTATTATGTTGCCGTGCCCTAACCGGGTTTCATGATGGAACTTCATCATCATTCATCATTCCAGCCGAAAGACGTCCACTGCTGGACATAGGCCTCTCCCAAAAGGTGGGTATTTATTTGCCATAATCGCCACGCTTGGCAGGCGGGTTGGCGATCGCAGTATGGTGGTCAAATGCATAGAGAACGCTGCTGCCCATTCTCTAGTAAGTCCCTTAGTCGCCTTCTACGACACGGGAAGAAATGGGATGGTGCTATTCTTTTACGTCCGGCACTAAACGGAACATGATGGAACTTACTTATATGTATTGGAAAACAACTAAATGTACACATGAATGCAATAAAGACATTTGATTTGATGTGATTGATCGCCAATATTTTAGGCTTCTGACAACCCGTAATGGCTGTCAAAGATCTACGAATGACAGCCGGCTCTAAAGGCTGAACGTGCTTTCCGAAGCACGGAGGACTCATGTAACGGATGGTCACCTATCCACGAACAGACCGCGGCTAGAGTAGCTTAACCTATGATCAAGTACAGTAGTAAAGAAACCACTTCTTTATTTTATTTCAAACTAGCTTATGCCAGCGGCTTATCCCGCGCCGAGGTCAGAAATTATCCCACGGGAACGTAGGTACTATCGGGATAATAAGTACCTATCCTATGTGTCAATCCAGCACCCTAATTGGACGTAGTTAAACGAAAAGGATCCAATCCACATAAGACTGTGTGGATTGGAACCTTTTCGTTTAATTACGTCAAATTGCGTAACACACGATTAATCATAATCGGTTTCATTTTGACAGTTCAACAACATTCATTGCGTTATTTACGTTGTTGAGCACACACATTTTTCGAACATATGAATGAAGCAATGCATTAGCAATCTGTTTCAAAACGAAACAGATTATGATTAATCGTGAGTTACGCTATTAGGGTGCAGGTTATAAACTATCCGTGTGTCAAATTTCATCCAAATCCGTTCAGCCGTTTTTGCGTGAAAGACTAACAAACATCCATACATCCATACTGAGAAACTTTCACATTTATAATATTAGTTAGATAGTAAGATACCAGGCACCATATGGAACCAGACACTACTTTGGTTCAAACCCTTTTTTACCAAAAAATCTCTGCAATTTTTTACCTCCCACGCCCTCCAAATCTGCTGATCCATCGAATATAAAGATATTCCCCACAGGTACGTTGAGCCCTACAATTTGCTGACTCGGCATATGTTACAAGATTTTCCTCAGCAAATACACGTAGGCAGGTTTTGATATTTTGTACAAATATTATATTATGTGATTGACATGCTTTTGAGATGAAATAGCAAAGGTTTTTGGATAAAATACTTAATTTATGTATATATGACATCATCTGCCTAGCCTTTTCCCAATATGAGAAAAAATCTAAAAATATACTATTGAGATAGCTGAGGCAAAATGCAGTCGGAAAATGTTGGTTTTAGTTCATGAAATAACAAAATAAATTTTAAAATTCAAATCAAATATTTCAGTTTTTTAAATCTGTTTTTGAACACCATGAAATATTGGCCGCCGTCATACGGCGAGTCAATTGAACAACTTTGTACTTTTATTATTTTCGAAACCAAATTAAATTATTATTTCAATAACATTTTTTTTTTTTTTTTTTTTTTTGACATTTTAATTAAGTAATGTCAACCACCTTTGCATGCCCTGACGGTAAAATATGGAGAACTTTATTATAAAACATCTATGTACTATACCCATGTTTGCAAAGAAATAAATGATTTGATTTGATTTGATTTGATTTGAACATTTTGCATTCAGGAACAGCAAACCAACGATAAGTAGAATAATAACTATTTTTTTTTTAATTCTAAACAATTATCATACAAAATATCAGCGATTTTGTTTACATAACAAACTGACGTCATACCCACAGAGCAATATGGTGTCCACTGCGTCCAGCGATTTCGTCAAATTACGCGCGAAACTCGAAAATGTAAAATTTAAGTGCATTTTTATGTCACTAAACAATGAAATTAAAATTTTGTGTTTTTTTTTTGTTTATTAACGCTTTAGCATCTAATTAGGACACTTTTCAAAAATGGGTGTAATACCCTATTGTTGGTTTTAAACAAGCTTCGACCAGAGTTCTGCCACTTCGATAGCGTTATCGTTGACTTCGCAAAGGTCTTCTGACGACCCGAAACGACTGCCAAAGATCTACGAATGACAGCCGGAATAGGTACCGGCTGTTTGAAGCTGTTGGCAGCTTAACTTGCTTTCTGAGGTACGGTGGAGTGTCCTGTAATGGATTGTCACCCATCTACGACCCAACCGCGGCAAGCGTAGCTTAACCATTGATCAAGCCATGCTTTTTTTTTGAGGATAGGAATCATCAAATGACTTCTCCCGCTCTGGGTGGAGCAGGAGGGCGTGTCAGACTTTTACCGACTATAACCCACCCGTGTCCCTTCAGTTGCCTGTGTGCCAGAGGCCACGGTACCTCTTTCGAACAATCCGCACCACTCAATAACCATGCGTATGTTATCATTTAGTTACGAGCCCCAGACAGTTCCTTTATGAGTATTTGAAATAGTGACAGACCGAAGCTTAGTTTTCGGTTATTTTCGGCTAAAAAATCATGATCCTCGGCCATAAACCATCCGGATATTTTTTCTACGCGACAGGATTTTATCGCGCACTGGTTTTTGAACTCTCGGTATTAAATCGAGCATTGAGATTCAAACAGAGTTCATCTCAGCACGTCGAAAATCGAACACTGTGTTTTACTGTCAAATTTCCAACTCTCGGCGTACATTTATGTGTCGAAGATCCAGTGCGCGACAAAATCCTGCTGTGTTATCATTACATCTGTGAGAGCGTCGACTAACAGCCAGTTGCAGAAACGAATTTTAAGGTGAACCTAGTCCACATTTTTCCCATACAAACTTCGGGAGTGTATTACTCCACTGTTGGACAATGTACATCAAAAATTAAACATGGTATGGTTTTGTCTCATTATTAATGTTGTCTGTACGGAAACAGAATACTAAAATAGAAAAGCCATTAAAAAGTTAGGAGCCAACAAAGATTCGTTTTTCTTGCTAATTTAACCTAACTTTGGGCGTGTTTAAGTAATAAAAGAAGTGTAAAATCTGAAAAACCAAGTTGGTACCGATAAAGCTCAAATATGTAAAAGTTCAATAAACTTTATTGGTCATTGATTTATGCAGTGGTTTTTTCATACAACCCGATCTTCCGAAGGACTGTTCTTATTTTTTAGGCGCCTGTTGTACTATAAATGATCCTGCATCTTTTTTTTTTTTTTTTTTTTTATTTATTTATTTAATCCAATGTGTTACAGTGTTATTTTTATACATCACCTGCCAAACTGCAAAGCAATTTGTCGGCAGTAGGTTCTCGTGGATTTATCACGAGTTTTTGTTGGGTTAAACATAAAAACTAAATCCAAGTCAAAACCAGGACTAAAACTAAAACTAAAACCATGGCCCTGTTGGCAAACACTCCACATGTGAATATAGAGTAGTTACCCACACAACCCTGGGTTCCACAACCACAGCTATTACACTCAGCGGCATCAGCCAACGAACGTCACGAGACCATCCCATAATACCTACTCAGTATTGTTAAGCAAACTTCGTACCCACGACATTAGCCGACTGAGGCCGCTGAGGACCGCAATAACTATGGACACATTGACATGTAATGTTTCCTTAGAACACTTTTAAGGTGGTTTTTACTTTTGACACGATCGATCATTCCCTCAGGTAATTCATTGATTAATGTAGGTGTGATCCATCGTCTCGTACGCTTACCATAATAATTATTTACATTTGGCACCTGTAGCTTCTTTTTCTTTGCAAGTCGGGTTGGGTAGTTATGTACCTTTTCTTTTTTATATTTGTTACTGTTATGTTGTTCAAGAATCATTGTCATTTTTAACTTCATGTCAACTGGTAGAATATTGCACTTCTTAAACAATTTTTCTCACACAATAATGTTGTGCGTGTAGACTAGCGTCTAACTGCACGTCCACTGATTTTATCTCTGTCGGACACGATGCCTGGTGAGACAGCGTGCTTTTTAGCCAGGCCCATCAGTGAGTTCGAGCCCGCGACTAGGTTCCCTTTACCTTTGAACGCCGTCATTAAATACTAATCTCCCATTAAATTCTTGCAGAAAGCCACATTAGACTAATTTTAATGGTTAAAGAACCATTAATAATAAAAAATAAATGTCTTTGTGCAACTGGTTGTTAGTTTCCAAAATATAAGAAAAAGTCCTTACCGTCTTCACTAGTCAGATCCAACTTTTTTACTTCCTCCTCCAAAATAGTGGGCACCAGATGTTTTACACTCAACTTAGGCATGACCAATTCACTATCACTTAACCGTCTTATCTGTTACCTCAGGTTGTTGTATAGAGGATTTGAAGTTATTGATCTCAGTATAACGCTAAGGCAGCCCGCAAAATTCAAATACCCTTAGGTTTTTTTTTTGCAATTTGCAGGACAGGTTGTATGTTAATTTAAATAAGATTCGCGATCGAAACAAATATGGCTTTACAGAATAATGATAATTAAAATCATCCATACAATATTCTTAGCCCTTTAAATGAACGTAGAGGGTCCGCAAGGACTGACGCCTGCGAGGGGTGCGGGTTGTTCGAAAGAAATACCGTGGCCCCTGGCACACAGGCAACTGAAGGAACACGGGTGGGTTTTAGTCAGTTTCTGACACGCCCTCCCGCTCCACCCAGAGCGGGAGAAGTTTTATTAATATTTGATGATTTGCCACCCTCAAAAAACAAAAAAACGCAAAAAGGGTTGTATTGATTATTTTAATGATTATAATTATGTTAAGGTCGCGAATCATATTTCAATCAAGATACAACCTGCAAATGAAAAAAAAGGAAGTCAATTTTAATGTCCCGGATTACCCTGGCGATTCCCTTAGGGCGATTCCTTCAGTATGGCACGCGAAATCTTAATATTTTTATTTTGCACATTTTTCGAGGGTTTTCACCTTATTGCTAGAGTTTGACAAGTTCTCAACAGCAAACTCTATATTTAAATAAAAACCGAGTATAAACTAAACCACTGTTTCAAACAACATTTTTAAACAGAGTGTGACGTTAAACTGACATCAGACACGCGTTGAACAAGTGTCAAAGTTTTTGTGGCAAGACTCAATGTCTGACTGCAAAACTAACGACTGACGCCTATACTACTGATAACCATGACAAATTAGGACAGCACTTCACCTTGCTGTCAAGACGGTAGATAAATATTTAATTAGTAAACACTTAGATAATTAAGACTTTATATTTTTTTCATACATAAACGGTTTTTTGACTGACAGACATCGCAGAGTCTAAATTAGTGAAGATAGACAATAAACACGATATGGGATGATTCTCATTAGACCGGGCCGTGCCGTGCCCGTGGCCCGGACAGGGCACGGATTTGAAACGTTACATACATTTTGTATGAAGCAGTTTATAATACACAGTGCATTCGTGTTCCGTCCGGGCCCGGACGACGCTCGTCTACACTACGGTTGTTGCACGGACACGCCTCGTCCCCTCCATGTCTTATAAACACGGTGTGATATAAACGTGCAGCACGGACGGGCTCCGCTCCGGCCCCGGCCCGGACACGGCACGGTGTAATGAGAATCATCTCTAAGCCGTTGATCCCGGCTGCCATGAGAGTTCTCTGACAGTCGCTGCGGGTCTTCAGAAATCCGAAAGTCTGATATGTGAAAAGGAATGATACTAAGAGGTATGATTCGTTTTATGCAATTTGCAGGTCAGTGTCAGGCTGTGTACCTAAACGAAATGTGATTCTCGACTGTAACACGTATGGACATATTTACACAAATATAATCATTTAATCATCACAACCGTCTTACTTCATTTAATCATCACAACCGTCTGACTTCATTTAATCATCACAACCGTCTGACTTCATTTAATCATTACAACCGTCTGACTTCATTTAATCATCACAACCGTCTAACTTCATTTAATCATCACAACCGTCTAACTTCATTTAATCATCACAACCGTCTAACTTCATTTAATCATCACAACCGTCTAACTTCAATTAATTGTCACAACCGTCTGACTTCATTTAATCATCACAACCGTCTGACTTCATTTAATCATCACAACCGTCTAACTTCATTTAATCATCACAACCGTCTAACTTCACTTAATCATCACAACCGCCTAAGTTCATTTATCCATCACAACCGCCTAACTTCATTTAATCATCACAACCGTCTAACTTCATTTAATCATCACAACCGTCTAAGTTCATTTAATCATCACAACCGTCTAAGTTCATTTAATCCCATTAAATGACTACTTCATGAAAAAGTCACTCAATTCTGGCAAAGCAGTTTAACAGTCAACGTAGTTGGTTTTTAAACATTCGTAAGGAATCTTGCATATCACAGAACCAAAAAATTTAAGACATGTGAAATCCACCAATCAACCTGCACTGGGCACGCGTGGACTATGGCCCACTCCCTGACTGAAAGGAGGCCTGGGTTCCAGCAGTGGGAACATTATAGGCTAATTTTGAGTGGGAACATGCATGATCAATGGTACACAACATTTCTACCGAAATACTCGAACAAGTAGAGGTTAAAAATATATTCTGTTCGCACATCGTAAAGACAAACTAGACTCCTATACATAATCTTCTTACAACACGTAAGTACATAAAAGTATCTTCATGTAAAAACTATGCAAAGTACACAAAGTATATTTATTGCTATTGTTTGTTTAGGCAGGGTTGCCAAAAGAAAAAACAAAAAATAATCTAGGAAAAACAAAATCTAAGGCTGAGCTTGGGCCCGATCACACGTACCACAACCACAACACAACGACCACACGTGGACGGGCGATAATTTGTATGAAAATGAATAGTCCAATGGCGGCATCTACAACGCCACATGCGAACTACGCATCAAAGACCTTACGTCTGGGCACGCCGCGATTGCGGCGATAAGTCCCCTCTTTGAGGAGTGGCTTGAGAGGCGGCATGGCGTCCTCACCTTCCGCCTGACACAGGTCCTCACCGGACATGGCTGTTTCGGGAGGTTCCTGTTTCGGATAGGGCGGGAGGAAACGCCCGGGTGTTTCCATTGCGAAGATCGCCCAGAGGACACGGTGGAGCATACGGTGGAGGTCTGCCCAGCTTGGGCGGAGCAACGCCGTGTCCTCGTGGAGGTGATCGGCGGCGGCGATCTCTCGCGTCCGACCCTGGTCCAGGCCATGGTACGGAGCGGCATGGCTGGCAGTCGCCTCCTTCAGCAAAGCAGTTATGCTCGCAAAGACGGAGGCGGCGCACGTGAGGGAGATGCAGTACATGCGCCCTCACAGCCGTGGCCTTCGCAGGAGACGCCCTGGGCGTCGGGAATCCCAGGCTGATTCCCGGCCACCGTAGGCACGGGCTTGCGGACGGCGAGTAATGGGTACCTCGCTGTCCGGTAAGGACCAAGCCCGGGTCGACGGCGCGTTGTGTTCCACGCGCGCCTCAAAGAGATGTCAGCAGCAACAGAGGGGCCCGCAAGAGCCGATGCCTGCCGGGGGTGCGGGTTGTTCGAAAGAGATACCGCCGCCCCTGGCACACAGGCAACTGAGGGAACACGGGTGGGTTTTAGTCAGTAAAAGTCTGACACGCCCTCCCGCTCCACCCAGAGCGGGAGAAGTTATTTGATGATTTCCCAACCAGAAAAAAAAAAAAAAAAAAAGACCTTACGTCAACACACAAATCCTGCATCGCGCAATCAGAATTTACCGCGCGACTCGTATAAATTTATTTATCACCGTAACATTATGAATATCGTCAGTTTATAATCTATCTAGCGAGATTACAAGAAGTAAGCGTGGAGTTTCTTGCCGGCTCTTCTCCATAGGAAGCGACAAATTGGAACCGTGCACCTAGCTTCTGACGTTTCATAAGTGCCCTTGCAGGTTTATGTGAAATAAAATATTTTGATTTTGATTGATTACAAAGTATCGAAACATTGTGAACTGCAAAAACCATTTACAATTTGACGCACTATTTTTCTATAGTTTATAATCTGTACGTCAAATTGTGAACTGGTATCAAGACGGATAGTACCATGCGATAGTCAAGTAACTGCCACTAACTTGGAAGTAGCGCTCGCCGGCCGCTGTTGCGGCACCGCTCGGGTTTTAAGTGCTCTGTCTAGTTAATCATAATCTTAAGTAAACACATAAGATAGGGGTAGAGATAAGGAATAGAATTATTATATTACTAGCTTTTACCAGCGGCTTCGCCCGCGTATAGGTCGAAAACTATCCCACGGGAACGCAGTACCGGGATAAAAAGCATCCTATGTGTTATTCCAGGTAACAGGCTACCTGTGTGCCAAATTTCATTCAAATCCGTTCAGCCGTTTTTGCGTGAAAGAGTAACAAACATACATCCATACTTACAAGCTTTGACTTTTATTTTATTAGTAGGATCTAGCTGATCATATCCATTGGAAAATGCAGCATAATCAGTCTATAAGATGTTGCAACTGTTGGCGTAGACTCTTCAGAGGGAGCGGGCCGTAACCCACCACGAGGACACATTACCGTCGAAGCTAAGGTTCTAAATTTTTCTTAAGGTGCGGTAAGATTAAGAAGAACTAGACTTCATAACGATGGAGGAAAACATCGTGAGGAAACCGGCGTGTCCTAGAACCAAAAATTCGAAGACATGTGTCATCTACCAACCAGCACTGGGCCCGCGTGGATTACAGTCCACTCCCTCTCACAGCGAGGAGGCCTGTGTCCCAGTAGTGGGAACTTCATATACTGATTATGTAGGTCCCAGTATCCAGGTAGTGCCAGCCCTATTTCTGCAAAGGTCATCGACTCGGCATCGCGTTTTGTCATGTCGTGACAAAGACGCTAGATAAACTACGACAGTTACTTTGTTGGATAGTTTATGACGATCACTATCTGGTTTATTTTTATCGATATCTCTGCTGAACTTGTTGAAATCTTGAAGTCTTTTAATTCCTAGACAGGTTTGAAAAACAATTTAAAAAAGACAGTGTTGGTATAAAACAAAATAAATAATAGTTTAAAAAACTAAAAAACACGCTTTAAAAACCAAACTAAAAAATTAGAAAATAATTTAATTCTATTAAAAAGCGTGGGGTGCTTTTTGAGGTATTTTTTATAATCAATTAATATCAAGCACCCCACGCTTTTTAATAGAATTAAATTATTTTCTAATTTTTTAGTTTGGTTTTTAAAGCGTGTTTTTTAGTTTTTTAAACTATTATTTATTTACTATTTTTTAGTTCTGCTTGCTTGAAAAGCGTGTTTTTTTTATTTTTTTGAATTGTCATCGGCCCTCGATAAGTCTACAAAGTTTCAATGAAATCTGACCGTTTCAAGTGGGTCAAAATAGCATCCAAAGAAGTCGATTACATACAAACATACAAGTGAAGCTAATATAAAGCGTGTAAAAAAGACATTTAGATTTCATTCGGTGTACCTATTCTGTTATAAAAAACCGGCCAAGTGCGAGTCGGACTCACGCACAAAGGCTTCCGTACAAACCTGTATTTCATACCTCTCTCTACGTGTTCATGAGGAAAGGGGTAGTAAGTTTAAAAAATATTTTCTCCCACACATTCCAACAGCAAATGTAAGTTGGTAACTTGGTACGCACAATATTGAGTGATTTAAAATGTTATTTTAATATCATGGACTTGTTATAGGTTTTCCCATAATCTATAAGTAGAAAACTAATTTCTGTATTTTTTTACAGAAACCGCTGAACCGATCGTCATAAAATTTGGCAAAGATATAGCCTAGGGTATGAAGAAGGACATAGGCTACTTTTTAAGCGATAACCGACATCCACGCGGGCGGAGCCGCGGGCATAAGCTAGTTTGTCATATAGCCATAATCACGTATGAGCGTTTGTATGAAAAATATTTAGGGTCTTTATGCGAAAACATATACCAAGATGCAAACACACTGTTCCCATAAGAAAGAAGTACCGAGCATTGTAGATCATCATCCGCCTAGCCTTTTCCAAATATGTTCGGGTTGGCTTCCAGTCTAACCGGATGCAGCTGAATGCCAGTATTATACCCTTTATTGCCTTGACAATTCAAAAGTGCCTGTAATTGGTTTATTTGAAATAAATGCTTTGAGTTTGAGTTTGAGTTTGATACAAGGAGCAACTGCCTGTCAATCTGACCTCCACAACTTAATTACTAGTAATACGATACCGCTTGCTAAGACTGATTTTCGGACATCTGGGCTTTTGAATACCCGTAGACTGTCAAAGATCTACGAATAACAGCCGGGACCAACGGCTTAACGTGCTTTCCGAGGCACGGAGGGGTCTTGATATGTAAAGATGGTCACCCATCCACGGACCAACGCAGCAAGCGTAGCTTAACCAGAGGGGCAATTTCTCGTAATTTTAAGAACGCTCACAGTCGGATCTCAGTCTCAATCTGTCAAAAATACCTCCAGTTTCCGTAACTTTTTTAATAAGTTTATAACATTTGATTGTCGCCGAGATGAGACTGCGACCAGTTTTTGAACGTTATTAATTGCGAGAATTGGCCTTCCGATCGATCAACCCGTGCGGCTGTTATTACTTAGCCACAAGCCCCTTATTGAACATTGTAGATAATATACATTATGATGTATCTACAAACATCATCGTCAGGACCTCTTGTCTCGTGTCATGTCGACACATTTTTCTGACAGTCGAAGATAAATATACAACTCGCGTACACGATAGATAAATACGACATTATTACATTATTTTGTTATTTTATCGGTCAAATACTCACGAATATCTAAAGATTGACGTTCATATCTTTAGTTGTATCTGTAACTAAAATATAGTTTAAAATTTATTTCACCTCACAACCTCGGAAAGATTCTGTTCGAAATATGCGTGAAAAAGTGCATTTCACCCGCTAGCTTGGAAAGAGTTTTTGAAATTCGAACCTTTCTATTCAATAATTTTCTATACAGCCAGTCCACTAAAAATAAATTAATACTTATTTCATGGCAGTGACCCCATTTTTAGAATAATCGGAATGGCCAGCAGGACGATTGCATGAAAAAAAAAAGAAACTTTAAAAAAATTCGTCTGTGTTGAATTCGCTTTCCTTGTTTTTTGATAAAATCTTAAGAAATCATAAAGCATAAGCAGTCCAGCAATGATGAAGATATAAATTTAACACCTGCTGTGCAAGCGGTACATAATGCCGAATTGAGTTATCTTCCGGAAAATCGCGCGAAAGTACATTAGATGTACTTTCGCATTTACATATTTATTTTATGTACTTAGTACAATTTGTTCAATGCATGGAGAAATTCTAAAGGCGTGAAAACGTTTTCGAAGACTACAATGCTTTGCCATAATTCATTGAACTAAGTACACTAATTTAATATATTATTTAGGCTGTTTTTCTTGCACCTAGCATTTTCCTTGCTGTAGTGAGGTGAAAAATTGTGTTTCGCTCGGCAACAAAGGTATTGTGCGTCTCGTACCTTTGAAAGCCTCGCTACGCTCAGGATTCTTTCTATATTTGAACCACTCGTTTCGCTCATGTTTCAAACCTAGAATCCTTCACTTGCTCAGCTTTCGATACATGTGTCGAGTACACTTGTATTATATACGCCAAAAAGCAACTTTGCAGCCGTGCATAACAAATAACTGTTGTTTATTTTCAGGAAGGTTATCAAATTATGTCCAGAAAATGGCGTTCGAACCGCTCCGTCCTACAAATCAATCTGCCTAGCTTTTTCCCAACTACGTTGGGGTCGGGTTTTAGACTAATCGGATGCTGCTGAATATCAGTACTTCACATGGAGCGACTGCCTATCTGACCTCCACAACACAAGTACTGGGTAATACGATACGACCGATATAACCGCTTCGTCTTACAACTACAACATAATAGGGTATTTACACCCATTTTTGATGAGTGCCCTAACTAGATTCTATTGTGCTAATTAACTACTAAAAAATACAACATTTTTATTTAATCGATTAATGCCGTAAAAATGCATTTATGCAAATATTACATTTTCAAATTTCGCGCGTAATTTGATGAAAACGCTGGACGCAGTGGACACTATATTGCTCTGTGGGTATGACGTCAGTTTGCTATATATACAAATGCACTGATATTTTATATGATAATTGTTTGTAATTAAAAAAATTAGTTATTGTTAGATATTATTTCAATAAAAATTACTTTGGTTACGAAAATAATAAAACTACAAAGTTGTTCAGTTGATTCGTTAAAACAGCGGTATGACGTAATAACATGGCGGCTACTATTTCATGTGTTCAAAAACAGATTTAAAAAAAAACTGAAATCTTTGAATTTAATTTTAAAATTTATTTTGTTATTTCACCAACATTTTCCGACTGCATTTTGCCTCAGCTATCTCAATAATATATTTTTAGACTTTTTCTCATAACGTGTAAAATACCCTATTATTGAACTAGCATAATTATCAATCTATAATATTCCCACAGCTGGGATACAAGCCTCCTCTCTCTGCGAGAGGAAACGAGCCAGTGCGGGTTGGTGGATATCACATGTCTTCGAATTTTTAGTTCTAACACACCGGTTTCTGCGATGTTTTATCCTTCACCGTTTTGATGGCAGTGGTGAAGAAATAATTTACACAAAGTAAAGCGTCTATCTGGGTTCGAACTTACGACCCACAACTCGTAAGTCACCACCGCTCTTCAGAGTATGGCAATTTTGCTTTATTGGCAATAAATAGGCTCTCCCCTATTACATGCGACTTAAACATAATTGTGAAATTATGGCGGGACCCTCTTGGGGCCGGACAAGTGGCGATCAGCAGTTATTCACAATAAAATACACATTTTTCCTGAACCAAATAGAACCCTAAACCAACACATAATGGATACAAAATAATGAATGACTTAAACGTTGTTACTGAATATGTAAAAGAGTCAAGTTACTAAAAACAGCACATTCAGTAGAATGTTTTACTAAGAGAAACATGCTTCGCTGAGTATATGTTAATAACACGTTTAAGAAAAACAAAACTCGCTTAGAACGAAGGAAAAAATATATTAAAGAAACAATGTTGAGACTGTAAACACTTTCTTCGTAAAACAAACCCATTACTAACACACTTTTTTATTATTATTAGCTTCACCTGTTTCTATCTATGTATGTATGTATGTAACGGGATCTTTGAAAGTGATTTTCACCCACTTCAAAATGTCGGTACACTTATCAAGAACCGACGATAATACAATAATTTTATAACTGTGTACCATTATCCTGACCAGGATCATCAGGATTATTTTTTTCAGAGAGAGAGAGTTCCTTTAGAGGTTAAATTCAAATGTCTCATAAGCCTGTAATTGCTAAGACATGTATTAAATACCATGGGCACGCCACGATTGCGGCGGTAAGTCCCCTCTTTGAGGAGTGGCTTGAGAAGCGGCATGGCGTCCTCACCTTCCGCCTGACACGGGTCCTCACCGGACACGGTTGTTTCGGATAAGGCGGGAGGAAACGCCCGGGTGTTTCCACTGCGAAGATCGCCCTGAGGACACGGTGGAGCACACGGTGGAGGTCTGCCCGGCTTGGGCGGAGCACCAACGTGTCCTCATGGAGGCAATCGGCGGCGGCGATCTCTGGCGTCCGGCCCTGGTCCAGGCCATGGTACGGAGCCAGAGAGCATGGCTAGCAGTCGCCTCCTTCAGCGAAGCAGTTATGCCCGCAAAGAGTGAGGTGGCGCACGTGAGGGAGATGCAATAGATGCGCCCTCACGGCCGTGACCTTCGCAGGAGACGCCCTGAGCGTCGGGAATCCCAGGCTGATTCCCGGCCACCGTAGGCACGGGCTTGCGGACAGCGAGTAATGGGTAGCTCGCTGTCCGGTAAGGACCAAGCCCGGGTCGACGGCGCGTTGTGTTCCACGCGCGCCTCAAAGAGATGTCGGCAGCAACTGGTGGGGCCCGCAAGGGCCGATGCCTGCCAGGGGTGCAGCTTGTTCGAAAGAGATACCGCGGCCCCTGGCACACAGGCAACTGAGGGAACACGGGTGGGTTTTAGCCAGTAAAAGTCTGACACGCCCTCCTGCTGCACCCAGAGCGGGAGAAGTCATTTGATGATTTCCCACCCAAAAACAAAAAAATCTATTAAATACCAGGAAACTCAGAAAGTATTGCGAAAAAAAGGTTTTATGTATGAGAGACTGGCCAGTTATAACCTATTTTGAAAAAAAAAAAAAAAATATTTGTGAGTAAAAATAGGTACGTTCCAATTTCAAAATTTCCTTCCACATTGTTTGCGGGCTAGTTTAAATTATCGCTATGGATTTGCGCCGGGAACATTTTCGCGCTATGATTTTTTACGATTTTATGTGTCGCCTGAAACCGGCCGAATCGTACGATAGACTTCAAATGGCATGAAAGAAAAATATTAAGCAAAGAAATTAGTTATTTGATGAATGATACTGTACACAATGTATATTAAGATATTATTAGCAAATATTCAACATTAATACAAGGCATGTCAAGTACGCCATTTTTTTGATAATTATGAATCGGACACCATAGTGTGTCTGTTTCCGTCAAAAAATTTGTCTTGACCCATTCATGGATGAAGGTCCTTCTAAGGCAACCGTATGTGTATCCGTACCTGTATCGTTGGTATAACGAATTCAAGCGCGGTCGACTAACTTTGGGGGATGAAAAAGAAGTGGTCGCCCTTTGACGGCTGTTACGGAAGAAAACGTGCTAGCAGTGAAAAATGAAATCCATGACAATAGGCGAGTTACGTATCAATAGATTCAGCACGTACTGCAGTTTGGTTCGGGAAGCCTTCACGAAATTCTACACGTGCATCTTCGCGTAAGGAGGATAGTTTCACGCTGGGTGCCGCACAGCCTTACTGATACTCAGAAACAGGCCCGGGTGGAATGGTGCCGTGATATGATAAACTAATTTGAAGCAGGCTCGGCGCGTTTACGACATCATTACAGGTCATGAGTCTTGGATTTATCAATACGATCCAGAAACGAAGCGCCAATCGACGGTTTGGGTGTTTCAAAACGAATCAACGCCTACCAAAGTGAAGCGATCTAGAAGCGGGGGAAGATTTTGATCGCGAGCTTTTTCAATTTGACTGGCTACTTGGTGTCAACTCCTTTACGGAAACAAAGAAGCATCAACGCTCAATGGTATACTACCAAATGCTTGGCAGAAGTTTTCTCTGTTGCGACCAAACACAGTGCTCCGCGGGCTACTGCTCCACCACGACAACGCGCCTTCGCACACCGCGCTCAAAACGAGGGACTTCCTGGACAGAATGCCAGTCAAACTCCTGGGTCACCCTCCTTACAGCCTTGACCTAGCACCGTGTGACTTCTTTTTATTCCCGAAAATAAAAAATCAGCTCAAAGGGATACAATTTTCGTCGCCGGAAGATGGGCTGTCAGCGTTTGAGCAGGCTGTAAACGAGGTGTCTGCGGCGGACTGGAAAAAGTGTTTCGAAAACTGGTTTAGACGCATGAAACTATGTAAAGTGGCTAGTGGAGAGTACTTTGAAAAGGTTTAATAAAAAAATATTTACCTGTAGAACATTTTTTTTATTTTCACAAAACTTTCTGAGTGTCCTATGTATCGAAGCCTCTCTGGGCCTCGGAAAGCACGTTAAACCATTGGTCCCGGCTGTCATTCTTAGATCTTTAACAGACGTCAAAGGCCCAAATGTCTGACAGCCAGTCTTACCAAGGGGTATCGTGTTAACCAGTTACTGTGTTGTGGAAATCAGATAGGCAGTCGCTCAATGTAAAACACTGGTATTCAACTGCATCTGGTCATATTGGAAGCCGACCCCAACATAGGAAACGACTAGGCAGATAACTGACATGCATCTCAAACCAGGACACATTCATGGGGCCAATAGGACTGTTCTGTTCCATGTGTAACAAAAAGAGCAATATTTTTAGGCAGCTTATCCCAATTTATTAGGACGCCGTTTCTTTCATCCATTTCTGTAAGCCGTTGTCCTAACACGGTGTTTCTCTTATCTGTCTCAATAAGGCATCTTCAAATGTTTACTTTCTTCTTATTTCTAAGCCATATATAGGTCACCGTAAGATTGTGAACATCGTTCGTTTATAATCTATCTCGCAAAATTATAAACTGTCGATAAATTGTGAACTGCAAAAACCATTTACAATTTCAACGCACTATTTTTCGATAGTTTATAATCTGTCCGTCAAATTGTGAACTGGGATCAAGACGGACCGCAGTTCTAACCTATTCGGTCGGTAAGCAGTATGGTGGAGTTCACAATTTATCGACAGTTTATAATCTCGCTAGATAGATTATAAACTAACGGTATACACACTCTTCATCATATCAGCCGAAAGACGTCCACTGCTAGACATAACCCTCCCCTAAAAGGGGGGATTTGCCATAATCGCCACGCTCGGCAGGCGGGTTGGCGATCGCAGTATGGTGGTCAAATGCATAGAGAACGCTGCTGCCCATTCTCTAGTAAGTCCCTTAGTCGCCTTCTACGACACCCACAGGAAGAAATGGGATGGTGCTATTCTTTTACGTCCGGCACCACACGGAACACTTCACAATCTTACGGTGACATATATATCATCTTTTACACAACCCAAACATACTTTATTGTGTTCAGTAGGTACTCTGGAGGCAGTTGAGACGTTGAGCAGTTGTGCCCCAGTGGTAATGGCTGCTAATTACCCAGTTGTAGGTCGTAGGTTTGAACCCAGTCAGGCGGCTTAACTTTGTGTAAATTATTTCATCACCACTGCTCTTAAAACGGCGAAGAAAAACATCGTGAGGAAATCGGCATGTCCTAGAACCAAAAATACGAATACTTATATATGACGTCTACCAACCCGCACTCGACCTGCCACTATTATGGCCACTCCCTTTCATAGAGAGGAGGCCTCTGTCCCAACAGTGGGAAAATTATAGGTTACTGATTATGCTGACTGTCTACCTCCACAACGTTACTGTATAACACGACGAGACTAGATATGAAACGCCGACCTCATTTAGTTTTAACATATGATTGAACATATGAAGTACGCATCAAATACTTGAAACACAAAAAGTGATGTGGCGCCATCTACAATGCCACATGCGAACTACGCAAGACTTGACGTCACAATATTCCTTCCTACATCGCGCAATCAGAGTTTACCGCGCGACTCGTATATTATATACAACATCCCGACATCAACCGTCGGGACACAACAAACGTCTGGTCGGAGGATCCTCCCTTTTTCATAGAGTATGAGTGAACTTTACACCCTGTTTCTCATACCTCTATAGACGCGTAAAAGTGTTTGTACAAACCTTCTTACAGAAATAAATAATTTATCATTTAGACTCCTGGGTAAGACTGAATGCCGGACTTTCTGCCAAGGTTGCGGGTGGTTCGAAAGAGATACCATCGCCCCTGGCACACAGGCAACTCCACACGGGTTGGTTTTAGTCAGTAAAAGGCTGACACGCCTTCCTGCTCCACACAGAGCGGGAGAAGTTATTCGACGATTTCACATACTAAAAAAAAAATGCCCAGACTTCCGTTCTTCTGACTACCTACCCATAACAAAATACACTGAAAAATTACGCAACGCACACGAAAACAAACACAATAACAGTTTTAAACAAAGGTCAGCATTGAAAGCGGGAAACCATACAAAATACAAATGTTTATACGGACAATATCCTTCGAATACGAAATGAAACAAGTTTCTCTTATTGTTTTTATGTTTAACTTTTTACATTTCCCCGACCTTTCCACGTCCTTGGTTTTCAAACAACTTTCATGTTTTCTTCAATAATGTTTTGTAAATTCACTGTAGGTACCATCACGGACTCTGGTATTCGACCAATTTTCAACATTATCGCTGAAGGCATTATGCAGCATGAACAGTTATCCACCGCTAGTATCCGCGGTTATACAATAAACAGGCAGTGACCGTGGCATTTGACTGAAAGGTATCCCAGAGAGGGGCAGAAGAAAATAGGAAGACCAGTACATCCTAACTAATATTCTATCTTCCATCCTGTGCCGCATGCCCGTCACCTGTGCATTTGACGATCTTATGATTGCGTCAGTGAGCGGAGTTCGCGCACCTGCATTTTGTAGTTCAGCAGCATTCATTGCGTTATTTTCGTTGCTGAGCAAACAAATTTTTAGAATATTATTATCATCATTATCATTTCAGCCGAAAGACGTCATCTGCTGGACATAGGCCTCCCCCAAAAGGAGGTTTTACGATAATCGCAACGCTTGGCAGGCGGGTTGGCGATCGCAGTATGGTTGTAAAAATGCATAGAGAACGCTACTGGCCATTCTCTAGTAAGTCCCTTAGTCGCCTTCTACGACACCCACGGGAAAAAATGGGATGGTCCCATTCTTTTACGTTCGGCACCACACGGAACAATATATAGCAATATTATTATGTAGCAATGCATTAGCAATAAACTTCAAAATGATTAAGATTCTGATTAATAGCGTAATACGCAATTAGGTGGATCACACACTGCTACCACAAAATACAGAACAGAAGTCAATCACATGTATGTACTTCACTTTTCATACCTACGCTCGGCGGTCGCGCTAGGGTCGTCAACTTTGGCTTATGCACAAAAAGCAATCGTGGTAGTGGCACTCGTATCTAGGCGTTTGTTTTATTGTTAAGAATGAAACAGGAAAATAGGAAATATAAAGCAATATTATCTAAAATATTTTAATTTGAATGTCACGATCGCCGAATAGTTCAATCTTAACTATTTATAATAATTAACATGAGCGTATTTTTACATTTATAGGTACTACAATAAATACCTAATATAAATTGTAAAAATATTACAAGGCCACAAAGTCATGTTTGCTTGCCTACAACTAACTACTCTGTGTTACGTTAAAACGAACCATCGAAACACAAGCAAATACCTAGGTAGGTACTTACCTATCTGAAACAACTGGTAGCTTATAAAACGACAATTCACAGTTTAATGTTGAATTTAAACAACCGTCCACTGAATAGTTATAATAACTTATTTTTTGTTGCTCCATTTTTGCACTTCACAGACGCGTGTCTCAGGGGATGGCACTCGCGCTCGCACTGGTCCCAACCCGTCCGAGATCGTGTCCGTGAGCGTTGTCTATGTGAGCGTTGCTCGAGCGCACTTTGTATGTAGATTGACTTCTGTACTCTCTGTATTTTGTGCTGCTACGCACCACGCTCTGGGCTGCGCGAAACGAGAGTCAATTTCTCAGTGCTTTTCCAGCGTTTTTATTAAATATGTATGTAAATAATCACGCGCTCAGCGCGTTATCCGCGCCCCGTTGCGTGGTTAGTGTGTGAATCGCCCTAATGTACAGGGTGCGTTCGACATACATTAAAGTACCTATCTAGTACTACCTACCAGAGATATTAAAATCAAAATAAACAGAAAATCAGCACTTTTTGAACTTCAAAATTACGTGAAATAATTCCCCGAAAACGCCCGCCCTTTCACGACTTCTTAGCTTAGCTGAGAAGAAGTGGCGCAACAAACTCTCCACAGCTGTCTCTGAAGTTAGAAATTACTCAAGTCAATAATAACTTTACAAAACAAAGAAACACAAAACGTCAAATTATTGACTAGCCAAACTCAAACTCAAACTCAAAGCATTTATTTCAATTAAACCATTTACAGGCACTTTTGAATTGTCAAAAAGTCGATCAGTTGGAAAGTTGAAGCTAGTTGCCCATTCCAAAACGTAGATCTCTATGGAGAAGAACGGGCAAGAAACTCCACGGACACTCTTTTAAAATCAAGTTGAAATATTACAAAATCTTGGGAACATTATTCTTGTTGCTTCTGTATGTGAGAACAATGTAAACAAAATGTAAATTATAAACAATTCTAAATACAAGATAAAAATAAGCCCTGGAAGTTAGGAGAAGCCAAAAACTAGACCACAGCAATAAAAAGTATCTTGGTTACCGTTGTTTCATTAAAAAAAAAATTACAAATTATCACTTCCTGAATATTTTACCGTATGATTTCATTTGCCAAATTATTACTTAGCAAATAATTTATAAATTTACCATTTCTGCCGCTCGCCGGCCGCTGCCGCGGCATGCTCGCTTCGCTCGCTCGGTTCGTGCGTTGTGTGGTCACAGTTCTAACCTACCCTAACCTAGCATGGGCACGCCACGATTGCGGCGGTAAGTCCCCTCTTTGAGGAGTGGCTTGAGAGGTGGCCCGGCGTCCTCACCTTCCACCTCACACAGGTCCTCACCGGACACGGTTGTTTCGAGAGGTTCCTGTTTCGGATAAGGCGCGAGGAAACACCCGGGGGTTTCCACTGCGAAGATCGCCCTGAGGACACGGTGGAGCATACGGTGGTCTGCCCGGCTTGGGCGGAGCACCGCCGTGTCCTCGTGGAGTCGATCGGCGGCGGCGATCTCTCGCGTCCGGCCCTGGTCCAGGTCATAGCACGGAGCGAGAGTGCATGGTTAGCCGTCACCTCCTTCAGCGAAGCAGTGATGCTCGTAAAGAGGGAGGCGGCGCACGTGAGGGAGAGGCAGTACATGCGCCCTCACGGCCGAAGCCTTCGCAGGAGACGCCCTGGGCGTCGGGAATCCCAGAATGATTCCCGGCCACCGTAGGCGCGGGCTTGCGGACGGCGAGTAATGGGTAGCTCGCTGTCCGGTAAGGACCAAGCCCGGGTCGACGGCGCGTTATGTTCCACGCGCGCCTCAAAGAGATGTCAGCACCAACTGGTTGGGCCCGCAAGGGCCGATGCCTGCCAGGGGTGCGGGTAGTTCGAAAGAGATACCGCGGCCCCTGGCACACAGGCAACTGAGGGAACACGGATGGGTTTTAGTCAGTAAAAGTCTGACACGCCCTCCCGCTCCACGCAGAGAGGGAGAAGTTATTTAATGATTTCCCACCCAAAAAAAAAACCTAACTTAGCTGTTTCATAACAAATAATTTACCTAAATGTTTTTTGTCTAAAGATTGTTTGCTGTGATAAATCATCAAATGCCTTTATGACATTATCCTTACAAATATTCTGCCGATAAAAAAAAAATGACCAAATGAAAATGTGCGCACTAAAATCATTCCAAATATTGCATTGGTATAAAGTAAAAGGTTACTAAAATTTCTATGGATTTTGTGAAAATTATTTCGGCAAAACGGCAGGATCCCAAAATATCTATTGAAACATATACAGCAGACTTTACAAATGGAACCTTTATAATAATTGTCAGACTCAAACAATCATACTACATACAATACATTGAGTTTGATACATGTTCGAGGCAGTTATTCAATAAAATAGATACGTCATACCATTGTAAATATGGGCAGAATAGACGATAGTTTCATTGACTACATAAACATTCCGCCTCTGTTCCCCCAAGGGACCGACAGGGGCGTATGATACACACACATTCCTATTAATATCCTACAATCCTACAAATATTATAAATGTGAATCGCGCATCATCATCAATAACGGATTTGGATGAAATTGGAAAATGGCACAGATCGTTCATAACCTGGATTTATGTATTAACATAGGATATGATAATTCGCGTCGAATGAAGCTGCTCTCATAATCCGTATCGAACTACACTGAGTAGGTAAGTTCGTTTAAGGCGGAGATTTCTGGAAAACGCTCAAAAAGGTGGTTTTTTAAAGCTGTGTATATCTTTACCCGTTAATAATTTTGAAAGCAAAAAAATATATGATTTATTCAAGTCTTTTTTGCATACAGTGATGGAACTCAAAACATAATTAAACATATTTTAATGCATCAAAAAAATCATCAAAGTCACCTCTTAATTATCTTTAAAATCGGTTTATCCCTTCAATAACAGTTTTAAACATAATTAAAAATATACCATAAAATTCCAAATGCCAAACTGCATCCAGTGATGGATTATTTATTATTAAATAGTTAATATCTAAATTTATACGATTTTATTTGCATTTTTACGACATACGTTTGCTCATTTGTTATTCGAATTTGTTACAACAGATTTTAACCCGTAACAGATTGCAATAAGAACTATTATCGCTCATAATGACAATATTTAAAGTTACCAGGGCCTTAATCTTCAATTATCCCGGTTGTACGTTCCCATGCGATAGTTTTCGAACTCCACGCGGGCGAAAAAGCAAAACTAGTATTGGCTATAATGGCTTATCATAATGTTAAAATTTTTGGTTCTAGGACATGCCGTTTTATCACTGTTTTTTTTTTCACAAAAAAAATCAAGTCATTTATTCAAATTAGGCTGAGAATCAGCACTTTTCGAATGTCAAAATTACTTAAGACACTCCCCCAAACACCCGCCCTTAACCACTTCCTAGTGCTTTAGCTGGGAAGAAGTGGTGCAACAAACTCCCCAGCAGCACAGCTGTTTGCTGCACACCGTATTGAGAGCAGTGGTAATTAAATCATTTACACGAAATAAAGCGGCCGCGATTTACGTGGTTCGAACCAAGACAGGGTTCGAACCACGTAAGTCGCGGCCGTTACGACTACGCCACCACTCCTATCTAAGATATCTAAGTGACCATGAAAACATATACATTGGAACCACCCACTGTCTATTTGATTTAAAAAACGTGTGGGTGACCGTTGCATTCAAGTTTCAACCCTCTAGGGGGGTATGTGCGTCATCAGCCAGGGCTGACGTGTTGTCTAGTTACTTTACGTAGTTGATACCTACGTATAATGACTAAAAATAGCTTTTAAATGAAAGTGGACTTAATAACAGCCGTTCATATTGTGACGGAAAATTGTGGCCATGTTCAAACGTTAATAATGAAAGGTTTGCAGATGAGATAAGAATATTAAGGCCCTGGTAACTTTAAATATTGTCGTTATGAGCGATAATAGTTCTTATTGCAATCTGTTACGGGTTAAAATCTGTTGTATTAAATTCGAATAACAAATGAGGAAGCGTGACGTAAAAATGTAAATAAAATCTTATAAAATTAAACACTAACTACTTAATAATAAATAATCCATCACAGGATGCAGTTTGGCGTTTGGAATTTTATGGTATATTTTTAATTATAATTATAATTGTTATTGAAGGGATAAACAATTTTAAAGCTAATTAAGAGGTGACTTTGATGATTTTTTTGATGCATTAAAGTATGTTTAATTATATTTTGAGTTCCATCACTGTATGCAAAAAAGACTTGAATATATCAAATATTTTTTTGCTTTCAAAATTATTTACGGTTAAAGAGATACACAGCTTTAAAAAACCACCTTTTTGAGCGTTTTCCAGAAATCTCCGCCTTATGGGGAACCTAGTCGCGGGCTCGAACTCACTGATGGGCCTGGCTAAAAAGCACGCTGTCACACCAGGCATCGTGTCCGACAGAGGTAGTATCAGTGATAAGCAGTTAGATGCTAGTCTGCACGCACAACGTTATTGAGTGAGATGCAGGATCATTTATCGTACAACAGCCGCGTAAAAAATGAAGAACAGTCCTTCGGAAGATCGGGTTTTATGAAAAAACCACTGCATAAATCAATGACCAATAAAGATTATTGAGCTTTTCGATATTTGAGCTTTGTCGGTACCGACTTGGTTTTTCAGATTTTATACGTCTTTTATTACATAAACACGCTCAAAGTTAGGTTAAATTAGCAAGAAAAACGAATCTTTGTTGGCTCCTAACTTTTAATGGCTTTTTATTTTAGTATTCTGTTTCCGTACAGACAATATTGATAATGAGACAAAACCATACCATTTTTAATTTTTGATGTGTAGCGTCAAACAGTGGAGTAATACACTTCCGAAGTTTGTATGGAAAAAATGTGGACTAGATTCACCTTGACAGAGATGTGTGGTGTTAAACGGATAGATAGAAAAACAAATGAGTACATAAGAGGAAGTCTGAAAGTGGCACCGGTAACTGAAAAGTTATGTGGAAATCGGTTGTCAGGGTATGCGCATGTGATACGGATGAATGACGAAAATGTCGTGAGGAAAGTTTTGAGTTTTTGAGTATGGATATCGATGGCCATAAGATTAGGGGAAGACCAAAGAAACGATGGATGTACTGTGTGAATTATGATATGGATAGAAATGGTGTGACTACCGAGTTAACGACTAATAGAGAAGTAGGTACGGATATGTTGTGCAGACCCCAAATAAATTGGGATCAGGGCAGGTGAATGATGACGATGTTCATACGTTAATAACTACTTTATGATTGGATGCGTGTACCTACGGACCGCCATTGAATTTCTAGTGCTGTAATGGCCGTTTCCTATAATTTACGGACCGTTATTGGTTAAAATTAAGCGTCTTGCATCTTTCTCAATAATGAAGTAAATACCTCATAGCTTTGTATAGTAAACCATGGGAATGACTATCACAGGTAAAATTAGCTTACGAATCTATTTATATGCCCAGTTTGGCAATAAACAATGCAACTACTGGAACTCGTTTTTGTTTATAGGAACCGAGCATAAGTCGATATGCACACGGACGTAACAAAATCGTGGCGGGATTTTTTCGCGCACTGGTTTTTGCAACTCTCGGTGTCAAAACCTACAGAGTGCAGCATTGAGAATCCTGCAGAGTCGACTGCGAGTGTGTCTCTCAGCGCGACGAAAAAACACAATGTCACGTCCATGTGAACGTCTACTAGGGATCCAAGGTAATTGACAACATCCTTACGTCTAACGTGCTTATAACGGTGCCATTACGACCGGTAATTGGTATATTATGTCCTTATCTTCTGCATTAGACGATTAGATATAGTGTACTTTTTTTAAGTGGATAGATACTTCTTAGCCGTATTGAGCGATTTTTGGTAGGAGTAAAACTTATACTTGGAGTTTCCCTACGTGATCGCATCAGGAATGAAGAGATCCGCAGGAGAACCAAGGTAACTGATATAGCCCGAAGAATTGCCAAACTTAAGTGGCAGTTAGCAGGGCACCCATGATGAAAAAATATGGGTTCGCGTCACCGACATGTTAATGTGACGTGTTGTTTTTTTATTTCACTTCTGTAGGTAGTCCCTATGACTGTAATTTTTTTAAGTGTTCGTTTTGGGTATTTATAATCCATAGGAGATATGGGGAAACTGGCTTAAAAACCTATTAGCCCATTAGGAATCATTAGCGTTTTTTTTTATTTTCATGAAAACAATTTTGGCATGCCGAATTAGTTTTCTGGTCAAGTGCGAGTGTCCATAAAAATGATTAAAACTGTCCAATTTTTTAATGCCTCTATTACGAGACCTAATCGAACATCAATCAATGTTATCGTAGTAGTCCTATAAACGCTGTTCACAAATCTAAAACCCGAACATGTTGTCAGCTTAAATCAAATAGATGACCGCTATTCTTCGACAGTTGGTTGCTGTCAAAGGCAAAGCAAATCAGGTTAACGAAATATGTCATTTTCGATATGTTAGTCTGTTGAATGGTTGTGGATACCTATGCTGTGAAAGTAGAACTGTCCTTCCATACCTATTATCACTGTAATTTGAAAACATTGTAAGAGCCAATTATTTTTAAAAGAGTAACCGTGGAGTTTCTTGCCGGCTCTTCTCCATGGGAAGCGACAAATTGGAACCGTGCACCTAGCTTCTGACGTTTCATAAGTGGCTTTGCAGGTTTATGTGAATATAAAATATTTTGATTTGATTAGAAGTGGGTCAAATTTATTAAAATTAATCATTTTATTTTTCATTCAATACGTATTGGAGTAAAATTGATAATTTTTTAAATACTCATGGACCCCGTTTAATCACTCAAACGCTGTATAATGTCACAATCATGCCACAGTTTTTTAGTCAAGTGCGAGTTCTGCACAAAGATGTGTAAAATTTACGCAAACATAAAGAGCATTGTGGAAAGCAGAAGTGGGTCACATTAAATCGTTTTTTTCTTCTTCATACAATTCGTATTGGAGTAATTTCGATCATTTTTTTTTACTCAACTCTCACTCTCACTCAACACACTCTGTTATCTTCATCTACATAAGTATCATAAAAATGTCACAATAATATCACACAAAACACTAAAATTGTATTAGAATCGCCTTCATTCAATAAGTACTATGTCCGCAATGCACAGCTGCATCAAATTGATTGGTCGAGGCGACCACAAGCGCGCGCGGTACGGCACTACTTGCGAGTAGGACGCAATACACATAAATTAAATATTGTGACGGATTTTGAGACGTATTTTTTGGAGGGGATATTTTTGAAGGTCAAGAGGGACGTTCTTCGGCTAGATTTTTTATCAATACAACGCTGGTAGATTTCAGGGGACCAGCAATATCTCGTCCTATGTTATGTTTAATTTTTATTTTGGGAATGACATCTCAGAGGTTAACCTTGTTGTTTGTCGGCTGGTTAACAGGACTTGTCTGTGGCTGCGTCAATAAATTACGGCCTCCAGCCAGGGCTTAAACACTTGAGACTAAGCAACTACACGCTCAGAGCAACCACTGTGGGAAATTGACCTCGGCTTAGGGCATCGCTGGAGGAGGGTAGCAAGGTACGGGCTGAATCGACGTGTTCGACGGCACGGTTGGCGCCAGCGATTATATGGTCGCTGGTTGGCGCAGTGGCTAAGCGATTGACTGCTGCGGTGCGTGTCGCGGGTTCGATTCCCGCACGGAAGCAAATATTTGTATGACCTACAAGTAGTGGTTCCGGGTCTGGCTGTTTGTGACGTTGGCTCTGCTTCTGACGTTTCATAAGTGCCCTTGCAGGTTTATGTGAAATAAAATATTTTGATTTTGATTTTGTGTATGTGAGTTTAAATGTTTGTAAACGCACCCACAATACAGGAGGAATTCCTAGTGTGGGGCGATGTTTAAAAAAATAAAAATCGGAGTGAGCGTCCTATGTGAAATCTTGCAAAATCTTTTATAGCATAAGCATAATCGGCCTATATCGTTCCCACTGCTGGGACACAGGCCTCCTCTCGGCGAGAGGGAGTGAGCCGTAATCCACCACACGGGCTCAGTGCGGGTCGGCAGATGTCACATGTCTCCGTAGTTTTGCTTCAAAGACATTATTTACACAAAGTAAAGCCCTGTCTGAGTTAGAACCCACGACGTACAACTCGGTAAGTCGCAGTCGTTACCACTAGCCCACTACTGCTCCTGAACCTTTTATACAGTGTTATTGGCAAGTTTTGCCTTGTATTTTTTCTCTGTTTTTCTGTATGCGGAACCAAATTGAAACCCGAGCTTGAGTAAGTATGGCCAGGAATTCAGGATATTTTAAGCTAGGTACTTAATGCCCATTTTAACTTCCACGAGACGACACCTTAATAGTATTGCACGTTGCATTTTCAACTCTCGGCGCTGACCCTAGCATTGAAAATCCAACAATGTGCTTCTTTCTGTTAATGCATACATACACCGTGAAATTTTAATGGTTGTTTTCCCGCAACGAAATGGTTTTGTCTTGTTAATACAATCGTTTTATAAACAAATAAAATATTAGAAACAAAAAATGGCAGATTAACCATTGTGAAAAATCACCACGTGCGAGAGTTTATTTTGCTTTGAACATTTATGCATCGCTGTTCCCTTTGTCGGCGGCGCGTGCGATTCGAATAGTACCTACAAGATACCTCTAGTGTTACTATTGAGTAGTGTTTTATCGAGTTGATGAATATTTTGTAATAATTTTATAACAAAAAAATCTTTATTTTTACACGCTTTATATTAGCTTCACTTGTATGTTTGTTTGTTTGTATGTTTGTATGTAACCGACTCCTTTGGACGCTATTTTGACCCACTTTAAACGGTCAGATTTCATTTAAACTTTGTAGACTTATCGAGGACCTCTGACAATTCAATAATTAAAAAACAAATAGAAAAAAAACACGGTTTTGTAGTTAGCAAAACTAAAAATAGAAAATAAATAATAGTTTCAAAAAACTAAAAAACACGCTTTAAAAACCAAAGTAAAAAGTAGAAAATAATTTAATTCTATTAAAAAGCGTGGGGTGCTTGATATTAATTGATTATAAAAATACCTCAAAAAGCACCCCACGCTTTTTAATAGAATTAAATTATTTTCTACTTTTTAGTTTGGTTTTTAAGGCGTGTTTTTTTAGTTTTTTTTTAAACTATTTTTTTTTTTACTCTATGCTTCGAAAGCACTCCATAAGGCAAGTTGTTCTGCCGCGAGAAAACAACCATTAAAATTTCACGGTGTAAAGGTGCCACTTAGTGTTAGTGAATACTAACATAGTGCACGAAAAACTAGAATACGCCTGACATCGGGAGCTGTGAATGAATGTATCACAGGAAACACATACTTTATAGCTGTACTAAAATGATTAAAAATTTCACAGTCGGTGCAAATAGAAACAGTGATGGGAAACCAGACGTCTACCTTGACCCGCCATTTTAATAATATGCAGTGGGTAAAGCAGATATCAGACACTTCTTACTATTTTAATTATCTATACATCTATAAGATATAAATAAAATTAGAGTGTCTGTTTGTAATATTAAAATAACCGCTTTTTGATACATGCATATGAATATATATACGGGTTATTTGTAAAACACCGGTAACCTCTCAGGACTACGTTACTAACATCATAATCAACAACTTTTGTTCTATGACTTTTAAAAATTCATCATATTTTAATTCATCAGATTTACATACAAAAATAAAAATATTTAAATTCAACGCTCTAAATGTTACGAAGTCTATGCGAAGCAAAAGAAAGCGATAGGTAGTACCGACAATAGCGAGGGGAGCGGGGTAGGGGGCGGCGGGGGCGCTTGAACTTGACCTATTTACGGGCGGCCTTCAGTCATTCGTTTGCTTTGATGCGCTTGCGTCGCGTCATTACGGGTCCTTGTAGTGAAATTCGCAGTGCAGACGTATACGTAATTATCTTTACATGATGGCGTATCAATATTCCAATGTCGAGTACACGGAAATGGTGCGAATGCTAGCTAGGTGTGATGACAATGTTTCGGAAGCGTGTCGCCAATACGCCATACGATTCCCAAACGTACGTATACCTAACCGGGAAACAATGCTACCCAAAAGTATTACTACGAGGACAGTGCGCGGCAATGTATGTAGGTACAGCAAAATACAGAGTTGAAATGTGTTACATAGGACAACGAAATATTTAAGGTTTGTTTTTGGTAAATGTATTATGTTTTGTAAAAAGTTGTAGAACAAAAGTTGTTGTTTATGATGTTAGTAATATAGTCCTGAGAGGTTACCGGTGTTTTACAAATAACCCTGTATAATACAAAAACACGGTGACTGCTACATACATGCCGTCTGTTGGGACAGGTCAGCTCAAAGCTGCAATGACTCTTTCTTCAAAAGGCCATTCCAGACATTGACCTGTATTGTTAGACTCACATAAAATTCGAATAGTATAATGTTTGGACTTTAAAAGAGACCATGCCCTCTGAGTTTGTTTCACCTTTTCTTCTCAGGGAACAGTCAGCTAGGAAATGCCGGCGCCATCTAGTTTTTAAAATACTGACCAACAAAATATTGACGTGTAAAAGTGTCTTTTAAGATCTACTTACATAAATAAACATTTCATTTAATTTCAATAATAAAAACATTTAGGGCTGATTTATCAATAGTCAGATAACGTTTATCTGAAGAATAAATCTGACAGTTTGACATATTTTCTATACAAAAGCTGTGATATTTAATCCTCAGATGAAAGTTATCTGACTATTGGAAAATCAGCCCTTAAAAGGCAACGAAAGGCTGTAACTATCTGCAATATTATAACTTTTTGTCTCGTCATTTAACATTTTCGGTAAGACGAAAATATTGCTATACTGGTCATCCCCCACAGTAAATAGCGTGATAATTTATAGCTTACAACCTGAACAGAGTTATAGAAAATATCTATGCAATTTTTTTTAATTTATGTGGTAGGTTTTGTGATGGTAGAACATAAAAATTTAAAAAAAAAATCTCGACATTAGAACCGTTCCCAGACCTCGGAAAAACTACTTAAAAAAAAAACAATAAACAGTTTTGACTTCGCTACGATTTTATTATATGTAGAGAGAGATATGAGGAATACTCCACAAATAATTTTTGATAAAAATTCATGTCTGTAAGTTAAAGATTAACGTAATACAGCGGAGGTATCGTTGCAAAGCGTATATTCCAAAGCAGACAGGAGACATACAAAATTAATTATGACAAATAACTTGGGTTCATAATCCATATTTTTGTTTTCTTACTCAGTTAGTTTTAATAATGGCCTGGCAGTTTGAGTACTTTCTGCGGCCTACCCAAATGTCCTTTATTTGGTATTGTACGTACAGTCGTTAAGCTCCTTAAGTTGAGTTGAGCTATACAATTACTGACAAGGGCGTGCACTGACTGGACAGGCTCTTTTCTCAAAAAGCCTCATTTCAAGCATTAATCTACATGGCTTTATCTTCATATAATCTGACCAAGATTATGTCTGGGCGAGAATGTGACCTATCGAGTTTATTTCGGCCTTTCAGAGTAAAAAAACATCGAACTCATGTACAAACTTAATTACAGAAATGAAATCATTCATCACTTTTTAACCGACTTCTCAATTCGTCGGTTACTCGAAGATGGCTGGACCGATTTGGATATTTTTTTTTTTGTTTGAAAGGGTATACTTCCCAGATGGTCCCATGATCATCAAGTGAGGATCTGATGATGGGATCCTGGAGAAATAGAGAGAACTCTTCAAATTTTATAGGCACACTTGAAGCAATTTGTGTAGTTTTTGGAAGAGTACTTTCTCGGAGTGGTTCCATTTCAATTCAGTGAAGATCTGATGAAGAACTTCGGAGATATGCAACGGAACTCCTCAATAAATGATAGCAAATGGACAGGGATTGCTGAAATCTCATGTCTGTCAATTGTTTACACCAGTTAATAACATAACATCACGCCGGTACGCTGTGAAGGGGTAAGCACATGTGAACCACTAAAAAGTGAAAAATAAAAAACTTTTTTCAAAAAAATAAACAACCGACTTCCAAAAAAACACTAAAAAGTGAAAAATAACTTTAATTTCGGAAGTCGGTGCTTCCGAAATTAAAGTTATTTTTCACTTTTTAGTGTTTTTTTGTTCATATAGTTGTCTTTCATTCGGCATATTTCACTCAAAATTCAGACGTCTCAACACAACATAAATCAAACGTGAAAAATGAATTCATTCAAAATCATTTTTTTTTTTACATAAACCTACATGGCCACTTATGAAACGTCGGAAGCTAGGTGCACGGTTCCAATTTGTAGCTTCCTATGGCGAAGAGTCGGCAAGAAACTCTACGATTAGTCTTTAAAAAATAATTGGCATAAACAATGTTTTTCAAATTACAGTGATAATAGGTATGGGAGGACAGTGCAGGCCTGTCAATAAGTACCAGGTACTGATTAGGAGAAATGAAAATGAAGAATAGAAAGTGGTCTACAAATTTACAGTCTGCATTAGTGAACCAATCCAACAAAGTTATATTTCCGCACTCGGCATCTTTCACTTACCCACCGAATGATCAAAAAGTAAAATGAAAGAAGCAGACGGACGTTGAACCCATATAATTTTGCCATGACGTGTGAATGTGGAGACAAAAATGAACGTTCACTTCGTCTGATATCAGCTTTATACTACGTCCATGGAAATTGTCACGTGCGTCCTAGATAGATGGAGACTTGTGGTTATTAAATATGAATATTTGCATGTCTAATTAAGCAGTTAAATACATGAGCTCTAGCCGTTATCCCCATGGGTATGCAAACTCAAAGCATTTATTTCAATTAAACCATTTACAGGCTCTTTAGAATTGTCAAAAAGGCCGGGCAGTTAATGAGAAAGTTGAAGCTAGTTTCCCATTACAAAACGTAGATCTCTATGGAGTAGAACGGGCAAGACACTCCAAAGACAATCCAGAAGCTACAAATGCTACGTGCAACGGTTGTTCTTCTTTTACTACATACATCTGTCTGGTGCGTGGTGATGGTTCTGCGCACCTGGTGGCTCTTTGGAAGCTCACACCAATTTGCTTATTTCCCAGCAAAAGTATGTACAATACTGGTCAAAGGCTTTAAAAAGAAATCACAACGTAGCGTTTCCGATCGGTCAGGAATCATTTAAATATTTATTATCATCATCAATGACACGCGCCCAAAGTCAATTCATTTATTACAATTAAACCATTTCCAGGCACAATTGAACTGACCGACCAGTTAGTTAGTCAGAAAGTTGAAGCTGGTTGCCCATTCCAAAACGTAGACCTCCGCGGCGATGAAAGGTCCAGAAACTCCATGGAACTAAAATCATTTATCAAATTCTACACGTGATGCTCAAGCCAGTGATCAGTACAGGATATAAACAGCTTTCAGAAAGCCACTCTCCGTGATCTGTGGTCGAGTACCTTCAGGACATCAGTAAGTAAGCGTTTACATCAACATGTCGTAGGTGGAAGCCAACTCCAATGTGCCTAAGGTCTAAACCTCATGTATTATTTATGGTGACTGACCTGGATCTCCAACAGAACTCTGAGCTTCGAGAATCGCAGTTGCACTTGGTACCACTAGAACAATGAGATAGTTACTTCTTTTGGATCATTATCATCATAATTTCTGCCGAAAGACGTTCTCCGCTGGACATAGGCCTCCCCCAGGGGGGGTTTGCCATAACCGCCACGCTGGGCAGGCGGGTTGGCGCTCGCAGTATGGTGGTCAAATGCATAGAGAACGCTGCTGCCCATTCTCTAGTAAGTCCATCCGACAAGACACGGAACTTCTGTTCCTTTGGATAAGACTTTTTAAATCATGTCAGCCATTGCTGCGCATGGACCTCTAGCTTCTTAAGACTGAGGTAGCGGCCATTGGAGAATATTCCTGATTTCCTACCATGCTGATCCAGACTCAGGCCCTGGTACTGTTGGTTATCACAACCATTATTGTGACCGGTATTGACGGAAGTTTTGGATCTCCTGCCGAATTATTTTAGGCCTCTCAAATTAAGTGTCGTGCTTCCTTGTTCTGTACACAGCAAATTAATGAGCCGTTAATAGTGCCACTGAAGAGCAAAGGCCTCTTCTTTTATGGAGAAGGAGACTACGGTTAACCACGGCGTTTTGGCGATGTATTGCAGGTTATCTATTTGTTTTCCTTCACCGTCATCGTCAGTAACAGTCTAGCACGCGTAGCATGACCACCTTAGAATTGGGGTTTGTGGACGACGAGACAAAATGTCTTCAGTCGACCAAAGTCTACGATGACAAATTTTTCTCTAAACTTTTGACACTAGGTAGAAACATTATTACAGAATTGTAATCATTAAAAGAAATTTTCTATACAACCCTCTGAGTTAATTTAATCCTATTTAATGACTATTGAATGAAAAAATCAAATACTTTAGCGCACCCACCTTAACCTGCTTCACTAGCTACCTCCCCGTTGCTATGGGAAGAATAACTTTCTTTGTCTCGGATCGCCCCGTGCTCGGGCAGAAGAGATGTCAAGTTGGATAGAAAGAACTTTGACTATGCTTGGTAGAAATAGAGATAGAATTAGTCATGCTACGCCTGCAGGCCACTACGACATTGTCAGGAAAATCCAGGTGATGAACTTTTGCAAACAAAGATAAAGACGCTACACACAGACAAATTAGTATCATTAGCAACTACAAAGTAATGCCTCAAAACAGTGCGACATAATTACGATGGGCTCGTGAGTTTTCACATGTCTTCCACAATTTGAAAACAATTTGTGCATTGTGAGAAAATGAGAACTTTTTGAGATGAAGTGTTTATATAAGCGTGAGTTTTTTTTATTGTTAACTAACTTGTATTATATAGTAAAAAATTTCGTTCTTTGGGTAGTAAGAGATGGTCTCTGGAAGTACTAATCCAAGAAATCAATCTCCCTAGCATTTTCTCTAGTATGTTGGGTTCGTCTCCCAGTCTAATCGAATACAGCAAAATACCAGTATTTACCATGAAGCGGAAATCGCTCAGTCTGACAACCAGTCTTACCAAGGGGTATCGTAGATATACGAATGACAGCCGGGACCGACGGCTTAACATGCTTTCCGTGGCACAAGATACAAGATAAGATACTTTATTTGTGGAAAAATGAGTACACATACAGAGCATGCAAGTTATTAAATTACATTATAGTTTAGATCAGTCATGTTTGGCCTTAGTGGCGTACAAATATTTAAATTTCGTCATCATAATTACGTAACAATCAATCAAGTAGTCAGTCAATTAAAATTATGATCATAGCAATAATATGTTGCTGTATGTACGGATTATGTCAAAGATGTATTGATAATATTCGTTACTACACAGTATTAGATGTTGTCATTAAGAAATTCTAGAATACTGTAGTATGCTTTCCCTTCTAGCAGTATCTTTAATTTATTGGTATGTAAACGTGGTCAGTGGTCACCAATCCACGAACCAATCAAGTCAGTGGTCACCCATCCATGAACCAATCCCGGCAAGTGTAGTTTAACCTCCGATTGATACGTGCAGCTGTTATTACTTAGCGACAAACCCCTCCGAAACGAACAGCATTTCATATTTATTCATACATAATAAGCCCATCTGAGAGGGCGTGAGCCGTTATGTACCACAGCGGGCCCAGTGCAGGTTGGTAGATGTCACATGTCTTCGAATTTTTGGTTCCAGGACATGCCAGTTTCCTCACGATGTATTAATTCACCGTTTTGAGAGCAGTGGTGATGAAGTAATTACACAAAGTAAGGCGGCTGTCTGGGTTTGAACCTACGACCTACAACTAGGGATGTGAAAAAATATTCGATTTTTATATTAGTCGATTATTTTTTACTTATAATCGATTTTGAAGAATCGATTCTCTTAATATTACAAAATCGATTTTTAATAAATCGATTATATTACTTACTCTCTTTTTTTAAAGTAAAAAGATAAGATATGCGTTGTTGGATTAAACCAATGTAGCCAAACTACACATTTTAATCTAATTTTGCAAACAGCGCCATCTGTGCGCTAAATAAAAAAACACGTGGTCACTAAACGTAAAAAAGGAATGTCACCTGTCAGTCGAAAAATGGCGCCATCTGTTTAAAAATATTAAAAATCGTTTTTTTACTGATCGATTTTTTTTAACGAGAGAAAACCGATTATTTAGTAATCGATTTTTTCTCCTCCAAGTCAATCCCTACCTACAACTTGTGAGTTGTGGCCACCATTGCTTATATGCCTCTGACCATATTTATTAATTAGGTAGCTATAATATATTAATATTTGAAATTGATATAGCTGGAGACACAGAATGAACTACAATTCAACCAAACTAGATTGAAAAGGCCATCATACTCGCATTGTTTCGTCTCTGGCCCCATTTAACGTAATGAGTCGTACGGCGTACGCGTTACCATTTATCAGGGGGTCATACTAAAACCCCATATTGGCGTTTAAGATCTTCATTAATGGAAAGCTTGGAAGCTCTCTGCTTTAAGTACCTAAATTTAATTTACCTAAGGGTCTGTATAGACGTGCCACAGTCGCACCAGATAATCTTCACAAATAATTCATGTATATGTTAACGGAAAAATGTGTAATCCGTCATTGTTTACAATTCCTAGGAAATGCGTACAATTCATAGGAAACCACTATTCCTAGGAAATCTATACATTTCCTAAATAGCAATCGGAAATGTATTACATTCTTGATTTTTTGTAACTACAGCGGGGATAGCGGAGCGAGGGGAGGGTATTGCGTCATCAGGGAATCTTTTCCTACAAAAACATAAAACGTAAGGATATAGAAACCTATCTTCAACTTTGTGAACCATCTCAACAAAAGCAAAAAGGCATAACAAATTTATTGAGTTTGTCCTGGGCCAAATTGGTTTATTAAGCCGGGGCACCCGTTAAATGGGTTAGGTTAGGTTAGATTAGAACTGTGACCAAAAGCGCGCGAGCCGAGCGAACGAAGTGAGCTGTGCCGCGGCAGCGGCCGGCGAGCGCTACTTCCAAAGGCTGTTAGCGAAACGGCTAATTAAGCTGCGACATAATATCACGCGTAGGATAGAGTATTCACACATTGCCGGCTGCGAATTCGGTACTGTATAGAATGCCTAGGAAATACATACATTTCACAAGAAATGTGTGTATTATTAAACAATCTTCGAAACATTATTTTACACATTTCCTAAGTAGGCTCGGAAGTACAATTGTGTACAATTCCTAGGTTTCATACATTTCCGGTAACATAAACAAAATATTGTGAAACATTTCTGGGAGATGCGCGAATCAGGGCGAAATTCGATTATTTTTTACGTTTTTTTTTTCAATTTGCCGGTCAGTGTCAGGTTGTACACACACCAAAAAATGTTTGTGATCACTAGCATAAGCTGATATAATTTTTTAAATTGATCTTTATCAAGAAAAATTCTTTGTTGTGTGTTTTCTTTAAATAGAAATACCGTGTTTGAAATTAAAAAATAAAACTTTATTTTATTCATAAGAAAAAAGAAAGAGTAATTAATCATAGTGTAATTGTAACAGAAATTTGATAGAAAGAAAAAGACTGTTGAACCAAACTTAAACAACAATTTAATAATAAAAGGTTTATATTCAATATAATTTAACTCCTCCCCTGGCTCGAATACATGCGGTGATCCTCCTGGGCTTGCTGAGAATCAAGTTATCCAGCATTTCTTGGGATAACCTGTCCCATTCTTGAATAGCGGCTTCCCTGAGCTCTGGCACTGTCTGGGGACGTGGCTGACGGTTCCAAACAGCTCGCTTAAGAGCATCCCACGCGTGCTCTATTGGATTTAAGTCAGGGAAGCCGGTAGGCCAGTCTAACCTTGTGATGTCGTATTCTGAGCAGCATTGACTCGTTGAGCTCGATGGGCGGGCGCATTATCATCGACCAGTACAAAATGTTGCCCATGGTTTACTCGGAATGATCCGACAATTACATCAATAGCATCTGCTCTATCCACGTCTGCTGTCATGAAGCCTCGATAAGGGATCAAAGGCGTTCTAGCTCCAATCATAAAACCACCCCAAAAGGACACCGATTTCCCGCCTTGCTGAACTGTTCCAGTGGCAGTTCTTTGCCTTTCACGGTCTCCTGGTCTTCTCCAGACACGGATACGTCGGTTATCTGGATGAGTACTGATTCGCGATTCGTCAACGAAGAGACAGTTTTGGCAAATGTTTTCTTCTTCATTTTGCCGAAGCCTAGCCCACTGCAATATCGGTCGATGTCGTTGCCGGGATTCAGAGGAGCTCGCCAAGACCTCCGTGCTCGTAATTCAGCCTGGTGCAAGCAATTCCGAATGGTCTGAGTGCTAACTTCAAGCCCAGAGGCGGCCCGAACTTCTGCTTTCATTTTAGTAGCGTTGATTGTTGGGTCACGGGCTACCAGCAATATAATATAGCGCTTTTGGGCAGCTGTCAAAACAGTTGGGCGACCACTGCGGGGTCGGTCAGCAAAATTACCCATCCCGTGGTATCTCTGCAACGTGGTCACGGCACAGAATTGGGATATAGCAACTCTGCGTGCTATTTCTCTCGTGATGTATCCTTCTTCCCTCAAAGTTACTCTAAGATAATCCTCTTGGCATTTTTTCAATCACAACTTTCCGCGAAGAAGTATTTTAAATCCGTTAAAATTGACTAAATCAGATTTCTGAATGATCGTAAGCTAGGACTGAAAGCTTTTTTATATGGAAAAACAATTAAACTGTTTTATTGTTTTATATTCTAAATCTATATTTTTAAATAAACAATCTAAAAAGAAGAAAAAATCATAATCTAATCTACCGTAACAAAAAAGATTTCGATTTTTTCAAAGTGATCGCAAACAAACATGGCTTTACAGAATTATAATCATTACTACCCTCTAAGTTCATTAAATACTCTGGCACTTCCATTCCACCGAATTTCAAAAAAAAAAAAAACCCTGAATATCCGTGCTACCAACATTACGGCGAAGGGAATTCTTTTGTGAAGCGCACTATACGTGTACTTAGCTGCACGTTTCTCAACAATTTAGGACCTGCATAGCCATTCGACAGCCTGTTGTATCCAAAATAACAAATTTTCAATCACTGAATTGCCTTTTTCCTGACAGTAAATAGACCTCGGAAGAAAGCCGGTCGTCCAATTGATTTAAACTGATTAAAATTTCGGGTTTTGAATTTGTGAACAGCCTTTAGAGGACTCCTTTAATTTGATTGACTAATGTTCGATTCCGCATGGAACCGTATCGAACGGTTGTGAACGGTGGCCACATTTTTGCCGCGGTAGTTTGTTTGTAGCACGTCTGCACAGACCCTAAGGGTTTTATGACAATGGTAGATTAAGGTCAAGTTTGAAGTACTACTTAGTCGATGAATTTTATGTCGTTAAATAGATACGAATCTAATTGGTGTTGTCCTTCGAAGGTTTGGGTGCCTACTAGAGCGTGCGTGCGTCTTGATAATATAATCTGTTTGGCTAAATCAAGCCTGTGACTTGGGGAACCCGGCTCGGACAGGTTCGGTACGAAGGGAATGGCGGACTCTTGTGAGCGAGCGATGTGACCGAACAAATACCCGGCCATCCCCTTCGTGGTTAATTTATGTCAAACCACGCAGAAGTCGGAGCCCCGCGAAGCGGGGCACCGTCAACTACGCCTCAGGGCTACCTCTCTCCTTTCACTCACCCGCAAGAAATCAGGTAGAACATTAAAAAAAAATAAGTAAGTACCGAAAACGAAAAAAACTTAATTTCCTAAACATCCCCCTTGCGGGAGGGGGATCTCCACCCCTCAGACCCCTTCACAAATATTCTTATATATGTATGTACCCTTATACAAAAGTCTTTCGAAATACAAATTCTACGGATAAACTATAGCCTTATTACCTATGTTTAAAATGTATACGTAGAATTTGTGTGCCCAAAGAAAGAAATGCCTCTTTTCGTACTTTTCCGGAGTGAACGTTGAATGTGATTGGGACTTACATATATCTCATATTTCAAAGCCTCCCTAAATATCGGAAAACTGCTAAAAGGATCGCAAATCAGATAAAGGGCATGAAAAATCCGATATTATTTTATAGGTCAAGGAAGTCCGCGCTTCAAGAATATCCAGTTAGAAGTCTTGGGAGCTTTTGCCCCTAATTGAAACAAGATTACATAAATAATCCTCACTTAGATATTTGAAACGAGTGATCCACCCGTGCTTCGTACGTTTTTACGACGGAAACTGTTTTTAAAATGGAAGAGTTTGTTTGAACACGCTAATCTCTGGAACTAATAGTCGGAATTGAAAACATATTTTTGCAATTGATAGCCTAATATTTTAGAAAGGTTATATATAGGTTATATGTATTATATTTATATATTAACACTAGCTTTTGCTCGAGACTTCGTCCGCGTAGAAGTCGAAAATAATTCTAATAGGATTTTTAATTGTTTTTTTTACGTTATTAATTTTGCTATAGCATAAATTATCATCTTAAAATGTAAGCGCTTTCTAGCTGACACAACTATGTTAGGTGTGCTCCTACCGAGTTATGACAACCTGGTACTTCGAAGGCATAAAGCGTTTTCTAGCTGACACGGCTACCTAGTATGTTAGGTGTGCTCCTACCGAGTTATGACAGCCTAGTACTTCGACTGTATAAAGCGTTTTCTAGCTGACACAATTACCTACATTAGATGTGTTCCTACCGAGTTATGACAACCTGGTACTTCGACGGCATATAACGCTTCCTAGCTGACACAACTATGTTAGGTGTGCTCCTACCGAGTTATGACAACTTGGTACTTCGAAGGCATAAAGCGTTTTCTAGCTGAAACAGCTACCTAGTATGTTAGGTGTGCTCCTACCGAGTTATGACAGCCTAGTACTTCGACTGTATAAAGCGTTTTCTAGCTGACACAATTACCTACATTAGATGTGTTCCTACCGAGTTATGACAACCTGGTACTTCGACGGCATATAACGCTTCCTAGCTGACACAACTATGTTAGGTGTGCTCCTACCGAGTTATGACAACTTGGTACTTCGAAGGCATAAAGCGTTTTCTAGCTGACACAGCTACATAGTATGTTAGGTGTGCTCCTACCGAGTTATGACAGCCTAGTACTTCGACTGTATAAAGCGTTTTCTAGCTGACACAATTACCTACCTATATTAGGTGTGCTCCTACTGAGTTATGACCGCCTGTTACTTCGACGGCATATAACGCTTTCTAGCTGACAACTATGTTAGGTGTGCTCCTACCTAGTTATGACAACCTGGTACTTCGAGGGCATAAAGCGTTTAAAAAGCTGACTAACAAAATGTATTTTTTACCTATATTAGATAGATAGTTTAACAAATGTTCGACGCGATTCTTTAAATTGGCATAACTTTTTTATTTATGAACCGATTGACATGAAACAAACACTAAATGTTAAGTGAAGCTTACCACAATATATTCGTGAAAACAAATCGGATAAGCCGTTTGTGAGATGAGCGTGCACAAACGCACACACAAACAGACAAAAATTCTAACAACATACATTCTATACTAGCTATTTGCGTTGATAAAGGTCCCAATAATATTTTTTCTCATATATCTGCCATGTACAGACAACGATCCGTTACATTTTTATTATATGTATATTGATTGATGATCACGCTACGACCTTTTTTTTTTCTCTGGGTGAGAAATCATCAAATGACTTCTCCCTCCCGCTCTGGGTGGAACAGGAGGGCGTGTCAGACTTTTACTGACTAAAACCCACCCGTGTTCCTTCAGTTGCCTGTGCGAACAACCCGCACCCCTGGCAGGCATCGGCCCTTGCGGACCCCACCAATTGGTGCTGACATCTCTTTGAGGCGCGCGTAGAACACAACGCGCCATCGACCCGGGCTTGGTCCACACCGGACAGCGAGCTACCCATTACTCGCCGTCCGCAAGCCCGCGCCTACGTTGGCCGGGAATCAGTCTGGGTACGCAATTAGGGTTCAGTAATGCGTAATTGGGGTACAGGTTGTAAGTTGCCTAAAATATGATTCGCGACCGTAACAAGACGACTTCACAGAATTACGAGGATATTAACAGGATTAAATGTACTTAGAAAGTTTTATTGATGGTTTTAAGGGGAACCTAGTCGCGGGCTCGAACTCACTGATGGGCCTGTCTTAAAAGCACGCTGTCTCACCAGGAATCGTGTCCGACAGTGGTAGTATCAGTGATGAGCAGTTCGAAACTAATCTACACGCACAACGATCCATTACATTTTTATTATACACCGTAAAATTTTAATGGTTGTTTTCCCGCAGCGAAATGGTTTTGTCTTGGTAATACAAACGTTTTATAAACAAATAAAATATTAGAAACAAAGAATGGAACATTATCCATTGTAAAAAATCACCACGTGCGAGAGTTTATATTGCTTTGAACATAAATGCATCGCTGTTCCCTTTGTCGGCGGCGCGTGCGATTCGAGTAGTACCTACATGTTCCCTCTAGTGTTACTATTGAGTAGTGTTTTATCGAGTTGTTGAATATTTTTTTAAATATTTTAAAACAAAAAAAAAATCTTTATTTTTTTATTTTACGCTATGCTTCGAAAGTACTCCTTAAGGCAAGTTGTTTTGCCGCGGGAAAACAACCATTAAAATTTCTCGGTGTATGTATTGATTGATGATCACGCTACGTCCCTTAGGAGCCGAACAAAATGAAAAAGAAGTCGGAATGAACGCTAAGTGTAAACGAAAAAAAAAATCGCGGAAGGACGATGGGATACGACGCGACGGGTCGCGGGCAAAAAAAAATCACGCAAACGAAGTCGCAGGCAGAAGCTAGTACATTAATAAGGTCACTATACAATGTCCTTCTCGGGCACCCTCTGCCGGCGTTTCCACTCAGATCTGCTTTGTTCAATCCTTTTATTAAATCGCCTTTCATTCATCTTCTCACCATGACCAACCAAATCTAAGCATACTATTTTCAGTTTTTGTCACTACATCTTTTAAACCGCATCGTTGCCTTCTCCTGAAGATTCCTCAAATTATGTATCTATACTTACAGATAAATAAAATTGGAGTGTCTATGTATAATATTAAAATAACCGCTTTTTACTAAATGCATATGGATGTATACACGGTACATATACTAAAAACAACATTTTTTTTTGTCTTTCTGTTTGTTCCGGCTAATCTCTGAAACGGCTGGACCGATCTTAACGGGACTTTCACTGGCAGATGGCTGATGTAATAAGGAGTAATTTAGGCTACTTTTATTTTAGAAATTGTATTTTTTATTAATATATAAGATATATATATGTATAATATGTAAATAAATAATAAAAAAATAAGTATTCCGCGCGGACGAAGTCGCGGTCACAGCTAGTTCTACATAAAGTTAACTGACAAATGCGTGCAATGACTGGACAGGTCCACTCAATCAGTGTGGTTATTTCCTCAAAATACCATTTCAGACATCAATCTATATGGTTTTAGTGGTATGGTTTTATGGTAAAAGTGTTTGTACAAACCTACTTTCAGACAAAAAATCGTTTATCATAAAAAAAAAGTTATTAGGGAACTGAAACAAAGTCTTACATACCAATAAATATAACAGTCGTCGCTTCGTGGAAATCGTGTCACCTGTCGTTGTCGTAATCGAGCCAACAATATCATATGTCTGTCAATAACCGATGGAAGGGCATTCGTGATACCAAGCCATAAACAAGTATTTCTCAAAGTTGGCGATAACGACCCCTTGTAGGCTTGGAGGCTTACAAGGGGGCAGTAGAACGCTCAAACGAAATTAGAAGAAGAATTCACGAATGGCTGGCTGGAATTTTAGCTAATAATTTACAACATAGGCCTCTCCGAAAAGGGGGGGTTTTACCATAATCGCCACGCTTGGCAGGCGGGTTGGCGATCGCAGTATGGTGGTAAAATGCATAGAGAACGCTGCTGCCCATTCTCTAGTAAGTCCCTTAGTCGCCTTCTACGACACCCACGGGAAGAAATGGGATGGTGCTATTCTTTTACGTCTGGCACCACACGGAACACGGAATACACGGAATTATAGCTACAGAAACATAATTAGCCTATAATGCCCCCGCCGCGAGGACAAAGGCCTCCTCTCTGTGAGAGGGAGTGGTTGGTGGTGGGAGGACTGTGTAGTAGATGTCACATGTCTTCGAATCATTGGTTCTAGGACATGCGGTTTCCTCACGATGTTTTCCTTCACCGTTTTGAGAGAAGTGGTGATTAAATAATTTAATCGAAGTAAAGCAATTGTCTGGGTTTGAACCTACGACCTACAACTTGTAGGTAGCGGTCCTTAGGGCCATATCACACTAGCGGTTTGCGAACGGCTGCGAGGCGATGCGGGCATGCAGCGAATGCGTCGCGAACACGCCGCGGCTGCGCAGCGAAGACGTCGCGGACGCGTGGCAAATTCGCAACGTTTTCGTCGCGTGTTTGTAGCAAGTTAACGACGTACAATACACTCAGTAACAAAATGGATTCCGACGAGGAGACACTGCTGTTGGCTTTGTTACTTCGAAGACGCCGGAGACGAAAACGACAGCATTGACGAATTTGGGAAGATCCATTATCTCTCTCTCCGCGTCCGCGGCGATCTCGTTGCGCGTCCGCAACGAATTCGCTGCGCATGCGCCGCGTGTTCGTTGCGCACCTGCTCCGCTTTGAGGACGCTCGCAATCCGCTAGTATGATAAGGCCCTTACCACTAGGCCACCACTACTTGTAGCTGTAGAAGCTAATCTCGCAATTGTATGTACTCTAGACTATTGCCGGCTCCTCAGTGATTTCTGTTAGCATTTCGATCGTCGTATGTTCCAACGTAAATCAAAAACCAAAATCAAGAGTCATTAATTCAAACTAGGCTGAGAATCAGCATTTTTTGGAGGTCGAAATAACCTAGGACAGTCCCCCAAATCGAAAGGCCTTCGTCACTTCTCAATGATTTCGCTGGAAAAAAGAAGTGGCGCAACAAACTTCTCATCAGTACAGATGCGTGTTAAGTTAGGTCGTGGATTTTGGGCCCCAGAAAAAAAAAGGGGCGGGCGAAATAAGTTTGAGAACCTGTGGTTTAAACATATAGGATAGTAGCCTAGTCGGTATGTTATAGTGAACGATTTGTGGGTTGTCATTATGTAGGTTATTTAACTAAGGCATTTGTTCCAGCAACGAGAATTAGATATATATACACCGTGACATTTTAGTCGTCTTACAAAGGTGCTCCATTCAATGTATCCGTCATAAAATACGTCTAGGCGCGATTAAAACATTGTTACAATTAATTAAGATAATAGGTACAAAGAAAAATATATAATATTTTAGAATTATGAAACACCCTCCCTGTTAATAATGTTTACGTATCAAACGGTAGAAGATATCTACCTACCTACCATTACATTCCATTATTAATTCCATCTCCATAACAGGGTGTTTCAAACTACGTCATGCGTGTTTTTTTTTTCTTTAACTATGCATTTGTTCAAAAATATCATTTTTTTTTTATAAATGATTAGTAGTAATTGGATACATGAAGTGGGCTGCCATTGTAAGAGGACTAAAACGTCTCGGTGTATAGCTATAAAAGTTAAAGTAATTTCAAATAAAACTGACATTCAGCACTTTTTGAACGACAAAATTACATAAGGCAGTCCTCCAAAACACCCGCCCTTCCCGGCTTCCTAGTGCTTTAGTGCCTGGGAAAAAAATGGCGCAACAAACTCCCAAGTTGCGTCACTCCAAACGCTCCGTTACATAACCTTCCCCAATCTAGAAATAGAACTAAGGATATTTAACCAAAGCTCATAAAACCATCATAATTCAGCTTTGGGTTCAATTAATGACACTAAACTTCTACTCGAAATTATCTGGACATATGCAAGGCTTGTTTTGCGGGTTAGGAAATTGTCTCATTGCTGACGAAGCAGCGAATGGCGGTTGACTGATCCCCTAATTTGTCTTGCAATGGAACAATGTTGATATTTCTCAAATTTTTGGTAAACTCAAATACAAAACATTTATTTAAATTAAGAATAAAGCTCCAGAGTAGCATGCTAAATTCAAATTTTCTAACGTTTTTAGCTTGAATGACTATTTCATTAAAACGTAAATAAGCCAATTATTTTTACAGAGTAACCGTGGATTTTCTTGCCGGCTCTTTCTCCATTGGAAACAACCAATTGGAACCGGGCACCTAGCTTGTAATGTTTCATAAGTGCCCATGTACGTTATCTATACATCTATACAGATAAATAAAATTGGAGTATCTGTTTGTAATATTGAAATAGCCGCTTTTTACTAAATGCATATGGATATAAATAAAATATTTTTTTTTTACAATTCTTGTCTGTCTGCCTGTCTGTTTGTTCCGGCTAATCTCTAAAACGCCAGGATCTATTTTGACGGGACTTTCACTGGCAGATAGCTGATGTAATAAGGAGTAACTTAGGCTACTTTCATTTCCGAAATATTATTTATTTTTATTAACATATACTTTTAATATAATATAAATAAATAAATAATAAAAATAATTATTCTGCGCGAACGAAGTCGCGGGCACAGCTAGTGTGAAATAAAATATTTTGATTTTGAGTCATTCAATGGAGGTCTTCGATTTTTGGTTCTTGGACATGCAGGTTTCAATACGATGTTTTCCTTCACCGTTTTGAGAGTTATGGCGACGAAATAAAGCACAAAGTCCGGGGTGCTTGGGTTGGGACCACCGATATATAACTCGTAGGTCAGGGCCGAAATCACTAGGCCATCGCTGCTCTATTGTATTAATAAAATAAATTATGCCTACTAATATTCTTTTCGTCCCAAATACCGCAGTGTCTCAAGACAAAAGTCTTTGACCAGTGTGTGTTGCCAGTGATGGCCTATGGTACAGAAACGTGGTCGCTCACAATGGGCCTTATCAGAAGGCTTTAAAGTCACCCAAAGAGCAATGGAGAGGGCTATGCTCGGAGTTTCCCTACGCGATCGAATCAGGAATGAAGAGATCCGCAAGAGAACCAAGGTAACGGACATAGCCCGAAGAATTGCCAAACTTAAGTGGCAGTGGGCAGGGCACATTGCTCGCAGAACAGATGGCCGATAGGGCCGAAAGGTTCTAGAGTGGCGACCGCGTACCGGAAGACGTAGAGCGGGAAGGCCTCCCCCCACAAGGTGGACCGACGACCTTGTGAAGGCCGCGGGAATCCGCTGCATGTGGGAAGCACAAGACCAGTCGAAGTGGAGGAGCATGGGGGAGGCCTATGTCCAGCAGGGGACGTCTTTCGGCTGAAATGATGATGATCATGAATATTATAAATGCGAAAGTAACTCTGTATGTCTGTTATGCTTTCATGCCTAAACCGCTGAACATATCGTCATGAGATTTGATAGCCTGGGATATGGAGAAGGACATAAGCTACTTTTTTACGCGATAACCGACATCCACGCGGGCGGAGCCGCGGGCAAAAGTTGGTTTTCCTAATATTTGCTCAGTCCTTCCAGCCAATCGGAGGCCACAACGTGGATAAGTATTAGATATCGCCTTCCAAAGTAAGTACATAATCTGCTACGCGTCCATGAGCAATGAAACCGTATAATTTGTGACGAAAACCGACGTAAGTATAAAGTGGATATCAGGAGCTATTTAAGTCTAGAAAGCGGCTGTTTAGAGGCCTAGATTAAGTAGCTAAAACTAGATCCTATCTTTAAATTGGGTAGCCTATTTATAAAGACTAGAATAAAACCTTTCTGCACTCCTTCTCCATACAAGCTTAAACTGTGCCAAATTTTATATTCCTCCGTTCGCGTAACTTTCGTAAAAAGGGGTATAAAGTTTTTGCGTCAGGTATTAATTTATAGATACTAGGGTCTGCCCGTAATTTCGATAGAACATGACCTGGTTTAGGATATAGGATATTTTTTATCTCGGTATTACGTTCTCCTGGGATAACTTTTGAGCTCCACGCGGACGAAGCCTCGGGCAAAAGTACCTAGCTATAGATAGACCGTAAGTAGCTGGCAGTTTTTCTAAATTTAATCTGTTAGAATCCGAACTAGTCAATGCTTGTGAATATTTCCACCACAAACTTCAGCGATTCTTTACATTCTTACTAACATTATTTCAGTACCCGAATTACATAACACGCTTTCACATAACAATCCGAAGAATTTTTAAGGAAATTTCTTATCCATTATTACTCCATAATGTTTGTAGTCCAAAACTCTAACCAGTCTTAAACCCAATTCCACAAAGACAAACATTAATGCCACATTACATAATGCATCATTAACGCTAATGATTTATTCATAAGTTTTTATTTTTATATGTAATTTTTATTTATTTTTAAATCCGAGTTGTTTTTATTTTCCTTATTTTTAGATTGTGTAATTGAAGTTTTTTTTTATTTTTTATTTGTTTGTTGTTTAACAGCCCTAAATTTTCTCTTATCTTGTAGCTTGCTGTAATGATTACTATATACATATTGATATACATACTTACACGTGCTATCTATAAGTCAACCATTTATGACGGGGATCGGAACTGTTTCTCCTAAACACAGGTTACTTTGTAACCTATCTAGTAGAACAGTACGGCACCCACTAACTAGATTAAGAAACGTATGCTTGTGCTTCATATTATATTACCTTGCCATGTAATCTAGTTCTAATTGAACAAACGTTATTATTATTATTATTTTATTTAATGTTTAAGGCGCTTATGGTGCTCGCTTTGTGTAACAAAAACTGTGACAGGTTGCCTCGTTTGATGATTCAAATCTAGTCTAATATTGCCTTCTGCAAACAAGTTAATGGAAGATTAGTGTTCTTCTTCTATTACCGTGTCGATAGCAATCTAAATACAGTCAGCCCAGAATTTGGCTACGAGCTTGGCACTTTCAGTAGCGTCCATCAACTGTAGCATGCAGACAACAGGACACGCTCGACACGCTGGATAAGATATTAAGTGCCCCATTGTTTGTGGAACAGCACCACATTTACACTCCAAGGCGGAGTCATCTGTGAATATCCACGTTAGCAGGTTCTCTTTAATTTACTTTAGTATTTAGTGACGGCTTTAAAAGTTAAAGTTCGTTTCTGCAACTGACTGTTACCAAGAGGTATCGTGTTAACCAGTTGTATAGGCCTAGGTGGAAGTAAAACGAGTGGACTGTATTTATAAAGGTTTATTCGGTGGTTCACAATGATCGCAGAATCAATGGGAACGTCCGAGCGCGGTCGTGTCGAACGTTGCAATGCCGGGAAGCTGTCGCGTCCCGGTCCCCGCGCCGTGCCGCGCCGCTTGTTGGCGACATCGTAGTGTTCGTTGGCTTTGTATTATGTGTGAACACCAGTAACTGGGTCGTAGAAGTCAGATACAGTCCCTCCATGCACAACAGACCACGGCAACCGTACCTTAACCCTTAATCGACCCGTTGCGGCTGTAACTATTAAGCCACGGACCCCTAGATTATCGCTTACGTTGTTAGGTTCCCGAATTGCGTAACACAGCCATGACATGATCATTATCCCATGCATTTCGCCAATCCAAACAACATACATTACGTGAATCTAGTTGTCAAGGAGCGGAACGTTCAAAACAAAAGCTGCAATGTTCAGTAAAATGGAAACTATTTAGGCACCTGACCCACCAGTAGCGAGAAGCGAGTAGAGCTAGCAACAAAAAAATTGTGACCAACCGAAGCTTTCTTTCCTTCTCCGTTTTCGGCCAATAAAACATGATTCGGCCTTTCGTTTTCGGTTTTAAACCAGCAGAAGCTTGAATTGTCGTCCGTCATTCAGCCTACTTCTTAAAGATCAGGTGACGTTCGGCTCACTTCGGGGTGAAACGAGCCCGCTCGTGGTTCACTCAGCTGACTTACTTAAATGGACGTAATTTCTTTTTGCAGTTATAAAGCGAGGTTATGTTGTATTTTTCTAAATCATTTAGGTACGGTCGGAAACGACTAAAAATGAGTTGGCGAGAAACGAGTGCGCGAGGGCGACGAGCTGGTATTCGTATGTACCAACCGTGAGTCTCTCAGCGAGAGTTCTGCCGGCCAAGCGAGCGTCGCTGAGCGATTCTTTTTGATAGCTCGTGTCGCTGCGAAAAACTAGTGGAGAGTTCTCGCCGACTAGTATGAATAGTTAGCAATAGACCCGATTACGGTGAACCAAACTTCTTGATCCGTATATATGTGGGTGTATTTGTATGTACATATTCTGTTCCTTCATATCTTCAAAACTCCTTATCATTATTTGATAAATGAGGTATCATTGAAAACGAATTGATCGTCTGCTGGCTATGTGACGTCACATGAATAATTAATATGGCGCTCACTTAGAGGACATAAAGTCATGAACAAAACATCAAATATCATGGCTTTCAGGTGAGAATATTTTCTTGTTTTTGCTTTTTAGAGCGTTATTTTTCAGTAGTCGTAGTTCAGAAAAAAGGTGTATTTCATTTTTGTTCCTCGATATCTCTGGTAATTTGTGAATTGATTTGGAAAATTCTTATTATCATGCTTTTATTAGCTACACCTGTATGTTTGTTTGTAAGCGTGTTTGTAACCGACTTCTTTGGACTTGATTTTGACCCACTACGGTCACATTTCATTTAAACTTTGTAGACTTATCGAGGACCGATGACAATTCAATAATTTCATAAATTTGTTCGATAATGTTTAAAAAACGCAAATACGCTGAATAATCACGCTTTTGTAGTTAGCAGAACTAAAAAAATAGAAAATAAATAATAGATTAAAAAACTAAAAAACACGCTTTATAAACCAAACTAAAAAAGCAGAGAATAATTTCAAAAAAGAGTGGGGTGCTTTTGAGGCATTTTTTATAACCAATTAATATCAAGCACTAGTTTTTTTAATGGATAGAGTATGCTTCAGGAGTGGTCCCATTTACATTTTATTAACTTTGGTTGGTTAGTTTTAAAGTTATTTTTCATTTTGTAGTGTTTCTATTGTAAATCGGGCGTCTGTTTTTGCCTTTTAAGCTTACTTTTTTAGTAATACGGGATCTAAAATCTTTTGAACCCTTCTTAGGCTAGAAAATCTTTGATAGCCAGTCGCTTCCTCTTTGTGGTGGAGCAGGTGCCTAACGTTGGCAACCGTTTTACGTAACGAGGGTAAATGTTTTGTTAGATTCCAGGGTTTTCAAGGTAACAACGACAATAAACGTGACCGGAACAACAATTGAAATCGAAACTTTTGTCCACTAAAACTGCGTTGTTCTTTCTTCAAAAGACCATTTCCGAAACTAATCCACATGGTCTTCATATTACGTTTAAGATTATGTCTGGACTTTAAAAGAGACAGTGACCTCTGAGTTTGTTTCGGCCTTTCCTCTCAGAGTAGTCAGATACGAAACGCCGACCTCATCTAGTTTAAAATATGATTGACGTGTAAAAGTGATTGTACAAACCTACTTACAGAAATAAAATCATTTATCAAACAAGTTAAAATCTTTCTAGGAACATAATGCTTGCAACCACCGAAATGGTAGGCAAACATGTATAGACATAGTGTACCCTGTGTATCATATTGCGCCAGTTATGGTATAAGTAGCTACTTAAGTAATAATCGCCGCACGGGTCGACCGACCAAAGAATCGAAGACGTGACATATACCAACCCGCATAGGGCAGTGGACGGCCTATTCCTCCTCACCGAGAGGAAGCCTGTGTCCCAGCAATTGGAACATTATGGGCTGATCATACTAAACCAACGAAGCAGTCTTTCGAGAAACTTCATCTCTTAACAATTTATAAACAGTTATGCAAACATACCAATAGGCTGCTAGCAGTAAACGAATGCGTTATCGTGGTAATAAAATCCAATAGTTTATTGGCTAGCAATTCGCACTTTGCATGATTACATCGACTGGTTTGTCAATAGTGTAAGGTTCAATAAAAGAATCAAAAAACTAAAGAAAAAGGTTGGCTGCACTGACCATGTTGAAGACGTAAGCAGGGGTTTTTTGGTGATGAGGTTGGCAACACGGCGGAGATAAGATGGTGGAAGCGAACGGTCGTCAGATCAAATAAGTTTTGGTTCGCAAATAAGTTTAGTTTTAAATACCAAATAAGTTTAGTTTTAAATACGACAATAAGTTTAGTTTTAAATACGACAATAAGTTTTGTAATTGTGTGAGGAGATAAGTTTTGGGAAAAATAAGTTTAGAGAATAATAAATAAGTTTTGAAGGTTAACTGTGGTTATTTCTGAGATATCCTAAATAGCGAAGTAAGACGTCTAAAAAATATGGCCTTGCACTGGGACATAGGCCTCCTCTCTTCGAGAGATATGGATTGTAATCTACCACGCGGGCCAAGTGTGGGTTGGTAGATGTCACATGTCTTCGAATTTTTGGTTCAATGACATGTCGCTGTCCTCACGATGTTTTCCTTCACCGTTTTTAGAGCAGTGGTGAAGAATCACTAAATTTGTATCCTGGGATCTAGAGAAGGACCAGCACCCTAATTGCGTAACTCACGATTAATCGTAATCTGTTTCGTGTTGAAACAGATGACTAATCCATTGCTTTATATGTTCGTAAAATGTGTCTGCTCAGCAACGTAAATAACGCAATGAATGTTGTTGAACTGTCAAAATGAAACAGATTATGATTAATCGTGAGTTACGCAATTAGGGTGCTGATCAGGCTACTTTTCATCCTAGATAGTATGAATAAAGTATTAGCTGATCCTAAACAACAACAGCTATTTCACTTACAAAATGTGGTTCAGTAACGGAGAGTTCCCGGATTTTAAAGGCCATTAAAGTTTGGGTGTATTTTCGGAGCGCATAAACTCTGTTTTGCACGCAGACAATAGCATTAATTAGAAAATGACGCACGGCCGTTATTGCATGAATCTATTTCTGTCAGCAATATGGATTCCATGTTGGTTTACGAGCTTCTAGCGTGGCGATGGTCTTCTCCTTCGTCGGTTCGATGATTCAAATTGTTGGTTTTTTTTTTTTTTTTTTTTTTTTTTTTTTTCTGGTTGGGAAATCATCAAATAACTTCTCCCGCTCTGGGTGGAGCGGGAGGGCGTGTCAGACTTTTACTGACTAAAACCCACCCGTGTTCCCTCAGTTGCCTGTGTGCCAGGGGCGGCGGTATCTCTTTCGAACAACCCGCACCCCCGGCAGGCATCGGCCCTTGCGGGCCCCTCTGTTGCTGCTGACATCTCTTTGAGGCGCGCGTGGAACACAACGCGCCGTCGACCCGGGCTTGGTCCTTACCGGACAGCGAGCTACCCATTACTCGCCGTCCGCAAGCCCGTGTTCAAATTGTTGGTTTGAAATAAGTTTCGACCAGAATTCAGCCACTTCGACAGCGTTATGGTTGGCCTGATGGCCTCGCAAAGGTCTTCCATAGTCTAGATGTTATTGCACAGAGAGCACGACAAGAGGTGGGGCATAGTTTGCGATATGGCTCCACAGTGGCACTGCATCTCATCGGAGTACCCCTACTCGACTTAGTTGTACCGGCAACAGCTAACCTGGCTTCTTAGTCGAAGGTGAGCCATAGCAGTTGGTGGCCTGCTGGAAGCCTTGCTGCTGGCTCAACGTAGTCAGCTGGAGGGGGGTGTTTGAGAAGCCACAGTTTCAATCGCGCCGTACTAGAGCTGCCGTCAAATAGTGGGATGGCCAAGGTTAGGGGAGGTCACTCTGAGGATAGTCTCCTCTGTAAAAATATCACCGTGAAGATTTGGGTGAATTAATCTTGAATTGCGGTGTCATTAGTGGAAGTCCCTAGCATCAGGTGGAATGTCAGCTAATCTTAAGTTTTCAGAGAGATTTTTACAGGAAGAAAGTTAGGTATACGTTTTTGGTACTGGTTCACAGGCCTCTTACATAATGCACCACGTAGACCCAATGCAAGTTGGTGGATTGATAATAATATATAGGGTGACTGGTAATTACTGACCGATATTTAAACACATGATTGTACTCATCATAACAAACAACTTTCCCAAAGAAACATTTTTTTTTTGTCTACGACCCCAATAGAATATTGAGTACCTAACAAGAATAATACACCATCAGCTGTAATTTAATTTAGTTACCTACAAACAAAAAAAGAAACCATTTTTACCATGCATTATTTTTTTTGTCATTAATTTACCACCGTACGGACCACGCCCGCACGCGCGGCTTCAAGCGACTCACAGCTGATAGCTATTGGGGTGATTCCGGGGACATGCGCTAATTAAATAAAAGAAATCGTTTCTTTGGGAAAGTTGTTTGTTATGATGTAGGTACAATCATGTGTTTAAATATCGGTCACTAATTACCAGTCACCCTAAATACAGGGTTATTGGAAAAACACCAACAACCTCTTAAGGGGAACCTAGTCGCGGGCTCGAACTCAATGATGGGCCTGGCTAAAAAGCACGTTGTCTTACGAGGCATCGTGTCCGACAGAGGTAGTATCAGTGATGAGCAGTTAGAAGCTAGTCTACACGCACAACGGAGTGAGATACAGGATCATTTATAGTAAAACAGGCGCGTAAAAAATTAAGAACAGTCCTTCGGAAGATCGGGTTTTATGAAAAAACCACTGCATAAATCAATGACCAGTAAAGTTTATTGAACTTTCGATATTTGAGCTTTGTCGGTACCGACTAGGTTTTGGATATTTTACACTTCTTTTATTACTTAAAAACGCCCAAAATTAGGTTAAATTAGCAAGAAAAACTAATCTTTGTTGGCTCCTAATTTTTTAACTGTTTTTTATTTTATTTTAGTATTCTGTTTCCGTACAGACAATATTAATAATGAGACAAAACCATACCATGTTTCATTTTTGATGTACATTGTCGAAAAGTGGAGTAATACGCTCCCGAAGTTCGTATGGGTAAAATGTGGACTAGATTCACCTTAAGAGGTCATTCTACTCATCATTATGAAAAACTTTTTCTATGAGACCAAACCAGAAACCTCGAAAAAAAAATCAGCTGTTCCCTACATTTTGATGAGTTATACGAAAATAAAATGCAAGGAACAGCTGATTTTTTAGTCGCGATTTCATGTTTGGTCCCATAGTAAAAGTTGTTCATAATGATGAGTACAATGACCTCTTAACAGGTTGTTGGTGTTTTTCCAATAACCCTGTATATGGTAACAAGGCCATATTTCGGCCATGGCGGCCAATCTCAAAAGAGACTAGCCTTCAGCGCGGGAGATATTATAGTGTACAAATGTGTGCGCAGACACAGGTGCACTCTCTCTTCCCTCACTTTCAGTGTGCAACACGACCGGAGAGAGAACGGGGGTTCTAAAAAGGCCACTTTGGCAGAATCATAATATCGAGGGGTGAAAGGCTATTTGTTTGAAGCGACGTTTTGCACGATATTGAGTTATAAACAGTATTGAGTTAGTAATTGGGTATATAACTCAATATCGTCCAAAATGTCGCTTCAAACAAATAGCCTTTCACCCCTCGATATGATAATGTTATGAATCAAATTTAAAATCGTGAAATGGTCACAAACTGACAATTCATAATATTATCTGCGTTGACAGCACGCAACTTATCTATTTGACAGTTTTGTATGGAAATTCGTAAAATTGTCACCAAATTATGAATTGCTTTATTAAAGTAAAATGTCAAATAGCACAATTATAGGGGAATTCAGGAAATGAATCACTTTTAGAGGAATTGCTTTATGTGGCCTTTTTAGACCCGCAGGTCGGACCGTCAGACCAACCGCTTAATGTGCTCTCCGAGACACGGGGGTTTCACACCGCCAACTTCCAAACTCCGGGCTGTTACTAAGAAATTCCTAATGGAATAACCCAATATCACTTTGCCCGACCCGGGAATCGAACCCAGGACCCCACGCTCAGCAGTCGCGCTCGGGACCGCGAGACCAATGGGACAGTTGATAATAATAGAATTGTATCGTATAAAAAGACGTCTTGCACCGACCCCAAATAAATTAGCATAAGCATATAGCTATTCATAGCCATACGGCAGGTAATGGAATCGAAAATGGCACGTTTTCAATTACTAATTTGCCTGCCCTCCAACCGCAGATAGCTGTCGGAAGAATAGAGGTCGTCTTTTCAATTTAAACTGACAACATTTTCGGGTTTTTGATTTGGGAAGCCTCTTTTTCTGCTGGGGTGTTTGTTGCGCCACTTCTTCTTCCCAGCTAAAGCACTAGGAAGTGGTGAAGGGCGGGCGTTTTGGGGGGACTGTCTTATGTAATTTTGACGTTCAAAAAGAGCTGAGTCTTAGCCTAGTTTGAATGAATGACTTTTGATTTTGATTTTTTATTTTAGAGGACTCTTTTGATAACATTGGTTTACGGTCGATCCGGCACGGAAGCTTAACGAACGGTTGTCAATAGCTATGCTGGACAGAAGGATAAAGAAGCGCGTTACCACTCGTTCGAGATTGGTACTGTTTTTTTTTATTTTATTTTATTGCTCTGGTAAAGAATGACTTCCAGAGCAATAAATTCAAAAACTGAAACCCGACTACTGAACAACCGCGATATAAAAATATTCATCATAAATCAAGAAAATTATTGCAATATTCTCATCTGAAAGTTGTGGTCGTATACCAAGTAGCTTTTTTTTTAAGACTTACGTCCTCTAGAGGGCGCCATATTCATTTTAATGTGACGTCAAATAGCCTATAACCAGCAGACGATCAAGACGCCTCCAACGATACCTCATCATCTACCTAGCCTTTTCCCAACTATGTTGGGGTCGGCTTCCAGTCTAACCGGATGCAGCTGAATACCAGTATTTTACATGGAGCGACTCCCTATCTGACCTCCACAACCCAGTTACTGGGTAACACGATTCCCCTTGGTAAGACTTTCGGGCTTCTGACGACCCGTAACGACTGTCAAAAATCCACGAAGGATAGCCGGGACCAACGGCTTAACGTGCTTTCCGCGGCACGGAGGAGTCTTGGTATGTAAAGATGGTCACCCATCCACGGACCAACCGCGGCAAGCGTAGCTTAACTTGATCGATAGACCCGTGCGGCTATTATTACTTCGCCACAAGCCCCAACGATACATCATTTGTCTAATTATGATATGGAGTTATGACGGAACAGATGAACATACATACACACTCACATACATGCCAGTCATAACCCTCCTTCTTGCATGCTGAAAATAGGTACCGCCGACCGTATGTCGGTCGTCGAACTGACACCAAATAAATTGGGATAAGGGTAGATAATGATGAAGCGCATTTTCACTCGTTCGAGTTTGGTTCTGCAGCACGTCTGCGAAATGGAGAACAGTCGTATGCTACATGAAAATAAAATAAATACCCATTATGAAGAATCCTGCCACAGCTAACAAAACAGTTGATAACCTTGAAACGGCTGAACCGATTTTTATAAAACATATCTAAGAACCACCGCTAGAAACCTACTTTCTTTAAATAAATAAAATATAATATTAAAAAAAAACTAAAAAACACGCTTCAAAAACCAAACTAAAAAATTTGAAAATAATTTAATTCTATTAAAAAGCGTGGGGTGCTGTTTGAGGTATTTTTATAATCAATTAATATCAAGCACCCCACGCTTTTTAATAGAATTAAATTATTTTCTAATTTTTTAGTTTGGTTTTTAAAGCGTGTTTTTCAGTTTTTTAAACTATTATTTATTTACTATTTTTTAGTTCTGCTTGCTTGAAAAGCGTGATTTTTTTTTTTGTTTTTTTTTTGTTTTTTGAATTGTCATCGGTCCTCGATAAGTCTACAAAGTTTCAATGAAATCTGACCGTTTGAAGTGGGTCAAAATAGCGCCCAAAGGAGTCGGTTACATACAAACAAACAAACATACAAGTGAAGCTAATATAAAGCGTGTAAAAACGGATCCAAACGGTTTACCCGTCATACAGACACACAGACACACATAGCGGTCAAACATAACACCCCTCTTTTTGCGTCGGGGGTTAAAAATTGATTCAAGGGAAGCAGGTGCCGATACCGAAGATTCAAAGGGCTCTTAAACAACAGAGGGGCCGGATCATAGCTTGGTTAAACCATATTCAAGATATGATCGCGCCAACGTCGTTTTGCATTGTAAATCTATCGATCGGCGAGGTTTTGTTGAATTTGGAAGCATGTATTTAGAGGGTAGATACCATATTTGGATCGAAATACCTTTCAACACTAATTTTCGCCGCGTGGTGCCGGACATAAAAGAATAGCACCATCCCATTTCTTCCCGTGGGTATGGAAGGCGACTAAGGGACTTACTAGAGAATGGGCAGCAGCGTTCTCTATGCATTTGACCACCATACTGCGATCGCCAACCCGCCTGCCAAGCGTGGCGATTATGGCAAATCCTCCTTTTGGGGGAGGCTTATGTCCAACAGTGGACGTGTTTCGGCTGATATGATAATGACGATTAATTTTTCGGCAATTTCGAAGCAATGATGGCTCATTGGTAATGGCGGCGACTTACAGAGTTGTAGGTCGTGGTAGTCGTGTAAATTATTTCATCATCACTGCTTTCAAAACGGTGAACGAAAACATCGTGAGTAAACCGGCATGTTCTAGAACCAAAAATTCGGGGACATGTCGGACCACGTGGTGGATTACAGCCCACTCCCTCTCACAGAGAGGAGGCCTGTGTCCCAGCAGTGGGAACATTATAGTCTAATTACGCTATGTTATGGATGCGGAAGGTGGAGAACTGGCTATTGTGGCGTTACTTATGATAAGCCTACGTCCAGCAGGTAACAGCTAAGTATAGGCGCGTAGTTATTTGATTGATTCAATAGGGTATTTCACTCTGTATGAGAAGAAATCTAAAAATATATTATTGAGATAGCTTAGGCAAAATTCAGTCGAAAAATGTTAGTTTTAGTTCATCAAACAACAAAAAATGATTAAAATACAATTTAAAGATTTCAGTTTTTAAAATCTATTTTTGAACACAATGAAATAGTAGCCGCTATGTTATTACGTCATACGGCATGTCAACTGAGCAACTTTGTACTCTTATTATTTTCGTAGCCAAAGTAATTTTTATTATATATATATAAATAATATTTTGCAATCAGGAACAGCAAACCAACGATAAGTAGAAAAATAACTCATTTTTTTTATTAAAAACAATTGTCTTATAAAATATCAGCGCATTTGTTTATATAGCAAACTGACGTCATACCCACAGAGCAATATGGCGTCCACTGCGTCCAGCGGTTTCGTCAAATTACGCGCAAAATTTGAAAATGTAACATTTAAATGCATTTTTATGGCACTAATCGATTCAATAAATAAAATGTGTTTTTGTTAGTGATTTATTAGCACTCTAGAATCTAATCAAGACACTTTGAAAAAAATGAGTGTAAAACCCTATTATTAAATCAAAAGCTATGTATCATTCAAAGTAGGGCTGAGACCTTTTTGAACGTCAAAATTGCAAAAAACGCCCACCCTTCACCAGTTTCCTAGTGCTTTAGCTTGGAAGAAGAAGTGGAGCAAAAAGATCCCCAGCAGTACAGCTGTCTGTACAGTTACAAGAACTTGAATTTAGAGCTGTAGAAAAAACATCCAGAAAGTTGGCAGTGACTAAGTTTGAGAACCTGTGCTATAGAGATATTTAGGATAGCCGCCTATTAAGGAGAATCTAGTCACGGGCTCGAACTCACTGGTGGGCCTGGCTAAAAAGCACGCTGTCTCATCAGGCATCATGTCCGAGTCCGACAGAGGCAGTATCAGTGATGAGTAGTTAGACGCTGGTCTACACGCACAACGTTATTGAATGAGATGCAGGATCATTTATAGTAAAACAGGCGCGTAAAAAATTTAGAGAAGTCCTACGTTAGATCGGGTTTTATGAAAAAACCACTGCATAAACCAATGACCAATAAAGTTTATTGAACTTTTCGATATTTGAGCTTTGTCGGTACCGACTAGGTTTTGGATATTTTACACATAACCACGCCCACAGTTAGGTTAAATTGGCAAGAAAAACGAATCTTTGTTCGCTTCTAACCTTTTAATGGCTTTTTATTTTAGTTTTCTATTTCCGTACAGACAATATTAATAATTAGACAAAACCATACCATATTTAATTTTAGATGTACATTGCCGAACAGTGGAGTAATACACTCCCGAAGTTTGTATGGAAAAAATGTCGACTAGCTTCACCTAAGTATGTATTGTAAACGATTGTGGACCGTCATTATGTAGGTTATGTAAGTAAGATATTTGTGCCAGCAGCGAGGATTAGTCGGATAGTAAATAGGAGCGAAAACTAATAGGGGTTCAGCCATTAACATGAAAATAATCGCCGGCAAAGCAAAAATAATGGGCGTTAGAGACCTATAGCTAATCCGGTTGCTTTTAAAATGGCTACCCAGCCAGCAGAGAGTTGAAGGATTTGTCAATGTTGTTTTCCATACTCGACAGACCCACTTCTCCTTCTTACCTGACTTCCTAGGTTCAATACTTGTGCTCTGCGCATACTAAAAACCTTCGTTCAGCCAATGATCGTCTCCTACGATGTCCTTCTCACCGCGCTGGTTTCATTCAATCTTCTTTCTTTGTCCAAGCGGTGTTTCTTTGGAATGCGCTCTCAGGATGGCAACCGGTCGGTTATCGGTTAAGTGAAGGCACGTGAGCATATTCGTAAGAAGTTGGCAGAATCATCGCAGCGCTGAATTACTGGATTCGTTTTCTCCTCTACCAATCGTTATTTCTCAAGACAAAGTTTATTTTCGTTTTATATATGTATGTATGTATCTACGTATTAGTATGTATTATTTTTCGAGTTCATTATCCCGTAAATTGCACCTGCCATGTTTTGTCTCGGCATCACCCTTTGGTTGACTGGTAGAAAATACGGCGTTAAGTCCGCCTTTGTAACTACAGTATTTTTTACTTGTGCATTAAGTTTTAATAAATAAATAAATATATATGGGCATTTCTCTGTAAGCTCGTACAGGTCCCATACAAATGCTGTCCTGGTAATTTTTTTTAACATTTGCCAAAAAACTGGGTTCTATTTCGAAGAAAATTAACTATTATTTTAGTTAAATAAGGAGGCCCACTGAATTTATACGTATTTCTTGAGTTATTAGCGATTTTCCAAAAAATCATGACAGGGGACTGTTTGAGGCATCAGGGGACTGTTTTGATCGTGACAGAGGACGTGTTGTACTTAGAAAAAAGTCATTTTACATTAATCAATCATTTATTATTTTTATTGCATATTTGCGCATCAATAATCAACAAAGTTTCTTTTGAAAAAATCAACAGAAAACATAACTTCCCCCTTAAACATTCATATCAAAAATTAACCTTATGTAATAGAAACATTTTGTACTCACTGAGACCAACATAGTCTTATTATTATAATATCAATCAGATAATGCTTTATGCAGTATTCATTGAAATACTTACTATTATTAAAATTATTATCTCCTTTATTTCAATAATTACATATGAATTACATTTTTAAATATTAGAATATAAAATATATAATAACATTTAAAAATAAAAAAAATAGTAGCCCACCGTTATCGGGAACAGGGTCCAAGATAGAGAAAGGAACCTCCTAACAATGCGAGCCCTGTCCAGGAGTACCGCTTTCTGGGTCAAGCCCTTGATCCAGCTGCCCAACGAGAGCCACCTTAGGTTTTGGTCGAGGCTCTTTGCTATCAAACCATTGGCTGTTATGACTATCGGTACAATGATCGCTGAGTCCACATCCCACATGTCGACAACCTCTCGAGCCAAGTCAAGGTACTTGATTTGTTTATCTTTCTCGACTTTTACGAGGTTCCCGTCATGCAGGACCGTTATGTCAACGATCATTGCACGCCGGTCTGATTGATCCACCACCACTATATCATGCTTATTGGCAACAATAGTCCTGTCAGTGATGATGGATCGATCACAGTACAGTGTGATATGTCCATTTTCGAGAACTGGGTCGGGCACATACCTGTAGTACGGCACTTCCGATTCCATAAGGCTGTATTTCAGAGCTAGACCTATACAAGTACTCTTCGATAGCTAGATAAGGTATTTTACACCGTTTAGCTACAAACAACAACAACTTTTTTTAAGATTTGTCTCTTTGGTACGTTTAATTGTGGAATAATTTTCTTTCAACTGCTTAGTAATGACGTCGCCAAACAACGCTTTCTTGACTACTTCTTTTGTTTGCTCAGGCTCGTCGAACATTTTCAATATCTTTATCTTAGGTGTTTCTTGAACGTTCTTTTTGTTTTTACTTTCAAATCTCGCTAATCTTTTTCTGGTCAGCTGTGGTGGCATCTTTACTTTCCATGAGCAACTTTACCAATGAGAACTGAATTTAAATTTCTCTCGATAACTAAAATTTGTTGGCGCCATTTAATATCCAACCGTTACAGAAGAAGCATAATCTACTATTTGTAACAAATTTTTAGTAATGGAGACATATTTTAATACAGTGCTCATTGGTAAAGTTGCTCATGAAAAGTAAAGATGCCACAGCTGACGGTACTCCTCAAGTTTCTCTTTAATCGTGCGATCTTTTCATTTCTTTCCCTGTTAAACTTCTTTCGTCGCTTTGTGGCTTCTTTTTTCTTTGCTGTAGACTAGCACTGGAAACTGCTGGGCTTGGAGCTGGAGATATTTGAACTGGAACTGGAGTGGAGGGTCTTGAAGGCGGAGTATCTACTTCTGGATCTGATAACGATCTACTCGTATTATCATGTATTATGTGTAAAGGTAAAGGAAAATAATGCGAAGCAATGATACCTTGATGATTCTAACATTAATAAAACAGACTAGCGGATAAATTTACACAAACAATACATAAAAATAATAACCAATACGCAAAATACACAGTCCCCTGTTGTGTAGGACAGTCCCCTACTGCATTTTTGGCAGAGGACTGTTGCCAGGGGACTGTGTATTTCGGTTAAATTTCTAAATTTTTATAAAACTGATGTTAAATAGTTTTTTAAGAACCTACCGATCAATTTAGACATAAATAATAAAACAATAAATTGTATATGGAAATAGTTAAAGTAATTAACATAAATATTATTACTTACCAGAGGACTGTGCGTGGTAACGGTCCAAAGGCGTTTTCACCTCACAAATGACGCTCTGACACTGAACAAAATGGTGTGTCGCCGCCGCATTTGGCAAGGTTGCCAACTACACAACAATTGCGTTTCGTTTCACTCAAAAACACGTTTGTAAACATTACAGTTTTTTTTAAATGTGGCTTTAAATTTTTGGCAGGGGACTGTATAGAAATTCTGGGGACAAAGTTTACAGGACTTTACTAAATAAATAAAATAAGTAATGAGACCTTGTTTTACGAAAATAATATAATTTAATTATTTTAATTTATGATATTATCTGTCAAATGTATGTAGTTTCAATAACTTCTTCGTAAATCTCATTTCTAGGTAAGAAAACAGTGATAGGGACAGCCAGGGGACTGTGTTTTTAGAGCTTCTATCACGTCTAGCAAAAAACTTAAAATAGTTATGGCTATAAAAACAATGGGCCCGTAAAGTTTCGGGGTTAAAGTTTCATTACGAGTGATTTTTTTTAAAATAATTAAATTACTTTTTGAAAAAATCGGTTGGGACAGCCGATTACGAGCTTACAGAGAAACACCCATATATACAACGTGTAACGGAAAGGGTATAGACATACCAAGGGGCACGGCTTCTTTGGGTGATATCAAACGATATTGGAAGGGTTTTTTAATCCTATCTCTACACGTTCGGAAGTTATGACAATTTTTAATACATTGATAGCAGAAACCAAATCATCAAATTGAAATAAACACATCACTTGGAAGAGATTCATCGTGATATTGGCAAGTAACGTGGAAAGTTATTGACCTACGTAGTGCGATGACACGTTTTTTTATGATATGAATTTAAGAAACATGAAATCGAAAATTTGGTTTCAATTCTTAGAGTATTTCATTTTGAGCTGAAACTATGAATAGTGATACTATACCAGCTGTTATCTTTAGTGCTTAAAGATAGCAATAGGGTTTCTGTTACACCCTGTATAAGAAGAAGTGGCGGAACGGAACTAACTGCCTAGAAGTAGGTACATGAAGACCCAGCTCCCGTAATTCGGAAACCGTTCAGACAACCAATGGATAAAGAATGTACCCATCTATTATTATAAATACCTTCAATGGTACACATAATCTTGTTTACAAATCTCCAACTCAAATGGAGGTGTATCTGTTTAGCATAATGTGTTGTTGCGAGAATTTATACGATGAATTTCTACGTGATTTTCTCAGGGATTCCCTCGAGGGGTGAACACCCTGTTAAATGGATTGTGTTATTAATACATCAGTATTATTTGGAGTCCTATGGAACCGTAATAATTTATGGACCTTCTCGGGAACCGTGAAAAGTATAAATTATGGACTGTCTTCTTCTTTCGTCTTGAAACGATGGCATGAGATTTTTAACCATGCCGTGGTAAAAATATTAGCTACGCAGCAAAGTGGTGGCATGGCTGACTGCTCAGGGTACGTTGGATTTGATACATTTAAGCCTCGTATGCGTGGGCATCATCGGGCGACGTCGATCACCATCGTTAGACGCGAAGAAAATTTCGACATGGTCCTAATAAAAATCTACGCTTTTAGGACCTGTGTCTAGAGAAGGCGAACATGATATTACATTAAAGGTATGATAGCAATAGTTAGGCAGCTGGATCGGGGACATGTTTCAGAAAGCGGTACTTCTGGAGGTTCCTCTCTCTGGAGCCGTGACCGGCGAAAGTTTGACTGTTCTCGACACCGGTGGGCTGTTATACCTACCAATACTATAAATGCGAAAGTAACTCTGTCTGTCTGTTACGTTTCACGCCTAAACCGATGAACCGACCGTCGCGAAATTTGGCTGAGATATAGCCTAGGGTATGGAGAAGGACATAGGCTACTTTCGACAGCCGACATCCACGCGGGCGGAACAGCAGGTAAAAGCTACTTTTTAAAATATATTTATAAATGTTTTTAACCGACTTCCAAAAGGAGGAGGTTCTCAATTCGTCGGAACCTTTTTTTTTTCTTTTTTTTTATGTATGTTCCCCGATTACTCGAAGATGGCTGGACCGATTTGGATATTTTTTTTTTTTGTTTGAAAGGGTATACTTCCCAGGTGGTCCCATGATCATCAAGTCAGGATCTGATGATGGGATCCTGGAGAAATAGAGAGAACTCTTCAAATTTTATAGGCACACTTGAAGCAATTTGTGTAGTTTTTGAAAGAGTACTTTCTCGGAGTGGTTCCATTTCAATTTGGTGAAGACCTGATGAAGAACTTCGGAGATAGGCAACGGAACTCCTCAATAAATGATAGCAAATGGACAGGGATTGCTGAAATCTCATGTCTGTCAATTGTTTACGCCAGTTAATAACATAACATCACGCCGGTACGCTGTGAAGGGGTAAGCACATGTGAACCACTAAAAAGTGAAAAATAAAAAACTTTTTTCAAAAAAATAAACAACCGACTTCCAAAAAAACACTAAAAAGTGAAAAATAACTTTAATTTCGGAAGGCGGTGACAAAAAATTAAAATACATATCCAAAGTCACCGACTTCCGAAATTAAAGTTATTTTTCACTTTTTAGTGTTTTTTTGGAAGTCGGTTGTTTATTTTTTTGAAAAAAGTTTTTTTACATTCAAATATTTACAAAATCATTTATATGGATATAGAATAGAGGATATAATCGTTTTATCGTCCTACTGTCTGCTAAGACCAAGTAACTGCAATCACCAACACACTGATTATGGAATTATTATTATTGACTAGATGTTGGGGACCCTATTTCAACATTGGATGTTAAATTAAGGTAATCGTTTAAGTGATGATAAATTTAACATAGCAAAAATAATGACAAGAATATTATTCGGATATTCATGGGTATACCCAGGTTTAGGCCCTAGGGGGGGGGGGGGGGAGGGGTGTCTCAACCTAAGGTAGGTGGATCATCATTTCTTTAAGTACTTAGTCTTATGTATTTGGTAAGAAATTTTTTAGATAAATTTATGAGAGAGTAAGGGCCCAGGGCTGGTAGTCCAGTTTCAGAGGAAGGGCAGCTACCTTCCCCGGTTTGTTAGCCGATGAGGACATTTAGCATATCATCACAAATATTTACACCCAGAGATGTATCGGCTACATACATTTAACCGAATATGATAAAGCTCCATGTAAAAGCCATTACCACTGTTATGTGATAAAACCAGACTAGTGTCACTAAGAAGTATAGTAAACTAGCTTTTGCCCGCAGCTCCGTCCGCGTGGATGTCGGTCATCGCGTAAAAAAGTAGCCTTTGACTTTCTCCATAATCAAAGCTATATCACTGCCAAATTTCATGACGATCGGTTCAGCGGTTTAGGCGTGAAAGCGTAATAGGTAAAACGGGCTGTTGTCCGCAACTCTACGTCAAAGCGCATATTTTGCGTACGGATGAGAGAATCAGTCAATCGATTCACCCCAGCTCCTCGAGAAAGGTCAGCAACGTCTTGGTGTTGCTGACAATCTCACGTAGGGTACCTGGGTTACCGAAGTAATTTGCCCTGTAATTAGCGACCACCGGACAGTTTAACAGCACATGACCCGCTGTCTCGTCGTACTCCACACAGGCCCTGCACAGCGGATTGTCTGTTAGCCCTATGACAAAGAGATGTTTCGTGAGGTGGGCATCGAACGCAGGAAATGCTTCCTTAGCCTGGCTGCACTCATAAATGTGAGAGTTACTTTTGCATTTTTGATATTAGGAGGGATTAGCATGCATGGGCTTGTAATACCAGGCAGACAGGTGTAGGTGTAGCTGTAGCACGTAGCCTCACGTTACACCAGTTATGTTTAAGTCTCATGTAATTAGGGGGCGACTTTATTGCCATCTACCAACCTAAGTTAATTGAAATTGAACTTCTGATGCTAGTTGACTACAAGAAGCTTTAAATAATATTGTTGATCTTTTGTCTACAAACTCAATATTGTAGTTCCCAACCGTCCCAGTAAAGTGGCAAACTTAATATCTATGTTTATAATTAGTAGGAAGTAGTTTAAGATAGCGTAGAATTTGTTAATTAATGAAAATTATAATTGTTAAATAATTTGTAAGTTAAGTTACATTTGGTGATAATGTACTTATTTTTGTCCATCAGACAAATGTTTAGGAAAAGCTGTAATTTTATGGTTTATAGGAAACCAATGTGTTATGCAATTCTATTTGGCAGAGTTGCTTAATAAATATTTATGAGAGTGGTAAATAATAATGCCTCTACAATTATTGTGGATGGATAAAACATAATCTGTGCAATGATTTAAAAATACAAACAGCATTTTTTGTTGTTAAATAAACTCATTGCACAATCAGGCTGAATAAAAATTCCTTGGCAATTATCCACATAAAGTGACTTACCTTTGTTTACAAACATTGTAGTAGCTAAAATAAAATATTTCAGCAATTTATGTAATTCCTAAGGGAATTGTGCATTAAGATTTGCCTGAAATATAATATTGAGTAATCCACTTACCAGTATAAGATGTGGAACTGTAGGAATCGGCAGAAGATGCCGATAGTGATCTGCTTCTGTATCGCGCGGATTTTTTCAAAGCGCCCGATTTCCCGCGCTGGCCCTCGAATTTTCCGGCAGCTGCACCAGCCTCGGTGTTCGCGCCACGCACCTGACCGGGGTCCGTCACAGGACTATCACTCGGTACATTAGCGGCTGCAACACTTTCTTTCCTATTCGAATTCGAATTCAACTGATTCGGTTCTCCATGACCGTCAGACATATTTGAATTTTATATTTTTTAAATACTTTTTTCTAAAATAATTCAATTAGAATTTACGGTTTTCTTTATTAAAACCTCTTTACAATTTTACACTGAATTTTTAATGATTTTTTCCTATAGTCGCACTCAAGAACGGTGAAATAAAAATATCAATAATAAAAACAGCAGTACAAACAACCGCAGTGGCGATTAAAATAAATTTGAAGATTGGGGGAGCACTTCGCGGTATAAAAATAAATTCATAAGGTAGTATGACGTTCTTTTGTTATCGGTAAAGTCATGAAAAACTAAAAAATTAAATAGAACAGATAGAAAATACAATTTCTTCAGTTATCCACCCGAGCAAAAACGCGCACCCCTCTTCCATGCTTCACCCCCGAAACTGAAATGTCATTTTTTCGATCGGCATTCAGCCAGGGATTGCGTTAGGACGTTGACGAAAAACCGTAAAGAAAATGACTTAATTTTTATGTTCCGATTATTGAGAATGAGAATAGGGTGTTTACTCTATATGAGAAAAAATCTAAAAATTTATTATTGAGATAGCTTAGGCAAAATGCAGTCGGAAAATGTTCGTTTTAGTTCATGAAACAACAAAAACTGATTGAAATACAATTTAAAGATTTCAGTTTTTGTATCTGTTTTTGAATACCATGAAATAGTAGCCGCCTTATTATTACGTCATACGGCATGTCAACTGAGCAACTTTGTACTTTTATTATTTTCGAAACCAAAGTAATTTTTATTTAAATAACATTTTGCATTCAGAAACAGCAAACCAACGATAAGAAGAAAAATAACTCATTACAAACAAATGAGTTATTTTTTTTATTACTAACAATTGTCTTATAAAATAACAGTGCATTTGTTTAAATAGCAAAACGTCATACCCACAGAGCAATATGGCATCCACTGCGTCCAGCGTTTTCGTCTATGTACGCGCGAAATTTGAAAATGGAAAATTTAAATGCATGTTTATGGCACTAATCGATTAAATAAAAATGTTTTTTAGTGGTTTATTAGCACTTTAGAATCTAATTAAGACATTTTTCAAAAAATTAGTGTAATACCCTATTCCGAGAATGATAAAATTTAACGATCTTGAGTAATGTCATATGAAACCCTAAAAAAATATGAGTAGCCGCTTTGCCTTGAATCACATCTTGGTGCAAAAATTATTACGAATATCGGCTACTAAAACAAATGCATTACGCAATACTTAACTATTAATATTAAAATTACAAAGACCAACCCTCTTTTTAGTTTACAGCGCACCTCTTTCATTTTGTGTTGCACATACTTTGAATGAGCAACCGGTTTTACCGGTTTTTAGTCTGTGAACGTTTTATTGAGAAACTCCTACGCCCATCACTAAACTCGCCAATATGGAAGTGAAATGTATGTCAACTACTGCGCGACCAAACAACTAGGAAATAAATAACTCAAAAATACTTTCTAATATTAAACTTGGTGAGTAAATATTTACAAAATCAATACTTTTACTATTGTTTCACAAATTTCACTGAAAATCATCAATTTTTTTGCACCGTTCACAAATGGAAATGTACCCGATAATCGTCATCATAGCATTCGCCGGCGAACAAAGATATTTTCAAAAGATACATAGCATATAAAATATTTAAATCACATTCAAAAGCGTTGTAAACAGATCCTTTTCAACATATCCGTCGAGTTTTCATTGATGGTTTTCCTGTATATTTTTGAAAACATGCATGTGTGACATATTACAGTTGTCATCATGTTTACATGTCATGCATTTTATTATTTTACGTATTTAATGTAGAGGAAAGGTGTTGGAGCGTGTTTAATTATCTTAACAAGCGTCATATTGTGTAAAGTTAAGTGATAATGTTGTGTAAATAGTTGTTTTCGAGATATTGAGCCAAGGCTGAAAATCTCGCTAATAAATTGAACACACGCTTTGACATGTGCAGTTTAGTTTTTTTTTCCAATTCATGTCAATGTATAGTGTCGTCAATTCATCATTCAGCTTAGGACTTTATTTTTTTGTGTATTTATTTACTTTGGAATTCAGCACACAAGTACAAATACTCTTCAGAACACTTACTCAAATGTTTGAATGAAAGAATTACAGGAATGTATAAGCTACCTATTATCTTGTGTAGTTATAATAATTTTAACATGAGCATTCAGCTACCAATCTTACCTAGGGGTATTGTGTTACCAAGTAACTAGTGGGTTGTGGAGGTCAAATAGGCATTCGCTCCATGTAAAGTACTGATCTTCAGCAACATGTGGTGAGACTGGAAGCTGACCTTAACATAGTAAAGAAAAGGCAGATAAATATGAGGATCTATTTACCTATTGCATCTTAATTGCATGTCATAAAATGTGCCATCTGTATTTCACACAATAACACCATATCTGACTGGCAAAGAGGTCATAATTCTACAGGGTTGCAGGGACATCGACGTGCAACCTGTGACCATATATTCAACACATGATTCTGAACATACTGAGTCGTTTCTTTTTGTAAATTAGCTGTTTCATACATTTTGACCGCATACATATTGCACTTTTCTATAAAACAGCAGTTTTTTTGTTCCATGACTGATGAAAAAAAATGTATACTATGCACATCTAGAATCGTAATATTCTGAATGTATGGTTGCAGTTAGATCTTCAAAGTCCCTGCCAGGCTTTTATTATGTCCCCAAGTATTATATTTTTATACAACTGTGGAAAGCTTTAAAAAAAAGATGGTGTTAACTTGCATAAGATCACATAATGATATAAAACGTTATGCCCTACCATTACTAAATCATTTTCTTACTAAAACATTGTGCTTATTAAAACACATTGAACGCACAATACTTCTTTTAATTGCAGTTTACAATTTGTGTGTTAAAATTTAATAGTAAAAACACTGGACTACGGCCATATCACATTTTATTCCAATCCCCAACACGAAACTCATACAGAAACTCACACAAGATCTTACGAAGCTAATACTATCTGTTTTTCCTTCGTTCCCAGATTTCCATGGATCTGAAAAAGGTATCATGTTTTATGTTTTTTCTCACACCATTTCATATAGGTACCAATCATCATTCTCCTGCCCTTATCCCAATCTATTTGGGATCAGCGCAACACGTGTCTTTTTCTATCATACTTCTTGGCTAGCTATCATCTAGGTAATCACTCCTTGTAGCTGAATCATCTTTCACACAGTCCATCCATCGTAACTTACAAGAAAAATTTTCGTGTGAGTAGAAGTTGTTCATGTGTGTAGTTTCTATTAAATTTGCCTTATATGTATTTGCAAGTTCAGTAAATAACATTCCAGGAAGGCGGAGAAAGATATTTACTGAACTTTATCCCAATTTATGTGTGGTCAGCTCAGCATGACATGCAGCTATGTGCCGTCATCTCATTAGTAACCCCCTTTCGAGCTATATCATCCACACAATTCATCCAGCATTTCTTTGGTCTTCACCAACTCATATAGCTTGTGGTCTCTGTATCGTACTGGTAAAAAATGCCTGTGGCATTATCTCCGCCTCAGTACATTTGTGTGTCATAATCACTACAACATGTTATAAAACAGAGACCCCTGCCTCGCCTGCCTCTCTGTTCGCGTTAAACTCAAAAACTACTTAATGGATTTGCATGCGGTTTCTACCAATAGACGGAGTGATTTATGAGGAAGGATTCGGTGTATAATTTTTTAAGGCTTCGTGGTTAACGCGGCTGCAGCCGCCGGCAAAAAATAGTATTAAATAAATAAATATAGCCATCCACAATCAAATTCCCCATCTCTTCCCGTGGGTGTCGTAGAAGGCGACTAAGGGACTTACTAGAGAATGGGCAGCAGCGTTCGCTATGCATTTTACCACCATACTGCGATCGCGAACCCGCCTGCCAAGCGTGGCGATTATGGCAAAACCCCCTTTTGGGGGAGGCCTATGTCCAGCAGTGGACGTCTATCGGCTGCAATGATAATGATGATGTTCCCCAGTCATATTCAAAACTTTATTTCCAAGATGTTTTTCATCGGGATGTAGTATCAGATTGCATGTTAATCAAAATCATCTGCCTGGCTTTTTCCCAACGTTTGTTCTTCGGATGCAGCTGAACAAAATGAAATTCAAAAGTCATTTATTCAAACTAGGCTTAAAGTCAGCTCTTTTTGAACGTCAAAATTACACAAGACGATGTGACACTTTTATTCTAAATCAACATTAGTACCAATTCCATTGTTGCCATCTTGTGGCTAAGCAATAGCAGCCGGACGGGTCGACGAATCAGGTTAAGCTACGATTGCCGCGGTTGGCTTGTGGATGGGGGACCATCTTTACATACCAAGGCCCCTCCGTGCCCCGGAAAGCACGTTAAGCCGTTGGTCCCAGCTGTACATTCGTGGATCTTTGACAGTCGGTACAGGTCGTCAGAAGCCCGAAAATCTGACAACCAGTCTTACCAAGGTGTATAGTATTTCCCAGTAACTGGGTGGTGGAGCTCAGATAGGCACTCGCTCCATGTAAAATACCAGTATTCGGCTACATCCGGTTAGACTGGAAGCTAACCCCAACAAAGATGGGAAAATGTTAGGCAGCTGATGATGACCAGTGTTGCCACCAACTTACCTGCACCCTTACTCTGCCTACTCCTTAAAAAAATTAACTCAGCCTATCGGAGTCCACTGTTGGACGTGGGACTCTCCCAGGCTGCGCCAGAACACACTGTTATCCGCCTTCCGCAAGTCTGTCCTAGCTCTCCCAGCCTTTCTCTGCCTACCCCTTAAGAAGCGATTTATACCGTGATTATACAGTCAATGCCTCGTTCAACCTTGATTTAATCCCCAAGATTATGTATGAATATCTGAAATAATAACAATAGTTTAAGACTGAAATTCCATGAGCTCTTAGATACGTAATGTATGATAATTTATTATAATAATAAAAACGACTGCAATGGCTCGTGACGTCACGCCTTTATTTCGTAAAAGATTAGACGAATTTATTATCTTTGAAATGAGCTAACAGTTTCTTGCAATTTAATCTTTTTGAGCGGTAAAATTTATTATCTAATTCGAAATCGAAGATATCAAAATCGTTTAAAATATCATTATTATGTAGTATAATTCTTTTAATCTATCCTGTGGAGGCTGAAGAACCAAATAAACCTAGATCATAAGGCAAAGTCCATAGAAATGTCTGCGGAATTTTATAGATTTTACGAGATTGGTGTCTAAAATGAAGTGGTCTTTTGAGAAAACAACCACACAGATTGAGTGGACCTGTGGTCTGAGACAAAACACATTTCTGTTAGCATTCACGCCCAACGCTACGCCAAAATGTATGGGAATGACATTACCTGCGGAAACGTTACGTCCGTCGTGTCCTTTCCGCGTTGTGTGATTCCGAAATGTGTTTTGTTTAGGCCTGCTGTCCAGTCACTGCACGCATTTGGCAGTAACTAGCTTTTGCCCGTGGTTCCGCCCGCGTGGATGTCAGTTATCGCGTATAAAAGTAGCCTATGTCCTTCTCCATATCCCGGGCTATACCTCTGCCAAATTTAATGACGATCGGTTCAGCGGTTTAGGTGTGAAAGCGTAGCAAACAGACGGAGTTACTTTCGCATTTATGATGTAAGTAGGAATTAGTAGGGATAGATAACGTGTGTCATCGATTCTTGATAGTCATACAGTGTGTTTTTAAAATAGCATGAAGTTACAAAACTCCACGTTGCTAAGCTACTGCACAATGACTCATGGAACGACCACTTGTTGCTAAGAAAACAATCACACGTGTTCGTTTTGGACGTAGACCAGTGGCGAAAGCACCATATAACACGATTCCTACCGGCTTCCCTTCGGGGATTCGCATCGGCAACTACGCTATTGAAAAATGGCACATCAATAGTGGCTACTATTGTTAAAAAATATAGTTACACTACGGGTATTTAATTCACCATAACATTCAAACAAAAAAAACGGTTATTTTTAGCTTTGTATAATAACAAAGTTTTAAACTAACCTGGCGCCAAAACGTATCGGGAACTAAAAATTTATACAACAGCGATCCCGTAATGTTGTCAGATTAGGTCACGTGGCACCGCTTGTTATGGACGAGAGCAAGCCCGTGTACAACGGGTTATAACATGACAGAAACAGATATAGAAAAATGCGTCAGCGAGAACGAGATGGTTTTCAGCTGTTCAATTTTGTGTTATTTAATTCTTTACGTTCCTATATTAATTTTAGAATAAAAGTAAGTATTCTTTATTGATAAGTCAGTAAGTTAAAGCCGACCTCGCTTCAGCTTCTCTTTTATAAACATTGACACCTCGCCACTGGTGTACACCATCCATCAAACCATCTAGCATTCCATTTCGTGTGCCGATTACGTCACGGAACTGAATAAACCATTTGTTAGGTAAGGAGCAGTGGTGACTCATTGGTAAAGGCCGGGACTTAAGTTCGAACTCAGATTGGCTATTTACTCTTTGTAATTTATTTAATTACCAGTGCTCTCAAAACGTTGAAGGGAAACACAGTGAGGAAACCGGCATGTCCTGTTACCGAAAATTTGAAGACATGTCACATCTACCAACCCGCACTGGGCTCGCGTGGTGGATTACGGCCCACTCCCTTTCGAAGAGAGAAGGCTTGTGTCCTAGCAGTCGGAACATTATATGGTGTTATTGCTAGGCAAAATGTTACTTTTTAACATGGAGTCACAGCAAAAGACTGCCTTATATTGTCCCATTTAATAAGCGATTTATAAAACCACACTTTTTTTTACAACTTTACAACTTGGACCAAGTTTGTGGAAAACACACTTGGTCCAAATTGTGCAAAACGAACCAAATCTCTCAATAATTCCGATAATAACGTATTAGAATAATAAATTTAAATCAAAACTCAGAATATTTCGTTTAATTAAACCAACTACAGACACTTTTTAACTGTCGGTCAGTTTAAAAGATGAAGCTAGTTGCCAATTCAAAAGCTTAGTAGTGTCCTATGAAGAAGAACGGACAAGAAACTCCATGGACACTCTTTTAAAACAAAATATTGGCTACATTATTCATATTGAAATTATACATGTAAGAAAGATCTGTTCTTTCCTATCGCAAGTACGCTGGAAGAGATTTCTTTAGAAATAAGCATCACCTTTGTACCTATTTACTGTTCTTTTCTTGTCTGTTTATCATCATCATCATATCAGCCGAAAGACGTCCACTGCTGGACATAAGCCTCCCTAAACAGGGGGGATTTGCCATAATCGCCACGCTTGGCAGGCGGGTTGGCGATCGCAGTATGGTGGTCAAATGCATAGAGAACGGTGCTGCCCATTCTCTAGTAAGTCCTTTAGTCGCCAAAAGTCAAAGTCAAAAGTCATTTATTCAAACTAGGCTGAGAGTCAGCACTTTCTGAACGTCAAAATTACATAAGACAGTCCCCCAAAACGCCCGCCCTTCACCACTTCCTAGTGCTTTAGCTGGGAAGAAGTCGCCTTCTACGACACCCACGGGAAGAAATGGGATGGTGTTATTCTTTTACGTCCGGCACCACACGGAACGGTTTGTTCATATGTGTTCATAAATGGTTAAATAAATATATAAACGATGTAGAAACACGTAATACAAAATAGCGGTAACTTATTTCTAACGAGTTTGTTGTTTTGAAAAGTAGAACAGCATAGCTATTCACAACCATTCGATACGCGTCCGTATCGAATCTAAAATCAATCAATGTTATCGTAGGAGTCCTATAAAAGCTATTCACAAATCCAAAACCCGAGAATGTTGTCAGCTTATATCAAATAATAAAATTTTATTTTACGTCGATGGTCCTAGGTTATCATTTGTAAACATAATCCAGCATTGCATATGTGAGCTATCACGCCATTTATACCAATAGGCTTTTATTTTGGTATATGCTTTGTTTACTTTTTATTTTTTGTGCCTGAGTTAATTTTTCATTTTATTTGTTGGTATATTGGCATGGCTAGCTGACATATCACAAATTTTTAAGTTCTGTGTCTCGTAATGTTGATTACTTTGCCTACCTATGTATAGAATCAAGTCTATCTAACTAAACAGACAGCTGTGCTGCTGGGGAGTTTGTTGCGCCACTTCTTCTTCACAGCTAAAGCACTAGGAAGTGGTGAAGGGCGGGCGTTTTGGGGGACTGTCTTATGTAATTTTGACGTTCGAAAAAGTGCTGATTCTCAGCCTAATTTGAATAAATGACTTTTGATTTTGAAATAGACGACCGCTATTTTTTCGACAGCTGTTTGCTGCCGAGCGAAAGCAAATCAGCACCCTGATTGTGTAAGACACTAGTTGAATCAGAATCTGAATCATTTGAAGGTATTAGGAAATGAAACATTTTGATAACTAGAGGGGCAGTTACCAAAATGTGTCATTTTCAATACGACAGAATGCTTGTTCAAAGCTATACCCACTGAGCCCCTTCTGGCTGAAGACTATTTTTAGATCACACTCTCCAAAATTCCTTCTTCTCACTCACACACACTCTAATTTCCCCTATTTTTATTCGATTCCAGCTAGTTATAATGTCGAGTGTTGGCCGCGGGAGAGGGTATACCGGCCGACATCACTTGCGGGAACAGCGGCCCGGCGACGATCGAGACGCAGAGTCCGACGCCGCGAGGACACTGGCTGAACTTAGTCCTAGATCCACAGGTGAGAGGCGCTCATTTATTTTCTACTGGTGGTCGAATTCGACCATAATTCACTTAAAATTTTATGTATTTGTAATGCATTATTGTATAAAATGTTAACTTTCTGGAATCCTTCTCCATATAAACATTAACTGTGCCAAATTTCATACTCCTCCGGCCGCGTAAAGACCTCAAACACCTCAATTAGAGAATTGAGTTAAAATCATACTACAGGATACATTTTTAACCAGTTCGCAAACTGTAACCATGAATTCAGCATATCAAGACCCCCTAGCGTAGAATAATTTCGTAGGTTATACAAAAAAAAACAGCTGTTCCATACATTTTGACCGCGTAGGTATTGCACTTTTCTATGAAACAGCAAATTCTTTTTTTGTATAACCGACGAAAAATTTCTGCGCTGGGGGTCTAGAATGATAAGCTGAATTCATGGTTACAGTTTGCGCACTGGATAAAAATGTACTCTTGCAATGGCCAAATTTTTATTAAATATATAATTAATATTAAATATATGTATTATTATTATTTTTTTAGCTGTTATTATAAGGAAAATAATCCCTAATATTAATTTTTACATGTACAATTGAACCTTGTTGATTTTTTTTTGCTCAATCGGCGGTAGGTATGGCAAAATACATAATTTAAAAAAAAATGCCTATATTAAAAATTACTGAAATCGATTCAGTAATCCTTTACTTTCAGGATTTCTATTCCGTTACACCTTGTATAGACAGGCGCGGACGCAGCCTATGACTTTGGGGGGGGGGGGGGGGTCACAGACAAAGACTACCTACATATTAATAAGAAAAATTATTATATTTTCGAAAAATTACTGTTTTAAGCTTTATGTTTACGGCTTTGGGGGGTCATCCCCACCCCCCTCGGACCACGCCTGGAATCTCAACTAGTTATAATGTTGTGGGCCTGCCATACTAGCCGTAGAACTGACTATCGTTGCGGTAGACGTGTGTAGTGGAAACCGCGAATTGACAAACGTATGGTAGGAGGCCCTCGGGCTAGGTGGAGCGACGATCTTCGCAACTTGGCTGGTTGGGTTGGCGGGGGAGGTGTTTGTGAGGGTGACGATATGTAATTATTTACACAGGGTGGAAGGGACATCGTCGCACAACCTGTCAAAAAATCCCCCAGCGTTGACATTTTCCTTTTGAAAAAATGAATGCATGTCATTCTGTGTATGCGTCGATTTCTCTACCACCCTGTATACTTCATTGCAAACCACTAAAATACATTAAATAAATCAATCACTACAAAATATACAATGGGCGTCCTTAATGGATGGCCTTGGGCGCTGGATATTAATTATAATAATTCATAATCAATATTTCAGCACGTTACAAAGCGATATATTATGATCACATTTAGTAATATCGACTAATTAATTAATTCAAACAGCGAAATATCTGACGTTTTCGGCGGTGCCTAACTATCAAAATCGTCATCTGCCTAGCCTTTTCCAAATTATGGTGGGGTCGGCTTCCAGTCTAACCGGATGCAGCCGAATACCAGTATTTTTCATGGAGCGACTGCGTATCTGACCTCCACAACCCAGTAACTGGGTAATACGATGATACCCCTTGGTAAGTCTGGTTGTCAGACTTTTGGGCTTGCGACTACCTGTAACGGCTGTCAAAGATATACTTGCAAATAGCAGCCGGAATCAAAGGCTTAATTATTTTTAAAAGAGTAACCGTGGAGTTTCTTGCCGGCTCTTCTCTATAGGAAACGATCAATTGGAACCGTGCACTTAGCTTTTGATGACAGTTGGCCAATGGGGCCGAAAAGTTCTGGAGTGGCGACTGGCTACCGGAAGACGTAAAGTTGGAAGGCCTCCCACAAGGTGTACCGATGACTTTGTGAGGGCCACAGGAGTCCTCTGGATGCGGGAAGCACGGAACCGGTCGAAGTGGCGGAGTTTAGGGGAGGCCATAGGTTCAGCAGTGGACGTCTTTCGGCTGAAATGATGACTTAGCTTTTGAAGTTTTATTAGTGCACATTTTATTATGTAGGTTTAATATTTCTTATCGTGTTTTCCGAGGCACGGAGGAGTCTCGATAATATGTGTATGTTATGGATGGTAACCCATCCATGAACCGACTGCAGTAAGCGTAGTAAACCTTCGATGGACCCTTGCAGCTGTTTTTATTCAGCCACAAGCGCCTGTGTGCAATACCTACGCGGTCATCATATCAGCCGAAAGACGTCCACTGCTGGACATAAGCCTCTTCATAAGGGGGGATTTGCCATAATCACCACGCTTGGCAGGCGTGTTGGCGATCGCAGTATGGTGGTCAAATACTTAGAGAACGCTGCTGCCCATTATCTAGTAAGTCCCTTAGTCGCCTTCTACGACACCCACGGGAAAAAATGGGATGGTGCTATTCTTTTACGTCCGCCACTACACGGAACGTCTTTCGTCTCTTTAAAAGTCTACTCTCTTATTATACCTACGCGGTCAAAATGTATTAACCCTGCCATCTTGTATAGTAGACCTGTGGTCATCTTTCACAACACCTTGAGACGAAATAACACTGGTCAAATCGTTTCAAGGGCCATCAACTAATGTAACAGTATCCCGGACTCTTTTATCTAAATAGACAAAAAAAAAACGACTTATTTACCTGTTCTACCATACAATGAGATCATAAACCTTTTCTGAATGAATGCATGAGCGAGGAAGAATCACTTACTTAGCGACAGTCCTCAAAAAACAGTGGTGGAAGAGTGTGACGGCGCTATACAACAAGTAAACACTAGAAAGAGGCAAAACTTTTAAGTAATATTGCCAATCTACCTGTATTACCTCTTAAGGGAGCAATTATCTAATGTCACTTCACATTATTCAATGTTCGGTGGAAGAGTGAGACAGCGCTATACGATAGAAAAGTCATGGAAAGAGACAAAATATCAAGTGTAGTTTAACTACCACTCCTGTTTTTTGCCCTTAAAGAATAGTAGCAAAATATACTTCTTTGTTAGTTTTGGCATTCGCACCTATCTGGTCGAGAGAAAAGGTCGTGATTCCGCGTAATTTTGTTTTGTGATTTATTTGAAAATAAACCTTGAAACTAGTGTAGTGAGGCTCAATAATGGTTTTTAACAGTAAACCGGATAACCATGAAATAGATTCAGGTGGGTGGAACGAAATGTATTAACATGTTGTATTTTTAGAAGCCATTTTTTGCGCTGAGTACGATTTTACTCACAAAGTATTTCTGGCTACAGATCTACTATGTAGTTGTATCAACGAGTGTGTTTATATAATTTCCCGATGACGCTACAACCTTTCCTCCAGGAGAGAAGCAAATCTACCAGCACGCTAAGGAAAAATAAATACATACCGCCTCCTTCCGTGCTCGCCGCCGAGGCCCGCCCTGACCCTTGCTCGAGCTAGCCCGCGCCGCTGAGCCTGTAGCTTTAAATTCGCCCTTAAATAATTCCGATCCAACCCGTCCCTTGCTGCTCTCCCCATCCGACGTCCTAAACCGAGGTCCGTAAACAGGAGGTGCATTTTGACTATTTTTACCGATATTAAAACTTAATAACAAAAATACCACGTTAGTTACTTTTTAATTCCAAGTAATTTGTTTTTTTTTAATCATTTTTGTACCATTGCGTGTTTACTTTAGTATGTGATCTTATTGTGCGAGTCACAATAAATACTTTTACTTCTTTCTTTCTTGTTAGCGAAACTGCTAGCTGCGTTATTTAGAATGTTAATATTTGTACAGACGCCAGCACATAAATCTACCCCAAACTGTCAAATTTTCCCAATTGAACATGGACATTATGCTTATAGAATGAAGTTGAAAATCTATCAAAGAAATTTGACAGGTTAGGGGTAGCTTGATGTGCTGGTGTCTGTAATTAACATTCGTGTTTACAAAACGGTTAAATTCGCGGTAATACAAAAAAAAATCGGCTGGTCCATACATTTTGACCGCGTAGGTATTGCATTTGTCTATGAAACAGCTGATTCTTTTTGTATTAACGACGAAAAATTTCTACGCTAGGGGTCTAAAATGATATGCTGAATTCATGGTTACAGTTTGCGCACTGGATAAAAACATATCCTGTGTGCAACTAGCTTCAGCCCGCAACTTCATCCGCGTATTAAATTTCTTGCTCCGGGCGCGCGTGTACTTCGTATTCGTGACTTTCTCCTTGCTCGGCTCCTAAGGGTAGTAGCGTGATGTCATGTAGCCAATAGCCTTCCTTGATAAATGGGATATCCAAAACTAAAATATTTTTTCAACTCGAAACTGTAGTTCCTGAGATTAGCGCGTTCAACCAAATGAACTCTTCCGCTTTATAAATATTAACTAGCTTCTGCCCGCGACGTTCGCGTCAAATTTCTTGCTCCCCGACCCACCTCGTCGCTCGCCTCGCCTCCCCGTGCGAGTACTTCGTATTCGTGACTTTTTTCTCTTTGATCGGCTCCTAAGGGCCTTAGCTTGATGTTATATAGCCTATAGCCTTCCTCGATAAATGGGCTATCTAACACTAAGACAATTTTTGAACTCGAACCTGTAGTTCTTGAGATAAACGCGTTCAAACAAACAAACTAATTCTTCAGCTTTATAATTGGTATATAGATAAATATTTATAGTGTAGATTCGTATGGTGTACATAATAAAGAGTATTCTGTTCTATTCTACTCTACGACAGTACTCTTTTATGCCGGCGATGTCCTTAGGGCGTTTACTAATAACGTAAATTGAACTCGGTCGGCCAAATTGGGGGTTCACGGACGGCTCAGCTTGGCTATTCTGTACAAAGTTCACCTTGAATACATAGGTGAAGTGATCTTAAAGTGAGCTGTCATTCTATCAGAGACGCTAGAAATTGGCACTATTGACAGCTCACTTCATCTTAGTTTTCACGGTGAGATTTTTACAGAATAGCATTACTAATCTCAAGTGCGTATGCAGCTCCTCTCCACAGAGAATGGCTCACCTTCCATCCTGCGCCGCATGCCCTGTCACCTGTGTATTTGACGATCGTATGACTGCGTCAGTGGGCGGAGTTCGCGCAGCTGCATTTTGGGCCAAGGATATTTGAACTTTTAGTCATCGATACGCTAATAAAAAGAAGCCGAATTCTTTTTAAGTTATTACTAACTCATCATCTGCCTAGTCTTTTCACAACTATGTCGGGGTCGGCTTCCAGTCTAACCGGATGCAGCTGAATAATAACCAGTATTTTACATGGAGCGACTGCCTATTTGACCTCCACAACCCAGTTACTGGGTAACACGATAACACTGGTAATACTTTGGTAAGACTGGTTGTCAGACTTTCGGGCTTCTGACGACCCCTAACGACTTTCAAAGATCTACAAATGAAAGTTATTACTAGCTATCTACTTAAACGTTCCGTGTGGTGCCGGACGTAAAAGAATAGCACCATCCCATTTCTTCCCGTGGGTGTCGTAGAAGGCGACTAAGGGACTTACTAGAGAATGGGCAGCAGCGTTCTCTATGCAATTGACCACCATACTGCGATCGCCAACCAGCCTGCCAAGCGTGGCGATTATGGCAAATCCCCCCTTTTGGGGGAGGCTTATGTCCAGCAGTGGACGTCTTTCGCCCGATATGATGATCTACTTAAAAATAATTAAAAAAAAATCTCTTTTCAGACCCAACAAGAATGGAAGTGAAACGAGAGAGTGAGAGGGAGACGGTGGAACCTGAGAAGGAGGTAGTGGCTGACATACCGGAGAAACAGTCTCCAGTTGAAGAGGACACCACTCTCAAAGAGATGCTGCGCGTCGACGAGCAATATGTACCGCTGTTGACACTGGTGAGCTACTTTTTAAACTACGTCTGTGTTTCCCTCCCTATTTAACTTGTCTACCTTCAAAACAAGAGTGAACAGGCATCTTCTAGACATTCTCGATCCATCATAGACCTCATCAATTGCTTTCCATCAGACGTGTTTGACGTCAAGAGCAGGCCCATTTAGTTATTAATCTTTTGACCGCCAGAGCGTAAACGCATTGGCGTCCCTCCCACGCCAAGCCACAAATTCGGCCCTATTATTCTTTGTGGGTATTTCCTACAAAAATGAATAGGGATTCCAAAATTTTATCGATAACCAATTAATCATTGCTTTCCGTCTCCTATTTTTTAAATAAAATATTACTCGTAACATTATTATTTTATTTTATTTGACCCCTAAAATGTAGTTTTCTTGTCGGCATTACCCGACGCGACGGTGGCGTTCAAAAGGTTAGAAAAAAACACCCTACAATCATATTCTGCCTGGCTATCAATCCGATCCAGCCTATCCCTTGCCACCCTCTACGCTAGGGAGTCGCTCTAGTTTTAAGTTTTCAAGCCCTGTCTGGAGGCTTTAATTTTATATTAAGGTAACCACAGGCAAGTCAGGTTAAGTAGCTGACATCCTCAGGTTGAACTGAGAGATTCATTACCAAAAAATAAAAAATCCGTCTAGCTTTTTCTCAACCATCTGGTCAGCTTCCAGTCTAACCGGATGCAGCTGAATACCAGTTATTTACATGGCGTGATTGCCTTCCTAACCCCAATTAATTGGTAACATGATACCCCTTTGCGAGACTTGTTGTCAGACTTTCGAGTTTCCGAAGACCCGTAAGGAGGTCTATCAAAGATCTGCAAATAACAGTCGAGACCTTTCCTTCGGGGCTTTACGTGCTTTCCCAGCCACGGAGGGGTCTCGGTGGAAGGATTGTCGTGGACTGACCTCGGCAAGCGTTGATAAACCTTGCAGACTGACCAGGGCCTGAATTCACTATGACCACTTAACGATTTCTTACTCGTAACTACGTCAATCACCCACGAATTCTGCTAATATCGTATACATAATATCGACAAATTGTCTTGGAACACACAGAACATAGAGATATGAAATTACGATTCCTAACCGTTACATTGGTTTCTAAAAAAATACAGAGTTGGGGCCCTGTACGGCAGTAATTATTTAACCAAGATGCGAATGGTGCTAAAGTTTATTATGTTTGTTTCAGCTGGAGCAGTTCTCTCCGGGCGAAGACGGCATACAGTTCAACAGGAAACTGCGCCACTTTGAAACCACCGTGTCTTCCCTGTGTCCTGATGAGGCGCGGCTGCAGTAAGTATATTGGCATAGTTAGCCGACATATCGCACACCTAGATCTAAAGGGAGTCAAAAATTGGGAGTTTTGACTTATGCTTACCATTGAATTCCTCAACTCACTACTTATCGACCAATAACTAGAGATGAAACGGATATCCGGCAACTATCCGTTATCCGGCCTATCCGGCGTAAAAATACTATCCGGCCGGATGCCGGATAGTAACCAACATCCGGCCAGATACCGGATACAATAAAAGACGAAAATATTAGGACATTATTTAATTATTACACCGAAACAAAACATAAATTTACCACCAAAACAATGTATGCGTGAAAATTATTCAAATAAGATTTAGTATTCAATATTCATAGTGCACTAGAGGCAGATTATGGTGAATGAACACCAACTTCTCTGCGTTAACAGGCAACAAACGGTTTCGCTTCTCCTCATAAATAAGTCCAGCTTCGGAAAAAAGTCTTTCGCTGTAAACACTGCTACATGGTGCTGAAAGATAAATTCTGACAAATTTGCTCAAGACTGGATACTGCCTCTTATTAGCTGACCACCACTTGTATGGATCTTGATTGCGATCAATGCGCACCGATTTTAAGTAAAAGTCAATCTCATTTGCTATTGAATTCTTTTTTTCTTGATCTTGTAACTGACTGCCGCTATTCTCATATGCGACCTCGTCAAAGCAATCCCAGAAAGTGTCGTGAGCTTCACGAGACACAGCTGACCCTGCATTTTCTTCTTCTCTACTTCTTTTAGCTGGTGTCGATGACGAGTCGCTACTGAGGGAAGACTCGTCACAAGACATTTTTATATATTCCAATAAAATCTTTTGGCGTGCTCTTTCAGCTTCAATCACCCCCAAGTAGTTTGTCTTAAATCGGGGATCTAAGAAAGTTGCGATCAAATAATTAGGATCTTGATTTAAAGAGCTGAAACGACTTTCTAATTCGGCTTTCAAGGTGGCTCTCATGTGTGGCAAATCAGGAGTTCTTTGCTCAGTTTCATTTTTATCTAAATATTTCTTTAAAGCAGCAACGTGTGGTATTACTTCCGATACGCAGGATAAACCAGAACTTGTTATTTTGGTTATTTCTTCGAAAGGCTTCAATAGTTTAACGCATTGTTCCATTAAACACCATTCTTGAGGCGTCAAACTGGCGAGTGTAACGTTATCCGCAACATATAATGACAAGGCTCGCTTCTGTTCTAGCAGGCGCTCTATCATATAATAAGTTGAGTTCCACCTGGTGCTAATGTCCTGCACCAATTGATGTTCGGGCAAATTAAATTCTTTTTGAATTTTGAGGAGCTTTTCTTGAGCTAAGCCTGAGTGGTTGAAGTGCGTTACAAGTCTTCTACCAGTAGCGATCATTGTTGTTACATCAGGCTGTGATTTGAGCGACTCACTTATAGCTCTCTGAAGAGTATGTATAAAACAGCGAGCAGAATCATACTCGGCTACTCGAACACCTTTGACCATGTTAGCACCACTGTCATGAACAAGTAAATGTATTTTACTGTGGTCAATATCCCATCGGCCCGCGATAGCGTTAAGTTCCTTTGCTATATTTTCTCCGGTATGAGAACCAGAAAAAGGCAACATCGCAAGAACCCCGTGTTCCAAGTCAAAATCAGGAGACAGCCAATGAGCTGTGAAGCTCAAAAAGCTGGCATTGTTGTGTAAACAAGTCCAAATATCTGAAGTTACAGAAATACCAACAGCACTTGAAATATTCTCTTTAATTTTGTCATGTATTCTGTCATATATGTCAGGGATGATTTTCTGTGCAATGTATGTGCGGCTTGGCATTTTGTATCGGGGTAAAGCTTGTTGTAGGAGTCGGGTGAATCCTGTTCTTTCTACAACAGATAGCGGCTCATTGTCAAGAGCAATCATTTCTGCTATCAAATAGTGGTATTTCTTCGCTTTTGCGTCGTTTACGTCCCAAAGTAATTTCTTCTCGAATGATTCTGGCACAGTTAATTGCTTTGTAGTCGTAGCTGAAGATGAACTGGTTCCAGGAATGGGTACTATCTTTGACGGTGTAGCAGTTACATTAATATCTGCCTGGCCTTTGCTTATTGCTTTATATTCGTTTGGATGTTTTGATTTTAGGTGATTTTTCATAGCAGAAGTACCTAGAAAAAATAGAATGGCAATAAATAAAAATGGCAGCAGCGTTGTCTTTCATATAAATTTATTCACGACATCAATACGCGCATTCTCATCAGAATCAAACAAACAAGTACAAAATTGCAATTTACAATTAACAAACACTTGGGTTAACGAGTAATTGAAAACAAAAGTTGAGTTTTATTCGGTAATACATACCTGCCTTTTTACCTTCCCCACCACGAGAAATGTTAACATTACACAACGTACACACGGCAAACTTAATATTATCAGCACTTATTTCAAAATATTCCCATAACCGGGATCTTTTCTGTGACAAAGCCATTTTCGTATTTATGTGTCATACATAACCTCAAACAATACACTCGCTAGCTGCACTTCACAAGAGATAACTCGACCATTTCAAATTGAACATCACACTCTATTGATCCGCTATCGAATTTGACACCTTTAAACAAAATTGTGTTATACTTGTTTAACAATACCACAGGAATCGATCTAGATGGCGCTGTTTACTTACCAACACACTCGGATCGGACCGAGCCAACACAATTACTTGCAACGAGAATGACCAGGTGTGTCAAAAAGTACACTATAGGTGCACAAGATGGCTCTGCTGAAACAATATCGAACGGCCGGATATCCGGCGGCCGGTTATCCGGCCATCCGGCCAGAAGGGCAGCCGGATAACCGGCAGCCGGTATCCGGCCAAACAGCTATCCGTTTCATCTCTACCAATAACACAGATTTAAAAATATTTTTCTAGTAGAACTTTCAAAGCAAATATGTATACAGATAACTTCTCCAGTGCACAGGAACACTGTAAACAGTTTTGACCTTTTCTGAAAAAAAGTGCTTTTTTGAGTTAACTCATTTTAGATCTAGGTGTGCGATATAGCGAATAATGTAATTTAATGTTCTGTATCTCGTAATTTTAATTACTTTACCTACCAACTGTTGTGTACTGTGGCGACATCTACAACGCCACATGCGAACTACGTATAAAAAGACCTGACGTCACGCAAATCCTGCATTGCGCAATCAAAGTTTACCGCGCGACTTGTATATATGTCGCAGCCATCTGGTTAAATCAGCCAGCTAATTGGACGCTTAGGCTTTTCATTAAACGCCCGGCATACAAATAAATAGCTAAAGGACAACTAGCCAAGTCATTGAGCGCAACGTTTAACCAGATGATTGAATGTCGTGTAGTCATTGACTTAAATTGAATATTGATGGATTTGTGATGTTTGGTCAGGATGACGATGAGTTCACAAATTATGTACGACTACTTTTTACTAATACCTACCACTAATGTAATAGTAATAGTGAAATGATTTAAATTAATAAATAAATAATTTCACAGAACAACGAAAAATAACATTCACGGTTTGCGCTATCGACGCCATATTTGTTTTGGTGACTACTAGCGCCGCAGTGGAAAAAACTGAACTAAATTTGAATCACTTCTGAGTTTTGTTCAGTGATCTTGTGACTGTCTCTGACTGACAAGTTGTTAAACGTTGAATGATTCTAGTTTAATTAACTATTGGCCTAGGCATTCAATTGAATGCTGGTGTTTAATGAACGGCCTAGGCGTCCAATTAGCTAGCTAATTTAACCAGATAGATCGGATAATGAGATTCGGAGACAGACAACGGAACTCTTTAAAAAAATTAATGCAAGTCGACGGCGATTGCTGTTATCGCATAATTATGCATTGTTTTGACCCCGAGGATAATGAAATTTCGAATTGGTGTGGGGTAGGTACTGTGGCAGCCATCTACAATGCCCCACATACGAAAAACTTCAATTCAGCAAATGAGGAAAAACACAAAAAGTAAAGTGGCGCCATCTACAATGCCATACGCGAACTACTCAAGACTTGACATCACAACGCAACTACATCACGCAAGCAGAGTTTACCGCGCAATCTACATATATACAAGACCGACATCAATCGACGGGCAGTTGCCCACCAGACACAACACCCGTCTGGTCGGGGGATCCTCATAGCTCTACAGTACTATAGCTAAAAAGTGAAAAATTAACATTACACGATTAAAACATTTTCTTTCATCGTGTTAAGATATCCATACCCTTCACGTCTGGAGTTTAATTTGTTTTCTGTATAAACACAATTTCAATTCCCAGCCAAGCATTCGCCACGTTCCGCGCCGCCGCCCTGCTCAACTCCGTGACGGCCCGCAAGCTGGCCGCCGTGGGCGCGTCCTTCACGCGCCAGCAGCGCCAGCAACTACTGCGGGGCGCCCTACTCAATGTGGTTATGCAGGGGACCTTCGCAAGTAAGTGCTCATTTTTTAACCCGCTGTTGTTGTTGTGTTATAAGTTTTAACACGCTTTATTAGCTTGGTATGTATCAGCGGCGAGGTGACAATTTTTCTAAGAGAGAAGCCGGCTTTAACTTACTGAGTTATCAAAAAAGCAGCAATTAATGTAAAGAATTAAAAATAAAATCGAATAGCTGAAAACCAAATAAAATGTGCAATATTCCTCCATCTCGTTCTCGCTGACCCCCTATATCCGTCTCTATCGTAACCCGTTGTACAGCGGCTTGCTCTCGTCCATATCAAGCGGTGGCACGTGACCGACAGTGACATCATTACGGGATCGCAATTGTATGAATCTTTAGTTCCCGATTATGACATTTTTGCGCCGGGTTAATTTACAACATTTTTTTTTTATTTTAATAATAAAAAGCTAAAAATAAGCGTTTTTGTTGTCTGAATGTTATGGCAAATTAAATACCCGTAGTGTAACTATATTATTTGGCAATAGTAGACACTATTGGCGTACCATTTTTCAAAACCAGTAGAGATGCGACTCACCGAAGAGAAGCCGGTTGGAATCGTGTTATATGGTGCTTTCGCCACTGGTATGTATCTATACAACGGAATCTTTGAACGTGATTTTGACCCACTTCAAATCGTGGAATTAAATTGAAACTTTGCACAGTAATCAAAGACTGGTGACAATTCAATAATTTCACAAAGGGAATTGCTCAGTTTGTTAGGGTGATCCGGCTAAACGTGGACAAGATCTTTATAAATAAAAGACTTAAATTTTAAAAACTACTTTTGTAAAGGAAAGCAATTATTGTCATAAAGTTGTAACAAGATGCAAGAATATACTTCAACAATCTTTGTGTTATGCATATTCTTCAACGTGAGGTGCAGATTCAGCGACTGAGGGTAGGGTCGGGTCATCACGAGGAGCGGTATCGGAGTCCATGATAAAAAAAAACATTCGAAGCAGCGAGTAAACAAAATAACATCCACAGTACACAAAAGAAAAGCGCATAGTTTTGTCATTGTTGTCAGATGTGACATACGTAATGTTCGGTATGTATCGATACTCAAGTGGGGTCGGTACAACGGGATTTGATTGATTTTCACATCGATTCAATAATATACAAATCCACTACTGTAAATTGGTAAAGGTAATGAGAATCTGATCAAAAAATCGTTTTACTGTACAATCGTATTGTCAAATCGTAGTGGTCAGATCTATGTAGGTATATGTGTTTAGTTAAATGAGAAATAATAAAAATCTCAGGAAAAATACTGTTTAGGCGGGCCGTTATTTTACACTACTGACATTAGCAGAATTGTTCGGGCAAAACCGGGACTCTGTTTGCCATACTCAGTAAGAATTTGATTTGAATTAAAGGCAAACATACTAAATATGATTAATTAAAAGCGACTTTATATTTAAACTCGAATCGAAATGATCCATTACGAAGCAGAACATCGATACAAAGCAACCGGATCGATCATCTCTATGACGCCATACTGTAGGAGTTGCCAGGAAAAAAATATGTTAATATACTCATAACGTTTTTGATTATTTTATTTGTAAATCAATGTGAATGAGTAAAATCTTGTCATACAGTATTGATCGGTACTAGTTATGCAGACAATCACTTTTTTTTGGTTACCATAATTGAGTATCTAATCGATTACAGACTGAAATTGATGTTTTATTTCCGTGCTGGTAACACTGCGTCAAAGAAATGGCTGCTTTTTAACGGGTGTATACAGTTTAAATAATCTTTATTTCGACTTTTTGTAAGTGTACCTGGCTTCTGTGTGATGTGCAAAAATATTTCTTTCAGAATTAATAATATTGTTTAGTAAAAAATAATTTTAGCGGGCATCTTGTCCACGCTTAGCCGAAACTGGTGATTCCCTTTGTGCCATATACATAAAAAAACAACTAAAAAACACGCTTTAAAAACAAAACTAAAAAAGTAGAAAATAGTTTTAAAAAATATATAATAAATTTCAAATTAAGCGTGGGGTGCTTTTTGAAGTATTTTTATAATCAATTAATTTCAAGCACACCTTTTTTATTTTTATTATATATCATTATTTATTGTCCTATCGGCTCTAACAAGGTATTTGACCAATGCTTAGGACGTACACAAAAATCATGTTAGATAATACAATATGTAACAAAAACCCTGTTGTTCCTGTTAGGGACGTATACACTTATCTACAAGCACAACATTTACGAAGTTATAATTTAAAAAATAAGCATTGACTGGTCGAGAGTTCAGTATCAAATAACTATTAAAATCGACATATTCGAAAAAAATGTTTACAATATGTGATTTTACAAGTATCCTTATTTCGCACAATAGACTACGAACTCGGCGGCTTTCTTAGATCTAATCAAAATCAGTTAAACTTTACAAATATTCATAATGAAATATTTATTTTAAATATTTTTGTTGAACAGTTTTTACAAATGACTTGCTTTATTACGTATGTTTACCGATTCTGAAAACGTGGGTAGAAGGAACAACAGGGTTTTTGTTACATATTGTATAACTTATAGAGAAATAACTTCAATATCTCAAAGAATACCAATAGATCAAGGGCCTGATTCAGAAGGCAGTACTCGTCGATACGGTACGCATCATGAGGAAGTTCCTGTTTCTGGAGCCCTAACCACCGGTAGCTTGGACCCTGCTCTTGATACCGGCGGACCACTATTTTTTATAATTTTTGTAATGTTACTTTTATAAAAATATTTATAAATGTATTTAATAAGGATATAAAACAAATAAAGGACATTAATCACTTATTATTGTATTTCGTTTCAGAACTGGATGTCCTGGAACGCTCAAATCCACTGTTTCTTATAAATGCTGCTAATCTCATGGGAGACTATTTTGCAGGTATGTACATAAATTATTTTATTTCTGCAATTAGGTTTGTACAATCTCTTTTACAGATCTATCTATATATTTATAAGGTGAAACTGATTGAAGTGAACGACGAAAGTGAACTGCACTAGGAACGTGAAATTTTGCACACGGCTTCCTGTTTATTTTATCCTTTTCGTTCCCCGTTGTTGGATGCCATACGTCCATATTGGCTCGGAATCAAGCATTGAGAACCCAAGAGAGTACACTCCAGCGCCTCGAAAAACACATTGTTGGATTTTCGAATGTGGCGGCATCTACAACTCAATTGCGAACTACGCTTCAAAGACGTCGCACAAATCCTGCATCTCGCAGTCGGAGTTTACCGCGCTACTGGTATATATACAAAAAAGAGAGGAGTAGGGCCACCAGTACAAGTTCACAAACACAGACAACCGTCATTCCGACCTCGCCGTCGAGGTCCTCGCGCCCCGCGAAGACCCCGAGTTGTCGATATGACCCCCGACCGTCCCGTACTCGTTGAAGTGCCAGCCCGCGCCGCAACTAAGTCTGTAGAGTAAAATTCCCCGATTGCTAATAATATTGAAAATCTGATCTAGCCTGTCACAACATGCTGTCCCTACCAGTGACGCCCTTAGCCGAGACCCGCACCCCACAGGGGGTGCCCTTAGCGTGCAGCCGCTTAGTATAATTAGTATTACGACCCTGGCTGGAGGCTTTAAGTTTTCTTATGGCAACCACAGTAAACTCCGGTTAAGTAGTTACGACCTCTCAAGGTCAACTAGGAGACGTCATTTAAAAAAAAAATCCGTCGGGCAGTAGCCCACCAGACACAACACCCGTCTGGTCGCAGGATCTTCGTTTACCAATAGAGTATGAGTGAACTTTACACCTTGTTCCTCATACCTCTGTGCGACTATGGGTGTTTAGCAATGCGTTGGAGATCCAGTGGGCAAAATCAAGCCGCGTTTTTTTTTACATCCGTGCGCGGAAGTGGATTATAGTGAAGAAATTTAATTATACTAGCTTTTGCCAGCTTCGCGTGGAGGTTGAAAACGATCCCACGGGAACGTAGTACCGGGATAAAAAGTACTACCTGTGTGCCAAATTTCATTCAAATCCTTTCAGCCGTTTTTGCGTGAAAGAGTGACAAACATCATACATACTCACAAATTTTCACATTTATAAATATTATAGTTAATAGGATACATTTTAAAACAACACTGGGCGTCTAAAAAGGCCGCTTTGGCAGAATCATAATAGGAAAATAATTATTATGAATCACATTTATTTAAAATCGTAAAATGGTCACAAACTGACAATTATTCATAACATTATCTGAGTAGACAGTTTTGTATAGAAATTCGTAAAATGGTCACCAAATTATGAATTGCTTTATTAAAGTAACATGTCAAATAGCTGAATCACAGGGGAATTCAGGAAGTGAATTGCTTTTAGAGGAATCGCTTAATGTGGCGTTTTTAGGCTCCCTGACTTATAATATTTATCTTTTCAGAGGCCCGCCTATGCAATGGCAACAAAGTACACATCCTAGCCAGTCCACTGCTCCAGTACATGCGGGCGTTACTAGGCAGTGACGATATTAGGGCGCACCGCAGTCTTGCCACACAGGTATGTGAAAAAAAAAGAAAAGAAAAAGTATTTATTAGAATCGCACAGTAATATCAGAAACTTAACTACACAATATGCTTGATAAAATATAAATTTAAATTACTCCGTGGATCACACTTATGTAATTATACCAAAGCAACCTAGGTATTTAGACAAGTTTATGATCTTGTTAATACTAACCTTATTCGTAGTACAGTATTTTTGTCTCGTGAAGCGACGCACGCTTTACTTTTAGTAACCAAGTGTACGAACGCCATCAAACGTAAAAGTTTAGAATTTAGTAACACCTCTGTAGTACAATTACCTTTAAATTTTAAAAAAAACCCTGTTAATCTGTGCGTAAAGAACGAGTAGCGTCAGCACATAACACACACTTCCGACTTCGCCGTTGTCTCGGATTGTACCGAGAGCTCCTACGCTTACACACACATTCACGCGTTTGTACATTTGGTATCCACAAGTAAAGCAGATTAAAATACTATAGTAAAATAACATATTCCAATTCCTTCCAGCTTATGCAAAATGGCCGCGAGCTGCTGTCAGTGCTGGCGCAGGAGCTAGACGAGCTGTCTATCTCCATCCGTCTCCGCCTGCTGTCTCCACCACCAATCAGCACAATATGGCTACTGCTCTCCGCCGATCTCTGTCTCAACAAATTCCTCCCGCTACCAAACACACTACAACAATTCTACGCCGCCCATCTAGAGCTAACAACTGAAGAGACTTTCAGCGAAGTCAGCTACGGCTCTTGGAAAAAAAGCCCTGAAAAAGATGATTACAGACAAGATACCAGTGAAATTGCTGAGAAAGTCAGCCAGAATCTGTCGCAAATTAGTCTCAATAATAATGAGGATACTAAGCCTAAATTGAGGCCGATCTTGGGCGCTGGAGCGGGACTGCTAAGGCAAGAACAGGCGCTATCCGTCAGTCAGGATACGTTCGAAACATGGACCGCTAAAAACAATTTAAACAAAAGATATGACTTGAACTCTTGGCGGCAGCAAGAGGATGAGAAAAAAGAAGAAATTGAGTTCAACCAAACGGTGTTACCCCCTAATGTGCAACCTTTCCCTGTGCCGGATTACCCTCCGCCTACAAACCGGTTTAATTACTCGGATAACTTCGTCAACTACCTACAGCAAGGCGACGGGGCGTATATACAGAGCCAGTACACAAATGTGGCTTTCAACCAACAGGGGGGCGATACCTTCCAGAACTTTCCTGAAAGAACTCCGTTACCCCCCACCAACACTGAAAGGCCCCCTCCTGTAGTAGAAAGGGTCGCCCCGACCCCGCCCCAAACAATACCAGAACGTGTCAACAACGAAATACAGAAAAACAGTAGCCGACGTCCCGTTGAAAACTGGAGAAAAGAGAAAAATGAAGTCACGGAGGATCCTAACAGGAATAGACAACGGAATTGGACCCGTCAGAAATCCAAAGACAATGTCAGCGAGGATGAGGATAAAGAGAAATATAATGATCGGTCTACATCGAGAAATAGGGAGGGCAGACCTCCGAGGATGAACCGTAGGAGTAGTGGAGAGGAGGAAGGAGGAAACGCCAAGACTCCTCCGAGGAGACATGTGACAGAGGTCCCCAGGAACACAAAGTATTGGGATCATGATGACCGGTGTGATAAAGATTATAATAGTTAGTAGGAACATGCTTTGTAGCCGGTAGGGGGCGTTGTGTGGAAAGTTGGGGACTTGGCGCGCTATGGGGGCTTGTAGCCCTATGGGGGAATGGGACCCTGTAGGATAGTGAATAAAATTCTTATGTAATGCAGTTTGCTACATGGCTCAATAATGAATGAGATAAAATAAATAAACACGGCCAGATCAATTCCAAATGGGCGAGAATAACCCCAAAAATGGGAGCATACGACCCCAACTAGAGTTGAAAATGAGCATTATTCATTAAACTTACGCCATAAGACTTCTGCATTCATAATTATTATTCACTATAACGCCGTTACATTTCTGTCATAAGCAGGAAGGTAGCACACAACGCCATCTATAGTGATATAACTAAATAATGGACTTTACCAACAAAAATTGGGACTTTGATAGTGAAATTACAAAGTGACAATGACACTTAATAGTGACATTAGTACCAAAAGTGGATGCCAGTCGAAAAATTTTAGTGTTAATAAAGTACCAACTATGTACCAAGCTGTTCAATGTACCTATTCTGGTACCAGGTAGATCGCAGACCGATTTGTCGGTGTCCGATTTTGTGTTGGATAAGTTAGTAATATGAATTCAACTTTGACAATACATTGTGTATGTCGATCGGATGAATAGTACATTAGATTTAGATCTAACATGAAAATTGGTCACCAACATTTTGTTGGTTGTCAAAATTGAAAAATACAGGGTCAAATTTAAATAGATGGCAATACTTTACACGCGTGTTGGCTGTAGTAATCGAAAACTAATGACATAAAAATAAAAAAATGTTTTCATTGTTGCAACTTTTTTCTCAACTTTAAATAACTCTAATATGTACATTAAGGCAACCAAACGACTGTAATGGTTTTTGGAAATTCGTAAGAAAACATCTACGTTCCACGAATAATTACAAAACCAGCTGATCTATTGCGGCCATTGAACGAAGAATTAAAAAAAAAATTGTTCCATTAGTTTTCGATACCCAACACATAGGGAAAAAGTGTTGCCAGCTAATTTAATTAGACCCAACATCTACAAAGTCAGTTGTCTGCGGTCTACGATCCCATTTAGACTATACTTTTATAGTGTGTTGCATTAAAAACGTGACGGTAAACATAATGTGTTCATAAAATCTTTGCAATTCGTGATTACATAACTTAATTAAATATACTTTTTGATTATGGTCTAAATATAAAGCTACGGTGCCTTTGAAAAGCGGTGGCCGGCTTATAACGGCCGCAGTTTACGGTCTCTCACAAACATCATCATTTCAGCCGAAAGACGTCCACTGCTGGACATAGGCTTCCCCAAAGCACCGCCACTTCAACTGGTTCTGTGCTTCTTGCATTCAGCTGATTTCTGCGGCCTTCACCAGGTCATGGGGCCTACCTTGTGTGACGCCTCCCTACGCTACGTCTTCCAGTACGCGGTCGCCACTCCAGAACCTTGCCCCATCGGCCATCTGTTCTGCGAGCAATGTGCCTTGACCACTGCCACTTAAGTTTGGTAATTCTTCGGCCTATGTCGTTTACCTTGGTTCTCCTAAGGTTCTCTTCATTTCTGGTTCGATCACGTAGAGAAATTCCAAGCATAGCCCTCTCCACTGCCCTTTGGGTGACTTTAAGCCTTAGTAGGTCCATTATGCCCTTACTCACTTTCATAAATCATTCGCCGCTAAATTACAGACGCTATATAGCGGTCACCGGTCTTCTAGGAAACCGTCCCTTTACTCAACAAATTTTCAGGATTGCCCGATTAATTTCGGACTCAAACGGAACCCACTGTGGTATACGGAGCCGAAACTCTTCGGATAGTCCGGAAACTTAAATGTAAATAGAACCGTAGTCGCTAATCATGAATGTTTCACGATATATATACAAAATGGAGACGATAATATGACAATAAATTAACACGTTGGACGCCGTGTCGGTTAATAGTGGGCGACGCTTGTTAAAATAGGTATAAAATGTTGTTTGTGAGAATTAAAACATGTTTTATGACATCTAATATAGCCCTTAAGGGGAACCTAGTCGTGGGCTCGAACTCACTGATGGGCCTAACTAAAAAGTACGCTGTCTCACCAGGCATCGTGACCGACAGAGGTAGTATCAGTGATGAGCAGTTAGACGCTAGTTTACACGCACAACGTTATTGAGTGAGATGCAGGATCATTTAAACTACAACAGACGCGTAAAAAATTAAGAACAGTCCTTCGGAAGATCGGGTTTTATGAAAAAACCACTACATAAATCAATAACCAATAAAGTTTATTGAACTTCTCGATATTTGAGCTTTGTCGGTACCGACTTGGTTTTTCAGATTTTACACTTCATTTATTACTTAAACACGCCCAAAGTAAGGTTTTAAATTAGCAAGAAAAACGAATCTTTGTTAGCTCGTAACTTCTTAATGGCTTTTTATTTTAGTATTCTGTTTCCGTACAGACAATATTAATAATGAGACAAAACCATAGCATGTTTAATTTTTTATGTACATTGTCGAGTAGTGGAGTAATACACTGCCGAAGTATGTATGGGAAAAATGTAGACTAGATTCACCTTAAACCCATAAAAGACACTGATGAAAGGCAAAATATAAATTTTTGTCTGGCTCCAGATAAAAATGGGGTGTCAACCTCAATTGTCCGACGCGGCGTCGAACGTGTTAAACTTCGTATTTTGATGACGTAACTCAGTTTGCACACAAAAATTCAACCAAATATATCCATTACTTTAGTTTCTATAGCTACTCAAAGATAGGCAAAACCTATAGTCGTCCCATCACTACTACTATTTAGAAATTTATGTTAGTAAAAAAATCTTTCAAATTGGTCTAAAATAAATTTCTCAAAAACTTTGTAAAGGTACCCGGTTGATAGCAATGGACTCCTTTATTATTAAAAAAAGAGGAACCATGGATTCTTGCATATTTATCCATACGCATATTTATTTAAAATTAATCTTTAACCTCCGAAGCAATTATGTGTATGTAGGGTGTGAGAGGAGAGGTGGTATGTGTTAGTTAAAACAAAAAATGAAACAAAAGCGCATTCCATATTAGTCAACATGTCAATTTTAAGTGAATATTTATCGGAATATCCGATCTCTGGTCCTAAGTTTAGGGATTTAGTAGTTAAAACATGTTTTGTTAAGTATTTGAACGGGAATATCTGCAAACAAGTTTTCAAAGGCCGCGGCGAGTTGTGAGACTGATTTTGCTATATTGTCATTAATAGACAAGCTATAGTTAGTATTTCGGTTACAAGACCTTTATTTATGCACTAGCCTCTGCTCCCGACTTCGTTCGCGTAAATTTCTTGCTCTCCCGTCGCTTCGAATCGCCTGCCGGTGCGAGTACTTCGTATTCTTGATTCTTTTTTCTCTTTGCTCGGCTCCTAAGAGTCTTAGCGTGATGTTATATAGCCTTTAGCCTTCCTCGATAAATGGGCTATCCGACACTAAAATAATATTTCAATTCGTACCAGTAGTTCCTGAGATTAGCGCGTTCAACCAAATAAACTCTTCAGCTTTATAATATTCAAGTATATAGATCAGTATTGCCAATGTTTTTATTTATCGTTATATTGTCGTCTTCATAATGTATAATTGTATGCATGCTTTAAAAATATTATGTAAATGTGGGCTCGAAAGATTTATTATTTAAATTTTCCAGAAAGTAAAGTTGTCTTTTTTGTATATTGGCTCGCCCCATAATACGTGGGACTTAAACATATTCTGCCTTACTCTTCGGGGTAAAAAGGCGTGATGTTATTATGACATGAGTTTTGGTGATCTTCAAACTATTTATTTCTTTAAGAAACTGACAAAAATGTAACGTTAATTAGGATATAATGTAATATTGTTGGTATTTTTATTAATTAGCATAAACAATTAAGCAACGGACTCTACTTTTTTTAAATTAAAAAGTCGTGTTCTAACTGGCATTACAAACAAAAACGGATTTTCTATAAAAGAATATTACTTACAATAAATTTAATTTAGTCTTTAGTCTTAAATACTAATGTTAAATAATATGTTTTTTCTTCTCATTTATAATAGTCTTAGACAATTTATTATTAAATAATTAACCGAATTCTTAAGTTTTCAAATGGCAGTTACATTGGGTTGTGTGTGAAATTGCGATTTTTAGTCGCAGTTGCGATTTGGTCGCTATATTCAATTTTAAATTAAATTCAACGTCATTTCAAAGTTACATGTTCAACTATTTAAAAAAAAACGTAACTGCGATAAAAAGTTGTTTAGATTGCACGCGTCCTAGGTAACTTAATTTTTTAGTTGCTCAAACCCTTACTTACAGAACATGACACCAATATGGTAATAGCAATACATTCGTGATACATTATTCAAATAATATAATTATATTAATTGAATTAGAAGGCTTTTGACTGGACCAGTGGTAGTATTAGGTTTTTAATTACAATCACTACATATTATTAAAAAAAGTACCCCACCGTGTCTGTCTATCTGTCCACGATAAACTTAAAAATTACTGATCGGATTTTCATGTGGTTTTAACCAATAGACAGAGTGATTTATTAGGAAGGTATCATTTGTTAAGGTTTTGTTTAAATTTTAAAACGCGGGCCTCAGGTGTAAAATTTGTTAAGGTTTTGTTTAAATTTGTAAACGCGGGCGAAGCCGCTGACAAAAGCCAGTAAACAATATTTTATTTCACATAAACCTGCAAGGGCACTTATGAAACGTCAGAAGCTAATTGGACGGTTCCAATTGGTCATTTACTATAGAGAAGAGCCGGCAAGAAACTTCACGGTTACTCTATTCATAATAATTGGCTTTTAAAATGTAATTATGTTGTTTAAACCTCGCAGAAATGAATAAGTAACCAATGTACAGATATTTGGATTAAAATCGAATGAAAATTGGGGAATGTATTGTAAAAACCACTTTCATTCATGCGGGTAAGGTTGAATTTGCAAATAAATATGTTTTATCATAAGCCACTAACATATAATTGGGGTCAGTTTTGAGTGTTTCTTTTGTCCGAAACTGTGCATCTTGGGTTTTTGTACATTAACCTTTTAACCGCTTACGTCGGATTAATCCGACAAATATTTTCGGGTCTATTTCGCCAGGGTAGTACATTTACGATTAAAATACCACAGCTCGTTTAATTTGTTGTAAAAAGTTAAGTATTGCGCATCCATCTTTGTTGTAGGTATTTATTTTTCGATTCACTGTGCCGGGCGCTGGGGGCACGACAACTGATATGAAGTCTGGCGGTTAAAAGGTTAATGACTTACAGAAATAAAATCTAATATATAAAATTCTCGTGTCACAGTTTTCGTTGCCATACTCCTCCGAAACGTCTTGACCGATTTTGATGAAATTTTTTGTGCTTATCCGGTATCTATGAGAATCGGCCAACATCTATTTTTCATCCCCCTAAATGTTAGGGGTAGTCCACCCCTAAATAATTTATAAGGCAAAACAACGTTTGCTGGGTCAGCTAGTAATTTATAAACGAATTAAGATTTTCCAGCTAGAATCACTACCACTGAGCTAAGTCCAAGCCATATATAAATATATAGTAAAATATTTGGATGAGTAGTTTTTTTCATTGTATCGCGTAGTAGTTCCTTAATTCAGACTGGGAAAACTCGGAAGTCGGATCAGTGATGCTCAGAAAATCATCATCTTCTGCTTTTTTCCTACTATGCTTTGGTCAGATTCCAGTCTAACCGGATGCAGCTAATCTAACTAGCCTGTATTGCCCCCTGTAGGGCAAAGGCCTCCCTTTTGCACACAATTGTTTTTTTTGATAGTGCTGGCTAGATCTTTTGGTAGGAGTCAAGCTCGTCTCGGCCTGTCGCGATTGCGTCATGCGCGTGCGACCCGGCATTCGAATTGTTGTCAAATGTGATACCTATGTCCAGTGAGTTATTCTTGGTCTCGGTTTTGTGTTTGTAAACTAAATTATACAAAAGATATTCTTGAAGAGGGATATGGTTTCACAAAAAAAAAAAAAAACAAACGAAAAAAAAAATCAAATACATTGAAACCAATGTATCCTTACGATGGGTCAAGATTTATAGATAGTAAAAAAGGTTCACACTAATTTCAACCTTTTAATCAACAAATAATGTTCATATTGATATAAGCGAATATGAGCAAGTGTGTCATACTAATATCAATCTTATAGGCTGAGATTTAAAGATTATATTCACAAGGAACGCTAACATTACTAAGCAAATTGGACGTCAAAGAAATTTTGACTTACATTACTATTGGTCGATCGATTTCGATCTATACGTTAACTAAGCAGCATAACTGGTCAAAATGTGGGTATGCCATAGGTACTGTCAGGGACATCCATATCTATACACCTTAAGGACTATTTTTGCTTGCGGCGCTCGGCCGCTAGGTGGTAGAGGGCGGTTAACAGATGAGCTCATCGTTTTCACGGGATTTTTTTTTTAAACTGCATACACCTCTGCCCAGATCTGCGGGGATTACAGGCTCACATGTTATGATATGTTGTTACCGTGGGAAAGATGTTTTCTTTTACACACTGTAGGAGCAACCATATGACGTATCTAAACTGTATATTTATACTAGGACGATGATAAAATATTTTGACCTTACTGGTGAAGTCTACCCAATTAATCTGTGGGGACTGCCTCGATGGTCTAGTGGCCGCAAGGGCTACTACAGACTTAGCGCGAACACCGATTTGTCGACGGAAGAATGACTATTAACTAAATGATGTACAATAGGAGAAGATAGCTATGTTCTTCTATTAGTTGTCACAGTTATGCGTTCTAAACGAATCATGATTTTGTAGATAATCGTATATACTTTGTGGCCGTGGAGTAGAACGTTTGTTGTCAGTGTGATTTTGACAGTTTGGGGAGAAATAGTCTACATAAAAAAGGACCTAGACAAAGATCGTTAGAAACAAAAGACTAAATGACAGATTGTAGAAGGATATCTACGGTGCGATGTCAAAAATGGAGAAACAAAATGTGACTTCAAAAACACTGTCTATTCTAAGTAGTAAGTGAAAGCGTCATGCTAAGCTTGCTGGTGAGGAAAAGGGCCTGGATTTTATTCCCGGGTCGGGCAGTGTTATTGGGTTCTTTTCTTTGGAGTTTCTCAATAGTAGGTCGGAGTCCGGGATTTGTTCCCGGGCTCGTCTCCTATTACATGGAACTTTAACACAACTGGCGAAATATGGTTGTCCTATAAATACACCTCTGCCTTAACCCTACGGAAAATACAGGCGTGATGTTATTCTAAAGGCTACATCATCCTCTAATGTATTTGTGTTCGGCACAGCATATTTTTGCCTTCCATACGTCTCCCTTTCTTTGGGGTCGGCTTCCTTCAGCTGTATACCGGAATTTTACATGGAGCAACTGCCTATCTGACCTGACCTTCACAAACCAGTTGCTGGGTCACACGATAGACCCTAGGTAAGACTGGTTGTCAGACTTCTGACTCCGAAAGACTAAGAGATGTACTTAACGTGCTTGTCGAGATACGGAAGACTCCATAAATGGCTTGTTTGCCACCCAATAAACAACCTTATGTCATTGTATTTAAGGTTAGTTTTGATTCGTGACGAAAGAGACCTACTTAACGTGGTTCTCGAGGCACGGAGAGTTCTTCGTTTATGTCTTGTTTGCCACCCAATAAACGACCTTCTTCCATTGTTGTTAAGGTCGGTTTTTACCCGTGACGATGTCAGAGACCTACATAACGTGGTTCCCGAGGCACGGAGGGTTCTTCGTTTATGTCTTGTTTGCCACCCAATAAACGACCTTCTTCCATTGTAGTTACGGTCGGTTTTTACCCGTGACGATGTCAGAGACCTACTTAATGTGCTTTCTGAGACACGGGCTACTCTTCATATATGGTTGTTTGCCACCCAATAAACGACCTTCTTCCATTGTTGTTAAGATTGGTTTTTATAGAGCGATCTGATCCAATACTTTGCGAGAGTACCAGTCTGCTAAATGTCTCGATGTCGGTCGCTAGTTGTGTCGTTTTTCATTACTTTCTAGGCTATTTGTAGATAAATACGATCTCTGGAGTGTTGGGCGATAGCTAGAATGATTGATCTGAAGATTTGGTCTCGAAATCTAGAAATAAAATAGATAGATAAACGTTATTTAGCTTAAAAAATAAAAAAAACGTCACTAGACTCGCTAGTCTCTAAATTATTTTGAAATAGTTTCTCGGACGAAAATGATCGCAAAATTAAGAGGGAAACGTTCGCCAGTGAAATTCAAATTTATACTTTTTTTGCTATTTGTAGGTCAAATTGTAAAGCCATATTTGTTGCAGTCGCGAATCATATTTTAAACTACATGCAGCCTATAAATTGCTATTGACAATTTGTAACATTAATTCTGCGATAATTTTCTTTCGAGAAATTCGCCCTGTATTTTGGAATATAATCTGAATGACATGTAAACTCAATATTAATCAGAATACCATAAAGAATACATTCTAGTTATTGAGACCAAAAAATCTAGATAAACTTGAGTTAGTTCTGCCCAGGATTTGAGAAGAAATATGGACGTGGTCATTGGCATCCATTTCATACTAGTGTATTCTTGTGGTTTCTCCCTGGTTAATGATACTGTAATCTAGGGACATGGCAGAGGTAGATCACACGGACTCAATGAGATCGTATTTTCAACTCTCGGTGTTGAACCGAGCATTTAGAATCCAAAAGGGTGCAGCGCGAGCGAGGGTGCAGCGCGAGTGAGTCTCAGCGAGTCGAAAAACTTAGTGTTCGATTTTCAACTATCGGCGGTATGCTGTGCGTTGAAGATCCCAATATCATTAACCAAAGAGAAAACAGAGGAGTAGGTACATTATTATGGAATTAACGCCAACGACCACGGGGCCGCGTTTCCTCTTAAGAAAATTGAAAGAAATAAAGAAAGTAATGACTTCAGCCTTAAGAATAATGCATAATAATGAAATTAGATTTCTTATTTTTCATATTGTAATTCTAGTTAAAAATTAATTAGAATTTAAATAGTTCTAAGACTACATAATTAATGTTAATTTCGGGATTGTGATTAATGAAATTGAATAAAGTTTGATATGTGATGATTGCAATGTTATGAAATACTTGATTTTAAATGATATCGCATGCTCCACGAGAATATATCTCTTCATCGTCTGCCTTTTTCCCCATTTATTTTGGAAGCGGATTTTCCAGTCTAACCAGACGCAACTCTAAGCACGAAATCCGAAGTCACGGGTGTTTCCTCTCCGTATCATCTACGGCTATAAGATTCGTTCGGGGCACGAAGTAAGAAAGCAATAACAACACGATTCGGCAGTTGTGCCCGGCCGAAAATATTATGAATCGGGAGTAGGGTTCATTCCGACGCATCGAACTATATTCAGACGGGCCGGTATCGTAGAGTTAGCCTCCTGCATACCATTATTTTACCTGATAAAAACCTGATCTCCACAAAAAGTAACTGAGAAAGACTCTGTGCTTTGGTAAGGCTGCATCGTTGACAGACTTTGCCTAATGAGAAAATCTTATGTCGACTCAAAGGTTTAGCCAGTCGGAAAGCAGGTAGCGGGCCTGACAAGTTCTGCACTCTTTGTAATACCCTACATGTTGTTAAAATCAAAATCGAAATAGGCAGATAAATTAATGTTAAATGTTTTTAAATTTCAATAAAATCGTTGCAGTTGTATTAAAGTGTCATAAAGAAATAAAATTGTGGGTTTTTTTTTAATAAGCTGTTATAATTTTATTATTATTCTATTGTATTGAGACTGTACAGTACATTTGTTTTCTAAGTTAATTTTAATAATTAACTAATATTTGCTCTCGGCTTTGCCCGCGTGGAATTCGAAAGAAAATACCCTATGCATGAACGAACACATACAAATTTATGACAACTTTCATGGTGACATACATTTTTGTATTTTTATATCGATTTGCGTTTATTTAATGATTGATTTATGAAATAGTATTTCAAACATTGTAATCACTTAAAATTGAAAACTTTCATAAAGAAATCCTTATTATTTATAAACTATTCTGTCTTTCGTTGCTAGAATGTCATTTGAAATAGGTAATCTCTATCACTTGATGCCAAGTTTTTTACCTGTCCTAAAGACATTGCCACCGTTAATAGGCCCGTCCTATATGCAGTAAAGGGCTAAATATGCTTTGGAATTTCCTCAAATTCGACCTAGTCTGGTAACGAAAAACAGAATACTAAGAGACAAAATACATTCCCGGATTCGTTCACCGTTTATATACATCACAAATTTCTTCATCTTCGGTTAAGGCCAAGATATGATGCTACTGAAAACAAAACAGCAAAACTGGCTTTGACTATGGTCGATTAATGGTGATATTAATTTAGGACAAGTTCGGCGTTATCTTAAAGATGGCGAATGTCATTACGTACTGGCACTCGCGCTAATTCGGAACGGATGTAAGCACGCACAAAACGATAACAGCTCAATTCGGAATGCAGCCAATACAACGCCCCACCCCCCGGTCAGTCATGCAGTCGCCAAAAAAAAAGATCATTTGAACTACCTTACATAGACGTGCATGGTGGATCTGTTTACGAGTCCAGGAATGTATGACATAAGGATTTAGAGAATGACGCGAAACATCGCTCGGGAATAAGTACCTGTATAGTATAATTAAGTCATTGTGAACCGCAGTGATTAGTTTTAAATTTAAACTTAATAACAGGCCGTGGACTGTAGCTATAATGCGACGCCACAAAATAATGGCTTTGAAGCCTTTTCAGTTTGTTAGGCCATTTTTGCGAGGCCAGAAATTGTCTTTGGGATGTTTGGCCCTAAATTGTGGACATATTAACAAAAAGGTTTGGCTGGCTTTGTCTATGACTCGCTATGAATTGTGTGAGGCCATTTGTGCCAGGCCACAAAATGCTTAGGTAGTGAATTAGTAAAATATTAAGGGACAGACTACAGCTCACGGCTTAACGATTTTCACGCAAAATTATACTGGAGAACTCGTGCAGCCTATAATGCCTCCACTGGTGTGCAGCCGTCCTCTTTGTGACACGGAGTGGGCCATAATACACCACGTTGGCCCAATGCGGGTTGGTAAATGTTTTATGCCTTATTCAATTATGATAATTGAGGCAACTTAAAAAAGAAGGCCGAAAGGGATGGGAATGTCTGCCTCGTTGGTCTAGTAGTCGCATGAGGTTCTGGGTTAGATGCCCAGGTCGGGCAAATTGTATTAGGGTTATATTCCATCGGGAGTTTCTCAATAGCAGTCTGAAATCTGGAATTGTGCCCGGTTGATGGCATTAAGCTCGCCCCCTATTACATGGGACATAACTGGCAAAATGTGGGTGCAGTTAATTAGGTTCTATCGGTATACCTCTGCCTAACCCTTCGTGGAAAAGAGGCGTGAAAATGTCCTTGTATCAAATAGTATAATTTTGCAAGAAAATCGTCATGTTAAGGCATTGTAAATTAGCTAAAAAAAAATAATATAATTTTAGATTTTTCTAAGATTTCTTAATGAAACGTGGAATATTTTTTTTCGGTTGATTAATTAAATATTATTAATTATGGTAGTTGTTTGCGCCGAATTTTGAAGTACCCTCACTTATTGGGTTTAATGTAAAAATGAACATTAATTTTGGTTGCATTTGACTTGTCGTACTGCAAACTTGAAGTAAACATTGTAGGTCAATTCTTCACACAATACTGTATGACCTTGCGTTTTTTTTACATAAAAAAAAACCAATGCTAAGCTTCCCGATACTCCTAAGGTCATAAGTGCAAAACTTATTACTTTCAAAACCTACTTTATTTCTAAAGACTTCAAAGTTTAAAGTCAAATGAAACTAATGTTGGATGTCAGAGAGACTTTAGCTAATAAAAGCTGTTAAATATTTAGCGTATTTAGAGTAATTTGTTAAAAAAGACACCAGAATGACACTTCTAAATATATTTTTTTAAATATAAAATTAAAAGTCTTTGGATACTTCCTAAACGTGGAGATAAAATAGTTGTGCCTCTCTGTCTAACCTTCTTGTGTATTATAATTTGCATGTCAGAAAAAAATAGTACATTTTGTTTAAGTCAACATTAAATATTATTTTGTCCGTTCCAAAATACTGTGTTTAGAAATAAAACTGTGTCTACAATACGTCTTGAGCAGTTACAGCTCAATTTTAAACATGTTTGTAGAATTAATTTCAATTCTAAACTAAGTATTTTTCTTGATTACCCGACTACAGTAAAGCAGAAGGAGAGTTATTCTGTATATGAATTCAAAGATTTATCACAGTTTATTTTACCTCTGATAGTACAGGCCAACAGCAACCTTACTGTAAAGAGAATAAAGATCATTTTGATTTTTATTGATTCGTCAGTGACAGCAACCCAATACCAACCGTATTGTAACGAAAATAAGGATCACTGTGATTTTGATTGATGCAAAATCAGAGGAGAAATTAACAGTGATGAGTTGTAGTACAATGGGTCGTGTCTTCTGGTCGTCGCAATATTACTTTTGTCAAATAAATCAATGATTTTTAAGGTGCAAGGCGTACGCAGTTACTTCCCCTTAGATCCTAGCAATTAATGGTACTGTTAAAAATAGGCTATAAAAATTTTGAATGTTTTTTTATGAGTTTCTAAAAAAAACAAATGTAATAGTTTGATCACCTATTTATTTCCTTTAAGTTATGTGCAAGATCTCAAATTAATTAAAGGTACAAAAATATTACTTTTTTCTTAAAAAATGCTTGAAATTAACAAAGAATTCGTTGTCTTTTGTTTCCAATTGATGTATGTAATTACTACGTCGATTTTAAAACTATTGAAAAATGTTATTAAAAGTCGTTTGCACAAACGGAACGTTGTGTTCTACTTAGGTACTAATAGAGTTGTTTTTCCAAAAACACATGTGGAAACTAAATCGCGCACCGCTTATTTTTTCTGTAAAAAAATACATCTTCAAACTGTAGATGATTGTGCAAATGGGATAAGTAACTGCTATTTTTTGTTAATATAAAATAATTTAGATTTGAAAGGCGTCAAGTCGCTAAGATTTCGTTGTTAAATTATGTAATCTCGAATAAATTGAAATATGATTTCATTTTGTTGTTTTATTTCTTACTTTTTAAAGATGAATTATCTTTTTACTGACTGACTGTGGTGACTTCTGGCACTGAAACGCGGTTGCTCACAATGGGCCTCATTAGAAGGCTGCAAGGGATCTGGCACACTTGCGCCAATGGACATCGGCGGGCTGCGCGAAGGGACACTTGCGCGACTGGACATATTATGCGCAAAAAGTTGCGGAAATGAAATTTCTTCATAACATCAAGTCTTCTTTCAAAGGGTTGGGCAGGGGCGTTAAGTACACCCACAGTTCGCCAGTAATGTTCAAAAACAGACAGACGTAAACAGTCGTCAATCCGACAATTAGACATCCATAGTGATCGATGTATTTTTTACCCGACTGCGCCAGAAGGAGGGTTGTGTTTTTCGAGAGTATGTATGTATGTATAATTGTTTGGCACGCTCAGCCTGAACGGCTCGATGGATTTTAGCTTGAGAGGTGTCGTTAGCTTCGTATTTATTGTGAGAGTGACACTGGGTATATCAAAATAAAAAAAACAAAATGGGGGATTTTTGGCGCCAAATTCAAATGTTTGGCACGATCTGCGGCCTGAACGGCTCGATGGATTTTAGCTTGAGAGGTGTCGTTAGCTTCGTATTTATTGTGAGAGTAACTTTGGGTATATCAAAATAAAAAAAACAAAATGGGGGATTTTTGGCGCCAAATTCAAATGTTTGGCACGATCTCCGGCCTGAACGGCTCGATGGATTTTAGTTTGCGAGGTGTCGTTAGATTCGTAATTACTGTGAAAGTGATATCGTAATAAAAGAAACAGTAATTTAAAAACTAAAAAACCCGACTGCTTTGAGTATTCATGGAAAAGCCCTAAAACAAGAAAGTTGTTGTACCCGATTGCACTTAACTTAAGAATCGCCAGTTGCTAAGGCGATGCTTATAAGCAGATAAATTGTAGCAGTCGGGACCCATTCTAGAAAGTCAGCCGTCTAGTCAGTAGATTGGAGTAATCTGCAATGTAATATAGGTATGTGCTCTCAATTCACTAAACCTCCATTTCTAGAATGGGTCCCGACTGCTACAATTTATCTGCTTATAAGCATCGCCGTAGCAACTGGCGATTCTTAAGTTAAGTGCAATCGGGTACAACGACTTTATTGTTTTAGGGCTTTTCCATGAATGCTCAGAAAAGGTGTCCCTTCGTCCAGCATACTCACCATGGAATCCTGATATTTCATGAATGTAAAAAAACTGTTCTGAAATAGTGCTAAATAGTGCCCAAAGGAAAAAAATAGTGCTCTTGTACTTGCGAAGTTATAGCCATAGTTCGATGAGTATGCTGGACGAAGGTTTCGCCCAGCATACTCACCTCCGTCCGGAGAATCTGTATACGCTTCAAACATAATTCATACTTCAAAAAATAGTTCCCAAATAGTGCCAAACGGTGCCCAAAAAGAAAAAAACAGTGCTCGAATAACTTCGGAGTTATAGGCTTCGTTCAGTGAGTATGCTGGGCGTAGGTTCTACGCCCAGCATACTCACCTCAGTGCGCGAATATCGAACGAGCTATAGGTACAATTTACGTCTCAAAAAATTGTGCTTGAAATAGTGCCCAATATCAGTCCAATTTTTGCTTGACTTTTGACCTAGAAAACCATTAAATTTGATTGTAAACTTCTACATACATTACATTGAGTACAGTCGAATACAATATTATTAACTTTCTTTCTAACAATTTTTGTCTTGTGTAAATTATTAATTGTCTATGTAAGGGAGTATTTACTTTAGAATCGCAATATTATTAATTACACATTATTTTAATAATACTTTATAATAATATGATTAAGCCTTCGCGCGTCGCATGGGACCCCGGTAGCTAGGAACAATGATTTTATATATTTTGTCTAGATCACGGCGCTTGAAGGATTAAGATATCAAATGAAGTAAATCATGCATGAAAAATAAAGTTGCTGTTATTAATGCTTACATTACAACTGACAAAATTATTCAAAATAATCATTTTCCGGATCAAGGACGGTACCACAACGTTTACGGAATTGACCTGTATTCCTCATGTGATAAAGTTCAATATAGTGTGGCAGTAATGGATGCACGTACGGTCAATAGGTATGGGGCTTACGACGCGCGGCGCCCGCGACGCAAATGAATATGTTTATGTTTAAATACTAGATGGCGCTGCCCTAACATCTTACGATTATTAGACAAGACTGATCTGTATTTTGAAGGTGATAAGGGTCCATTTTGTGTCACAAAGCGACGCGCGGCGCCCGCGACGCAAATGAATATGTTTATGTTTAAATACTAGATGGCGCTGCCCTAACATCTTACGATTATTAGACAAGACTGATCTGTATTTTGAAGGTGATAAGGGTCCATTTTGTGTCACAAAGCAATCGAAACGAACAAGCGCTTCTCAGTTTCTTTGTTTGTTTACTTCGTCGCACATCATTATAATAACGCCGGCTTTTGAGTTTGACTACATAGTGGGTTGCAAAACCAAACAATGTGTTGGTGATGTCATTATTTACCTATATAAAATTGTGTATCTAGTACGTAATCAATATAGGAGCTGCACCCAAATCAGTAAGTATATTTCAATTTATAATAGTGGCATTTAACTAAATTGATTTTACACTCATTCATTAATTGCACTGTAAAACTAGGTAGCAAGCGAGTTGTTTTTTACAAAAACACGTTCATTTTTTCGTTGAATATGACACTGTACACTTAAAATTAAGGACATGCTTAAGAAGTTTTAAAAATGGGTACCTACTTAGTTACTTTTTTAAAGGTTTGATGTAGGTAGGTACACACATAATAACGTAATGTAACTTGTTTGTTTATCTAATTGGATCTCAAATACCTATTTATATACCTACTTCTGCGGAGGCCTGGTTTTATCCTCCAATTCTACTGGAAATGAAACACTGTCTTATTTGCTAGGATATAATTTACTTTTCTTCAATTTTTTTATTACAAGCTTGTCCTCGTTACCCGTCAGGATCTGTTCTCGTCTTAAGTTCACGTTAGTTACATTTCAATATCGAAATAGGTAGAATCAGTCAGCGCGAGCGTCGGTAGTAAGTATAAACGTAACTATAGAATTAACACAGATGTATTTTTTAGATAATATGACGTGAAGTGAAGACTATTACCGATTGTCATCCGGCGAATGCACTTAAACTTTTAAGTGTCGTCAACCTATTCATCACATTTTCTATGGGAGTTGTGACTTCGGGAAATCGTCTTCGGCCTCGTGTTTTGCCCCTTCGCTATTTATAATAGAAATCACGCTAAAATAATGGAAAACACGTAAGTGCTTAAGTACCTTTAGAGGAAGGCTGGAGCCTGTCATACCTATATTAAATTATTTAAATACGTGTTATTTTCAGATTATCTTGAAGACACAATGTTTACCACGTTAGAAGACAACTTTTTCTGACTCGTACTGCGTGAGCGGTGGGGCCCGTTATGTTTTTTACATCTATAGTTGGTATTTTCAGGTAATATAGGTAGTATAAGTACACAAGTGTTCATAATGTTATTGATGTTGATTTATATGTTAGTTAGTTAGTTGTTATTTCATATTATGTTAATATTGAAAACAAATGGCATAATAATTTGTGATCATTCTTGTGAATCTAACGACATGGATCAGCAAGGAAAACGAGGGCCTGAACCAAAGGTTTCATTAGAAACGCAAAAATTAGTAATTTCAGAATACAAAGATGACTTTTTTTTAAATATTCCTTCCGCAAATGACTCAATTTATAAACAAATTCAAACACGGTTAAATTACAAAATGAGTATTAAATCAATCATATTAAGCATAAAACGAAATTACGAATACTTTTTTGGTGTTGATAAAAAAGAAATAATTCGTAATAATGATTCTAATTTGATAAATCAAAAGTCTACATCGTCATCAAACGAAAGCATTAATAGTGTTTCGGAGAACACCAGTACGCATACATTTTATATGGATACAATAACTTGGGATAGTATTAAGCCTCAAAGGTATTTTTATCACCGAAATAGCAAAATCGCCCCCGGTAGTCTGTATAATGTCAGACGTAAATTAAAACCAAACCAATGGACTAATGTAATTCAAATGCATCTATGGAAAGAAATAAGATCTTTATGCACTTGGTGTTTTAAAAATAATATTGTGAAAGACAATTACGAAATCAAATGCACAGGATATTGTAATCAATGTCACGCAAAAATAATTATAACAACTAACTTAGAAACGGAAAATTTAATTAAACTAGAATGTTGCATAATTAATGAAAATAAAAAGTACTCTCATAACACCAGTAAAAAAAACCGATTACGGTATTACCAAATAAGGGAATTAGGTGAAAAATTACAACACGAAGCAGCAGCTTCTATAAGATATAAATTAGCCTCAACTTTAATGAAGAAAAATGACAAGGAACCTCCAGTATTGCCAAAATTACAAACACTACATCGAATTAAACATGAAAATAAAAAAGTTGATGTTTTCCATCCCAACCCAATATTGTCACTTACTTGTATGTGTGTTTCACCACCTTTTGATAAATGTGTTAGATATGTTTCTGCTTTTCCATTTTATACATTTTACTGGACGGACGATCAAAAGAATTATTATAAAAAATGCCAAAAAGAGTTTAATTATATTAGAGTTTCTATAGACGCAACAGGTTCTATATTTAATAAAAATCTTCGGCCTGTCGTCAATGAACACACACAACTATCTCAAGAGTCGCAAAGTCCTATATTTTTGTATGTTATGATGACAGATACAACCGTTAAAAGTAGCGTGCCAATTTCACAGTGTATATCAGAAAGTCACTCTTTAGATACTATTGCTAGCTGGTTACAATCTTGGTTGGCTAATGGAAAACCTCCAAATGAAGTAGTAACTGATGATTCCGCAGCTTTAGTAGGTGCGGTGGTAAAAGTATTTTGTGGTTATAAATCCGCCTCTGACTACTTAAATACATGTTTTAATATTTTAGAAAATAGAACCAAAAAAATTCCAACCTGTTATGTTCGCCTTGATACTTCGCATTTCATAAAAACATTGTACAATCAAAGTATTTTCAAAAATATAGACACTAGAGTAACAAAATTTTTTGTTGATTGTATGATTCTGATTAAAAAATGTGTTTCATACGGAGAGGTAAAGAAAATTATAGAAAATGTTTATATTATAGCAAATAATAAACACCGCGGCAGTAGAAATGGAAATTTAACACGGTGTGAAACGGCGATTTTAGAATTAAAAAACCGGATCAAAACTAATTTGCAGGAATGTGAAATACAAAATGTAGATTCGGAAAATCACGTTCCAATTAAACATTCTTTATGGGAGGGATTAGATAAAGAAGAAAACCCGCTTCTGAAAATGTATAAAGATCTTGAGGAGAAAGAAGATTTAATTAAACAATTGTGTGATCAAGAAACTGAAATCGAAAATATTTATTACTTGCCGGAAATAAAGGACACTTTGATTAGGATTCTTAAAAAACTTCCACTATGGGGAAATATAATGATGACTTATTTTAACAGTAATTATGGTACTCCAACCAGTTCAAATGTAGAAAGTTATATGAAAGACGTAAAAAAGTTATTTTTTAAAACAAATTCAAATAAGTACCGCGTAGATGAGTTTATTATTAAACACGAGCCTTTGATAACCGGTTCCATACGCTTAGCCAAAAGTGACTTGATTGATGTTCAAGAAGGAACTGAAAATATTGTCGATGAAAAAAATGAAATAAGTGACCATAACACACCACAAATAAATACTCTCGTCAATGATGAATCATTTTATGAAAACTCAATTTTTAGGAGCGAACCAAATTATATTGAAGACTGGCGGGGACTGGTGTCTAAACAGAAGAAAAATAAAAAACGAATCAATCGTCGTACAAAATTACATATTTTACAAAACGGCAGTGTTTCTACTTCAGGAACATACAGATTCACGTTTATTAATACGTGTGCTTTTGATTCCGTGGTCCAAAGTTTTTCAATTGCATATTTAGATAGACCTAATATTAGAAAATATATCAATGATAAAAAAAACGATCTTTCACAACTGACCAGAAGTTTGATCACGTATGACAATCTAAAGAAAATCACTAAGAAGGCTAGAAAACCAAAAGATATTTACACTACTCGTTCTAAGGTATTGGCTAAAATATATGATACTGTGGAATCCGATTTTAGTAGTTGCAAAAATTGTGAGTGTAATGTAACTTTTATAATAGATAACATACAAAGTTATGGTTTTTATAGTGCTAATAGATACTTAAATTGTACAAACCAGAACTGTGAAATCAATAAAGGTTCTGGCACAAAATGTAGTTGGATTCCAATAAATGTAAACATATTGACGACTCAAGGTATTGGAGCCCTTAATGAAGCTCTATTAGTAAATGATACTGAAAGGAAATGTAAATACCAATTATGTAACGGTAAAAACGCATACAAATATGAAGTACTAGACTTCGTATTTATTGAAATTAATACTTCAATTGAAATAGAAATTGATGAAATTCCTAAAGAGATCATAATAAACGGTGACACCTTTAAAATTCTGTCGGTAATAGATTTTACAAATGGTGAATCAGGACGCATGGGGCATTACAAGTCAAAGTGCTATCGATTGCTAAAGAGAACTTGGAACTGCTATGATGACCTTAGTAAAAAAGTTTGTAGTAATTCCCAATATACTGTACCACACTGCATTATTTATACGCGAATGTAAGATGAAGATCGGTCCTAACTTGTTAGTTCCTATTTTGTTATTGTTTATTTGTTTTTTTTTTGTTCTTGTAAAAGTTATTTTATTAATAACTTACAGAAATGTGATTATAAACTGTGATTGTTAATTTGTAATTACTATAGGGTATTTAATATTAATAAAAAAAACGTGATTATAAACTGTGATTGCTCAATTTATACTTATTTGTAAGATAATTTTATTGTGATTAAAACGTTGTAGCAGTAAAACAAAGTACAAGTACCTACGTGTTATATTTTAGAAAGTTTTACCAATATTTGGCTAAACATTTTTTTATATGTATATTATATACAATATTAAAACTACAATTTTTTCTATTTACATTGATTATATTATGAATGTTAACAAAAGCTGTGAACTAGTTAACTAGAATTCTGATTACTTTGGCCCTTTAAATAGTAATAAATAACGTAAGTAATTAAAAATGTTTTTTATTGCTAAACCTTTCATTGATGAAACTATTGGAAAGAGTTTTAAAAATTTGTATAACTATGTCACAGTACTAGTTTTGACTGGTTATAAGTTTTGCCTGCAACATATATACAAAAAGAAACTGTATAATTTCCTTTTTACAATTTTTCAAGATATTAATTTTATTGGCTGCAAATGACTGTTTTTATTCAGACAAACACACAATGCAATGAAGTAATAGACTTCATTTACGCTTAAAGTTTCATTCATTTATTATTATTTATAAAATATATAATAATGCATTTAATCGAAAGTTTTTGACATGTGAGAAAATACCATAATTATTTCCAATAACATGAAGTCTACAATTAGAAAGTTTAATATTTTTGTCCAAAAACATGTGTCGACGACTGTACCCCATTTTACGTTAGTATGTAGAAGTTTACATTAAAATTTAATGGTTTTCTAAGTCAAAAGTCAAGCAAAAATTGGACTGATATTGGGCACTATTTCAAGCACAATTTTTTGAGACGTAAATTGTACCTATAGCTCGTTCGATATTCGCGCACTGAGGTGAGTATGCTGGGCGTAGAACCTACGCCCAGCATACTCACTGAACGAAGCCTATAACTCCGAAGTTATTCGAGCACTGTTTTTTCTTTTTGGGCACCGTTTGGCACTATTTGGGAACTATTTTTTGAAGTATGAATTATGTTTGAAGCGTATACAGATTCTCCGGACGGAGGTGAGTATGCTGGGCGAAACCTTCGTCCAGCATACTCATCGAACTATGGCTATAACTTCGCAAGTACAAGAGCACTATTTTTTTCCTTTGGGCACTATTTAGCACTATTTCAGAACAGTTTTTTGACATTCATGAAATATCAGGATTCCATGGTGAGTATGCTGGACGAAGGGACACCAGAAAAGCAGTCGGGTTTTTTAGTTTTTTATTTACTGCACCTTTTTATCAAATCAAATCAAATCAAAATATTTTATTTCACATAAACCTGCAAGGGCACTTATGAAACGTCAGAAGCTAGGTGCACGGTTCCAATTTGTCGCTTCCTATGGAGAAGAGCCGGCAAGAAACTCCATGGTTACTCTTTTAAAAATAATTGGGTTTTACAATGTTTTCAAATTACAGTGATAATAGGTATGGGAGGACAGTGCAGGCCTGTCAATAAGTACCAAGTACTTAGAGGAATGAAAATAAAGAATAGAAAATCGTCTATAAATCTAGTCTGTAAGGCCTACAATGTTTTCCCATTCACAATATGTAAAAGAATCTACATTAGTAAGATCAACCTATTTAAACAAAGTGACATGATTTTCATGAGAATCACTAATTTTTATATTTACATAAGTACTTTCTGTTATGTAGGTATAGGTACCTACCTACACGAAAAATATTCAAATTTTCGTCATGTGGGTCGTTTCCGAGGGTGCTACAGCCGATATTTTTTTTTTTGAGATTGGGAAATCATCAAATACCTTATCACGTCTGGGTAGAGCAGGAGGGCGTGTCAGACTTTTACTGACTAAAACCCATCCGTGTTCCCTCAGTTGCCTGTGTGCCAGGGGCCACGGTATCTATTTCGAACAACTCGCACCCCTGGCAGGCATCGGCCCTTCCGGGCCCCATCAGGTGGTGCTGACATCTCTCTTTGAGGCGCGCGTGGAACACAACGCGCCGTCAACCCGGGCTTGGTCCTTACCGGCCAGCCGATGGTGAGATCAAAATGAAAATTCGAGATGGCGGCGGGGTTTTTTTTTCGTATATTCCCATCATGTCCTTTTCATTTTATACCTTGGCTTTAGCACCCTCTGCAACCACGAAAACGACACCCATGATGGGAAATTTTGTAGCAATGTGACTTTTTCATCTCATATCTACTTTTATTTTCGGATGAAAATCTGGTTTCGACTTCGAACTAAAGCGTATTTTAGCACAAAAAGATCTTCAATTTCCAACCATCTGCTTGCAGTGACACCAGATATAGCTGAATAGCAGTATTGCCGTGGAGACGTTACATTGGCTGGACGAGCTGGACCCACGCACCTTAGAAAACCATTTTTTGGCTATTCAATCTCTGGGGCACTGAGACGTAGGTAGTTGTGCATTGGATGACGTGAGTCAGCTTGTGGTTTCGCCCTCTTGATGCGATTGGCTATGGTCCTGCGAATATTTGGAGGCGCAATACCAGTCAGTGGATACAGCATTCCTACTCAGGTCGCCAAGGCAACCACAATCCGGCACGTCTCATTTAGAGCCGTATCCACTAGGCCAGCGTGGCTAGAACGGTTCCATACTGGACAGGCATATTCACCAGCGGAGAAGCAGAGCCCCTTTCCACTTGCATTCAAGACTTGGGGAGACGCCCGCAATCTGGAGAAAGTTAGGCGGCGTAACAAGTTATTTCTGGCATGAACTTTCTGTTTTACATAATACGATACCCCTCATCAAGGTTGGTTGTCTGATTTTCAGGCTTGTGACGACCCGTAAGGACTAGGGTAGGGGTGTGCAGTACTGCGCACTTTTACTACTATGTTCTCTAAAAAGTGTTTAAAATCAACATTAGTGTTTATCCATTTACCCAGGTTAACTGCTTAGTAAGAGATCTTTAAAAAAATGAATACAGGTAACGGTTTAGGAACTACATATTTAAAAAAATTGCAGCACCCTCGCACCTTTTCACAACGTACGGGAACAAGATTGTACATTCCGTTGTACAAGTTTGCGCACTTGGTCAAGAGTACCCATCACTCATAAGCGTCACATTTAAAGCTACCATGGTTTATGCATGCTATGCATTTTTCGTGCCAGCAGTTTTTGCGTAAAATACGTTTGATACAGTCTTCAAAAATTGTATCTCTGTATACTTCAGAGCAATTTGGAGATGTCCAATTTTCACATTAGGTGAAATTGCTGGCTTGTTTGGTTAACTAGTCTTGCTCTTATTAGATAAAGGTATTTCGTTCTTCTTTTGCCGTTCTTCTACGAGTATCATTTTGCGTTTAAAGTTGCTAAAAATTTCAGATCTTTTGCTTCTCTTACTATCGGTCCGTATACTGAGACTGCGCGCAATCTTGTATACGATAGCTATGCGCGGTCTTGCAAATAGAGCCCTAAATGTCTTTAAAATACCACTACTGCCATCTTTTAGCCAGGACGCCGTATAGACTCGAGTGAAACACATTTCGATAGTAATTTTATAGAAATAAACACATAAAAACACGTGGATTACACATGTACGTGGAATACATTTATAACAATCACGTTGTCAAAACACAAATATTGTAACAAAAGTATCAAATTAAGATTTTTTCGAATAATTCTTCAGAAATAGTATAAAAAAGAAAATTGTGCGCCCACGTTTAAAACGTTGATAGAGTTCTGTCAACCGAAGTTGGTCGCAGAAGACAGTTTCCTGATGGGAGAATCGCTCTGCACATTCTTGTACACTGCGCAATTTTGCACATCCCTACCCTATATTATTGGTAGATCTACGACCGGCTGCTGAGACCAAAGGCTGAACGTGCTTTTCGAAGCACGAAGGGGTCTCGATGTGTAATGGATGGCCAGCCATCCACGGACAGACCTTAGTGAGCTTTGCTTAACCTTGAAGATCGACATGTGCGGGGCTGTTATTATTTAACCACGAGCCTCGCAATGCCACCTGTCTCTCAATGACATGCAAGAACAACTTGTTTAGGAGCTGATTTTTCAATAGTCAGATGACTTTTAACCGAAGAATAAATATTGCGGTTTGACAGATTTTGTATAGAAAATATGTCAAACTGTCAGATTTATTCTTCCGATAAAAAGTTATCTGACTATTGTAAAATCAGCCCTTAATAGTTTAAACTTATTCTTTTAGTCCGAAAGAGCTCGCACAGCCAAACAACGGAAAATTCTCGCGCATAGTCGAGCTTTATCTGGCCGTAACACAAATGAACTGTGTCGATATTCAAACAATTTTTAACTATAAGCTATGGTAATACGGTCCTATTTTCAATGGAGCCAGTAAATTGCTAGGGCATTTTAGAGAGGGCCCCTTATGAGAGCTATAGCCCGCAGTATTCAGTTTCATACGTTACGGGTGCGAATCATTGCAAATTGAAGAAAATTAGAATTTCGCGGGCACTCGGCACATCTACCGAATGCTTTAAAGGTATGAAAATAGACTTTATTTTACAAACGTCAAAGTTCATATTTGTTTTGCAGGAAACTAGCGATATACGCTTCACCAGGTCTGAGCCAGCCCTCAACTTTAAAATAAAACAAGAACAAACATTATGAAATCATTTATTGAAAAAACAATATAACTATTTGAAAACTTACAATAATAACTTAAAAAGACGACATTTATAACTAAACATGATAGGAACAACAACGATAAAAGAAAGAAAGAAAGAAAAAGTATTTATTAGACTCGCACTGGAATAACACAAACTTCCGAAGTCGGAAGTGTACGTGTATGTGTTATGTGCTGACGCTACTCGTCTTAACACACACATTCACAGCGCTTTTGTACACTTGATTACCACGAGTAAAGCGCGCGTCGCTTCGTGAGATAAAAATACTGCGGTTAAGTCGTTCGTGTTCATTCCATTCTAACTAACGTATTCCTCTGTTTTGTTATTCTCCAATTTATACAGACGCCAGCACATCAAGCTATCCCAAACTGTCATATTTTTCCAATTGAATATGAACCTTATTCGTTTGTAATAAAGTTGAAAAACTATCCAAGAATTTTGACAGATTGGGGTGATGTGCTGGCCTCTCTACTATGGAATGAACGCCAACGAACCCGTGACCGTGTTTCCTTTTAATCTGCGTCCACATTGTAAAAATTTCAACGTATCCGACATTATATAACGTAACATCACGCCTTGTTTCCCCGAAAGTTTGAGTAGAGGAGTACTTATAATACACCCAACATTTCGTCAGTTATGACTAGGTCCCATGGAATAGGGGGCGAGCCTATTGCCATCAAAACCGGGCACAAATCTGTACTGCTAATGTGAAATTCCATTCCATCCACTTTAATATATGTGATAATTTTTGTATAATGAACAGGCAGCATGAATATGTGACATCAAAGCCACACCAAAACTAACTGGTCCTGAATTGACTATGACCACTTAACGATTCCTTACTCGTAACCACGTCAATGACACACGAATTCTGCTAATATCGTATTAATAATATCTACAAATTGTCTTCGAACATACAGAATATGACATTTCGATTCCTTACCGTTACATTGGTTTCTAAAAAAAATGATATTGACGTAGTTTGAACGTAGTAAGATTCCGCGGGGAATCATTATAACGATACAGAATTGGTGCCCCGGCGGGACAAGCGACGCCAAAATATAAGCGTAGATATTCATAGACCTCGAAAGATACACATGTGGCGGCCATCTACAATGCCACATACGAGGGTCATTCAATAAATACTTAGCCTACAAAAAGTAAACGAAAATTTTGGAAAAGTGGGAATTTATTTTTCAACATAGTCTCCTTTTAGTTCGATACACTTAGCCCAGCGATGCTCCAACTTTTTTAATCCGTCCGAAAAATAGTTTTTGTCAAACTCTGCAAAATAGGCCTCCGTGGCGGCGATGACCTCCTCATTCGATCCATATCTATTCCCGGCGAGTGATTTTTTCAGATTAGGAAACAGAAAGAAGTCACAAGGGGCCAAATCTGGAGAATACGGTGGATGGGGCAGCAATTCGTAGCGTAATTCGACCAATTTGGCCATGGCAACGGCAGACGTGTGAACCGGTGCGTTGTCGTGGTGAAACAGCACTTTTTTCTTCGCCAGATGGGGTCGTTTTTTCTTTAATTCGGCGTCGAATCGGCCCAATAAATCGGCATAGTAAAGCCCTCTAATTGTTTTACCCTTCTCGAGGTAATCGATGTAGATCACACCTTGTGAATCCCAGAAAACGGTGGCCATAACTTTTCCGGCCGATTTTACAGTTTTCGCCTTCTTTGGAGCATGTTCCCCGGTCAGGATCCATTGTTTTGATTGCTCCTTGGTCTCTGGTGTGTACCAGTGGATCCAGGTTTCATCGACGGTCACAAAACGACGCAAAAACTCCGCTGGATTCCGCTTAAACAGCGCCAAACACGTCTCCGATGTGGTCTCACGGTTGCGCTTGTTTTCTGGTGTGAGTAAACGCGGCACCCATCGCGCCGACAGCTTTCTCATGCCGAGTTCCTCGTGAAGAATATGATGCACTGTTCCTTCTGAAATGCCTACAGTCTCAGCTAGCTCCCGAACCTTCAATCGGCGATCTGCCAATACGAGATCATGGATTTTTTTAATGTTTTCCTCCGTAGCAGCTGTTTTCGGTGCACCTGGACGTGGTTCATCAAAAACCGACGTACGGCCACGTGCAAACTCGTTGAACCAATTCTTGACGGTGGCCATCGATGGAGAAGAGTCACCGTACACAGCATCCAAGCGCTCTTTGATTTCGATGCGCGTTTTCCCTTCCAAAAATAGGAATCGAATCACCGAACGATATTGCTCTTTTTCCATTTTTGTAAAACCGATCGACACGTTCGCTTCCATAAGTTGTCAAATTACAACAAATGAAGGGATTGGAATGAAAATTTGAAAAAAGAATTAAAAAAGAATGTGCTACACTGTGGTAAAACTCTTTTGAAACTACAGCGCCCTCTGGCGATGAGGCTAGGTACTTATTGAATGCACCTCGTACGAACTACAAATCAACAACTTGAGAAACACAAAAAGTAAAGTGGCGCCATCTAAAATGCCATATGCGAACTACACAAGAATTGACGTCACACCATAACTACATCGCGCAAACAGAGTTTACCGCGCGACCCGCATATATACAACATCCCGACATAGTTCGTATTTGGCATTGTACATATGGCCGCCACACAGACATTACCCGTCAATATTGTCTGTCACTGGCGGCATATACAACGTGTAACGGAATAAACGCAAGAGCTCTTACATCACAATTAAAACATTAAATTATAAGACTAACATAACACCTGTTATTTAATTTAGTCAAACCTAGCATTTTTATTTTGGGAATGACATGTCGCAGGTCAACCTAGGAGGTCGTCGGCTGCTCAACGGGACTTGCCTGTGGCTACCTTAATAAATTGAGGTCTCCAGCCAGGTCTTAAAAACTTATAAACTAAGCGACTACACGCTAAGGGCACCCCCTGTGGGGTACAGACCTCGGCTTAGGAAAGGGCTGGATAGGATTGATAGTATTTTTAGGGTTTTGTACTTCAAACGGAAAAAACCCTTGTAGGATCACTTTGTTGTCCGTTGGTCTGTCTATCACTATTCTTTTTCTCAGGAACGCGTGGAGGTATCAAGCTGAAATTCATATCAAATACTCAGCTCTATAACTGTCCCTTGGAGCTGTGATAAAACCAAACTTCTAAACCAACGCAATCAAAAGATACAGCCGTTTAAGCCGCAAATTTTCGACACTCGCAAGGGAATCAAACCTACAGGGTACTTCCCGTGAACTCAGAATCATTAAATTTGGTACGAAGCAACGTCTTATAGCAAAGATGAAGGAAAAATTGCGAAAAGCATATATTTTTAGTTACTTCCTCATGAACGCGTCACACTACTCGATCTCTACGCACAGTACTAGCGCATCGCACACTCGTGCGCCTGTCAGCTGGCTAGGTAGGCACTGCAAGCGTACGCACTAGGTATGTAGGTACGGTAGTTTAATGATCGGTCATCAAACTACCGTTAAAGTTCGGACTTTACCTACCGACACAGTATAAATATGGACAGTATAGAAATTAGACCTATTTGTTCATAAATTACCTACGAGCGTTAGGGTTGTTACTGTTAGTGTTTGTAAAATTGAAAAGTTTTTTATTGGAACCGCGTTTCCTACCGCGGTTTGCGGTAGAAATTGACTGGTAGAAATCGTTACGCGAAAAAGCGTTCATACAATGCGACTTTTGCCATTGGTCAAAATGTAAATTCAAGGCGGTGACTGCGAAAATTTTCTGCGCAATTTTAAAAAGATCTCGAGCGGTCAGTAGCGCAGGAGATAAACGTATAACGCGCCCCCTCGTCCCTACACGGCACCCACTTCCAGGGGGGCACAGTTTGAACTTTCATCAATATCCATAGACAACAGCAACATCTGGAATTTGGCGGGTAAACAAAGCTTGGCAGCCATCTTGTTTGCCAAATTGTCAAACAAATGTCACTGTCGACAAAATTCATGAAACGCATTATTACTGGTGATGAGACATGGATTTACGAGATTGACATGCAAACTAGTCAACAAGCTTCGGCACTCCGAAGAATTGGAAGGCGTGGACGAAAAATTTGTATGACAGAAAAAATTGTGTTGAATAGGTCTTTGAAAATCATCTTTAGGTTTTCTAATAATTTTTCATTTTGTATGACCATTTAGGATCTATACCTAACGATTTAAAGTATGTTAGCAACCATTCTAACTTAAATTTTAAAAATGTATAGTAAACCATTACACATATTTCATAGAAATTGGCAAATCTTTAGTTTTTTGCGTGAGCAATTATACATAATATACTTACCTTAACATTTTAAGTATGTATGTTTTAAATATTAATCTTTCAGGTAAAACTTTCGAGTATCTGCGGAAAAAGGCTGAAACGCAGTGTGCCAGAAAAGCAAGACAAATGTAAAATGAAGCAAGGAGATTACGGCAAAAAGTTAAAACTTAGAAGTTGCGCATTAAGCAACTTAAAAGTGCTAACAGGGATTTCGAAAAGTTATCAAAACACATGTCCGAGTCAGCTAAATTATTTACTCGAATGCAATGCATCGAAGGACGAATGAAAAAGAAGAGGCATAGATTTACTGAGGATGAAAAGATTTTATCTATTTCAATTTTTTATTAGAGCCCTAAAGCTTACCAGTTAATGTGTAAACATTTTACAATACCATCGAAAAAGTCCTAAAGTCAATGCTTGCTCAAGTTAAATTGACTCCAGGCATGAATTAAATCGTTTTTAAGGAATTAAAGTCCACAGTGACTAAAATGTTGCAACAAGGTCGTCTGTGTAGGTTAATATTTGGTGAAATGTCAATATCCATTACAATTTATACACAGACGATCTTAGAAAAGTAATACGCAAAATTTAGCCATTCATGTTTTGGTGTTCATGGTCAAAGGAGTACTTAAGGAAAAATTTTAAACTACCAGTAGCTTACTACTTTACACAGACATTGAAAACATGAAAACTTAAAGAAATATTAGTAGATGTTATAGCTAACGTACAAGCTACTGGCCTAAAGATAATCGCAACTGTATGGAACCAAAGCTCGGCAAATGTAAGAACTATATAAGGTGTATCTATTCATACACGAAATATCTGAAGGGGTCATTGTACTCATCATTATGAACAACTTTTACTACCGGACCAAACCTGAAATCGCGAAAAAATATCAGCTGTTCCCTACATTTTGACGAGATATGCGAACATAAATGTAGGGAACAGCTGATATTTTTTTTCGCGATTTCAGGTTTGGTCCCATAGTAAAAGTTGTTCATAATGATGAGTACAATGACCCTTTCAGATATTTCGTGTATGAATAGATACACCTTATATATAGCGTGATCTCCGAAGCCAAAACTGCATATGTCAAAGCAGGAAAAGAATGGCGAAAGGATGCAATTATTGTTAATAAACATGAGATAGTCCCGCTGTTTGATGTTCCCCACTTGTTAAAAGGAATAAGAAATAATTTAATTTATTAAATAAAGAAATACATTTTATGCTCGAAAATGTTTTAAAAATTGTAAAGTGGGAATACTTTCAGCGAGTTTTAGAAGCCGATAGGTCGCATGGTTGCGTATGCTGCGCAACGTGACCAATGAAAAATAAAAATGAGAGTGAAAATTGCAGCTCAAGTATTAATTTTTCGCATGGCAATTGCAACCGATAATATTATTGCAAGAGGAGGTTGTCCCTCCGAATGTCGGGATCTAATATCATTTGTATTATTAATAGATAAATTATTTGACACAAGTAACGCGTCATCTTTTACGCCGCCAAATAGTAAAATATAGGTGACATTTTAGTCGTCTTACAAAGGTGGTCCAGTAAATGTATCCGTCATAAAATACCTCTAGGCGCGATTAAAACATTGTTACTATTAATTAAGATAATAGGTACAAAGAAAAATTAATAATGCTTTAGAATTATTAAACGCCCTCCCTAATAATAATGTTTACGTATCAAAACAAAGAAGATATCTACCTACCATTACATTCCACCTCCATAACAGGGTGTGACTACGTCATGCGTCTTAGTGAATGACATTTTTATTTTTGTAAATATGCAAATGTTCAAAACTGACAATTTTTTAAAATAAATGTTTAGTAGTCATTGGATAAATGAAGTGGGCTGCCGTTGTAAGACGACTAAAATGTCACGATGTATTGAGCTGCTGTAAAGCGAAATTCTCATCACGTCATGGCAAGATGCCTTAAAAAAAAAGTCAAAAACAGCCAACGTAGTGAAGGGCGGGCGTTTTGGGGGACTGTCTTATGTACTTTTGACGTTCAAAAAGTGCTGACTCTCAGCCTAGGAGCCTAGCTTTTGAGCCTAGTTTGAATTAATGACTTTTGATTTCAACTATAAATAATTTCATTAAAAAAATCGAAGGTTTTAAAACGATTTGGCAATTATTTATCAAAAACAATATTCCTTTGACGCAATGCTGACACGCAGTTTTAACCAAGACCCACTCGAAAACTTCTTTGGAAGTGTTTGAAGTTTGGGTGCTCGGAATATCATGCCCAATTGTGTGGGGTTTGAGGAAGCATTTAAAACTTTACTGTTAAATAATTTCAGCAAAAATCATTCTGTAGGCTCCAATTGCGAAGAGGATACTAGTGAATGTTTACAATCCCTATCCTTTTTCCTAAAGAATTTAGAAAAAAATAATGCTCCTTTGCGATCCAAAGTATTGTAATTGATCAGCCTCTGAATGTTATGCAAAAACAAGAAATATTTCTGATTCAGGGGCTGATCAAAGAACTTATGTCTGTCGGTGGGCCTTAACGAAGTGTCTACAAAAAGGTTGTAAAAATTGTAAAAGCAAGCTACTACGCAATTCGGACAATGACATGTACGAATACACACGCGCCAGAGAATATTGCCAAAGAAGAGGCTGGAAATATATACCCTGCGGGCAAAATGAAACCGGGCAAAGCGGATAGTATCCGTTTTGCCCGCCGTAGTCACAGATCTTTTTAAATGTGTTAGTGTTTCGAATTTTGTTTGTATTACTGATAATTTATTATTTATTCATATTTTGTTGCAGATGGTGTATACGTACCTATAAGAGGAAGACTGATCGGGCCAACTGGTCTGAAGGATCATTAAAAAAAGCCATGGAAGAGGCAAAAAAATCATCCAAACTAAATGCAAGTAAAATGTATGGTATTCTTTATGCTACTCTACACAGACATATGAAGAGCGGTTCTTCGCAAAAAAAAATTAGGCCGCTTTGAAACGGTTTTTTCGATGGAAGAAGTAGAGCTCGTCAATTATGTAGAAAAGATGGATTCTCTGTTTTATGGCCTTACACGAACAGAATTTTTGCAGATAGCTGGAGAGTTCGCTAGAAAAAAAAGGGAAAGCGAAGGTTTTCTCTGGCAATATAGCTGGAAAAGGGTGGTTAAAGAATTTTAGACTTCGCCATCCTAACATAGCGATCACCTGAACCTACGTCTGTAACTCGAGTCAAAGGGTTTAATCGAGAGGCTGTAAGCAGATTTTATTCATTGTTAGAGGAAGTTATTGAAAAACACAATATTGGGCCTGACATGACTTTCAACATGGACGAGACTGGGCTGCGTACTACATCGACTAAGCCACCTAAAGTCCTGTCAACCTACGGAAAAAAACAAGTTGGAGTCGTATCCACCAATGAAAGAGGAGTTTTGACTACCTTCATTTGCTTCTGCAGCGTCACAGGACAGTTTCTCCCGCCGTTCTTCATTTTTAAAAGAAAGAGGCTCAACCCAAGGCTTTTGGACGGCGCTCCTCCTGGTGCCGAAGCAACCACCACTGAGAGTGGATGGATTAACGCCCAAAAGTTTGTAGATTGGCTGCAACTTTTCATACAAAAAGTGCGTCCTACCGAAAACAATAAGGCATTGTTAATATTAGACAACCATGAATCGGACAAAAGCTATGAAGCACTTGATTTGGCTGCGAAGAACAACATCATATTCCTGTCTATTGCCCCCCCCCCCATACATCACATAAACTTCAACCACTGGACATCGCAGTTTACGGGCCAATAAAAAAATATTTCGAAATTGAAGTCAATTCTTTCCAAAAAGAACACCCGGGCAGAATAATCAATCAGTACGACATTGCAAAACTTTACACGGGAACGTATTTAAAAGGAGCTACACCAGGAAATGCAATCAGTGGGTTCCATGCAAGCGGAATCTACCCTTTTAATAGGCATATCATAGGAGATTAACACTTTGCCTCGTCCGAAGTTCATAAAATAAATTTGCTGCTAATACAACATCTGAACCAAACGCCACCGCTCATAACGACGACGATGACCATTGTATCACCGAAAATTAAAATGAACCAATGAGCACTGCAAATGAAAATGAACCAGACGCCCCTGGACAAGAAAATGAACCAAATAATTCCGTGAACGAAGATGAAAGAAATAACGACGAGACTAGAAAAGGAAATAACGTACTGGAAACCTCTGCAGACATAGATATTTTAAAAGAAATCCGGCCCATCCCTATAGAAGTACAAAAAAGAAACATGCCGCGACGAAGACAACAAAAAGCAGAAATATTGACCAGTACGCCCATAAAGATAGCACAAAAACAAAAACAGGACGCTGCTGCAGCTAAAAAGAAAGTTTCATTGGACTCTCCTGGTCCATCCAATACTAAAAGAAAGAAGACAAGTGCCAAAAAGATAAAGAAAATAAAGACCCAAGACTTTTTCTGCATCGTATGTAAGGAGAAATACTGTGGGCTTGCGGACGGCGAGTAATGGGTAGCTCGCTGTCCGGTAAGGACCAAGCCCGGGTCGACGGCGCGTTGTGTTCCACGCGCGCCTCAAAGAGATGTCAGCAGTAACTGATGGGGCCCGCAAGGGCCGATGCCTGCCAGGGGTGCGGGTTATTCGAAAGAGATACCGCGGCCCCTGGCACACAGGCAACTGATGGAACACGGGTGGGTATTAGTCAGTAAAAGTCTGACACGCCCTCCCGCTCCACCCAGAGCGGGAGAAGTTATTTGATGATTGCCCACCCAACAAAAAAAAAAAAAAAGGAAAAATACTATCATCCTCCAATCGAAGATTGGATACAATGCGACACCTGTCGCGAGTGGACTCATGAAGCTTGTTCATCATACATGGGCCGAGGCTCATACTTTTGTGATTATTGTTTTGATTAAAGTGTACTGTGTTCGTTTTGCCCGACCTATGTACCTGTTTGTATGTGACTGTTTTTTTTTTAATGATCTGGGTTGGAGAAGGCTTATTTTTTTCTTATGTTTGATCTCAAATAACAAACCTAAATGTCCAAAGATTACAATAATAAGTAATTGATAAATATAAATTATGTTATAGTTGTTTTTAATAAGGACATTGGCATTAATATGGACTTCATATGTGTTTTCTTTAATTCGGTCAAAACCCTCATTGCGACCATAATAGACTGTCTAGATTGTTATGATTTCTCAGTTTCTGTTACTTTTTTCTTCGATAGTGAAGTTAGAGTACTTTCTAAAGTAGAGAAAAATACGAGGACAACAAGTTCGAGTGAGATTATTATTATAAATATAAATAGTGACTATGCATACCTCTACGTAGGTGTGTTAGAAACTTAGTTCACCCACCAAACAAGGTGGCAGCACTTTCCATAGATGCAAATTTTACTACAGAGTTATTACTCTTTCCCTTTACATTACTCTACTCTTTGCCCGCCACAGAGCACCGCGACCTTCGCTGCAATGACTCATAGAAGCGCGCTTCTGTGTGTGTGTACCGTTTCGATCGTTTGTTCGTAGTTTCAATACTGTCCATATTTATACTGACGTAGATCACACGTAATTTGATCCACTAGTGTGACTTTCAATGATAGGTTATCTAGCAAAATTATGATTTTATCTTTCCATCACACTTTAACAGGCTTTGGACTGTAGACTTTGAATAATTTTTAATCGACGTCACAATCAACTTTCTCGATCTCGATTTATCTTAACGCCGAAGTTCATACGGATGTAATAAAATCGCGGCTGGTTTTTTCGCGCACTACATTTCCAACTCTCGATGTTGAGCCGAGCATTGAGGATCCGACAGAGTGTAGCGCGAGTGAGTCTCAGCGTGTCGAAAAAACACAGTGTTTGTTTTTTTTGTTTTTTCAGTGAACAAGTGTCGGCGCTAAGCAGTGCGAAACAATAAGGTACTTTCCAACTTATTAAAAACTATTCTAAATTGAAGATTGGGACGAAATATGTAACAGAATATAACAGTACTTAAACTGATTTATATTCATTTTTAACCGACTTCAAAAAAAGGAGGAGGTTCTCAATTCGACTGTTTTTTTTTTAGGTTCATTACCTCATAACTTTCGTCTGGGTGAACCGATTTTGATGATTCTTTTTTTATTGGAAGGTGTGGTCCCATTTCAATTTCATATAGATCTGATGATGCGTTTCGGAGACAGACAACGGAACTCTTCAAAAAATAACAGCAAATCAACCGCGATTGCTGCTATCGCATAAATATGCACTGTTTTGACCCCAAGGATGATGAAATTTCGAATTAGTGGGGTAGGTACTAAGTATAACTAAAAGTGAAAAATAAAAACTTTTTCCAAAAAAAACAACCGACTTCCGAAAAAACGAAAAATTTCGGAAGGCGGTGACAAAAAATTTAAATACATATCCAAAGTCACCGCCTTCCGAAATTAAAGTTATTTTTCACTTGATAGTGTTTTTTCAGAAGTCGGTTGTTTTCTCAATTAAAAACGACTTAAATCAAATTTAGTTTTCGTTGTTTTGAGTTTACCGCCAAAACGCTCCTTACGATGACTTTTTATCACGTGACCACACGTGACGTCAACTTTGTGTAAACTAAAGTAGTTGGTAATTAAACAAGTGAATGTCGATTTGGGTGTTGCGTTGGTGTGTGTGACGTCACGCTGTCACTTGATAAAAAAAATCATCGTAAGGAGCGTTTTGGCGGTAAATTCAAAACAACGAAAAATAAAATTTGATTTTAATCATTTTTGAGAAAATGGATTTAAATAAATTTATTTTAATTTTTCTGTTAAATATAATCGTCCCAATCTTCAAATTAAAACATTTTTAATTAAATCGGAAAATAAACTATTCCGCCGCATGGACTAATAGTCCATGGCAACGTGGGATTATGGTCTCTAATACGTACCTGTCGCGATATCATATTCAAAGTCGGCGTGTTTAAAAGATTTGAATCATAAAATTGACAGTAATTACAATCGGTTAAGATAAAGGTACTTACAAAAGTGAATTATTTATGTACTCTCTATGAGCGAATTACAAATTCGATCGTGCATTTGAATAAGCTTTACTCGTTTGAGATAAGGTTTAAATTATCTTAAATAAAACATTGTATTCCCTGGATATGACGGCGTAGTTCAAATTTCAGTATACTTTTTCATAAAAAAATTAACATATTAAAATTAGGACGGAAATCGCTTCAGAAACCGATTCTGAGCTGAGAACTTCCAGGTTTTTCGCTTATTCCGTTACACGTTGCATATTGTAATTACAACAGTATACTTAAGGTAACAAATTGTGCACAAACAAATCTATACTAATATTCTAAAGCTGAAGGATTTGTTTGTTTGTTTGGTTGAACGCGCTAATCTCAGGAACTACTGGTTCGAATTGAAAAAAATATTTTAGTGTTGGATAGCACATTTATCAAGGAAAGTGTAGACTATTAACATCACGCTACGACTAAATGTGCCAGCCCGCGCGCCATGAACGCTCTTAAACCTGACTAACTGACTGTGATCTCTGAGTGTTTCGGCCTTTTTTCTCAAAGTAGTTAAATATGAAACGCCTAAAACGCTAGTTTTTTTTAAATACTGGATAAACAATGAATTCAGCATATCAGTCTAAACCCCCCAGCGCAGAAATTTTTCGTCGGTAATACAAAAAAAAATCAGCTGTTCCATACATTTTGACCGCGTAGGTATTGCATTGCACATTTTTATGAAACAGCTGATTTTTTTTTTGTAAAACCGACGTAAAATTTCTGCGGTAGGTCTAGAATGATATGCTGGTTTCATGGTTACATTTTGCGCACTGGATAAAAACTTACCCTGTATGATTGACGTGTAAAAGTATTTGTTTAAATCTGCTTACAGAAATATAATAATTTATGTAAGTGGCGTTCCGTGTGGTGCCGGACGTAAAAGAATAGCACCATCCCATTTCTTCCCGTGGGTGTCGTAGAAGGCGACTAAGGGACTTACTAGAGAATGGGCAGCAACGTTCTCTATGCATTTGACCACTATACTGCGATCGCCAACCCGCCTGCCAAGTTCCCTTTTTGGGGAGGCTTATGTCCAGCAGTGGACGTCATTCGGCTGATATGATGATGTAAGTGGCGAGGTCAAGGTAAATGCCGTATATTGTCCATTGAAATATCACAAATGTGCACACTGCCTCCTTTTGCTTCATTCATACGTATTCACGTTATAAACATAAGCTAAATAATAAAAAATTACGTAACAATATTTTGGAATGAGATACATCAATTTCATTAGGCAAGCGAAAAAAAAAAGGTCGAAAGGAAACACAAATATATCCCGTAATTAAAAACGTTCAAAATCTAGTCGCAATTTCATATAATTCTGGATTTTAAAAGAGACTGATCTCTGAGGTTTTTTTTGGCCTTTCTTATGAGAATCGTCAGATAGGAAACTCCGGCCTATACTAGTAAATAATGATTGACGTGTAGTGTTTGTAAAAGATGTTAAAATAATAAATAAAATCATTTATCATTTTAACATATCAGGGATAATGAATGCCGACAATTTGTCAAAAATGGAGGTAAATTACAGGATTTTTTGACAGATTGAGGCTGAGATTAGTAAGCGAGCGAACATTATTAAAAATACGAGAAATTTATTGATTCTCTGATTTTTTTATATATGCTTAGTTTGAGACTGGTAATCTCCTAACTTCCAGGGCTTATTTATAATTTAATATTTTTGGAATTGTTGCTTTATTTTACATTGTTCTCACATATAGAAGCCACAAGTATAATGTACCCAGGGTTTAGAAATATCTTGATTTAAAAGAGTGTCCGTGGAGTTTCTTGCCCGTTCTTCTCCATAGAGATCTACGTTTTGGAATAGGCAACTAGCTTCAACTTTCCGACTAACTGTTCGACTTTTTGATACTTAAAAAGTGCCTGTAAATGGTTTAATTGAAATAAATGCTTTGAGTTTGAACAATCTTTGAATATTCAAGCCACCAGTTGGCGCCACTTTGACAAGAGGTCGTCCAGTTTGACAATGAAATTAAAATTGTTTCATTCTTTTACGTCACCTTTACGTCATTATATCTTAGGGGACCGGACTGGTTCTCCTTAACACAGGTTTTTATAACCTAGCTAGGAGAGCAGTGCTAACCCAACGTTTGTAGATATAGTACTTATTTTTGTATAACTGTATTTTTAACGTGTACTACAATGCTTCCTTCTTTGCGTAAATAAACTTATTTAATTATATATATAATTCTTTCGTTCACCATTCAGTCCGTAGGCGCTTTGACACTTTTGACAGGTGCCCGGACCTGACGTCTCAGTGCTGCCACCTAGTGAACGTCATTTCAGAAAATTTTCATTGTGACTGCGATGTCCTAATTAATACAAGCGATCGTCGCGTGATCTTGTTCGGCGAATCCGAGCGCGTAATCACACCAGCAGAGGCGCGTTTGGGTTTTCCGAACAATCGTTCTGCCTAGGTTTTTCCCGACAGTGTTGGGTCGGCTTCCAGCCTAACCGGATACCAGTATTTTATATTAGGCAACTGCCTATCTGACCTCCAAATCCCAGTTACTGGATATCATGATACCTCTTAGACATGGGTAGCTCGTGACAGTGACAGAAAAGAGTTAGCTCTTTTCGATTGACCTCGCTCTCGGTCACTCACTAACTCAGTTAGCTCACTCAGACTCACTAGCTCAGTACTTCAGCGAGACACAAGACCGACCGAATTCACCGGCCGTACAGCTCATACGGCTCCCTTCGGAATACATTCGTTCTTCCAACAATAGCTTGCCGGCACAATACGTCATTTTAAACTTATCATGTGACATAAATCACTGTAAATGTATCTATCTGTATTGTTATTGAATTTGAGTAGAAAATACTTTGGCACATTATAAAAAGGAACCACAACGTTTATCTACGTCTCCTCAAACGCGCGTGCGGCGTGAGACAAATGAGCTAACAGTCGGCGTCTGAGTCACTGAGCTATAGAAGACCTAGTGAGCTAGCGGAGTGATATAGCTCTTCTTCTTTTCTGTGAGCTATTTCGCCCATGTCTAATACCTCTTGGTAAGACTAGTTGTCAGTTTTGGGCTTCTTAATACCCGTAACGGATGTCAAACTTTTTTTATGGGTCCCTGCATGGTTTAGATTCACTATAGGACCCGGTAGGTGGCGCTGTACGTCTGTGTCAGGTCAGCTAGTTCCCTATAAATCTCTACGGGCTTCTCTTTTTAGTCTTTTGAATGTTGAATTACTTTTCATTGAGTGCGTAGCTAGTACGTTTGGATAATTTTCTAGTCTGGTCTGGATTTAATTGAGTGTCTTGATCTGTTCTGATTTCTAGGTCGTGGAGTAATTTTTGGTTTGTTATGAACCAGAAGTATTAAATAATTATCGAACAAATAGGTGACGAATGATCGCGACCATCGCTTTCTGACACAGTGTCAAAGCTTATAGTCGGATATAAAGCTTTAGTAAAACAAACTGAACTAGCTTTCACTAAAAATCAACTGATTTTGACTCTGAATACATCGGCCGGTTTCTGAAACAATTAAAAACATATTTTTAGTAAAAAAATTTAACAATTAATTTATAAAGATAAATATTTTGATTTGTGTGTATTAGGGTGCATTGTGTTGGTTTGCAAATCATCTTTATCATCTGCCTAGCTTTTTCCTAGTTCATACTAGGGAAAAGGCTAGTTGCTTCAAGTTTAATTTGGCAAAATCGTAAATATTAATCGCATAATCAAATATTTCGCTGTTTTGTATAACTAAACGAAATGAATTTCATAATGAAATATTGCTTTATTTAACTAAAATACAACAAAACCACACACAAACCCACCCTCACACCCTCACACACCGAGACACACTTTACAATAAATGTATTATTATTTCTTTTCTGGTTTCATATTCATCAACTCACCCTCAAAACGTGGTAGCGTCGTGTTCCTCTTCGCACTGTTCGCGCTCCCTACACCCACCCACACACTCACTCACCCCACACACACAGACACACCCTCACCCACACACAGACAGACACACTTTACACTTTCATTTTATTTTTGTAGAAAATATTGAAAGCCTTTTTCTGCTCATCTGTGCTAAATAAATCATGTTTCTTTTATTATTTTCTGTATGTGCCAACTCACCCTCAACACGTGGTAGCGCAGAGCTCGTCTTCAATATGCTTCCTGAACCCTGAACGCGAGCCACACACCCACCTACCCACACGGACACAAACACACACTCTTACACCTACACTTTAAACTTTTATTCAGCTATCATGGCCTTCATACTAGGAGGCTTTTATTTTGGTATTACGCTTTATTTTTATTTTTTTATTTTTTTTATTCTTTGTGCTTGAGTTAAGTTTTCATTTTATTTTTTGGTATATTTACAAACTTGACATATGGCAAATTATTTCATTAATGTTCTGTGTCTCGTAATGTTAATTACTTTGCCTACCAGTAGGTAGGCAGTTGGAAGAACTTGATTCTGTACATAGGTTACTTACTACCTATGTATAAAATCAAGTTCTCCTAACTTCGCCGTGTTCCTCTCCTTTATGCTTCCTGAACACTGTTCGCGATCTCCACACCCACCCACACACTCACTCACCCTACACACACAGAGACACACACCCTCACCCACACACAGACAGACACACTACACTTTTTATTTTTATATCAAATATTTAAAGCCTTTTCCTGCTCATCTGTGCTAAATAAATGTAATTCCATTCTTTTCCATATGCTGTATGAACCAACTCACCCTCAACACGTGGTAGCGCCGTGTTCCTCTTCTATATGCTTCCTGAACACCGAACGCGACCCGGACTCGAACCCGCACGCGCCGCAGACCAACACGTCTGCTGCTTCCACTTCCTCTGTGTCCAAATGTACTGTATCTGTTGGTGAGAAATTATTGTTTATTGGTGGGTAAGACTCTGCTGTTTACAAGATGACTTTGTGTAAATTATTTCATGACCACTGCTCTGAAAACGATGAAGGAAAAAATCGTGAGGAAACCGGCGTGTCACAGAACCAAATGTTGGAAGACATTGTGACAGCTGCCAACCCGTACTCGGCCCGTGTGGTGTATTACGGCCCACTCCCTAGAGGAGGCCTGTGTTCCAGCAGTGGGAACGATATAGACTGAGTATGTTTAAGGGTCCGGTGACCGGGCCGAGTTATCTTAACCTTTGGACCGCCAGAGCGTAAACGCATCGGCGTCCCTCCCACGCCAAGTCAAAAATTCGACGCAAAAACCTACAAAAAAGAATAGGGATTTCAAAATTTTATCGATAACCAATTAATCATTGCTTTTCGTTTCCTATTTTTTTCAAAAGCAAAATATTTTATTTCACATAAACCTGCAAGGGCACTTATGAAACGTCAGAAGCTGCATTTTTAATAAAATATAGCTCATAACATCATTCTTTTATTTAATTTGACTCTAAAATGTTGTTTTCTTGTCGCCATTAGCCGACGGCGGCGTGTTGGGCACTTTTAATTTGTCGACTATACCGGACGGTGGCGGTCAAAAGGTTAACCATTTAGGTTACGAGTAATATTTTATTTAGAAAATAGCGGATGACGAAAAGCAACGATTAATTGGTTATGGATAAAATTTTGGAATCCCTATTCTTTTTTGTAGGAAATACCTACAAAAACGAATAGCGCCGAATTTGTGGCTTGGCGTGGGAAGGACGTCAATGCGTTTACGCTCTGGCGGTCAAAAGGTTAAAATGTTCGTTATAGTCGAATAAGGTGTTTCCCGGGAAATAATACAAATTTGAAAAACTTAAAGTCGTAGGAACTTATTGAGATAGATTATTGACAACGTCTCATCATCATTTCAGCCGAAAGACGTCCACTGCTGTACATAGACCTCCGCCACTTCGATCGGTTCTGTGCTTCCCGCAGTGGCAGTGGGCAGGGCGCATTGCTCACATAACAGATGGCCGATGGGGCTGAAAGGTTCTGGAGTGGCGACCGCGTACTGGAAGACTTAGAGTTGGAAGGCCTCCCATAAGATGGACTGATTATCTTGTGAAGGCCGCAGGAATCCGCTGGAAGCGGGAAGCACAGAACCGGTCAAAATGGCGGAGGTTGGGCGAGACGTTTGTACAGCAGTGGACGTCTTTCGGCTGAAATGATGAACGACAGTGAGTATACATACAATCTGACTTACTGTTTGCTCCGCCATCCATATGCTTCTCTTGTACATGCTTCATTAGCTGAAATCAAATATAACAATATTCAGAAGAAGTAATCGGGCAGCGCACCGCTTCGACAGGAAGCGCATAAATCGCTCAGCTGTTTTTGTAATTTTACGTCGAACTTAGATATTTTTTTATGAATTTCCAAAAACCATAACTTAACGGGCGTTTAGTTGCCATAATGTACTAACGAGGAAACTAACATCGATACACCGTAAGGACTATTATTGCTTACAGCGCTCAGCCGCTATAGTAACGCTTGCTAATAGATGTGGTCATTGTGTGGACGGGATTTTGTTTTTAAATTGGTAAGATGTAAGTTACCTCGATGTCATAGTGACATTTAAAATTTTGAAAAAAGTTGCAACGGTTTTTTTCTCTCGTTTCTTTAGTTGCCGATATCGATGCCCAACACGTAAGCCCAATAGGTAAAGTAATGCCAGCTAATTTAATTTTAATTTGGCGCCCCTATTCAATTTCATCCCGTATAATTAAAAAGGACTCAATAGTCTGAAACAAGCACGGTGCTCGACTGTTTTCTGTAAGAGAGACTTTAGTTCCTGCAAGCTTAGCACGAGAACCGTAGAGAAGCGTTTTGTTGACCGAAGAGTGGACAAAAACGACGTTTCCGTGTAGACAATTGACAGTTTTGTACCGAAAAATGTAGACAAGCGATTTTTATTCTGCGGTAGAGTAGAAATAGAAAACGTCATGCTAAGCCACGTGGCGGATTTACACATTTGACGCCAGTAGGCTATTTATTTTGCGCCCCTACTTACTCTTTTGAATTGTTATATTGAAACGCTATTGGAATATTTAAAAAATTCAAATTCACATTTAGTGTACTTTACACAGCGTTTAGTAATTTTTCATATACAGACATTGAAGTATTCGGTATACCTACTGTAGAAGTTAGCACCTGCGTGGTTTAGCACTAACTTCTGGGTTGGTTGATATTTGGTTAATTTAGTATTATATTAGAATGGTTATGGTTTGGGTGTTGGTTTACAATCACTGACTTAATGATACGAAATTATATGGTTTAAAAAGGTATATTGGATATTACAATCTATCCTAATATTAAATGGTAAACTTAAGCTAAATTAGCACTAAGTTAGTTTGATTTGGTCTGTTTTGAGTTACGCGATTGGTAGTCGGCCACGAACTAACTGGTAATCGTTGCGATACATGCATTTATGGAAATGCATGCAGGAAAAAGTGCTTAGCTGTTCGGTCTCAAATATTATACCGAACAGCTACTGTATGTATAGTAGGTACTAAAATATTGTAAGTAATTTTGTTAAATTTTCGAGACTTCTTTTCTCCGCGTATATAATATCTAATATATATATATAAAATTTCTTTTATTTTCTTTAAAGAGAAAAAAAAATGAGCCAAATTTGCCGCCACCCTAAAATTTTCCGCCCTAGGCTCCAGCCTACTCAGCCTGCTGGTAAATCCGCCACTGAGCCTAAGCCCGCTACAGTAGGATAGTAAGACCGGTATATCTTACCTGCGTGTGCGTGGCAGCGCGGAAAGGACACCTGGCACACTGTAGCGTGACCGCGGCCCCGCGCCGCGCGCTCCGCCCCACGCCCGCGCCGTGCTCGCGGGCCTGCGGGTTTTACATAATCATTTATAATCAGCAAAAAAGAATATCTTTTATTTAGACACAGTTCGTGAAACACAAAATACAATAACAAAAAAAAAATGAAAATAAATAACTACAACAGTGTGTGCCTCACGGCTGCGCCAAAAACGTTCATTTCAGCATTCAGACTATAATCTTCCTCCTGCTGGGATACAAGCATCCTCTCTATGAGGGTATGGGCGATAATTCACAACGCGGGCGCAGTGCGTGTTGGTGGACGTCACATGTCTTCGAATTGTAGGTTCTAGGACACGCCTGTTTCCTTACGATGTTTTCCTACACCGTTTCAAATGAAATGAAATGAAATGCTTGTTTATTTATGTAAGTCACAAAAACACTTAAAAAAGACACCGTATAAAAGACACTTTTACCAGTCAATATTTTGTTGGTCAATATTTTAAAAACTAGATGGCGCCGGCATTTCCTAGCTGACTGTTCCCTGAGAAGAAAAGCCGAAACAAACTCAGAGGTCATGGTCTCTTTTAAAGTCCAAACATTATATTATTTGAACTTTATGTGAGTCTAACAATGCAGGGCAATGTCTGGAAGGGCCTTTTGAAGAAACAGCCATTGCAGCTTTGAGCTGACCTGTCTCAACAGACGGCATGTATGTAGCAGTCACCGTGTAGCTCAACCCTATTTTAGGCCTCAACCACCCGTCACAAGACGCTACCAAATTTGCAGGACATTTGCGTAAGCCAATTACAAAATACTCAAAACCACCAGACGAGTTATAAAGTCATGTGTTCAATCTAGCCTGTATAGTACTCACATTCACAGTTAGTTTTTTTCTTTAAATGTCATCAAAATTAATGTCACGTAGATCAATACTTAAATATAAAATGTCAACAGTATTCTATTAACACTTAGCTTATATAATAGTTTGTTGCTTGATGGTACACAAAGCAGTGCTGATGAAGTTATGTACTCTTAAAGTGCTTGCTTGGGTTCAAACTACGACCTACAAGAGATATTTTAATATACAGGGTGTAACAGAAACCCTATTGCTATCCTTAAGCACTAAAGATAACAGCTGGCCTAGAATCACTATACATAGTTTCAGCTCAAAATAAAATACTCTAAGAATTGATACCATATTTTAGGTTTCGTATGTTTCTTTAATCCAAATCATAACAAACGTGTCACCGCACTACGTAGGTCAATAACTTTCCACGTTAATTGCCAATTTCCGAGTGATGTGTTTCTTTCAATTTGTTCTTATATCAATGTATTAAATATTTTCATAACTTCCTAACACGTAGAGATAGGATTAAAAAACCCTTCCAATATCGTTTTAAATCATCCAAAGAAGCCGTGCCCTTTGGTAAGTACATACCTTTTCCGTTACACGTTGTATATGAGAAAAAATCTAAAAATATATTATTGAGATAGCTTAGGCAAAATGCAGTCGGAAAATGTTAGTTGTAGTTCATGAAATAACAAAATAAATTTTAAAATTCAATTCAAAGATTTCAGTATTTTTATTCTGTTTTTGAACACCATGAAGTAGCCGCCATGTTATTACGTCATACCGCTATAATAACTAATAAACTGAACAACTTTGTACTTTTATTATTTTCGTAATCAAAGTAATTTTTATTTAAAAAATATCTTACATTCAGGAACAGCGAAACAACGATAAGTAGAACAATAACTCATTTTTTAAATTACAAAAAATTATCATACAAAATATCAAAGCATTTGTTTATGCAGAAAACTGACGTCATACTACTACTACTATTTTTTACTATTACCTATCGCTAAGTAACTAGTAAAAAATGTTATTAAATTAATTAATAAAAATTTCAATTAAAATTGCACACAAGAACGAAAAATAACATTCACGGTTTGCGCTATTGACGCCATATTTGTATTGGTGACTACTACAGGGCTTTTAACAGAGTCGCCTTTACAAAAAAGGGAAAGAGACCGATATTTTTTTTAAAGGGACCAAAATCATTTTTTTTACCGACTTTAAAAGGAAGGAGGTTATCAATTCGACATGTTTATATTTCTTTTTTTTACGTATGTTCGGGCATAACTCCGTCATATATAGACGGATTCACAAAAGCCTTTTTTGTTCGAAAGGAGTTTATTCCGAAATGGTCCCATTTAAATTTCATATAGATCTGATGATGCGTTTCGGAGACAGACAACGGAACTCTTCAAAAAATGACAGCATATCTATCAACCGCGATTGCTGCTATCGCATAAATAACTCTTTAGCTTTAAATAAAGACAAAAAAATTGAGCTACGTGCAATTAATTTTGGTGTTTCATTAAGTTTTTTTTTTTTTGTCAATTGATTTGATCTTGCTATGACTTTTCTTGACAAATTTATGCGATTTCAACATTTCAAATACTTTTGTGATCTTATTGATTTAATAGAATTCAAAAGAGACTTTACTTGGCGCAAATTTTTGCAGATATTCTCAGATATCTGTTTTGGCGATATTTCAGTTATTTTTGTAAATTCAATGAAAAGAAATCATAAAAATTATTTATCCGACACTCAAAAAGAAATAAAACTTCAGTGAAAAAACAATATTCTCAGATTAGGAATATTTTAAGCAATACTTTTGTTGTGAATTGGTTATGAAAGAGTTGTGGGGGTCTGATGGGGAAAAATCATGTATAGAGTAGTGGTCTCGAGACGGAGCACGCGAGAGATTGGCGTTTCGGCGAAGGAAAATTGGAAGAGAAAAGAAAAATATATAGAAAAATACGTTTACATGGCGCGAATAAGGACAGTTACTCTTTCTAAAGAAAAATAAAGCGTTTTTATTTATTTATTAAAATAAAAATGCCCATCAGAAATGCAAATATTTTTGTACTTTTTTTTAAGAATTTGGTCTCTTAAGGACCTTTCAAAAAAAGAGACATATGAGATTAAGGGACTGCCACTAAAAACCCTGCTACTATACTAGCGCCGCAGTGGACAAAATTGAACTAAATTTGAATCACTTGGCTGAGTCTTGGTCAGTCATCTTTAAAGGGCTGACTTTCAATATGTCAAGGTTGTATGATTCTAGTTCAATTAACTATCCGCCTAGGCATTCAATCGGCGTTTAATGAACGGCCTAGGCGTCCAATTAGCTTGCTAAGTTAACTAGATGACTGCGACATACACATATATATACATACATGAAGCAAAAACTTTGTTCCCCTTCTTGCGCAAATATAAAATTTAGCACAGATAAAATATGTGTGGAGTGTAGAAAACTAATATTTTAATATAAGTTGCTACAAAATTAATGTTCCGAATTTCGTGTACTTGCTCGGTATCAAAAAATTAACATATTGCAAAAAAAAAATTGAGCGTATCGATTTTAGTTTTAGGTAAGTTTGATAAATTGCCAGTACAAAGTCTGAGAAATGTGATGGGAAAATTAGAATCAGCTGATTACGTAGGTATTTGACAACGTGCTCGTCTCGCTCGCGCGGCTGTCTGTGCGTATACGGTGTAGGTACGGTGTGCATGTGCATATTAATAATTGGTGCGTGGGGAACGTATGTATTGCATATATTTGAAACGAATTGTTGAGTATAATATTTTTTTCGTGATTATGTTTTGAATGTCATTTTAAACAATTCCTTAAATTTCTAAACATTAATTTTTTAACACCTTATATAATAATGCACTAGAAATACATTAAGTTTTAAATTAATTATGATGGAATTTCGACCACATGGCGACACATGTAACAATAATTCTATCCCCTCGCCAACGTTCTAATTCCAAACCCAAATTGTGCTTGACCTTGAGGCTTAGTAAAGAATATTGCGTTCTATGTGTACTTTAAAAATAGGTCATTATTATTGATGGCCGTCAAAAAATAAACAAGAATAGATAACCTCCTTTGCCTTCATTATATCAGCCGAAAGACGTCCACTGCTGGACATAATTCCCCCCAAAAGGGGGTATTTGCCATAATCACCACGCTTGGCAGGCGGGTTGGCGATCGCAGTATGGTGGTCAAATGCATAGAGAACGCTGCTGCCCATTCTCTAGTAAGTCCCTTAGTCCCCTTCTACGACACCCACGGGAAGAAATGGGATTACATTACATTAGATATTAATGAGGGAATGAAGATAGCCTATTCCGATTAGCACTTCTAATATCTGCTATATCAATCTGTTGCGCATGACATATAGACGAGGTCCGTTACCTTATGCGCCGACATGTCCTTGACCGCGTTGCACTTGTAGCTGCACAGCTTGCAGCTGTACAGGTACAGCTTGAAGTTGGGGCAGGCCAGCAGCTCGTGCGGCGGCGGCAGGTCGCTCTTGCGCTTGCGGCCGCGTGCGCGCGCGCGCGCAGGCGGCGACAGGAGCGCTCTGGTAGGGCGTTAAGAAAGTTAACTTTTATTTATTTATTTGATTCACCAACAGTTGCATACACTGGTATAAGTATATAAAACAAACACAATAAATCAGAATAAAGTGTAACAATCATTTATAAGTATAAATAAGTATAAATTATATTACAAAGTTGAACTGAATAGAACTTAACAAATTAATTAAAATAAATATAAAACAAAATCAAAACAAACTAAAGTTACAAAAAATAAGTAAGTAATATGTAGCCTAAAATAAGAGAGTGAGAGTGAACTTAACTAATACTATAGTCTAATCGCAATCAGAAAATTGTGACTTATCGTTGTAACTCAGCTTATTCACGCCCCTTGACCAATTAGATCATAGTAAATTAGAAAGCCGTAATCACATTGAACAGTTGAAAAAAAAAATACCACATTCAATTGAATGTAACGTCACTTAGCCTATAACCAACGGACGATCAAGACGCTTCCAACGATATCTCCTTATTCGTTTAGAAGTTATGAGGGAACAGATGACCATACACATACCCCCACATATATACATACCGGTCAAAGTCATAACCCGCCTTTTTGTTTCGCCGTAGTCGGATAAAAAAATAAAAAGAAGCAAGACTAACATTGTTAAGATATGCCAGAAATTACAAAAAAAAAAACGAATCTTGTAAAAATGATTACAGAAAAAACGTTAGTAACACTTACTTAGCTCTCTGAAGAGATTTCGCTTTTTCTAATATTTCTGTCGGCGACAGACTTTTCTGTAACCAAAAGTATATGAACATAGTTACAAAAACAAAATAGAAATCTGACTCAATATCATCTGCCGAGCCTGTGTTGGAGTCCGGAAGCAGCTGAATAGGGGCCATTTAAGTATTTCGTAAGCACGACAAGGGGGCGGGTGCGGCGGATCTTTGCTTTGCTTATTTTTGATGACATGGGGGAGGATGGGGGTGTCTGGATGGTGATTACGTCAGCAGTATTTATATTTTTATTTTAGTAGATTTTGGTTTGAACACACATGGTAATCCTACTTGTCTATGAATGGCTCGAAGAAAACAATGTCAATATTCCAAAATCACACGAAAGTGAGCAGACAAACAACATTGAGCAGCAAACGTCCAATGTCATCGAATACTTCTCGAAGAAAAATCATTAACTTCTGATCAGGCCCTTCATAATTATGTAAGAAACTATTCTAAGATATTCAAAAGAGTCTGCGCTCAAGCTAAATCTAAATTAATTAGTAACAAAATTAGTATTTCTAAAAATAATATAAAAGCTGTGTGGGCAGGTAATTAACAAAGAAACTGGAAACACACAACAGCGAGATCAGAATGAGTTAGCTCTAAAAATTGATAATGAAACCATTTCAGATAAGTTAAAAGTTTCTGAGACTTTTGAAAATTTCTTTACCAACATTCCAATAGAGGTTCCGAAATCTCTCCCGTCATCATCTGTATTAGCTGAATTTCTTCTTAAACAAAACTTCAGTAAGGACATTCCAAGTTTTGAATTCAAACCCATTTCTATTGCCACAATTAAAACAGCATTTAAAAGTCTTAACATGAAAAACACTGAAGACTTATGGGGCATTTCCGTTAAGGTTCTTGAAGATATCATTGACACAATTGCCCCCGTCCTAAGAGTCATATTTGATCAATGTTTAGACACCGGTACGTTTCCTAACTTAATGAAACATAGTTAAGTAGTACCAATTTTCAAATCGGGTAGTAAGAGTGATCCCTCTAATTATAGACCTATATCTGTGCTTCCAGCATTGAGCAAAATTTATGAAAAAATCATGCTAGACCAGATGTTGTCACATTTTAACTCAAATGGGATTTTACATAGTCGACAGTTTGGTTTCACGAAAGGTAGGTCAAGGACTGACGCGGCAGTAAAACTCATCAGTCACATTTTGGAATCCTGGGAGAATTCCCAGGATGCAATTGGCATTTTCTGTGACCTCTCAAAAGCGTTTGACTGCGTTGACCACAATACATTCATCTGTAAATTACACCACTACGGAATTCGTGGACGAGCTGCTGATCTTGTACTTTCCTATTTATCGAACAGGCAGCAAAAAGTAAATGTTAACGGAGCAACGTCCTCGGGGTCTCTAGTTAAGATGGGCGTGCCTCAAGGTTCAATTCTTGGCCCTTTTTTATTTCTAGTTTATATTAATGACCTTCCTTACCTGATGGCTAACTTCTCGGATATAATTTTATTAGCTGATGACACTTCTCTTATTTTTAGAATAAATAGAAAAGATACAGATGTCTTACATGTCAACGATAGTCTAGCTGTTCTATCGAAATGGTTTGCGGCTAATAATCTTTTAATCAATGCGAACAAAACTAAATGTCTTAAGTTCTCATTACCAAATGTACCTCAAGTAGGTCTAAATTTAAAACTTGATGGCAAGAAACTAGATGCTATTTCGGAAACTGTATTTCTAGGAATTACTTTAGATTCAAAATTGCAATGCCCACATTAGAGCTCTTTCAAGTAGATTAAGCTCGGCTGCTTACGCAGTAAGAAAAATAAGGCAGTTGACTGATGTAACCACAGCTAGGTTAGTATACTTTGCTTATTTTCACAGTATTATGTCATATGGCGTTCTGCTGTAGGCATCGGCAGCTGACGTAGATTCAGTTCTCATTCTACAAAAGAGGGCAATCCGCGCAATCTATAAAATGGGGCCTCGCGAGTCTCTTAGAAACAAATTCAACGAAATTGACATACTAACTCTGCCTTCTCTTTATATCCTAGAAAATATCTTGTATGTTCGCAAAAACTCAAGTCTTTTAAAAAAAAGATGCGACTTCCATAATCTAAATACACGTAATAAAGATGAAATTGTGATTCCAAAATTACTAGCATATCATTTCTAATAAACAGTTACCGCTTCTATAAGAAGTTGCCAAAATCGGTTACAGAACTTAGCGATGGAAAGTTTAAAACTCACATCAAACGTGTCCTTATCAAAAAAGCATATTATAAGATAAAAGACTACGTTGAAGACAAGGAAATTTGGCGTTAATTCCTTCTGCACATGTGGCTTCCCTGGTACCTCATTAACAGCATAACTATATGAGTCTATTAACTACTCCCAAATTACAATGTTAATTTTTTTTTTTTTTTTACACTTTCTGACAATTTCTCGTCATTATTTGACATTATACATCACTTGTAGTATCGGCTATTTATGAGTGATTCTCAGAAATCATGTCACTTGGTTTAAATAGGTTGATTTTACTTAAGTAGATTCTTTTACACATTTTGAATGAGAGAACGTTGTAGGCCTACAGACGTCGTCTATAAATCTACAAATTTATAGACGATTTTCTATTCTTTATTTTCATTCCTCTAAGTACTTGGTACTTATTGACAGGCCTGCACTGTCCTCCCATACCTAATATCACTGTAATTTGAAAACATTGTAAAAGCCAATTATTTTTAAAAGAGTAACCGTGGAGTTTCTTGCCGGCTCTTCTCCATAGGAAGCGACAAATTGGAACCGTGCACCTAGCTTCTGACGTTTCATATGTGCCCTTGCAGGTTTATGTGAAATAAATTTTTTTGATTTGATTTGACTTAGAGTCATGGATTCGTGTGTCATGGACTGAACACTGTTAATTTGAATTAATATACCAAAATTTTGTTCGTTAGTATATGAAGTTATTATACACCGTGACGTTTTAGTCGTCTGTGGTCCACTCAATGTGTCCGTCATAAAATACCTCTAGGCGCAATTAAAACATTGTTACCATTAATTAAGAAAATAGGTACAGAGAAAAATAAATAATGTTTTGGAATTATGAAACACCCTCCCTGATATTAATGTTTACGTATCAAACGGTAGAAGATACCGAGCTGCCTATACAATCCATCATTAATTCCATCTCCATAACAGGATGTTTCAAACTACGTCATGCGTCTTAGTGAATTATATTTTATTTTTTTTAGTTATGCAAATGTTCAAAAATATTTTTTTTTAATTATTAATGACTAGTAGTCATTGGATACATGAAGTGGGCTTCCGTTGTAAGACGACTAAAATGTCACGGTGTATAACTGAATAAATCCCATCTAAATAAAATTTGCATAAATAAAAATTATATGCGTTAAAGTTCTCTATTCCAAGCATATTCCTTATTTCTAGACTTAAAACTGCTGCTCATGAATCAATAAATAAACCAGAACACATTGAAAAATGCATGTACCAATGTTTACGTGAGCATGGGACGGGGGCGTAAGAGCTTTGCTTACTTTTGCTGACGAGGCGGAGGGGGGTTAATAATTGCAAAAAATGAGCTTACGTAATACTTGAATGGCCACTAAGGGTAATTTTTGTAGTTCAAGTGTTATCTCTGATGCATGGTTAACTGTACGGATCAATCTCTATCAGGCCACAAGTGGACGTAAAGCTACTATGTACTACACACCTTGACTTCTACTCTCTTCTGCACAGCAGTCGCCTGTTGTAACGCAGACTTGAGTATAACTAGAGAATTCTGCCCGTTCTCATTCTCCACCATAACGTAGGAATCTTGATTGTCTGGGTCTGAAATTTTATCAAGAATATTACTGAACTAGATTTTTGCCAGCGGCTTCGGCCTCGTGATGGTCGAAAATTATCTGTAATGAAAAGTTGTTTGTTATACTGGATTTTTTTGGCATCTTTACCTAGGAAGTATAATTTATTTATTTATTAGGTTCACCAACAATTGTTTACACTGGTATTATGCTAAAGATAACATGCAAGATAAATTAATACAGTAGCGTAACAATCACTTACAGGTAAACTCCGCGTGCATATAAAGAAAGTTGTACAAAATAAACTAAACTAAAGTAACTTAACTAAACTAAAGTAACTTAACTAAACTAGGTTGAAAAAATGCTTAGTACTTAAAAACTTGGAAAACATCATACACCACTTAGGACTAACCTTTATTCGTATATTGATGACTAAAACTAAATCTAATCGGGCAGATACTTATGAAAAGTGGCTTTCAACTTTCCCAAACAATCAAAGTGAAGATCGATTTGGTCATTGCAACTATTTATGACCTTGCATAATCTCGCATAAGGAGAATTTGCGCCTAGTATCGTTCTTCTCATCGGTGGGCGGAGTGGTGTTATTGGATGTAATATAATGTATGAATAATATAATAATAATATTTATTAATTTTTCTCACCATAATATTTAGGAATACATATTACATGGTACAACAAACATTTTAGTATTATGGGAGACTGGTGCCTTAACTAAGCTCTAAGAGGCCTGTATTTCAGGACGCCAGGGGGTCTAAGAAGGCCACTTTGGCAGAATCATAATATGATCATATTATGAATCATATTTAAAATCGTGAAATGGTCACAAACTGACAATTCATAATATTATCTGCGTTGACAGCACGCAATTCATCTATTTGACAGTTTTGTATGGAAATTCGTAAAATGGTCCCCAAATTATGAATTGCTTTATTAAAGTAAAATGTCAAATAGCAGAATCACAGGGGGGGAATCCAGGAAATCACTTTTAGAGGAATTGCTTAATGTGGCCTTTTTAGACCCGCAGGTCTCCGCCCTTTTACTAAATGATACATTTTTTTATATACTTGAACACTGACAACCTAAAAGATAAAAAAATACATTATAAGAAGATGGGTGGCTCGAGTGGAAATTTTGGCCATAAACTTTTGTTAATTCGGTTATTTGGGTGTGGAAGTGTGTGTGTGCGGGTGTGTTTGTTAGGGTGTGTGTGTGTGTGTAAGTGGAGTGGTGTTGGTCTGTGCGGGCGACGTGTGGGTGTGTGTATGTGTGTTTGGCACTTTATTGGGCGTGCGTGACTAAATGATAGTATGATCTGACTGCAAACTTCCAGGTCGTATAGTTTTCTCTGCCAGTGAGTTCCGTTATTTGGAGGTTAGACAAACTCATGGTGAAATTTTTTACCTTGACTTCATTATTATATTAATAACGGTCATATTTTGGGTATATGTGACGGCCCATAACCTGAGAAATTAAATGAATACACCGAAAACAGAATTAATTAACAAACGTATACAATATGTAACAAAAACCCTGTTGTTCCTTTTAGGGACGTATACACTTACCTACAAGCACAACATTGATGAAGTTATAATTTAAAAAAAAATAAGCATTGGCCAGTTGAGAGTTCATTATCAAATAACTATTTATTTATTATTATTTATTTATTTATTTATTAAAATCGACACATTCAAAAAATGTTTATAGGATCTGACTTTACAAGTATCTTTATTTCGCATAATAGCCTACGAGCTCGGCGGCTTTCTTTGATGTGATAGAAGATGCCGCCAAAAACCTACAGGCGCTCGCGCCGCGGCGTTTCGGTACCACGTGCCTAATACCCCCTTTACCCCGCCACCCGCCGCCCTGCGAATCACTTCCTTAGTCTCCCGCGCAGGTTACTTCCGAACGGATGTAAAATTTGTTGACCTACGTAGTGAGTGACTCGTGTTTTGTTTACGTATACGTTGACCATGCCTTATTCAAACGTAGAATATTTTAATATGTTGATGTGTCTAGGGAAATGTGACTGCAATTATGCAGAAGCACGCAGACTCTACCAAGAACGTTTTACGAGTCTACCATTACCATTCCAACGTTTGCACATACGTACGTTCAATACCGGCAGTGTGCGCGGACAAGACCAACATCGACCTGACGCAGGCAGACCGAGGACTCGAAACAGTGACATCGTGGAGCAAGTCTTGGACGCTCAGTGCGACACGAACTCGGAGTAAACCATATGCGCGTTTGGAGAGTTCTCAAAGAAGATTGCCAGCACCCTTTTCATTATCGTCGCGTCCAATCACTACTTTCCTCCGACTATGAGTCAAGACTGGAATACAGTAGACAGGTGCCACTTGACAAGATCGAACAAGATAGTGATTTCTTGAATTGGATACTGTTCACCAACGAATGCTCATTTGTTAGAACAGGTGGTTTTAATTCGCACAATGAGCACGTGTGTTCGATCACATTTACGTGACAGACGCGGCGACTTTGTTTTTGTTGATGTAGTGAAGTTTAAAAAAATATCAATTGTTCATAAAAATACCGTGTAAACCAACATTTTCAAAGATTCATTCGTTAAAGTGATAAACAACAGCTGGCAAGGTCACGAACTTGTATAGAAAAATAGGTAGATAAGCGGCGGCGCGGTGCAAGCGGCCGCCGCGGCACGATCAAAGAGAGCGGCGCGTGGCGGGAACGTTGTACCTATTTCTGATTTCGCTTCATGCAGAATTGCAGAGGTAAGAAATTAGTCAAACATTACAAATATTCACAATTAAATATTTATTTTAATTTATTTTTTTGTACAGTTTTTATAAATGACTTGGTCTATTACGTATGTATACCGATTCTGAAAACGTGGGTAGAAGGAACTACAGGGTTTTTGTTACATATTGTATTGGCAATAAGTAATACAAGTTCAAGATGTCGGACCAAAGAAAGAGAGCGCCACGGTCGGCGAATAGAGGAACTAGATTTAAATTTAGAATTGGGCCGTGTTTAACATTATTCCAACAGATATGCCTACAATAACGCGCTTGTTGTACTATAAATGATCCTGCATCTCACTCAATAACGTTGTGCGTGTAGACTAGCGTCTAACTGCTCCTCACTGATACTACCTCTGTCGGACATGATGCCTGGCAAGACAGCGTGCTTTTTAGTCAGGCCCACCAATGAGTTCGAGCCCGCGACTAGGTTCTAAGTATTAGCGTCTGTTTAACCATACACTTTTGACGTTTAAACATCTCTTAACTTTACGCAACGTTTATAAATATGGGGGCAAGTGTTTAAGTATTGGTCACTAATAACCAGTCGCCCTATTTATAGTAGAATAGATTGTAGGTAAAGCATTTATTCCTATCCAGCTCGTCCCTGGCTGCCCTCTTCCAGGGATGCCCTAAGCCGGGGTCCGTATCCCGCAGGGTGCCCTTAGTTTTCAGTTTTTAAGCCCTGGCTGGAGGCCTAGCCACAGGCAAGTCCGGTTAAGCACCCAACAACCTCAAGGATTGACCTGAGAGATGTCTTTCCACAAAAAAAAACCACTTCGGGAGTGCCGACAGAAGTGAAAACTTGAACAATTACGTATAAAAGACATCAACGCGCGACCCATTCGTGCGCTCGCTGAAAAGCGTTCGGTATCGATGACGCGAGTTCCATGATTTTTGTTCACCCAAAAAGTGTTCAGAAAAAAAAGTATAGTATCATACCTTCAGTATCGCTACTCTGCAGCACACAGGTGACGGTAGCATCTGAGGACATCTCACCATCGGACGTACCCGCGTTCGCCACCAGCTGGTAGGATTCGTCTCCATCTTGACATCTGCAAATGAACGTAATAGTTTTAGACATGGAAGATGGGCTAACGCTTATGTCCCACAGCTGGGACAAATGCCTCCTCTATGAGAGGGAGTGGGCCGTAATCCACCACGCGGACTGGTAATTGCCACATGTCTTCGAATTTTTGGTTCTAGGACACACCGGTTTCCTCACAATGTTTTCATTCATCGTTTTGCAGCAAAAGGCTCACATGTTACATGGGACTTAAACATAACTGAACAAATGTGGGTGTACTATAGGTAAGCTACATACCTGACGAGGGTCAGATTCAGTAAGTCCAACTGCACCAGTCCCTTGCCGGTGTCCAGCACTTGCATGTACTTGCCCTCCTCTGCCTCCCCCAGGTCGGGTAGGATGTGGGTCTCTTGCTGGAGAGGAGACAATTATTGGAACTGTTAAGAGCATTGTTGCTAGCAAAACTGAGGGCCATCTGATGGGGCAACTGTGCGCAATGCATGTATTGTTGCCAGGTGTGAACTGAAGATGGCATAATAGATTATAGTGTTGTATTAAATACAATGCAACTTGGCGAATACTGTACCTATTTATTATTGTTCCTATTTTGTTTGTGTATTAGAAAGAAAGAAAGAAAAATGGATTTATTTGTCACAGAAACACGTGTATATAAAAAAAATTACATAACATTTAAAAAAACATGATAACAACACAGATATGCACGCCGTGACTGTGACAACAAGGCTTCCAAATTAAATAATTAATGTAATTATACTGACATATTCTAATAGTGACAAAATTATGGGTAATGTGCCTGAGACAAATATTAAAAAAAAAATAAGAGCTGGTTGCCAGTTGCAGTCTCCTCTAAAAGCCCGGCTACACACTCCGTCTTGGCTGCGAGCATACCTGTATAAACCAGTTTGCGCAGATAAGCGCGTGCGTATGGACGGCAAGACGGTAGCTTGCGCAGTCCCGGAAGCGCGGCTTGTACATTCGTTGTCTTACTGAAGATTTGGACTGCGCAAACTTGGCTTGCACGGTTTTACTTGAACGTGTGGCCGGTCATTCAAGCGCCCCATCAGTCCGAGGAATTATTTTCGACAAAATACGCAAATCAAAAAATGTAAGGAGTTATTCAAAGGAATTTTTAACTCAGTTCATAGAACTATACAATCGTTGGGTTTATGGAAAATTAAAAGCAGTTTGCACGAGCTTACATGCACGTGTAGCCACTACACAGTGTTTCGTCTTTTTGTACAGTCATGACTGCACAGGCCTGGACTGCGCAGGTAATACGGAGCGCGTAGCCGGCACTGGATAAAAACTTATCCTGTATATATTAATAAAAATAAATACAATTTCTAAAATAAAAGTAAAATTTGAGTTACTCCTTATTACATCAGCTATCTGCCAGTGAAAGTCCCGTCAATATCGGTCCAGCCGTTTCAGAGATTAGCCGGAACAAATAGACAGACAGACAAAAATTGTAAAAAATGTTGTTTTGGTATATGTACCGTGTATACATTTAGTAAAAAGCGGTTATTTTAATATTACAAACAGACACTCCAATTTTATTTATCTGTATAGATACACAACCCACGTTGCAGTATTTGTATAACGCTTATTTACATCCGTCACCTCACACTTCAGGTCCCGTTGAAACCAGCGTCAGACACAAGTTGTCTGACATTTTTGCTGAACTGGGCCTTTTTAGCGCAGCCGTGAGGCACACTTTAATGCTAGTTTCTGACATTGCACTTTACACTTTTTGTTGGATTTTATTGCTTTTTATTTCTTTTTTTGCTATACATTGTGTGCCTTTTTAGTCTGTGCTAAATAAATGTATTTTCTTTATTTCTTTCTTACATGCTCCTTTTGCCTCGTTTACGTTCATAAGTACTACGCATCAGACTTTTCAGAAGAACATCGCCAATAAGGTCACTATAATATGTCCTCCTAGGTCGTCCCGGCGTTTCCACTCACATTTGCCTTGTAAATAAATTTTGTTAGCCGCCTTTCATACATACAAAACGGGGTTGGTAAAATTAATGGTGAAATCTTACCCGTTCCTTCTCATATGGAGTCACTTCTACTATTTGTAGTTGACCTGAAAACAATGTTTAGAATTTAAAATAACAGCTCAAACTATTTGCTATAGGTACCATATCTTAACATCACGCCTGTATTTTCCGAAGGACTGGCCAGAAGTGTACTTTTGAGTGCACGCACGTTTTCCCAGTTATGTTTAAAAGCCCATTGTAACAGGCGGCGAGGATATTGCCATCAACTGGATAGAAATCCAGACTCCAGGGTGCCACTGAGTAGTAGGGTATTACACTCGTTTTTTTAAAGTGTCTTAATTAGATTCTAGAGTGCTAATAAATCTCAAAAAAAAAAAAAAAAATCTATTAGTACCATAAAAATGCATTAAAATTTTACATTTTCAAATTTCGCGCGTAATTTGACGAAAACGTGGACGCAGTGAACGCCATATTGCTCTGTGGGTATGACGACAGTTTGCTATATAAACAAATGAGCTGATATTTTATAAGACAATTGTTTATAACTTAAAAAATGAGTTATTGTTCTACTTAACGTTGGTTTGCTGTTCCTAAATGAAAAATATTATTTAAATAAAAAATAATTTGGTTACGAAAATAATAAAAGTACAAAGTTGCTAAGTTGACATGCCGTATGGCGTACACGGCGGCTACTATTCATGGTGTTCAAACCCTGGTTAATAAACTGAAATCTTTAAATTGTATTTAAAAATTATTTAGTTGTTTCATGAACTAAAACTAACATTTTCCGACTGCATTTTGCCTAAGCTATCTCAATAATATATTTTTAGATTTTATCTCATATAGAGTAAAGTACCCTATTCCAGATGAAAAACCCTAATATCATTTTTCCCGACCTGGGAATTGAAAATCGGGACGTAATGCTTAAGCAGTAGTGTCTGAAACTACAAGACCGATAAGGCAATTCAATCTACCATACCAGCACTAAAATGAAATGACTTTATAACTAGCGAAATGTGGGTATACGTATGTGGGTATATGATCAATTCAGCTAAACCTTTCGGAGATTACAGGCGCGATATATGTTGTATATTAGAAAATTTATACATACTACTAGCTGACCCGGCAAACGTTGTTTTGCCTTATAAATTATTTAGGGTGAACAACCCTTATCACTTAGGGGTATGGAAAATAGATAGTAGCCGATTCTCAGACCTACTGAATACGCATATAAAATTTGGTAAAAATCGGTAAAGCCGTTTCGGAGGAGTACGGTAACTAACATTGTGACATGGAAATTTTATATATTAGATAGATTAATAATGAGTCTGAGCCTGGGGGAGAAGTGGAGCAAGAAGGTCACAGAGTGGTACCCCAGAAATGGCTTAAGAAAGACCCCGTCAAAGATGGGAGGACGACCTGGGCAGATTCGCAGGTGTGACCTGGAGCCGGGTTGCCAAGGACAGAAATGAGTGGAAAAGGTTGGAGGCCTTTGCCGATTGGCAACCAGCACAAGGCAACCTAGATTTTATATAAGTTAGATATTCAAGAAGTTGTATTACGTACTATTGAATAAATGGCTTTATTATTATTAAAAATGAGTCTACCATTGCACATTTAGAAATAAATGAGTGACACATATGTACAGGGTGGCAGGGACATTCATACGCAAACTGTTACTGGATTCAATACTTGTTCTCAACCCTGTTGAATTTTTTCGTAGGTTATTTTAAAAAAAATGCTGTTTCATACATTTTAACTGCCTAGGTATTGCACTTTTCTATGAAACAGCAGTTTCTTTTTTAATCACCAACGAAAAATGTCTCCGCTAGGGGATCTAGAATCATGTGCTGAATTCATGGCACAGTTTGGGCGTTGATATCCCTGCCACCCTGATACAATCAACAATCTGATTGGAAAATGGAAGCAATTTAAGTAAATTAAGAAGTGACATGTGCTTGAATGCTTACCGTCTTTATACTCCGCAGACAGGAGCTGTCCATCGGAGGTCTCCACAGTGACCTCCTCCTCATCAGACATGACGAACTAGATCTGAAAATTAATAATTTAAACATTGTTTTATTTCTTTTGCCCGCGGCTTCGCCCGCGTTTTTTATACACCTAAACCTTCCTCATGAATCACTCTGTCGATTGGTAGAAGCCGCATGAAAATCCGTTCAGTAGTTTTTGAGTTTATCGCGAACAGACAGACGGACGCGGCGGGGGACTTTGTTTTATAATATGTAGTGAATTTAACTGACAAAACTGTGTGATAGATGATATGGCTAGTAAGGAGGTGAGTGACTACCAAGATGATGACTAATAGAGAAGTATTTAAGACAGAAGACGTGTTGCACGCATCCTGGGATAAGGGCAGGAGAATTACTATGATGACGATGACTTCAGTGCCCACAGCTTCAAAAAATACATTTATTAATGTGGAAGGTAGCCCGCAAAATAGCAAAAGTTTTTTGGAATTTATGGGTGGTCAGTGCCAGATTTTTATTCCAGCCAGCCCACCTCCCTCCAGAAGTTGGCTATAACTCCTGGTCTGTGAAGAATATCCGTGTAACATTTGGGTGCGCCGAGGGTTTCTGTTCTAATCTGGGCTAAGTCTGTGCATTCTAAAAGCACATGCGCAACGGTTTCCTTGGCCTCCATGCAAGCCCTGCACAAGGGGCTGTCCGTGATGCCTATTGTGTAGAAGTGTTTGTTACTGATCTTTTCTGTCCAGCCGTAACAGACGTCTGGTCAGCCTGCTATCCAAAGATGGCATATTTACATAATTATAATAATTAAAATCATGAAATGTGTTGATGAACAATCATCAATACAACCTTCGTAAGTTCATGTAAATTCATTTAATGAATTTTTCATGAAATAGCCACTAGTGACTTTTTCACAATGAAAATCGACATCTTAGATGTCTCATAGAGATGTAGGTATACCAGCAGAGCAGATACATTTTGCAACAACCAGAATTATTATAGTACCCTGAACAATGAGCGAGCAGTGCGATCTTCTAATTTGTTATCTTTTCTTAGTCTAAGTAAAAACTCACTCAGTTCACACATTGACAATTCACAAATACATAATATGCACTTACTCACATACGTACCTTTATCATAAACAAACAACACAACTGACACAAATCAAACCACCATGTATACTCTCCTTTTATGCCTATTTTAAGTTTTATAAACGTGCCATAAAATCAAACTTATAATGGAATGAAGGCGCCTGGATCTCAATACACAGGAAATCCAAGTGTGAGGTCTTGGAATTCAATCCACTTGAATGAAAATTTAACAAAATAAATTTATTCTCATTCCATATTGGTATGGCAGTATTTTCATCGGTAGATCTCTATACTATACCAAGAACTATAAGTATCTGAGTAAGTTGAGCTGTACGATTACATGCATGCACTGACTGGACAGCTCATTCTAATTTGTGGTTCTTGCCTCAAAGACCAAATCAGACACCAATCTACACGGTTGTCATATGATCTGACCAAGATTATGTCTGGACTTTAAAAGAGACTGAGTGTTTGACCGACTGAGTTTTCAGATTCTTTTCTTTCTTTTTCTTTTTTTTTAAAAACGTTGCCCCACACTAGGAATTTCTCCTGTATTGTGGGCGCGTTCACAAACATTAAAAACTCACATACACAAATAGCCAGACCCGGAACAACTACTTGTAGGTCATACCAATATTTGTTCCGTGCGGGAATCGAACCCGCGACACGCAGCGCAGCAGACAATCGCTTAACCGCTGCGCCAACCGTGCCGTGAGATTGAGAAACACCAACCTCATTTTGTTTTACAATACGGTAGAATCTCACTAATACGTCACTTCAAAAAACTGATATGTCCAATAATTCGGCACTATCGTCCCTCGCCCCTGCCTACGCCGCGCACAGCGTATGCGCTCCGTCTAGTACTAGTTAATTGTAAGATAATAATATGTGTAGAACTCATGTCGTGTTCATACACAAATAATAATATATTATTTATGTATTCTCTTTATGAAATACTTTATTTTATTTATTATAATTTTTTTCTATGCAATCCAGTAATCTGAAAATTCCAATAATCCGGCACCCTCTGGTTTTTAATAGTGCCGGATTAGTGAGATTCTTCTGTAATATGATTGGTGTGTATAAGTGTTTGTACAATATTTATGATTGTGGATGGCTAAGAGTAGACGAACACCAATGAAACCATGGATGGCCTGTGTGAAAGATGATATAGCTATAAGGGGGCTGACTACTGAGATGAGGACTAATGGAGAGGTATGGATGAAATGGAAATGTTGCGCCAACCTCGAAATAAATTGGGATTGCGGCAGAAGAATGATGCAGATGAGTATAACTATGACTTAGGTTAGACTAGAGGCTGAGTTGAGGATTGTTGTAAAACTTGGTCAGTGCGGTATGGTACCATTGCTTATGCAAAAGTTTAAATATAATTCAACAGGTTGTTTCTCTATACAAATAGAGTTGCTAATGGCTAAAAACTATTAGTCTGTAAAAGTAAGTAGATATAGGGTTTACCATAGCAGTTTCTGTGCTATTAACATAGAAAACCGGTCCTGAAGAGTTCACGAAAGTATTGGTTGAGATACAGCGAAATTGTAACTATATTATTTTATGTAGGTGAAATCCATGAAAAGCATCTGGACAAGTAGGCCATGCAGCCATAGTTTCCACCATACATTAAACCTACGGCCATTTTATAGCAAACACACGAGCTATTCATGATTTCGAGTAAATAATAAACAGAACAGACGTCAATCAAATAATGATTTTCAAAAATTCTTGCAACACTAAACCAAAATCGTAATGCGGTGTTTCTACGCTATGGCGATGACTTTTTAATTTTATTATTGCAACAATCAATACTCACATCTAATGGCAACAATGAAGTTTTTTAACACTGAATTAAACGTCCAGAGAATGATAAGCACGATTGATTATGGGATAATGGGAATTAACTTGAGGTAGCAAGCGGAAATGGTGACGCCATTCAATAAAATATCTTTTTCTTCGTAAATTACGAGTGAAAGACGTCTCGGCATTCTGCCAGGGTTGCCAGCAAGAATTTTTAATTCCCACAAAATGTAACCGGAAATTTCACTACCGTTTGATTATTTTAGGTATCGTTTATTTATCTATCAAGTAGAAGGTACATACGTTGTTATAATTTTTTAATAGTTTATTTGTGATGATTATTTTTAATTTTTCAGAATGTCAACGTATAATATTTCGCTACAATTTTGTACAAACGATTATTAAAAATTAATTAACAAACCGAGCGAAGCGTAAACACAAAAAAAAATGTGATTTAGCTATCGTTAACTGAGCAACATGAATTGTGTTTTGTCTTTTCCTAGAATACAATTAACATAGACTCGAAACGTCATGTTCAGGTGGAATTACATGAACATGTTTATCTCTTTTTAACATATACTGTTAAATATTGCCGTCTCTCTCTACAAACTGATGACTTGACGTCACTTGGTAGAGATGGTAGAGCCAAAAAGGTAAACAGGTGAGCGAATGCAACCAATTGGAATCAGGTGAACGATAGTATTTTGTCTTCTTCGCTCTTATAGGATTCCCATAAGACCAGCCGGAAAAACTGAAACCCCTACTAAATTATTAAATACACACACGGTTAATAAAATAAAAATACTAGAAGAATGTTTATAATTATTTACATGTATTGCCCAAAACAACTATAGAGTTTCGTACGTAGTTTTCGTAAAAAAAAATGTTGGATATGGAATCCTACAACTCGCAAGCAAAGTTTTCACGCAAGTAAGAACGGTCACATTATTTCGCCTTGCGTTATCGGGAGGTCCGTAGCTACTACGTAAGCCGGTGCTGACAAGGAACCGGTCTAACTCCTTGTCATCAGATATGTTGAAGCGTATAAGCAATCATATAATGGTAAAATATAATGTCAAATATGTCAAGAAAAATGATAAAGAGAGACTAGGTCTCATCCACACGCTAGTAGCTGATTTGACTTCCTTTTATGATGTATTTTCTGTATTTTTGACTAGTAAATATCAAGAAAATATCATGAAAACCTCTTTTTGAATTTTTGACAAGTTTTTCTAATTATGTAGTGGTATTTTTTGCTTAGTTTTAACAAATACTATTGTAATAAAACAAATGTATTTCAGGTTTTTTTTATTCTAACAAAAAATAACTAGTATTTCAACTAGAAATGGACCATTAGGTACCTATACATTTTCTAATTGTACAATTAAATATTTATAATACTACAATTAGCGTCAATTATTTACAAACAAACGAAAACAAAATTATCCATAAGTATTTATTTATAGATGTCCAAAGGAAACACTCACTTAGCGCAATAACAGGTCATTGATACAAGGTTACTCCCGGTCATTGAACTCCTTTGTCAGATTGACGTGCAGTTTCAATGCCAGCAAAAATACATAAAAGGAATTACATTTGAAAGCATTCATTTGTTATCAATTCCTAAAATCACAAAAAAACAACATCTGCGTTTTTTGTAGAGTCGAATGACAAACAAACAAATGAGTAGACTCTACAATTCTACTTATTAAAAGAATACAAATTTTAATGTAGAGAAAAGTCATTCGAAATAGTTTGGTAGTTATGAACACTTCTTAGAATCTATATGTAGAGAATCTATAGAGAGAATCTATATGTACTATGTGTAGAGTTGATTTATTAAAGATGTCCTAATTTATGTGCAAAACAAGTTTTATTAACTGAGAGCTATTCAACATTCGCGGTTATATCCTTCGAAGAGACAAAAGAGATTTATATTCTGAACACAGTAAGAACAGCAGTTTTTAAATTGAACGACTGTACATTTTGCGAAAAATTGTACATTCAAATCACTACGGCATCGACTAAAACCATATCTAACCATTTTCCATTAAGAATTCGAAAATAGAACAAAAAAAGTCAAAGGCGCAATCATTTTCCAACATTAATTTGAAAAAAGAACAAAAAGGAAGTCAAAGGCGCTACTTCGGTGTATGTGAGAAGGACTCTCGTTTTTCATTGAACAGAATGATTGAACATTATTCTTTAAACATTTTATATTAAACCCATACATGACATCTATACAGACGACATATTCAGATGGCGGAGGCTTAGACCGGCCCTCCGCCACTACCGGTATCCCGTGTAGCAATGGACTCCCCGACAGTATTGTCAAGCTTTTCGTATATATCCTAACAGGGGTGAAAACTTTAATTGCGAGATGCAGGCCTCGGCTCCTGATTGGTCGGTAAATGTGACGTGGTACCGCTTCGAGGATTGGATATTGAGAATGTTGGTAGAGAAAGATGAGTAACTCTCGTTTTTGCATAAAGTCCTTCAGTTTTATCGTCTTCAGGAATATGGCATTCCATTAAAACTTTGTTTTCTAGCATTTAATTTTAATAAGTAAACGGTTATTGGAATAAATTATGCATTATGAAAGATTAATGATTAATTGAAATTTACCTACCACATTCTCAATCACGTGAATTAAAGATAGAGTCAATAAATTTTTGTTTTTTATGTCTCTTTTGTTGAAAAAGGCAGGTTTGAGGGAAGGACCCTTTTTTCGCATGACCCTAACCACGACCCCACAACGTATAATAAATATTCTCACCCTTCACCCAAACTTCCTGCATAGCAGCGGCTCAACTCTCAGGGTTCAATGCCATTTGCCACCATAAAAACGTTCACATTGAATCCATTTTAGCTATTGTGAATGTATAAATTAATAGCTTTTTACAGAGCTCAATGTAAAACGTGAAAATGATTTCAGTTAAACCCAGCAACAGCTTCCTAAATGTTATTGCTGCCCTTTTTGACGGTCCTTTTCAAAATCATTTGATAAGGACGGCCATAGGCATCAGTTAGGTATAGGTACCAACAATGCTAACAGAGATAAACGTACAGCCACCAGCACATCACGCTAGCCCAATCTGTCAAATTTCTTTGATAGATTTTCAACTTTATCACATAAGTAATAAGTTCATGTTCAATTGGAAAAATCAGACAGTTTGGGGTAGCTCGATCTGTTGGCGTCTGTACATTTATATTATAAATATAATTTTTTGTTACTAACACACTAACTATTTTTATGATTTCTGATCTTTATTATTAATGATTTTTATGTTGTTTTTGAAACCAACACTAGTTTCATAAGTTCTACTCTACTAACATCTATGGATTATTTATCAGTCCGAAATAAAAAGTTTTATTTATTTATTTATATATGGAGTTTTCTGTGATATAAATAAATTGAAAAAAAAAAAATACAGGAACTTTTGAATTGTCAAGGAGTTGGTCATTCGGAGATATCAAGCTAGTTATGGCCTACTGATGTGGCCATTCTATTAAGAGTAAGTAATACTGCTTACTCGTACCTACTAATACTTCTCGTAAGTAAATATTGACACTGATGCAATAGGATTTCCGGAGCTTTGAGCAAGTCTTGTCTTTTTAGATCATGCAGAGGAATAGGTAATCCTGAATCGTCCGAATGAGAGTGGTCCAAGAAGCCAATATGAAGGTGTTGTTCCTCATCATCAGCCGTCGAAAAGACGTCTATTGCTGGACATAGGCGCAGGCCTATGGAGGCCTAGTGGCGATGCTTGAGGGGAGCTCAAGCATCCCCACGTCGATTAGTTCGTAGAAGCTTAGTCTCGTATCAACGAGATGAGATTACGACTAGATTTTGAATTTTGAATGCTTTAATTACGAGAACTGACCTTCAGCCTCAGATAACCTTTAATAGAAAATCAAAAATTTCTAACGTATCACAGTTTCCTTGCAAAGCGGATGACGCAGAGTAGCCGGCTGGAATTGATCGCATGCACGTCACAGATCTACGTAAAGCCGCTATGAAATACGAACTATGTACGTAGTACTCTCTTAGATATACTCTACTGTATACCTATTAGCTACTATGCTCCTGTGAACGAAGTTTTAATATTGTGCTAGTGAAAATCTGACAACAAGTCTTACCAAACGGTTCCCGGTTATCGAGTAACTGGGTTGTGGATGTCAGATATGCAGTCGCTCGATGTCAAATACCTGGTATTTAGCATTCGTATGCAGCTGACTGCATTTGTTTAGACTAGAAGCGGACTGCAACATAGTACTTGCGAAGAGGCTAGGCAGATGCGAATTACCCATCAAAATGACGATGCTTAGAAGTGTGTCCAGCAGTGGACGTTTTTCAGCTTAATTATGATGTTAATACGACATTACAACTCTTAAAAAATTGCTTGGGAAGTGGTAGTTTATCGGTCATTGCACTTTTCATTCGTGTGCGTCTTCCTTGTCTGGCTAGAAATTGCATAAATAACTTGGCAACATCTCGATATCGCAAATCAATAAATGTCATCGCTATGTAGCGATTGAATGAAATATTGCATTCTTACACGTGTAGGACCGATGACGCATCATTAATCAATCGCTTAAGATATAGAAAATTTACTTTACAAAAAATTAATGACAGAGTCGACAAAAATTTAACTGTCAACAGCTTTATGATGTCTCTACCGGAAGTTACTAAAAATCAAATAATCAATAACACTATTAATTAATTTTAAAAGATCAAAATATCGTAGCAAATATCGTGAAGTATAAAATTCAAATTGAATGCGTTTAGCTAGCGTAGTGATCAATGCAAATGCCTTTTCTATAGAAGAGGAATTTGCCTAGCAGATTTAGCACGAGAACCGTAGACAAGCGTTTTGTCATCGGAAGAGTAGACAAAAATGACGTTTCCGTATAGACAGTTGATAATTTTTCACCGTGAAATGTAGACAAGCGATTTCTATTCTACAGTACAGCAGAAATAGAAAGCGTCATGCTAAGCCTGCTGCAGTTGGACAGTCTTCTTGTGAACAGGCTGTTAGGTTTTTGAACTGCCGATTAGCTTTCAATATCCATCCAATGGATGCGGGAAGCACAGAACCGGTCGAAGTAGCGGAGCTTGGGGTGGCCTATGTCCAGCAACGGACGTCTTTTGGCTGAAATGATGATGATGATGATGATCCAATCCTGTCCCATCCAAATCTACGATCCATGGAAGATTAGAATATCCTCAAACAATTTGAAACTTTGAGCAACACCCTAGCGTTACACACTATCAACCACAATCTGAATAATTTTGAAGGAGTAGCCTCCTTCAAAATTATGAAATTCAAATTATACATTGCTTTATATGGTAGAAAATGTTGTTTGGTCTACAACGTAAATAACGTAATTAATGTTGTTAATCCGTCATAATGAAAGCCATTGCTACTGTTAGGAAGTTTGTTACGCAACTACGTTGCAGGCTAGCCCCTTGTTCAGCAAATATTTATTTATTTATTTATTAAAACTTAATGCACAAGTAAAAAAAATACTGTACAAAGGCGGACTTAATGCCTGAGGCATTTTCTACCAGTCAACCTTAGGGTGATGCAGAGAGAAAACATGGCAGGTGCAACATAAGGGATAGGTTACTCGAAAAATAATACATACTAATACATAGATACATACATACATACATATATATAACGAAAATAAAACTTTGTCTTGAGAAATAACGATAGGTAGAGGAGAAAACGAATCCAGTAAGTTAGCGCTGGGATGATTCTGCCAATTTCTTACGAATATGCTCACGTGCCTTTACTTTAAACGAAAGCCGACTGGTTGCCATCCTGATATTCAGAGGGAGTGCATTCCAAAGAAACACTGCCTGGACAAAGAAAGAAGATTTGATGAAACCAGAGCGGTGAAAGGGACATCGTAGAAGACGATTATTGGTGGAACGAAGATTTTTACTATGCGCAGAGCACAAGTATTGAACCTGGGAAGTCAGATAAGAAGGAGAAGTGGGTTTGTCGAGTATAGAAAACAACATTGACAGAGCTCGCAACTCTCTGCGTTGACGGATGGGTAGCCATTTTAAAAGCAACCGGTGCGCGGACACATGATCATACTTACGAAGATTAAAAACGAATCGAATGCAGTTATTTAGACGCCGGTCAAGTTTATTGAGGAGATCTGCATTCAGGTCATAGTAACACACATCGCCATAGTCAATTATGGGAAAGATTAGGGACTGTACAAGCATTGCCTTTATGTATGATGGGGGAAGGTTTTTCAACCGATAGAGCGACCGCAACGTTCCGGTGACTTTCTGACTAACAGTCGTGACTTGCTTTCGCCAGTCAAGACAAGTGTCGACATGTAGGCCAAGATCCTTAACATCGGAGCTAAACGGGATGACTGAGCTGTCGAATGTTACAGGTGGCACAGTCAAGCTATTCAACTTCCTTATGCTGTGGGGACTCCCTAGAATGATAGCCTGACACTTGGCAGGGTTAACCGCCACCCCAAACCGATCAGACCAGCTCTTAACCACTCCTAAATCCCGGTTTAGCTCCTCAATCGCATCTGCTATGTTATCAACATCTGCCTGACAGTAAAGCTGCAAATCGTCCGCATAAAGATGATACGCAGTCCGAAGCTCGGTGGTAATGAGATTAATAAAAATAGAGAACAAAAGAGGAGATAATATACCGCCTTGAGGGACGCCAGCTGCAAGGTCACACAAACTCGATGAAGAGTCTCCAGCACGAACAGACTGCTGACGTCCCTGAAGATAAGAGGCAGACCATTCCAATACCTCCGGAGAGACCATAAGATAGGAAAGAATGGACAAAAGGAGTTCGTGACTGACGGTATTAAAAGCATTGGAGAAGTCTATTAACACTAACACTGTAACTTTAGTGTTTTCCATTCCACGCCTTATATCATCAGTCTTTTAGGAGAGCAGATGTGGTACTGTGCCCGGGCCTGAAACCGGATTGAAATGTACTGATGAGGGAGTTGCGGTGAATAAAGTGAGAGAGTTGTTTATGCACACTGGCCTCGAGCACTTTAGATAGGAAAGGAAGGATAGAAATTGGGCGAAAGTGACTTGGAAGAGAGGGACTGGGTATTTTAGGCAGGGGTCGAACAAGGGCTTTACGCCACAGGGAAGGGAAAACACTGGTGTACAGGGAGAAGTTTATGATGTGGGAGATTGCAGGAAGGAGTTGATCAATAGCTGCTACAATCATATGGCGGCTGATATCATCGCAACCCACGGCTTTGGATTTAATGGACAGGATAATCTTTTTGATCTCTTCCGGGTCGACTGGGGTGAAAATATGCAGTTGTTTCGAACGAAAAATACTTATAACAAATCGCATAAGCATAAAAAATACGTTACAGAATGCTGATTTCATGCAATTTTTTGCTAAGTATGTACAAAAAGAAAGACTGAATAAATTAATTGCCCAAATAATTTACGTCAAACGATAGTAAATTCATATATGAAGGACATTAGCGCATTATCCGGCATGCAGTCACGGATGCCTGCTTCCTCGAGACGCTCTATTTATTCCGTTAAAGGCATGACTGCAAAAATTATTATAGATCCTAAGTATAAGTGATTACTTTTTTTGACATTGTTCTCATATTTAAATTAATTTTATAGTCTACTAGCGAACCGCTCATGCTTCGCGCGTTTTCGCATATAAATCCTAGTTTAGAATAACAACGCGCTCATATAGACAGACACGAAAAGCGTCTTTACAGACGCCAGCACACCAAGCTACCCCAAACTGTCAAATTTTCCCAATTGAACATGAACCTTATGTTTATCAAAAAAAGTTGAAAATCTATCAAAGAAATTTGACAGATTCGGGTAGCTTGATGTGCTGGCGTCTGTACTAACACTTGCCAACGGTTTCGCACGCGTGGATGTCGGAAATTATCCTGGTAGTACGTTCTGTACTACCGGGATATAGTACCGAGTATCCGAAAACCAAATAATTTAGGATAGGAGTACAATGATGATGTAGAGTCAGTTGCTGCCTGTGCCACTATTTGATTTAACTCACTCTTAAAATTGAGTTATTTAAAAATAGCCAAATACCTAAATGCAGATTTTTTTAAAGGAATTGTGTAGATGGGATTTGCCATTCAATCACACTAACCGAAAAAAAATAGACTGTACAACATATTCAATGGTCAAAGAATAAAAATTACAGTATTCTGTTGTTTTCTAATCTCGACTAGGAATAAGGACTGTGCAATATTATCATCATCACGTTCTTTAAATCGCGTATCACAATACACAACTCTACATTTATAATAATTGTAAAGCCATTGTGCGACTTGGCCTTAAGTGTCTTCATTCATTAAACCTGATTGCCACCCCTCCACTACGGGATAGTACAGAGTAGTCAGAGACAGAAGTCGTTATTTGACTTAAGTAGGGGCCTACTCTCGAAGTACGTCAACGAAGATGCGGGTCCGTTCGAAACCATATCAATACTTCCTACCAATTAATCAACATTTTCGGACAATCAAAAGAACATCGAGAGTTAGGATAACAGTTAAATCGTGTTGTCGTTCATTCTCAGTTCAAGCATTGAACTAATCTTATGGCCGAATATTATACGGAGTAGGTAACGCCCGTAATCTTCGCCCGTAACTTCCTGCTTAGAGAGTAGACCCCCAGTTTACGCGCGCTTGACAATTTGTCACATAAATTTTCGTTCGAGAAACTGGCTCCATTTCTATGTCAAACTACAAAACTTATTAATTTAAGGCTAGATAGAATCACAATAATTACCTAATAGGTTTAAGATATTTCTAGTTGGTTAAGTTTCCACCAGACAGAAAAATCTTTAATTTGTATCTATTAATTGATATTACTATCAAGCACCTATCTATATATTTTGGCAAGATATAAGTAGGTGTCAATCTCATCATAGAGGCTTTTATACAGCCTATTTTTGCCTCTTAAATGAGAGTTTAAGATGAAAAAATAGGTGGGTTTTTTTATTGGGTTATTTTATGTAGGGAGGTCAGTAGTTACTTTACACCTCCTACATAATCCTCCTTTTGACCTCCCTACATAAAGTAACCCAATAAAAAAAACAAACATGAAAGCCGCCTCTGAATTTTCAAACTAACCTACAATCCTACATCTCGCAATCAAAGTTTTCGCACCACTTTGAACACGATCCACAATTCCGCCACACTCAACAGGGGGTCCGTTACTACAAGGTAAAGTGGTACAGTGCATCCACTTCAATCAAATGCACAGCACAATATTATTCTGACTTACACGATCTCAGTCGCAAAAAAACAAACTTCAACATTTGCCATTCTGTCGACTAGAAGAAATTGCTAGACTGTATTTGGAATACCCGCGACTCAGGAGAATGACGAATGCTTGAACTTGACAATGAATGCCTACAGCACCTATGTGGTTCATTTGACTCCTTTTTTGTTTGGTTTTTATTTTGACTAAAACTAGAGATGGTAGAAAGTAATACAGCTAAACTTGTAGTAAATATTGACAAAAAAAAAACAGAATTGAAAAGTTACTAACAAGAGTCGGTTTTACATTTTTACGATATTTTTATCTTTTTAAATTAATTAATAGTGTGATTCATTATTTAAATGTTAATAACTTCCGGTAGAGTCATCTCATAACTGGTAAAAATCAAGGATAGCGAACAAAAGAAAAGCAAAGTTTTCCAAAGTTCAAGTTATATAAATGTTGTTAAATTAAATATACTTTGAACGGCTAAGAATTTTTATATAAAAATTCAAACTTGAGTTTTGGTACTATTTCTACTTTTTAACTTTATTTGAAAATAAAATTAAAAAGTAGAAATAGTCAACCAACGAAACTATTAATCAAAAATATTCGAATTTCCTACCTTTCGTAACGACATCTGTGTTGGCCTACACGAGTTTTCTCGTTCAACATGGCGACTAAAACTGCTGAATCTGTCCTATAACCGCGAAACAAATTTCACTTCTAAGAATCTGGATGGCGCTCTTCAGTACTATACAATAACGTAAATTCGTAGTTTAACAACTCTATACTACACAAATATGTGTAGCACGTTATTAACTTGATTAACACTTTTATTATTAGAATGTTACGTAGAAAAACAAAACACCTCCCGAAAATTATATTTTCTCTCGCCTCTGACCACCCTGAAGGGCGAAGGCATAGGGTGTACTGCGCAAGTCAAAACAATGTCAAATTCGCTTTGTCAAAGATATCTACGCGACAACAAATCTTTTAAAATGATTAAATATTAATTTAAAGCCTATTTTATAATGATTTCGTTAATTATAATGTTTCATCATTAATTCATAAGATAGAGTTTTAAAAAGGATTTGTGTTGAGGTAAGTATACCATATATTTTTGCAATTTGACGAACGCAGTTTTGGTCAGTTTTATTACTTAATTTATTGTGTGTTGTAATCAATTAGATAACTGTGAATTCAGTAAAATAGATGTTATTTATTGTTTTCTTTAATTAAATCTAAATACAAAACCATTTTAGTTCTAATATGACGTAAAATTATGAGAAGCGCCCGTAAATATTTTGCAGTCAAAAGTCAAAAGCAAGAAATTTGTTTTTTTGCTTATTTAACTAGTTTAAACAGCTAAATAAATAAAACGTTTACTAATTTTAAATTTAAACATGCCGCATGAACATTACTAAGCACTATTTTGTCAAAATGAGTTAGCATTACGTGTTTCTTAACCGTATTTTGTCACGGATATACGTTAATAAAATATTCGTTTTATTTTCAGAATAAAATGGCAAGTGGCGGTTCGGGTGCAGTATTCTTTCTAGGCACGCGAGCACATTATCAGGTAAATAAAAATTGATAATATACTCGCACTATGGATATGGCCTTTTTTTTTGGTTGGGAAATCATCAAATATCTTCTCCCGCTCTGGGTGGAGCAGGAGGGCGTGTTAGACTTTTACTGACTAAATCCCACCCGTGTTCCCTCAGTTGCTTGTGTGCCAGGGGCCGCGGTATCTCTTTCGAACAACCGGCACCCCTGGCAGATGGCCTTTGAGTATGAATAAGTCAAGCATCAAATCAGGTCTTACGATATGTTATAATCATCATTGACCTGCCCTTATCTCAATTTATTTGGGGTCGGCGCAACATGTCATTTTTCTTCCATACTTCTCAATATGTCGGCATCTCGGTAGTCACCCCTTTCCTAGCCATCGGCCCCGGATCTGGGGGGAGGGGGGTAAACCGGGGCACCCGCCCCGGGCAGCAGCTTCAGGGGGCGCCAAAATCTTAATTTACTATGATTAAAAATAAAAACTTGCTCCACAAAACGCCTAGCATACGGAAGCCTGGTTGGCTCAGCGTCGACTTGTAAGAAAAAGGCGCCACACAGGCCCACACCTAATTTATTTATTTCAAACGCTGGAGAGAGGGGCGCCACTATCAAGTTTCTGCCTGGTTCGAAAAAATCGTAGATCCGGCGCTGCTAACCATATTATCATTCACACAGTCCATCCATTTCTTTGGTCTCCCCCTACTGTTGTTGTCATCGACATTCATACTTAAAACTTTCCTTACGACATTTTCCTTATTTGATGTGTATAAATGTTTACAATTTTAAGTTTGTTATCATAAGCATTATGATGCAATAGTAAATATTTTTTTAAAACGTGGTATTCCCACTAAAGTACACTGTCCTTCAAGGTACAGGATTTTCCTAGTATGAAGAACAGGGATCTTACTCATCCGTAATACCTCTTATTGAGCAGTGGTGACCCAGTGGTAATGGCCGCAACTTACGAGTTGTGTGGTCGTAGGTTCTAACCCAGACAGATGCTTTACTTTGTGTAAATTATTTCATACCCTCTACTCTGAAATCGGTGAAGGAAAACATCGTAAAGAAACCAGCATGTCCTAGTACCATAAATTCGAAGACATGTGTCATCTATCAACTCGCACTGTCTCGCGTGGTGGATTACAGTCCGCTCCTTCTCACAGAGAGGAGGCCTGTGTCCCAGCAGCAGGAATATTAAAGACTAGTTGAAACGACTCTGATGTTACCTAGGCTAGTCTCTTGGTAAAAAAATGGTTGCTTACGACCCTATGTCATTTACTTACATAAGGACCTAGGTGTTTCTTCAAGGATCTTTTGGCGCGTGGCAAAAATTAGAATTCACGCCGCCATGTTGTTTTTCTAAATACAAAACAATTGCACACACGTTTGTCAAAATCTTTTCAACGTTAATCGATCGCCGCAGTCTTATAGGGGTGTCACGACGTGTGCAGCCCTTCAGCAGTGCCCTTCAGCAGTCCACTGCTGGACATGGCCTCTCCAATTGCACCCCATTCAGCTCCATTCTCGGCAACTCTCATCCAGCTGCTACCAGCCACCCGGTGAAGATCGTCGCTCCACCTAGAGCGTCCTATCTTACGTTGGCCGATTCACGGTCTCCACTCAAGAACACGTCAACCCCTACGGTCATCGGTTCTACGGCTAATGTGGCCGGCCCATTGCCACTTCAGCTTGCAAATTCTGTACATCTCCTTAAAGGACAGACAATTATAAATGTGTGTAAATAATTATACCGTTCAAGAGTAATTCTATAAACCCTACGGGACTCCGTGGACAGTGCCAGAACAGAAATACAATAAGGCTTTCAGCTGAAAATCAGCGCATGATAATTCGCACATCACCTTGCGGAAACCAATCTAACGCGTAAAGGTAACGCGTTAACCTTCGCTTTGGCTCCATTTATGCTCGTCATCATACCTACACAGCCGGTCGGAAGTAAACGAAGGCTACCGAGTTTATTTGCAAACGAATAAACATAAGCACTGTAAGATTATAATAGAGGTAACGCGTATTCTTAGAAAATTCTATCTAACAAATTGTTACGATTCTAATTCTAAAGGTAGCATTAGGCTTAGTCGTTTTCGTTGCGCGTCTCGTTTCCACCCTTTGGGTCGTCATTCCATTATTTTTAAGATTACCGTATGTACTTTAAAAACGTGGCATCGGCCACATGGATTGTAACTTACAAGCCATAATCCCCTATTCAACCCCTGGGGTAAATTTAAAAAACCCTTACTTAGTATTCACCTTTGTTATATAAGGAACTCTTGCAGAATGTCATGCTTCTTTAAACCGCTGGGCTGTTTAGACCGTGCGTTGTTTGTCAGTGAATAAATTTAATAAAAGTAGAATTGCGTGTATGTTGTCCCTATATTTTTATTCTTGAACGCTTCCCCAGGTCCTGAACCAACCCGAGGCTCAGTTAGACGCCGAAAACGGCAACGCTTCCACGGAGACCATCTATCAGAACCCATCGGTCCAAGAGTTGTGGCCCGCAGACCAGAAGAGAGATGATAACGAGCGGTGGGGCTACTGTGATCAGGACTCTGGTACGTTCTCATGAATTCCGAAAATTATTTTTAATCGAGTAACTACCGGTCACACACTACCGCTACACTATTCGTTCATTTTTGCTTTTGATTCCTTCATCATTCACTTAAAGAGAAACTTCCTGAGCGCCTCTTTACAAATGCTGCTTCATGCTAACACTTGTAAGGGCTTGTGTTAACCTTTTAACCGCTTACGTCGGATTAATCCGACAAATATTTTCGGGTCGATTTCGCCAGGGTCGTATGTTTGCGACAAAAATGCAACAGCTCGTTTAATCTGTTGTAAAAAGTTAAGTATTGCACATCCCTCTTTGTTGTAGGTATTTATTTTTCGATTCACTGTGCCGGGCGCTGGGGGCACGACAACTGATATGAAGTCGGGCGGTTAAAAGGACAAATTTTAAATACGAGCTACACACTTCTGCTTCAACTTAACACATGAGCTGTTTTGAGGCAAAGAAGGAAATGCATTCTATTTCTCTGTAAACGTGTTTACAAATACTACTTCATGTCAATACTTGAATGGGTGTCGTGCTAAAGAAGCTTTTGGGTGGTCAATTGTAAATTGGAGCTACCGCGTATGCTTCTTTAACCAAACATATCACCAGCGTTGAGGTGAAGAAGGAAATGCGTGAATACAACTTACTCTTTACAATTTTATTATACGTGAGAGAACGCGCAGGTTGGTCAATACGCCATTGTCCAGTACCTACAGACCTTCATCAACATCGTCATCATCAGTATTTCAGCAGAAAGATGTCCACTACTGGACATATGCCTCTCTAAGATCCACCACTTCTACCGGTTCTGTGCTTCTCGCATCCAGCGGACTCCTGCGCCCCACACAAGGCCATCGGTCCACCTTGTGGGAGGCCTTCCAACTTTACATCTTCCGGTACGCGTCGCCACTCCAGAACCTTTCGACCCCATGAGCCATGTGTTCTGCGAGTAATGTGCCTTACCCACTGCCACTTAAGTTTGCCAATTCTGCGGGCTATGTCGATTACCTTGGTTCTGCTGCGGATCTCTTCATTCCTGATTCGATCACGTAGGGAAATTCCTAGCATAGCCCTCCCCATTGCCCTTTGGGTGACTTTCTTACGAGGCCCATTGTGAGCGACCATCGTTTCTGTTCCGTATGTCTACAGACCTTAACACAAACAAAAACCTACGAGTTTCTCAACGTATTTAACCACTTAATTTCTCTTTAACAGTGACATACGAGAAAGAGAAATCAGAAAGCATGCTTCGTTCACGTCGTCGTCAGAGCACCACCGCTCTCTGTGAGGCGGAAGATATGAAACCAGCTCTACTGAACAATGTGGGGAACAGGTAATATATACTTATGTATAGTCAGCAAAGAGATAAGTAACCAGGCTCGTCGAATACAGTTGATGTTTAGTAAGACACCGATGGATGTTTTCGAATGAATGTATTTATTTTATCGACTTAAAAAGGAAGAGGTTCTTAATTTGTCTGTATGTTTTTTTTTTCTTGTATGTTTGTTTCTGCGATATCTCCGTCAATTGTGGATGGATTTCGAAAATTCGTATGCTTCAAGGGTGGTCCCATATAATTTTTATTAACTTTCCTTTTGGTAGTTTTTGCGTCAGCCTCGATAATACGTTTTTAATCCACTTTACTCATCTTGATGACATTCTGTTGCTTCCTGTCACTATTGTTTACATTGCAAGTAGTGGTATACGAATTGTTGTGGGGTTGATACCATAACTAATAACTAGAAAATTAAAAACAAAACTTTTTGGCAAAAAAAAAACAACCGACTGCCGATATATTAAAACACTACAAAAAACACTACAAAGTGAAAAATTACTTTAATTTCGGAAGTCGGTTGATTTTTTTTTTGAAAAAGTTTTTATTTTTCACTTTTTAGTGGTCCACATGTGCTTACCCCTTCACCGCGTACCGGCGTGATGTTATGTTATGAACTGGTGTAAACAATAGACAGACATGAGATTTCAGCAATTCCAGTCCATTTGCTATCATTTATTGAGGAGTACCGTTGCCTATCTCCCTTGTTCTTCATCAGATCTTCACCAAATTGAAATGGGTGGTCCCATTTCAATTTGGTGAAGATCTCCGAGAAAGTACTCTTCTAAAAACTACCCAAATCGCTTCAAGTGTGCCTATAAAATTTGAAGAGTTCTCTCTATTTCTTCAGGATCCCATCATCAGATCCTCACTTGATGACCATGGGATCACCTGGGAAGTATACCCTATCAAACAAAAAAAAAATCCAAATCGGTCTGGCCATCTTCGAGTAATCGGGGATCATACATAAAAAATAAATAAAAAAAGGTTCCGACGAATTAAGAACCTCCTCCTTTTTGAAGTCGGTTAAAAATTATAAATAACTTTAATTTCGGAAGTCGTTGACAAAAAGCTGAAACACGCCGTCTTCCGAAATTAAATTTATTTTTCACTTTGTGGTGTTTTTTCGGAATTCGGTTGTATTTAAAAAAAAATGAGTAATCATGTTATCAGCAATATAGTATTAAACTTGGTGTGATTGACTGTAGCCCGAAAAAGTGCGACAGATGTATCTGCTTCACATAAATACCATAGATACATACATGTGTTGTTGACAGCGGCCAGACAAAGAATGCCAAAGGCCGGAGCACGCTGTTAGCGCTGCTGTGGTCGCTGGCTCGTCGCAAGCGGCGCGGGGCACACGACGAGATCTATCTGCGACAAATTGACAACGCGTTGACGAACACATGTACCTATAGAGAAAGTTGTAGGTGCTTGGAATGTCAGGTTAGTGGATTTTGTACATTTTTTTGTTTTACTAGAATCTAGACGACAGGGTTTTTTTCACAATTTACAGGCGTTTGTCTTCATTCAAAACTTTTTGTAAAGAAATTAAATTATTGATAGCTACGAGTGCCAAGTAATAGTCTGTTGGGAAAGCATGACGCATTTCTTCCCCGAAGTACCTAGTTGGCAGTGGTGTATTATGGAAGGTTACAAGACCGTGCAGTTGGTTGCGACACAAAAGACAGGGGTTATGAGTTTATGACAGTATAATATTTTATCTATCGGCTTGTAATTAGCAATTTAATTTTATATTAATAAGTTATTATTCTGTAAGCCTTCCGAAAATAAAAATAAAATAGGTAATTTTGATAAAATTATAGCCAGCAAAAACCTAGAAATTTCAACCGAAACCGTACAAAAGTAATATTATACAACCAACTCAATCAGCAACGTACGTCTTTTTTAAACCTTAGGGTATGAATAAAACAAGGTATCGATTGTTCAAACTGTTGAGCTTGACTATGTCAATGACGCGGGAAAAGCAAGGGACTCTCAGCTTCGTTGCGTATGCGTCTTTTCCACCCGTTATTTAAACAAGTAACACTAATAATAACGACATATTAATGCGAACAACACAGGTCATGTCTAAACTGCCTAAAACCCATGTTACAACCAAACTGATGGGTTGCTCACGGGTTTTCCGTTGATGTAACGTCAACGTTGATTTACGTTCGTCAACTACTTAGTTAAATTCCTCAAGGAGTTAACGTGCAACTAATGTCGACTTGTAACGTTAACCGTTCATTCATTGAACGTTTTTTATTCAACGCTGCGACGTTCAACGATCCTTATTTTGGTATAATTTTCTTAAAAGAAATATTTCAAAAATCAACTCTTGTGTATGTACGTTACTTACAGTTCAAATTCTACGACATGACCGTCGCTCGGAATCTATGATGGTATTTTCAACGTAAGTTTTTTGCTCAGTTCGTTAGGTACGTTTGCAAATTTAGTTTAGTTGAAACGAGCTATATTAAAAAACGTCGTTGACAAATTCAACTAGTTGATTCATAAACAGTTAACGTTAATACGTTGATAGGAAATTAACGGTTGATTCAACGCCCATCGCTACCACCCACTCTTATGAAGATTGTGGAGTCTACACTCGGAGTCGTGGACGATTATGTCTACCAAGGATAAAGTGTCCGGTTAGGTAGGTCCAACTTCGAGCAAGAGGTCGATCGTTGAATCCGGCTCGGCTGAGCAGCGTTCGGGATATATATGATGATGGTTAATACAATCAGTGATAGCATAGCAGTGAGAGCAATGTTGGTCCAGTGGTAAATGACGCGACTTACGAGTTGTAGGTCGTAGGTTCGAACCCAGACAGCAGCTTTACTTCGTGTAAATTATTTCATCACCACAGCTCTCAAAACGGTGAAGGAAAACATGGTGAGGAAACCCGCATGTCCTAGAACTAAAAATTCTAGGATATGTGGGCCCACGTGTTGGATTACGGCCTACTCCCTCACACAGAGAGGACGCCTATAACGTTATAGACAGATTATGATGTAGGTAAACAAACAGTCGACAAAACGACCAACCATTTTTTTGAAGCTTTTAAGCATCATCATCATCATCATCATCATATCAGCCGAAAGACGTCCACTGCTGGACATAAGCCTCCCCCAAAAGGGGGGATTTGCCATAATCGCCACGCTTGGCAGGCGGGTTGGCGATCGCAGTATGGTGGTCAAATGCATAGAGAACGCTGCTGCCCATTCTCTAGTAAGTCCTTTAGTCGCCTTCTACGACACCCATGGAAAGAAATGGGATAAGAAGCTTTAAGCATCATTTTGGAATAATGTCTTAATGATATACACGTAATTATTTGTTATATAATTATGCGTCCATAATAGCTTTAAAAATCGATCCGTCTCGACTCCATCCAATTTGGATTTAAATGCTGCATTTGGCTGCATGCGGCGAGTAAAAAAAAACTTTAATTCTAAGGACCGATTATTTTTAAACTAAGTACCTACCTGTGCTTTTTTTCGCCCGACCAGAGAATAGATTACCTAGCAAACTAGTTCCCCTGATGTCGGTATGGACAAGGTATGACGCGTGCTCGGCAGAAATTGACCGTGTCGTATAACTGTAGCGTCGGGTTAGATCAGAGGTTCCCAACCTTTAATGGACTACCGCCCCCTTTGCAAGAAAAAAAATCCACCGCCTTAGGCTCCAACCTACTCCGCCTGTTAGTAAATCCGCCACTGGCCTTTTTGGACCGAATGTGCCGTGTGCACCTAGCGTTTCATAAATATACCTACTCACTTGGAGGGGCTTGTGGTTAAGTAATAACAGCTGCACGGGGCGATCGATCAGGTTAAGCTACACTTGCCACGGCTGGTCCGTGCATGGGATCTTCACATACTCTTTCGTGCCTCGGAAAACACGTTAAGCCGTAGGCTTCGGCTGTCATTCGTGGATCTTTGACAGTAGTTACGGGTCGTAAGAACCCCAAAAGTCTGGCATTCAGTGTTATCTAGGGGTAGGTATCGTGTTACCCAGTAACTGGGTTGTGGAGGTCAGATAGTCAATCGCTCCATGTAAAATACATACATTATGGTCATGGCCCTATAATCAATCAATAAATTAACTTAGCCTAACGCAGTCCACTGGTGGTGGATGCTGTAGTAAAGCCCGCGAAATTCTAATTTTCTTAATAATTCCTTTGAATTACTATTTGATGGAAAAGCCATTCAATTAAATTAAATTAACTTAGAGGATTTTATTGACGACTAGCTTTTGCCCGCGGCTCCGCCCGCGTGGATGTCCGTTATCGCGTAAAGAAATAACCTATGTATATAAGAAAATTATAAATTGGTACTTCTGTATTGTCTTCAAACATATTTAATATTAACATGAAATGAGTTCATTCACATTATTTTCATCATATATTACCGGTCGCAGACATCATTACTTATCTGTAATTGGATCAATTTCAATAGGTAACCAGCTTGACTGTATTTTAGCTCAGTAAAAGTACCTATGTCAGTGAAACTAAACGAAGCGAAAAGAGTCTGCAAGGATCGTAGTAGGCGTTCTGTAGTTTCTGCTTACCCCCATAGGAAAAACGTGTGAGGTTATGTACCTAGTATGCCAGTTTCGTCAACATGTTACTGCAAAACCCTAATAGGGTATTTTACTCTTTATGAGAAAATATCTAAAAATATATTATAGAGATAGCTTAGGCAAAATGCATTCGGGAAATGGTAGGTTTAGTTGATGAAATAATAAAATAAATTTATAATTCAATTCAAAAATTTCTTTTTTTTTTATCTGTTTTTGATCACCATGAAATAGTGGCCGCCATGATAATACGTCATAGCGCGCGGTCGTGTCAATTGAACAACTTTGTACTTAAGTATATTATTTTCGTAACCAAAGTAATTTTTATTTAAATAATATTTTGCATTCAGGAACAGCAAACCAACGATAAGTAGAATAAAAACTCATTTTTTAAATTATACACAATTATCTATAAAAATCAGTGCATTTGTCTGAGGCAAACTGACGTCATACCCACAGTTCAATATGCCATGCACTGCGTCAAGATATATAACGATTATATTATATGGTTCAAACAAAGTCTGACATTAAAAATCAATAAAAAGCAGAAAATTGTTTCAATTTAATTATATTTCATGTCAATAAGACCACTGGAATATTACAATTTCTTTTACAGCTTCACTAAAAATGGTCATTGATAATTTGAAATGATTTTTCACAGATTTTACTTAGTCAATTTTGCAAATCTACATTTTTTATTCCTTTAGGCCTTCTGGTAATGTCAATACTTGTCTCGGCACAGTTAAAAGCTTTATTTTAAATCTGCAATCAAGCGCTTATTTTGTTGCGAAATTACATTATAAAACGCGTCAGATATAGGCACAAAATAGTCTAAGATAACTTTTTTGAACATACATTTCATAAACCCAATTCTCTCACAGTTTCAGGCCAAATATTAATATTCGTTTTTCCTATCTAACATTGATGTAGCAAAATATAATTTGTTATAATAATTATTACGAATAGCATTTTAATATACAGTTTATTTGACACTTATTCATTAAATTGCAAGCGGTCTTCGCCAATAAAAAAGATTAACACTGATTTTATTCTATTAATGATCAATTCACAAACTTGTCAATATCATACTCTAGTGTGTCCGTAGTCTCTACCTGCACTTCATCAATGGTTTTTCTTCGTTCCTCCAAACGTGTGCATTTGAGACATTTCTGTCCTTTACGTAGCCAACAACCTCTGTGGTACATTGAGTTACATTTATCACACATTAAAGCTCCGCTATCAAACGGATAGAGCACCTCATTATTTTTACAGACTTCACAGAGATAGCCTTTGCCAGAACAAAGAGCGCAGCTTGTGATGTGTGTACGGCATATTTCTGTGAGCTCGGTTAGCTGAGTTTCTAAGGAACCATCATTGATGGCTTGCAGATGGCTCATACTGTATTTCTTGTTTACGTCGCCAAGCTGTACAACTAACGGTGAAAGTAAGCTCGTACCGTCGGCACAAGCACATAAGTATCGTCTCATCCATTCAAGGTCCTTTCTCATTTTGTGTACCCATTCTAATTCCGCAATAAAGTTAAACAATTTCGGGTTTATACTCTCTATGTCAATATACGATCTTGTCCAAGATAAATTCAACATTTGGAATGCAATTCGCGACACATAGTGCTTGTCCCAGTCCCAATTGTGAATAACTCTAGCAGGAATCGCTGCTAGATCATTCCAGTGGCACGTTGCACAGAAATATAAGCCAGTGTAATCACATAACCGTGGTTCATTCCACATGTCTTTAAAAGTTAATGCTGTTTCGCACTCTGCGCACTTATAATCTTGTGCTGCTAACCCTTTTTCAGGACATATACTCATTTGGAAGCACCCTTTCTCGGTCATAACAACGTGGGCGCATACCCTACATATATGGTCGACGCATTTGTAATGACATAAGTATCCACAGTCATTACAAATATAAGAACTTTGAACGATACTCCAAATAACTCCACTACAATGATCACAGTACTGTTTCCGGTTGCTAGGGTTTGTTTGCTGTTCAAAATGATGGCCTTTGATAGAGACTTGGACTCTCGCTAGCCCATTATTATCTTTTAAATCTTCTAGCCTTAGTCTCAGCTCTACAAGGTATCTGACCAGCCATTTTCGTTCGTCGGAACATTGGACACTGTTTAACACAAGCTCTTTGCACTGGATTATTGCTTTTTCTATCTCCTCTTTCGTAGCCGAACTGTGTATCTTCAATTTTCTATTCGCAATAGATTTCGGTATGCAGTTCGAATCGTAACCTTCATCGGCAGAAACACCCCCAGAAGTTGACGAAGTTGACGTTCTAGAAGTGGCTTCCACACTAGGACTGCAGCAGATAAGGCTGTTCCTGTATTTAGGCGAATCATTTGCTATTGCAGCAGCCATGGTCACTTATTTTTAAACAAAGGATGTCAAGAATTACATAGCGGAAATTTAGCATACAATTTAGCAATGTCACTGTCTGTTTTTATTGTTTGAACTGTTGCACAGTCTTGCACACAACTGTTATCTAAGATTATATCTCATTTCTACTGGGATCCAGTAATGTTTTGATAGTGATTCGTAATATTTTTCACGATAAAATTGTTGTCGTCATTTTTGACAGCTGAATAAATTATTCGTATGTTGTAGGGAGGGACTTGGAGGTTGCGTTCCGTTTCACCTCGACTCGTGGAACAATATTTTATTTTTTTATAACTTTATAATTTTTCTTATTTAGTTAGTTAATATTTAAAACATATTTGCAATCACAAAATGCCTATTTAGTGTTAAAATCTAGTAATATTCAACAAATAGTTTGAATAAATTCTAAACTGTTTATTACGTCGCCATTACAATACCGAACAAAACGTTGTGTTCATCCCGCAGTTGTACCAACTGTTTGTAAAAAACGTCTTTCTGTCAACTGGCAATCAAATGACAATCCATTGCGTTCTAGCTGTCACTTGCTTTCAATATACCTTGCTGGCCCAGTATAAATTAACTGTTCATATAATCACGAAAAGCGTCGATGTATAGCTAAATGGATTTAACCTCGCGATCCGCTTTTTAAATTTGCATGACACGAACGCGGATGAGATCAGCCTCTATATTCGTGCCAATAACCCAGATTACGGTACTTAGTAATGACCTATGACCATACACGTGCGGGAATGGGACATCCGCGGAACGTAGATAATATTGTTACGCATTAATATTAGTATCGCGTAATGGGTTTTGGTACTTTACACAGTGGGCTCTAATGGCGCCATGATATCGTACTTATCGTCAGACAACAATGTAGGTTTATATGAGCTATTTATTTTTACATTCATAATCACTGTTTATTAAATGGAAAAGAGGGTCGTGGGCTCGTAGCTAAATAATGACAGGCGCACGTTAACCCACTAATGATAATATATTATAATTGATTAATGATAAATAAATTAAAACATTAACTTATGATTAAAATCTAAAATTCTTAGTTTATTATTTTGTGCCTGCAGCTATTAACTATGTTTATGTTAGTTCCCACGAAAATTAAAATTAAGTATAAGTATAATAGTTAAATAATTCTAATAAAGTCATAGAGGATAAAAACCGAGTGATTGTCTGTAAACTTTGCATATACTAAATTTATTTCAACACTACCTGCATTGAGATCACTTTTGTTCGTAGCCAATGCAAAATGTTCTTATACTTACCTGTTTGCATTGGAACATAATATCATAGATAGTAAAGTATTATACTGTGAAAAATAGTGGAATACCATTGTGTATTTAGAACTGGTTCATTGTGTAAGAGGAAGACTGTCCTACCGTGATACAGTTTCGACTAGTACGGAGGACAGTGTGAATCGAATGCTACAACCTAAATAACAATATCAGTGTAGTAATTATTATTGAGTGATTACGATTAGTGCTTAAACACGTACTAAATAACTATCAAGTGACGTAAGTACTTAACAACAATCCTAAGACGCTAGGAAGAGGAGAAATATAATATCACATTACTGTTTAGTATTTAAGTACAGGAACCTATTTATTTAGGTATGTAATGTACCAAATGTTGAAAATACCTGATATGGTTGTACTTTTATGATGCAAATAAATAAATGTATTAAATGTAAAAAAAAAAAAAAAAAAAAAAAAAAAAAAAAAAAAAAAATGGACAAATGTAAATTAAAAACGTTAGTGTCAAATGGTTTATTTTTATAATCAGTGAGGTATTAAGAAATACAAAAAGAAAAAATAAATCTTTTTGGGGATGGGATGTTCGTAGTACACTTGTGGAAATCAACATAAAAGTCAGCCTGCCACGGGTGCGGGTTGTTCGAAAGAGATACCGCGGCCCCTGGCACACAGGCAACTGAGGGAACACGGGTGGGTTTTAGTCACTAAAAGTCTGACACCTGGCTCTCCTGCTCCACCCAGAGCGGGAGAAGTCATTTGATGATTTCCCACCCTCAAAAAAACTTATCTCAAAATATTTTGCACATTACATAATATTTACACACTGAATAAAAAAATAATGATGATAGAAAACACTTACTTACCTACGTGTGTTATCTTAAGAATTGCGACTTCAAGTGCATCACTGTCACAAAAAAAATCTACCCACTTTATATTAATATAATAAATAAAGCAATTTACCCTCTCTTGATTTTAGTTAAAAGCAAATAAGTTAGTCTTATAAATTTTTGGTATATGATTAAAAGTTTAACTGTACTCAATCGAGTACAGAGGCCATTAATGGGTTAAGCTACGCTTGGCGCAACAAATTTGCGAATAGATGACCATCCGTTACATATCCGTGCCCGTTGGTCTCGGCTGTCATTCGTAAACCTATGACAGTCGTTCTGGTCAGAAGCTCAAAAGTCTGACAGCCAGTCCAGTCTTACCAAGGGTTATTGGGTCTATCCGACCTGCAGAACCCGGGTACTGGGTCTCTACTGGGTCTCTCTACTGTGTCTGGTATCTAGTAACCTTTGATCATGGCAATATGGGCAATAGGAGTGGGCATGGGCATTACATTTCATAAGGCCATAAGCCCCATCGACGTTGTTATTTATAACAACGTCAATAGATTGGCGCGGTTGATCCGTGGATGGTTGACCATCTTTACATTCCAAGACCCCTCCATGCCACGGAAAGCGCATTGAACCACGGGTTGCCTGAAGCCCGTAAGTCTGACAACCAGTCTTACCAAGAGGTAACATGTTGGAACTGGGTTGTGGAGGTCAGGTAGGCAGTCGCTCCATGTTAGATAATGGTATTCAGCTGCACCCGGTTAGACTGGAAGCCGACCCCAACATAGTTAGGAGAAGGCTTGCTAAGTGTAATTTATTTGATTATAGATACACGTGGTTTATGATGAGTCTGTAAGCTTTTTAAATAATGTAAATAACTACTTATATATATTTTTGGATGAGAAATCATCAAATAAGTTCTCCCACTCTGGGTGGAGCAAGAGGGCTTGTCAGTCTTTTATTGACTAAAACCCAGCCGTGTTCCTTCAGTTGCCTGTGTGCCAAGAGCCACGGTATCTCTTTCGAACAACCCGCACCCCTGGCAGGCATCGGCCCTTGCAGACCTCATCAGTTGTTGCTGACATCTCTTTGAGGCCTGCTTGGCACACAACGCGCCGTCAACCAGGGCTTGGTCCTTACCGGACAACGAGCTACCCATTACTCGCCATCCGCAAGCCTGCGCCTACGGTGGCCGGGAAACAGCTTGGGATTCCCGACGCCCAGGGCGTCTCCTGCGAAGGCTACGGCTGTGAGGGCGCATGTACTGCCTCTCTCTCACGTGCCCTCGCATCTTTGCGAGCATCACTGCTTCGCTGAAGGAAGCTACGGCTACCCATGCACTCTCGCTCCGTACCATGGCCTGGACCAGGGCCGGACGCGAGAGATCGCCACCGCCAATCACCTCCACGAGGACACGGCGGTGCTCCGCCCAAGCCGGGCAGACCTCCACCGTATGCTCCACCGTGTCCTCAGGGCGATCTTCACAATGGAAACACCGGGGCGTTTCCTCCCGCCTTACCCGAAACAGGAACCTTCCGAAACAACTGTGTCCGGTGAGGACCTGCGTCAGGCGGAAGGTGAGGACGCCATGCCGCCTCTCAAGCCACTCCTCAAAGAGGGGACTTACCGCCGCAATGGTGGCGTGCCCAATACATTGTATGTCTTTTCAGTATCTTTTATGTCTCAATCATATGCCGTCTTTCCATGGGGGTAGGCGGAAACTGCTATGCCATCGCCATCTGCTAAATAATTCCATAAGCCGCTCGGACTTTAAACCGAGGTCCGTAACTGCGTACCCCACCGGTGCCCTTAGCGTGAGTAGCTTAGTTTTAAGTTCGTGAGCCCTGGCTGGAGGGCTTAATTTATTGAGGCAGCCACAGCCAAGTCGACAATTTCCTTTTTTTTTGTTGGGTCTCGGGTGGATAATCCTCATGGAGGGGTCTCTCAGCCTCTTACTGACTCAAAACCACCTGCGGGGTGGGCACGGCCTACTGTGACATCGCTTGAGTCACACAATTTATCACAGTTTGGGCGATATAACCGTATTTAACCGACTTCAAAATGGAGGTTATCAATTCGACATGTTTAAACCTGTGAGATGTAAATCCTGTAAAAAAAAGGCAGCTGATGATGATTAGGATAATTCAGACAGGAATGAAACACCCCTGACCCTAAATGGTCTGTTAGGGGTGCGGGTTGTTCGAAAGAGATACCGCGGCCCCTGGCACACAGGCAACTGAGGGAACACGGGTGGGTTTTAGTCAGTAAAAGTCTGACACGCCCTTCCGCTCCACCCAGAGCGGGAGAAGTCATTTGATGATTTCCCACCCAAAAAAAAACCCTAAATGGTGCTTGCCAAGTAATATGCTGAATTGGAGAAAATAATCGGCTTCTGAAACATCATATTTACCCCTTACTAGCAACTATAGGTTATGTAGTTCAAGAAAGCGGTAAAGTTTACGCGAGAATGGTTTCAGTATAATCAAACAGTAAAAAATCATACGTAACTACCTCGTTGGTCTAGTGGTCGCAAGCGCTAGTGACGAGTCTGAGGTTCTGGGTTCGATTCCCAGGTTGGGCAATATTTCAGTAGCAGTACTAGCAGCCCAAAGTCCGGGAGACCGAGGACAAGTACCTGGCAATTAGGCTCGCACCCTGTTATATGGCACTTACAAATAGCTGGCGAAATGTGGGTATACTAAACAACGTGTAACAGAAAGGGTATATACATACCAAGGGCACGGCTTCTTTGGATGATATCAAACGATATTGGAAGGGTTTTTTAATCCTATCTCTACACGTTAGGAAATTATGAATTTTTCTAATACATTGATATCAGAACAAATTGAAAGAAACACATCACTCGGAAATTGGCAAGTAACGTGGAAAGTTATTGACCTACGTAGTGCGGTGACACGTTTGTTATGATTTGAATTTAAGAAACATATGAAACTGAAAATTTGGTATCAATTCTTAGAATATTTTATTTTGAGCTGAAACTATGTATGGTGATTCTATACCAGCTGTTATATTTAGTGCTTAAGGATAGCAATAAGGTTTCTGTTACACCCTGTAGAGACCTACAACATACATAACATAATTAGCTTAAAATGTGCCCACTTTTGGGACACTGGCCTCCTCTATTCAAGAGGGAGTGGGCTCTGATCCACCACGCGGGCGCAATGCCGGTTGGTAAATGTCACATACCTTCGAATTTCTGGTTCTATCTAGGACATGCCGGTTTTCTCACGATGCTTTCCTTCACCGTTTTGAGAACAGTGGTGACGAAATGATTTACAGAAAGTAGCGACCTACATCCCTGCCTAACCCTTAGGGGATTTCAGGAGGTCCCTGTTTAGGATAAGGCGGGAGGAAACGCGCGCGTGTTTCCACTGCGCAGATCGCCCGGAGGACACGGTGGAGGTCTGCCCGGCTTGGGCGGAGCACCGCCGTGTCTTCGTGGAGGCGATCGGCGGCGATTTCTTGTGTCCGGCCCTGGTCCAGGCCATGGTACGGAGCGAGAGTGCATGGATAGCCGTCACCTCCTTCTGCGAAGCAGTACCTAATGCTCGCGAAGAGGAAGGCGACGCACGCGAGGGAGAGGCAATATATGCGCCCTCACGGCCTTAGTCGCCGCAGGAGACGCCCTGGGCGTAAGGAATTCCAGGCCGAATCCCGGCCGCCGTAGGCGCGGGCTTGCGGACGGCGAGTAATGGGTAGCTCCCCGTTCGGTAAGAACAAAGCCCGGGTCAACGGCGCGTTGTGTTCCACGTGCGCCTCTAAGAGATGTCAGCACCTACTGGCGGGGTCCGCAAGGACCGATGGCCGCGAGGGCCAGGGGTGCGGGTTGTTCGAAAGAGATACCGTGGCCCCTGGCAGACAGGCAACTGAAGGAACACGGGTGGGTGTCAGTAAAAGTCTGACACGCCCTCCCGCTCCGCCCAGAGCGGGAGAAGTTATTTGACGGTTTCCCATCCACAAAAAAAAAACCCTTAGGGGATTAAATGTGTCATTTTTTTTATGTGACATATTCAGCAGCAATGATAGTTAAAAAACCAACCCCTACTTCCATTCTAATATTATAAATATGAAAGTAACTCTGTTTGTCTGTCCGTTACGCTTTCACGCCTAAACCGCTTTAACGATCGTCATGAAATTTGGCATCGATATAGCCTGAATATATATGGAGAAGGACATAGGCTACTTTTTAATGCGATAACCGACATCCACGCGGGCGGAGCCGCGGCGTAAAGTTAGGGATACATTAATCCTACATCCTACTTAATATTATATTGTGAAAGTTTGCATGTTTAGATATGTTTGTTACTCAATCGCTCAACAACGGCTAACGGATTTGGATGGAAGGAGATACAGTAGAATCTCACTAATCCGGCACTATTAAAAACAAGAGGGTGCTGGATAATTGGAATTTTCGGATTACTGGATTGCATAGAAAAAATCATAATAAATTAAATAAAGTATATTATAAAGAGAATACCTACGTATAACATATTTGTGTTCATGTTCTACACTTATAACTATAACATATCTTACAATTAACTACTACTAGTACCTAGTATTAGACGAAGCGCATACGCGGTGCGTGGCGTAGGCAGCGACGAGGGAGGCGCGGCCGGAGGGCGCCGTATTATTGGACGTATTGAAGTGCCGGATTAGTGAGATTCTACTGTAATTCATTTCCGACTCAAAAGTCAAAGTCGGCCAACGAAAAAAAAAGGTGTCACCGCTATTAGAGAAGTCAGTCCGAGTATTTTTTAGTACGGCACTAAGTCTCGTACAACTATTCCTTCAGCTGATTTTTTGAGTTGGAAAATCTAGTTACCCGTACTTACATTTTATTAGTCAAAAATCTTTTTATCTGCTGGCGAAAAAAGTGACATGCGCTTGTTGGGATGTTGACTGACTTTTGGGCCGAACTTTGTATGAACCGTGAATGGTCTCCTTTGGCAAACAAATAGATTGAAACCTGGATTAACACATTGGAAACTTTTTATCCTGGTAATACGTTCCCGAGGGATATCATTTTCGACATCAACGCGGGTGAAGCTACAGTTCGTTCGCGTTAAGAATGCAGTGAGTCATCAGTGCAACTGCAAGATAAAGGTGTATTCACAGTGGTGTTAAATTCAAACAAATTATATTTTAAAAGATTAAGTTTAATGAATTTATAACAATACACTTAAAAGTTTAAAATCAAAATTAAATCATTAATATCATATTTTAATCACTATCACTAGTATCCTCGTTAGTATTTACAACAAAAGTATTTTCTGCAGCGAGTTCCGTGACGTCATCTAAATTCCACATGGTATTTTCTTCTTGTAAGACGTGGTCGCAGCATTTCTTCCATCGATCAGCGTTCACTAAGCGAATTTCGTCATAAAATATTTTTTTCACGTCAAAGTTGTATTGTTGGCAGCAATATAATTTTTTTATTTGGGCCCACACCAACTCAATGGTGTTCAGTTTGCAGTGGTACGGAGGTAAACGGAGAATTTCAATGCCGTTACTTCTAGCCGTTTCATCGATTAAATATTTATCATATTGTGGGGCGATGCCTTCAACTGTCATTGTGAACTTGACTTTGTAATTTGAAAAGATTTGATTGGTTAGGGGCGGGGCTAGGCCGACGGATAATGATGACTCACTGCATTCTTAACGCGAATGTACTGTAAAAGTTTCGCAGAAGGAGATGGCGGCTATCCATATACTCTCGCTCTGTACCATGGCCTGGACCAGGGCCGGACGCAAGAGATCGCCGCCGCCGATCGCCTCCACGAAGACACGGCGGTGCTCCGCCCATGCCGGGCAGACCTCCACCGTGTCCTCCGGGCGATCTGCGCAGTGGAAACACCCGCGCCTTATCCTAAACAGGAACCTCCGGAAATCCCCTAAGGGTCAGGCAGGGATCCTACTTTCTGTAAATCATCTCATCACCATTGTTCTCAAAACGGTGAAGGAAAACATCATGAGGAAATCGGCATGTCCTAGAACCAGAAATTCGAAGGTATGTGACATTTACCAATCCGCACTGGACCCGCGTGGTGGATCAGAGCTCACACGCTCTCGTATAGAGGAGGCATGTTTCCCAACAGTGGGAACATTTTAGGCTGATTATGTTATGTAAAAGCTAGTAATAAATAAATAAACCTCACTTTCAGAGCCGGTACTTCGAATGTGACGAGGATGAAGAGGACTACAGTTCTGACGAAGACAACGACTACGTTCCACGACATATCTTGGACGCTATGGAGACCCAGCAACAACTAGCGCCTGAGAGCGATGAAGATGAAGATGATGAGGTACGTTCATTATCATCAACGACTGCAGTTCTGATGAGAACTGCTGCGCTATTTGGCCGGATACTGTAAAATGAATATCCGTCCATCTCCATAAACTGGATAGCCGGATATTCGAGTGGATATTGGCGTTTGAGCGAGACTGAGGAGGTGAGGCACTGCCATCGTATGGGTTCGGGTATCAAGGCATTATTGATTAATGGGCTATTTGATACATAAATCTTATAAAAAAACGTCATTTTCAATTTTTCTCGAAACTTTCCGATTTTTCGGGCAACTGTTCCGATTTTTCTTTCCCCAAAAACAATATTAGGACTATAACAAGCACTTTTAAAAGAAAATGATCCTAATCGCTCCAGTCTTTCTTAAACATAACTTCACGCCTTGTTTCCCCGAAGGGTTGGGCAGATGTGTACCTGCTTCCTATAGTACACCCACATTTCGCCAGTTATGTTTAAGGCCAATGTAATATGGAGCGAGCCTAATGCCATCAACTGGGCACAAATCCAAATTCCGAGCTGCTACTGAGAAATTCCAGATAGAAAAATCCAATAAGTAACACTATGTCCGACCTAGGAATCGAACCCAGGACCTCATGCTTAGCAGTAGCACTTGCGACCACTAGACCAATGAGGCAGTAAATTCAGCATCATATCTTAAGTGAACAGTATTTTATTTATATAAGATGTGGCGGACATCTACATTGCCAAATGCGAACTACTCAAGACTTGACGTCACACCGCAACTACATCAGCTACATCGCGCAAGCAGAGTTTACCGCGCTATCTGCATATACATAGAACGTCCCAACATTAATCAACGGGCAGTAGCCCACCAGACACAACACCCGTCTGGTCGGAGGATTCTCCCTTTTTTATGGAGTATTAGTGAACTTTATACCCTGTTCGTCATACCTCTAAAAAGTAAAGATAATTGAGAATGAAATGAATAAATCAAATAGAACAGGCATCTTCTGGGCACGCTTGTTCCGTCATAGACTTCATCAATCGTTTATTCCATCAGGCACGATCGAGGTCAAGAGTAGGCCCATTCAGCATCATCCTACTAATATAAAAAATGTGAAAGTTTGAATGTTTGGATATTTAGATGTTTGGATGTTTGTTAAAATCACGCAACAATGGCTGAACGAATTTGGATGTAATTTGGCATACATATTGATTATTACTTGGATAACACATATGATACTTTTTATACTGATAACGTGTTGCCGTGGGATAATTTTCGACCTCTATGTGGGCAAAGCCGCTGGCAGAAGCTAGTAAAATAATAAGTAATTAAAAAATATATCGTCTCTTCCGCAGGTGTTCATAGACACGGTCCCCGGCGACAACACGTCAACAGACATGCTGATAGACAAGAAGATGTCAGTGTCATCAGACGAGCCGACAATTACGGAACAAGATGTTGAAGCCAACCTGCAGTTGGAGGTAGCGGCAGGCACCCCCGTGGTGCTCAACTATCTGTTGACACATCCTCTTACTTGTAGCATACAGTAAACACACAAACTAAAGAAACTTACTTTAAAAATGGTTAACCTAATCGTGGTTAAGTAAACTACAGTTGACTTCGCCGGGATAAATTTGACCATAGTTTTTAATTAACCATCCATAAGTTAATGTCAGTTTAACAATGCATAGTTAACTGTGGTTTATATAAGCAACTGTAACTTAGGCAGTTTAACAAGTCATATTTAACTTGTCCAAAGTTAACGGAAACTTCATTCAAACACTACAGCTTAATTGGCCATGAAATGCGATGAATCGGTCTAATAAAACTCAGCTCATGAATAACGGCATTAAGCGTCAAGTCGAGGTGGATGGGCAGGAGATACATTATGTCAATGAGTATGCCTACCTTGGCCAGTTACCACGGGCCCAAGTCTGCTATTTTTATAAATTCGTCATTCCAACACGATCCCATTGTCATTTTGCTAAAAGTTCGTAATCTGCTAAATTCATAATGGTCGATCATTGGTAGGTCAGTGGTCTCGTAATAGAATTGTGTTTTAATGGCATTGTCGTATTGCCATTATTATAAAACCCGTTAGTAGAAATGATTTTCCAAAAACGACTACTAAATTTGAACATTTATTCATGCCCGATTTCATTAACATATATTTTACATATTATTTATTCGTTTATTAGTGTTAAATTTTATCAGATTACTCCCAAGTCAGTCATTCATTTGTCATTATGTACGAGATTACCAATAAATGCCGTTTCTTTCAATGGAGTGTCAGTGCCTGACCATTGGAAAGTCATAATGACGCCATTATATTAGTAGTTTACCAAACTTGTCATAATCACCAATTATGAAATCAATGATAGATCATTCTGACACTATTGTAATAGCAGACTTGAGGCCCTGTTAGTCTCTTTGGAAATCAAGGTTAACATACCTTAATTAATTAAATAACACCTCAATGCTGTATACTGGAACGTAACAAAAAAAAAAGTTAACGGTAGTTTACCTACTACTAATCCGTTGTTAGCTAACCCACAATTAAATTTACGTAAGTAGCGGCACGCTTATTGTAAAACTACTAGGGTAAATCCAATCCTGTAGCCTAGTTGGTCACTATGCTGTCAAATACAACAGTGGCAAAAAATAAATAAATGCCAGTAAACAATGTACCTATTCCAATTGCGTGACTCACTTCAAATCTCAATTCAAAGGACTTTGCCGGAGTTAGTTGATCTATTGCTTCATCTCTTCTTCTTCTATCCCTTAATCCCAGTTCTATGTGGGGTCGGGTCTACTTGTAAGTACAGTGGCGCCAGGACGATTTGTCCTGGGTTGTCATAGGATTTAGGTTCTGCGTTTGCATTCCCTCTTGATGCTGGACCATCATGTACCAGGGTGTGTTCCTGTTCCCAAGCGTCCATCGCGTCATATGTTTCAAAAATACGTGTGCTCGACAGAGCAAACGACGCAATTAATATTGTTGAAACTCGCGTAAACTTCTGTGATTTGTTGAACGATTTATAAACAACCAATCGCAGTCGTTTACGCGCGGTTGACCATCCTAGTAATATTATAAACGCGAAAGTTTCTAAGTATGGATGGATGTTTGACGCAAAAACGGCTGAACGGATTTAAATGAACTTTGGTACACAGGTAGTCTGTAACCTGGAATAACACATAGGATACTTTTTATCCCGGTACTACGTTCACGTGGGATAGTTTTCGACCTCCACGCGGGCGAAGCCGCTGGCAAAAGCTAGTCTGTTATATTAATTGAATTCTCAAATCACTTTGTCATTTACCTACGTTCGAGAAATTGGCCCTTGAGTGTGTTACGCTATAACGCCGCAAGGGTGCGCCCCAGCGTAATTAGGTTAAAATGATCATTGATTGTAAATTGAATAGAAGCAGTGGTGACCCAGGCGCTTTACTTTATAAACATTATTTCATCATCTGCTCCCAAAACGGCGAAGGAAAACATCGTGAAGAAACGGCATGTCCTAGAACCAAAAATTCGAAGACATGTGACAGTTGCCTACTCCTCGCATTGGTCCCGCGTGGACGATTACAGCCCACTCCCTCTCACAGAGAGGAGACCAGTGTTCTAGCAGTGGGAACATTAAAAGCTGATGCGCCACACGTAGGTACAGACGCCAGTATATCAAGCTACCCCAATCTGTGAAATTCCTTTGATACATTTTCAACTTTATTACATAATCATAAGGTTAATCTTCAATTAGGAATTTGACAGTTTGGGGTAGCTCGATGTGCTTTTTTTTTTTTTTTTTCTGGGTGGGAAATCATCAAATAACTTCTCCCGCTCTGGGTGGAGCGGGAGGGCGTGTCAGACTTTTACTGACTAAAACCCACCCGTGTTCCCTCAGTTGCCTGTGTGCCAGGGGCGGCGGTATCTCAAAGCTCGATAGCTCGATGTGCTGGCGTCTGTATCTTTTATAAAACAAAAATTAATTCAACAGAGCATACTTGCTGACAGTATCTAATCTACAATCATTATCAATCCTCTTTGCCTATTTACCTGATATTTAGATTAAAATAGGTACTAGTATTTGTCCGTTTTACCAGTATCATTTAGGACAATAGCTTATGGCGGTATAGTAATATCTACAGCATGTAACAAAAAGGTGTGGTCATATTAAATGGTCCACACCCATAAATATGGCCACACCTTTTCAATACACGTTGTATATTATGCCTTGATTTGATCTCATATTAATGATTACAACTAAATAAACAAAAAACGCTGCCTGATATAATATATAAATAATTTATTAAAATCTTATGAAAGTTACTCCGTGCAATTTTACACAATGTTATTTAGTTTACAATTTAAAATGTATCGTCAAATCTAATTTTAATTTGACACAAGATATTGTGTCCATTTCAACGAATTTTACTCAGTTTTCGTATTTTTATCTAATCATTAATTATTACGTATATAATATTAATATTGAGGGCCTGAATATGTCTGAGTATCCGGATAGATAGAAAAGAAGAATTAAAATTATATACTCTAGCGAACTAACTTACTTCGGAGGTGATGAAGCAGAATATAAATATGGTTATAGTTAAGTTTTTTTCTCATATCTATACGACTACTGTACCTGCTTATACTCAAAATAATGGTGTTCCTTTATATCTAGTCAAACAACAATGTTGGTAATTAAACATTTAAATCTATGATCTCATTAGATGCGTAGGTATTTATTTATTAGTATTAAATAGCTACTAATTATTGTGTATTTTAATTAAGGCGACTCAGTGCGGTGATACTTAACATTTTGTTCGTTGGCAACATGATTCCTCATCAGCGTTACTCAAGTACACTTTTACCTCTGCGGATTATTTCCTAATTTAATTAAATCCATACTTAATATGTATTATGAATGCACAAGGAACTCTGTCTGTCTAAGTGTCTACTACTTTTTAACTTGGATATTTGTAAAAACATGATGAAATATCTGATACACGCAGATGAAGTTATGGACAGCAGCTAGTAAGTATTTTATATTTTACTGATAAAGCCGGTCAATGTACCTATTATTAATCGGAGATTTTATTTAAATTTTATGTTTCGTCTATTATAATGTGCTCCAAAACGCTTACCAAAGTTTTGGGCCTAACTTTAGCTCATCGGGCCGCATTGGAAGGATGAGCTCAGCAGGCCGCATATCGAGTATCACTGCATTAAATTGTACTTAAAATAGTATTGTAGTTGTAAGCCGATGTTTTTTTGAGTTCCTACGCTGATCTATGTGTTTAGATTAGGTATTATAGTTATTGTGATGGCTTGTTTATTGTCATTAAATTAGGCAATTATTAGAGATGAAACGGATGCCGTACCCGGCCATCTCATAAAAGGATATTCGAGCGATGTATCCCTATCAATATGCGTTTTTGTTTTTAAATATCCTCCGGATACTAAGTTACCCACTATCCGGCCGGACGCCGTTTAGTTGCCCGATATCCGTTTCATCTCTACTGAATATATACTTTCTAGTCGTAGAATCTAAACAAACAAACTTAGATAAAAAAGTAGTCTGATTGTCAGTATTGTAGTTATGTTTAACGCTGAGAGAATTTTCCTAGGAATCAATTTATGAAACTTCAATGAGCAACAGAATTACAGAATCGTGTAATATTTTTTACTAATTATTAACTGGTTCTCAATTTACATTTTGCATTTAAGTAGTTATTTGTAAATAAATGAATAATAAAACACACAGACTTGTAAAATACATAAATCTATACTTACTATTATTGTACTTTTTACTCAAATCAAAAATATCTTTCCTCAAATAATAATAACAAATCAATGTTTTACTAAAATAATTTATTATTAAGTTTTCTATGTTTAAGTTTAAACATAATTATGATTAAAAGCCAAAGCTGCGCCATTTTTGCTACAAAAATTATTATAAGGATTATTTCAGATGTTGTAAGATAATGCTTGTGTAAAATAAAAATCAATGTTCTCTTTATTTTAATTGAGAGTTTATTTCAAGAAAGAAATTGTCACAAAATATTTGAACAACCCCCTTCTATCCGCACGTACGATATGAGTATGGATAGTCATCTGCTTAACCCCTTTCCCAGTAATGTTAGGGGTCGGCTTCCAGTCTAACCGGATTCTGCTGAATACCAGTATTTTACATGGAGCGACTGACTATCTGACTACCACAACCCAGTTACTGGGTAACAGGATACGCCTTGGTAAGACCGGTTGTCAGACTTTCGGGCTTCAGACTACCCCGTAACGACTGTCAAACGGGACCAACGGTTTAAAAAGCTCAAATAAAACTGCAAGTCGCCTTAAATCTATTTATTCTCAGTCATTAAAAAATCCATTTAATTATAATACAAATATAATCATTCACACTGACGTTATATAACATTATTTTATAACTACATCTTAACGTTAATGCCGGTTGCAGACCAAGAGCTAAGCGAATTTACTTTAGCTTAGCTGAAGTTATTTATATTTGTGTGTAGACCGCATGCTACAAGTATGAAGAATTGCCTCAGCTATGCGAGCTAACTTAAACTTAGTTTAGGTCTTGGTCTACAACCGGCTTAAGGGTAGACAGTGAGGCGTCCCACATAACATTAAAGCTGCGGCCCATTGAGCTCTAACTTTACCGTTCACGAGCGAATGTGATGTTTGACTTTAACGCTCTGACATTTCCTACTACCTGGGATGTTTGTTACTCAATCAGGTAAAAACGGTCGATCAGATTTAGATGAAATTTGGCACACAGATAGTTATAACCTGGATTAACACATATCTTACTTTAGAATTTTTTATCCTTGTAGTACGTTCCCGTGGGATAATTTTCGTCTTCCACGCAGGCGAAGTCGCTGGCCAAAGCTAGTATGTTATAGAGGGTTTGCGATTCTACCCGATGTCGAATTGGAATGCGTTTACCGGGCTCGTGCCGGTCGGCTATTTTTAACTGTTTTTTAAGTAATTTCAATCGTTTTTTTGGCGTTGGTGGACGAAAACTATTGAATAAAAAAAATACATGCATATTCCATATTGAGCTTTACGTAAGGATTATGTCTCGCTTCTTTTATAGCTTTTCTAAGAAAGCAGTGAACGCTCACACAACAACGGCTGTACAAATACAGATTGTTTTTCTGACACCTTAGTGTCATATACTGGTGCTAATAACAGAACCGCTTCCCTAAGACACCCACGATTTACAGAGAGGAGGCTCTAGTCCCAGCAGTGGGAACAGGCATTATTATAGATTATGTAATAGATTGCAGATTTATCCAATTCAAAATGTACTTTATTGGGAAGTCTCACTGCCTACCAAGTATTATATGGTTGGGGGTAGCGCAATATTACGAAAATTGACTATTTTGATTTAATGTTTTTAACATTTTAGTTGTACTATAACATCACGCTTGTACTCCCTGAAGGGATAGGAAGAGATGTATAGTACACTCACAGTCCTGGCATACCAATAGAAAATGGCGCCTAGGGCATGCATCACATTTGCGCCACTTCGTAAATTATCTTCTCGGCTTACACTGAGCAAACCTGTCTTGACCAATTATAGCCTTTAATAACGAGGGTACATTTCAAATTGCTAAAAAATCGCTCGAATTTCAAGAGAATTTTAATAGAAATAGGCAGATTTGGAAATTCGCTTTCATCCCCGTACTGCATAATATATTCAAGTAGCTCTTCAGATTACTTACATATAGGTAACAGTATGAAATGGTTTATTGATGTTTTTTTTATTATTTATTAATTGGCGAGTTTTTGCGCCCCCCTTCGGTAGGCGCCCAGGGCTCTTGCCCTGTCTGCCCGTTTTTATTTTACCAGTTATGTTTTAGGCCCATGCAATAGGGGACGAGCCTACTGCCATATACCGGGGACAAATCCAACCTCCGAGCTGCTGCTTCGAAACTCGGATGTATAGTATCCGGCTGTAGGGCCGGATACTATACACCGTGACATTTTAGTCGTCTTACAACGGCAGCCCACTTCATGTATCTAATGACTACTAGTCATTTATAAAAAAAAAAATGATATTTTTGAACATTTGCATTATTAAAAAAATTAAAATATCATTCACAAGTTTGAAACACCCAGTTGTGGAGATGGAATTAATGATGGAATGTAATAGTTGGTAGGTAGATTATCTTCTAACGTTTGATACGTAAACATTACCTGGTGTTTCATAATTCTAAAGCATTTTTTTTTCTTTGTACCTATAATCTTAATTAATGGTAACAATGTTTTAATCGCGCCTAGAGGTTTTTTTTATGACGGATACATTGAGTGGACCACCTTTGTAAGACGACTTAAATGTCACGGTGTATAGCTGTGTCTAATCATTCGAATATTGCGCTATCTTCAACAATATAATCGTAAGTGAAGACAAGAAAATTAATTGTTCAGCTAATTGACTCATCCTAAATTCCCCTGTATTCATATCACTACTGTCATTATTTGACAGTTGCGTGAAATGTCTATTACACAGCAAATTGGTGTAGCGTGTCAATTACCTTAACAATTAATTTGTTTGACGGTATTTCAGTATAAATAGGTATTCTAAGGACATTTCCTCTCGAGTTGTCCCTTGCCCCCTTCATCGTACTCCTGTGAAGATATCCACATCTGCTGGAAGGAGCCGATTGATGCCAAGATCGAACCTCCTGGAAAAAGAAGGATATATCCATGTTAAATATTATATAGAGATGCAACGTGTATCTGGCAACTATTCAATATCTGGCCCAATTTTACTATCCCGCTGTGTAACCGGATAATAACTGATATTTGGGGGTAGGGCAATGACCACTAATGCTACTTTAAAGTGATTTGGGTATAGATCATAACTAGAGATCGGATATTCGGATGCTTTTTTACCTAAAGTTAATTTTCGGTTATGAAAGTATGGAAGGGGGCTTTTAAAAACATATTTTTATGCTAGGAACACCGGGAATGCATAACTAATCAGGTGCATAGTATGGAAGCGACTTCTAAATTATAAGCATTGCAAAACTATTCAGATACATATTTATTTAGAATTAATGTTTAAGCCCCGATGCAAATATACTATGTATGTAGGATGTGAGGGAGGGGATGGTGTGTGTCAGTAAAAAAAAAAACATAAATTACATTAAGATTATTTCGATACAAAAGCGCATTCCATATTAGCCAACATCGCAACTTTAGGTAAATATGCATCCGAATATCCGATCTCTAATCATAACACTATTATTAAGTCTATTGTATCATGTTTTAATTCAGTCAACAATCAATTCAGCCTATCACAGTCCATTGCTGGAAATAGGCCTCTCCCAGACTGCGCCACAACATTCTATTCTCGGTCTTCCGCATCAAGTGTGTCCCAGCCACCTTTATCCGGAAAAGAATCGGAGTTACCGATATAGCTTGCAGAGTAAGCAAGCTGAAGTGGCAGTGGGCTTGCCATGTTTGTCGTAGGACCCATGGGTGGTGGAGCAGATGAATCTTGGAGTGGAGACCGCGTACCGCCAACGTTGTGTGGGGCGCCCCTCTGCTAGATGGATCGATGTTTTCAATATACTAATATTGTTTGGATATTTGTTACTCAATCACGTAAAAACGACTGAATGGATTTGGATGAAATTTGGCACACAGGTAGTTTATAACCTGGAATACGACATAGGATACTTTTATGCCGGTAGTACGTTTCTGTGGGATAATTTTCGACCTCTACGCAGGCGATGCCGCTGGAAAAATCTAGTTAGCAAATAAAAATTATAAAACATATTTTAATTTTCAGTTTTTCAATTTTAGAGTTATCACTTGGTATACATTATGAACTTAGTCTATATACAGAAGTTATAAGCCTCTGTCACCCAAGCTAAGATTAAACTTGTGTCATTAGGTTATGAGTGACAGGGCTTTCAAGTTAACAGTAGTTAGAGAAGTAAAATTTCGGTACTTCACAGTTTAGGTACAACGGACAAAAATGACGGAAATAACGATTTTACTGAAGCTAAAACAAAATGATTGAAGAGAGAATCATTTAATTTTGTATGGTGTGTTGTGTGTGTATTAAGTATTTTATTCATTCTCACCTATCCAGGCCGCGAACCGCCTCTCGGTGGAGTTAGGCGCGGCGTGGCTCTTGAGCCTGTGACTGGAGGGCGCGCGCGTGGCCAGCTCCTTGCCCAGCCGCTCCAGCCAGCCGGGCGTGTTGGCGAGCCCGCCGCACGCCACCACGGAGCCCCACAGCGCCGGCCGCGCGTCCGCGTCGCACGCCGCCGCCGCGGCGCATGCTGCCGGGGTCCACATTGTTGTACTCATTATACAGGATAACTTTTTATCTAGTGCGCAAACTGTATCCATGAATTCAGCATATCATTCTAGACCCCCCAGCACAGAATTTTTTCGGCAGTTTTACAAAAAAAGATCAGCTGTTCCATACATTTTGACCGCGTAGGTATTGCACTTTTCTATGAAACAGCTGATTTTTTTTGTAAAACCGACGTAAAATTTCTGCGCTAGGGGATCTAGAATCATTATATGCTGAATTCATGGTTACAGTTTGCGCACTGGATAAAAACTTGGTAACCCGAAGGTTACCAAAGCAACCTTCGGGTTTCGGAATTACCAGGAACGTGCCACAACTATATTAGCCTCTAAGCCGTATTTCGACCATGGCAGCCAATCTCACCGGAGACTAGCCTTCAGCGCGACAGATATTATAGAGCACAAGTGTGTGCACGGACACTTGAACACTCACTTTTCCCTCACTTCCCTGAATCCGACACTCGCGGAGTTCTATCAGGCTCAGAGGCCCTAGTGTGAGTTTCATTTACCCATTTACATCAAACGCAGTGAGGACGTTTGACGCTCCAGTTGGCCCTGGATTGTTTTTTTTTTTTTTTTTTGTGGTTGGGAAATCATCAAATGACTTCTCCCGCTCTGGTTGGAGCAGGAGGGCGTGTCAGACTTTTACTGACTAAAACCCACCCATGTTCCTTCAGCTGCCCGTATGCCAGGGACCGCGGTATCTCTTTCGAACAACCCGCACCCCTAGCAGGCATCGGCCCTTGAGGGCCCCACCAGCTGCTGCTGACGTCCTCCTGCGACGGGTCAGTACAGTGGCCCCGCCGCCAACCACTTTTCGGCCGCAGGGGATAGGGAGAGCGGTCAACGCTATACCGACACTCCTCTTCCCCTGCGGCCTCACCGCGTCCGCCATCAAACGGTGGCGGCCCCGTCCAGGCTACGGAAGGGAAGAGCGCTACTCAGAAGTACCGGCACTCCTCCTCCGCCGCAGCCTGTAACCCTCAGCCGCGATGCCTCCCATTCGACATCGCGGCCCGCCTCAGTTGCGATGCACCTCACCGCAACCTACTTTTTGGCCGCTATGTCGTCGGCTTGGAGGCACAAGCCCTGACGAGCGGCCCCACCTTGGGGTTCCTCTTCGCTTCACCGTGGGAGGGTGACCATGGTTACTGAACCCCCCGCAACGACAATGTGGGAACCCCACTGGGGGGGGGCCTGGATTGGTGACGGACCAATCGGAGCGCCAAACGCGCTCACCGCGTTTGTTGTTGTTAAATGAAACTCACACTAGTGCCACAGGTCATACGAGTTGACGTGCTTTCCAAGACACGGGAACATCGCACAACACAAAATAATTATTATTTTCTTTTCTTTTGTATTTATTTTTCTTATTTGTGAATGTGAGAACATTGGTCGGCCTTAGGAAACCCATAGATGCTTGGATTTGTCGACTATTTTCTATTTTATTAAATAATAAAGGAGCTTTAAGATCTCCTTGTAAGCGGTGGAAGCACCGGATATCAATATAAAAACAATATATAAATCACTTTGGACAATTCGAATGTTATTAAAGATAAGTTATACCGAGCTCGTACAACGTAAAGCTGTTTGAAGACAGCACACATCCTTTACAGTACCAGGTATTGAGAGGCCTACATACAGTAGCGGATTTAGGTTTGCTGGCGCCCTAGGCCCAATACGATATACGGCGACGCTTTTATTGGCTTCACCTGTATGTTTTTTTGTAACCGACTCCTTTGGACTTGATTTTGACCCACTTCAAACGGCCAGATTTCATTTAAACTTTGTAAACTTATCGAGGACCGATGACAATTCAACAATTTAAAAAAAAAAGAAAAAATCTGAAAAATCACGCTTTTGTAGTTAGCAGAACTAAAAAAATTAAAATAAATAATAGTTTGAAAAACTTAAAAAAACACGCTTTAAAAACCAAACCAAAAAAGTAGAAAATAATTAAATTATATTAAAAAGCGTGGGGTGCTTGATATTAATTGATTATAAAAATACCTCAAAAATCATCCCACGCTTTTTAATAGAATTAATTCTTACGTAACGTTAAGGCTAAAAATAAAAATACTTTTTAAAATCTTTTTGTTAGATATTTCAGATTTTCTTTCCTAAATAATTATTTTAACAAATAAATTCTACCCTTGAAATGATACTAACGTTTAGATTGTATAGATAGTTCAATCCATGAATACGCGCTCTTTGAGACTTGTACTGAGAGCGGTCAAAAACAAAGGAAAGGGGCAGAGAGGGGCGCGTAATCGTGGACTGAACTATCTGCAAGAGAGCAAGAAAATAAACTTTAAAATTTGGTCCTTACAGTTTACAGAAAACCCAATCGATTTTTAATTTTAGTAGTCTTAAAAATTTTGGCGCCCCTCAATTTTTGCCGCCCTAGGCTCGGGCCTCACGGGCCTAAGCTTAAATCCGCTACTACCTACATAGCGAGACCAATCCGTGCCTCTGAAACACGTTAAGTCGTTGGCTGGCTGTCGTTCGTAGATCGTTGACATTCGTTACGGGAACTTAGAAGCCCGAAAGTCTGACAGCAAGTCTTACTAAGGGATGTCATGTTACCCAGTAACTCGGTTGTGGAGATCAGCTCAAACTCAAACTCAAAGCATTTATTTCAAATAAACCAATTACAGGCACTTTTGAATTGTCAAGGTCGGTGAGTTAGAAAGATGAAGCTAGTCGCCCATTCCAAAGCGTAGGTACCTATGGAGAAGAACGGGCAAGAAACTCCATGGACACTCTTTTAAAATCATGGTGTTGTTACAAAAAGTTGCTTACATCATTATGTTGAAATTATTAATGTGAGAACGATGTAAAAAGACGTGCACATTAAAGCTTCCGTAATTAAAACAAAAATAAAATAACAATTCAGAAATTAAAATAAAGCAAAGCTATTATAACCATTCCATACGCTTCTGTGCTGAATCGAACATCAATCAATATTATCGAAGAAGCCTTATAAACGCTGTTCCAACACAAATGCAAACCCCGAAAATATTCTCAGTTTAAAACAAATAGATGACCGCTATTCTTCAGACAGCGGTTTGCTCTCAGTGGCAAGGCAAAAAGTGGAGTAATCAAAATGTGTCATTTTCGATACGATAGCCTGTCGAATAGTTGTGAATAGCCATGCAGATTGGCAGTCACTCCATGTAGACTACTGATATTCAACTTCATTAGGTTAGACTGGAAGCCGACCCTACCATATTTGGGAAAAGACTAGGCAGATAATGATGGCTTACCTAAATGGGGCGCTCCTAGATTCTGCTCGAAGAGGCACTCGGTCAGCTTGAACCGCTCAGAACCGAAGTCCTGGTGGTAGCCGCCCGGGAACTCGTAGTGGCTGAACGGAACTGACGATACCTGACGCTCCTCGTACTGACTTTCTGATATCTAAGATGTAAATAAGCGTGAATTGTTAATAATAATTATTTGGTTCAGAGTACTCGAGTAATTAATTCGATTTTATTCAATTTATTAATTGCGTTATAGCGTTTTTTTCCATCCAGGAATTTCTAGTAGTAATAATCAATAACTGGATGACCGAGCTTTGCTCATTTTTTTTTTGGTTTATCGTTTTCTCAAAATGAAACCTAGTTAGATCGCCCCCCTCCATACTAAATTTCATGAAAATCGTTGGAGCCGTTTCCGAGATTCAGATTATACTATACAACGTGTAATGGAAAGGGTATATACATACCAAGGGCACGGCTTCTTTGGATGATATCAAACGATATTGGAAGGGTTTTTTAATCCTATCTCTACATGTTTGGAAGTTATGAGAATTTTTAATACATTGATACCGGAACAAATTGCAACATCACTCGGAAGAGATTTATCGTGATATTGGCAAGTAACGTGGAAAGTTATTGACCTACGTAGTGCGGTGATACGTTTGTTATGATTTTAATTTAAGAAACATATGAAACCGAAAATTTGGTATCAATTCTAAGAGTATTTTATTTTGAGCTGAAACGATGTATAGTGATTCTATACCAGCTGTTATCTTTAGTGCTTAAGGATAGCAATAGGGTTTCTGTTACATCCTGTATATACATATAAGTATACAAAAATTGCTTAGGTAAAGGTATTAGATTTCTTTATTTATTTTCTCACCACAATGTCCTTATAAAATAATTACAAACAATAATAATGTTGACCACTCCGCCCTAATTACATAATTATGACTTCCCATAAACTAAAACTAGACAATAAGTTTACATTTATAGGACGGAGCAGTGTTTGTGTGGAGTGAGCGGTTGTGTGTGTGTGCTAAAGATGTTGTGAACTTTATTTTATTACTAGCTTTTGCCAGCGGCTTCGCCCGCGTGGAGGTCGGTGTATTATACATATAAACCTTCCTCTTGAATCACTCTATCTATTAAAAAAACCCGCATCAAAATCCGTTGCGTAGTTTTAAAGATTTAACCATACATAGGGATATAGGGACAGAGAAAGCGATTTTGTTTTATACTATGTAGTGATAGAACAGTAGTTGTCTCAAGTCTGAATTTGAGCTTATTCAGCAAGGATCTGGATGGCAAGGAGCTTCGTAGGTGTACAACTAACACTCCTGAAGGTACAGGATATAGAGGCGTAATTTTATGTTGTGTTACCTGTGCCACGCAGTGGCAGAAGTCTTCGTATTGCCTCTTCAGCATGTATTGTTGCCAGGTATGCGTCAAACCGGCCGGCAAAGTCTTCAGCGTATAGCGACCTCGCTCGCGCTCCCGTATTACTTCTTTACTCTGAAATATTTAGTTTTAATTAGCTATATTGCTTCATTCTTATACAGAAGGCTGAGAAACTTCATCATCATCATCATCATCATCATCATCATCATCATCATCATCATCATCATCATCATCATCATCATCATCATCATCATCATCATCATCATCATCATCATTTCAGCCAAAAGACGTCCACTGCTGGACATAGGCCTCCCCAAAAGGGGGGTTTTGCCATAATCGCCACCCTTGGCAGGTGGGTTGGCGATCGCAGTATGGTCAAACGCATAGAGAACGCTGCTGCCCATTCTCTAGTAAGTCCCTTAGTCGCCTTCTTCGACACCCACGGGAAGAAATGGTATGGTGCTATTCTTTTACGTCCGGCACCACAAGGAACCAAAGAAACAGAGAAACTTAGTGTACTTTTATTCTAAGACTGCGATTCAAACATTAAGAATTATTTTTTGTCCGTTTGCCTGGATATATGGTCCTGGTAGACACAAAAATGGCTGAACTTAGAATCACACATTGGGAACTTTTAATTCCTGTAGTACGTTTCCGTGAGATATTTTTCAAAATCCACACGGGCGAACTCGTAAGCCCGTCCCCTGTTAACTGCCACTTAAGTTCGGCAATTATTCGGGCTATGTCGATTGCCTTGGTTCTTTAACGGACGTTCATTTCTGATTCGAGATGATGGCCGATGGGGCCGAAAGAGACGTAGACGTAGAGTTGGACCGTTGACTTGGTGAAGGCCGCAGCAATCAAAACCGCTCAAAGTGGCGGTGCTTGGGCCTGTGTCGAGCAGTAGACGTCAGAAATGATGATGAATAAATATCAGAGAAGAATATTAAATAAACTGACCTGTATACTGTAAATAGGTAGCATCTGTATATGCAAGTTGGTCAGTATTTGCTTCGCTTGAGCGGCCAGGTGGTCGCCTCCCACCGGCGACCGGACTGCGGCATTCACAATGGCGTACCTGGGAATATATGAGAATTATAGTGATAGTTTGTAGAGGGGTTATTGAGTTGTAGCGACATCTACATCGCCACATGCGAACTACGCATGTCATGCAAAATCCTGCACCGCGTAAGGCTCAGCTGCACCCGGTAATCTGACCCCAACAGACCTCGCTTTTTGTGAGGGAGTGAGCCACAATCCGCCACAATGCGTGTTGGCAAATGTCACATTTCTTCGAATCTATAGTTCTAAGACATGCACGCAGCACACGCACAGCATGCATGCATGTGTAAATTATTTCATGACCGCTAATCTCAAAACGGTGACGGATAAACATTGTGAGGAAACTGTTCCTCACAATGTTTATCCTTCACCGTTTTGAGATTAGCGGTCATGAAATAATTTACACAAAGTAAACTGCCTGGGTTCGAACCCCACGACCTACAACTCGTAAGCCACGGCCGTTACTACTGGCTGGTTACTGCTCCATGCCTATTCTGCAGGGGCGCAGCCTCCATACAACCCGATTCCTATCTGCTTCCCTTTGGAAGAAAAACTCTTCTTAGTGTCTACTATTGCCAACAATATGTAACTCATGTGTGTGTATCAAATCAAATTACAGATATTACATGATACTAGCTTAAAACATCATATAAGACTACAAAACATCACAAAAATGCCATTTTTTCTATGTCTAAACCAAGAATTCCGACCAAAGCTGCCGTTAAATTTAGAAAACGTAATGGAATTAGTGAACTTTGATGTTGTCTAGAGTTTATGAGAACTGAACACTTTTTTTCTTCGGCTTCCCTCTAATAAAAATTGTAGCTTCGCCACTGCTATTCTGAACTATTTTGGAAAGGCTGGACAGATTTATTGATATACCGAGATAACGCAAGACCTCAAACACCCATTAACCTTTAACCGCTTACGTCGGATTAATCCGACAAATATTTTCGGGTCCATTTCGTTTTTTCACAAAAATATCACAGCTCGTCGCACACTAGTCGAATCTGTTGTAAAAAGTTAAGTATTGCACATCCCTCTTTGTTGTAGATATTTATTTTACGATTTACTGTGCCAGGCGCTGGGGCACGACAACTGATATGACGTCGGGCGGTTAAAAGGTTTAAAGTATTGAGTTAAAGGTGTAATACAATGACCAAAACTATTTTTTTTAAAGCTAAATTTTATTATTGAGAAAACCATCAGAACCATCAGAAGTAATGCTAGGGTCACCACGACCCTAGCATTACTTCATGCATTTAAATTGTCTCTTATTGCTTTGACATAAGATTGATTTACTTGGCTAATTTTCGAAAGAAACACCTCTATTCAAAGTTAATGAAATTGATTCAGTAGTCAATGGTGAACACACTTCACACACTTTCAGGTCTTGCGTTTATTCTGTTACACTTGTTTGAAGCCCACTCACCCATCAATAACAGGCACAGCACTCGTCTGACTAGCTCCAGCATCAACCACCAGCGCAGTGGACTTGCCGTTAGCGAATGCTGCCAACACTGCACTCTTTACCAAGAAGAATGCGGGCGCTTGGTACTTCTCAAATAGCAGCTCTGCTAGCTTTTCTCTAGCTGGTCTGGTGGTCCATACGGCTTCTGTGAACAGTGCTGGGTGGTGTTCTGATGGGGACCGTATTACCTGGAAGATTGTGGTTAAAATTAAATAAATATTTATTCAAATGTATATTAGTTTTCATTGAATATCTATCATAGGCACCGGCCAAGTATGTGTAGGAACAGGACACACAGTAAGGGGTTCCATATTGTTTTAAACTAATTCGCTGTGTTGATAAGCATGGCACAAGACTTCTTATCATGCAAAGGTGAGCAGTGAAGAAGGATTTTATGAAAATGTATCCCTTTTAGAAGTTAAATTGGGATGAAAGTACGTTGTATTTGCTGATAAGAAATTCCGTTGTGTCCGAAATGAAATGAAATGTTTATTTATGTAAGTAGATCTTAAAAGACACTTTTACACGTCAATATTTTGTTGGTCAATATTTTTTAAAACTAGATGGCGCCGGCATTTCCTAGCTGACTGTTCCCTGAGAAGAAAAGCCGAAACAAACTCAGAGGTCATAAGTCTCTTTTAAAGTCCAAACATTATATTATTTAAATTTTATGTGAGTCTAACAATGCAGGGTAATGTCTGGAAAGGCCTTTTGAAGAAAGAGCCATTGCAGCTTTGAGCTGACCTGTCTCAACAGACGGCATGTATGTAGCAGTCACCGTGTAGCTCCGGGCTTGTCTAACTAGAACAAGACACAAACATTTTAGTGGACCTACCTTAGCATAGCAGTAATCAAGCATCTTCTCGAATAGATCCCAGTTATCGACCTGTCCGTCCTTCATGTATGTGTGTACCTCCATGCCAGCACGTGGGACATGGAGCTCGGTCACGTCTATGTAGTGGCGGAGTTCACCGCCTGCTTTTGTGCCTGAGAAGTATAATAATAATAAAGCCATTTATTCAACAGTACATAATACATTTTCCTTAATATCTAAGTTATATAAAATCTAGGTTGTCTTCTGCTGATTGCCAATCGGCAAAGGCCTCCTCCAACCTTTTCCACTCAGTTCTGTCCTTGGCAACCCGGCTCCAGGTCACACCTGCAAATTTGACCAGGTCATCCTCCCATCTTTGACGTGGTCTTTCTTTTGCCATTCCTGGGGTACCACTCCGTGATCTTCTTGTTCCACTTCTCGCTCCTTCTACTCATATGCCCGGCCCAAAAGAGGAGAAGTATAATAATGGTAAATTATTACAGGGCAAAGTACTTCGGTAACCTAGGTACCTTATGTGAGAATGTCAGCAACATCAAGGCGTTGCTGGCCTTCTCAAGGAATAACCGATTTTGACCCGTACACAAAATATGTACTTTGATGTTAAGTTGTGGACACCAGCCCGTATTACCTATTGTGGTAAAATATTTCAGACGTTTCCAGGACTGCTTCTGTAGAGCACTGAATGATATAAACTACAAAATGCTACTTTTAATATTTGCTATTGTTGTGTATAACATATTATATAAAGAGTGTAAGTAAGTAATAAGACTTTTCTATCTTTTATAATTTTTAGATGGTTCTTTAAAGAGATTTGCAGAGGATCCAGGTACCATAGCGCACAACTCATAACAAAATATATCAATCTGTTTACCAAACATAATGATTAAAGATAAACGTTCAGTCATGGTTACTAAACTTGAGTTAATTTTGACGATAAATCTAGTAAGTTTCATTGTTAAGAATTTTCAAAACAGACATAGTTTCATTCAAACTGATCACATTCTGGTAGATCAGAAATGGAAAATTAAAAAAATTGAATGTTGCATGCAATTTTCTTTGTTTTGCCAACAAACAAAACCTCATGGACAGCAGAAATAGGTATGTTTTACCTAATAATTACAAAATCTATTCAGTACAAGGCTAAAAATCAAATTTCTATGCTACCAAAGTAATTTTTGGACCCAATAGGATTAGCATATCACAACAAGAAAGATGCCCGTGACTTTTCTAGAACTTTTTAAGAAAATCTTACCGGTCTGCGTGACATTCCCGTCTGGAACTTTCTCCTCTGCATCAGGGATATGTGTGGCAGGTCCTACACCCACCACGGCTGGGATATCGGCTTTAGGAGTATCTTCTTGGGCATAACCAACGCGCAACGAATGATGCCCAGGATCGAACACTAACGCGCCTATTTCATCACCACCATACAACATCCCGTTTGGACCACTCATTTTTCTGTTTCCAACTCAGACTTTGCGTGTTTTAGTTTTATTTTAGGAAATTACACAGTTTCGGCGCGATGTAGTTTTTGTTGATCACCAAACTAAATTATTTTTGATAATCTGTGGTGAAAGTAGTTTTATCAAAAACAAATAGGAATTTGAGCATTACTCAACAGTGGAAAGAGATAGAAAGATTACATTTGCTTTGTGTGAGCGAAACGTTGTCAAAAGTTAAACTGTACGCAGATAAATTACAGGAACGCAGCGTACATAGTTGCTTGAAAATCTTGAAATGAAAAATACAAAATCAACATGATGAAAGCAAGTTTGAAACATTTTTAAAGAAGTTGACCATATTTTGATTTTTATTTATCAAACAATCATCTTTCTCTCCATTTAAATTATTCTTGGTCAGTTAGCCTTGTTTGTTTTAGAAGAAGATACGGTTATAGTCAGGAATGCAAGTGGCTCTTGGTTCTTCTTCTTCATGGCTTCTAGCTCTACGCCAGCTGCGAGGTTCTACTTTCATATATAAAAATGTACTCGAGGAGTTTTTGGCGGGATCGCGTTGGAACATGTCGCACGAATTTTCATTTTCATAGAATTTAGTGAAATAGCGAATTAAATTGTATAATTTTGATAGTGAATTATTCAATTTAGTTACGTGTGAGTGCACAAGTGTAGTGAAGGTGAAAATAAGTGACTAACGTGGACTTTTAGTGTTCCCCCCAAAAACTCCTATTAGGTTGTTGTAAAGTTACTACCGCTTTACAATAACTCTGACTTGACTGACTAAAGACGACTATGACTGTTTTGTAACTTCGTGCCCGATATCGGGCCATTTACTTGATCTAAAAGAAAAATTTACTTAACACTGGCTAAATGCACAAACCGTGTGAAGCCAAAATAAAAAAAAAATAAAAAAAAAAAATGTACTCTGTGGGTTCTACTACGTCTACAAGCTTCTTGGTTCTACGTAACTTGCTACATATTAGTAATCTGTGGTTCTACGGCCGCTGCGGCGATGCTACCATAGAGCATCTTTAAAATATGCTACGGGGTTTTCCAAAACAAATGCAAACTTAGGGATTATTCACACTTATTCAGCTCTGTTCAGCTTTTGTCCATAGAAAACAACGATTATGGATGAGATGCGTACGCATCCGTTCAGCTGCGGAAAGCTGAACGGACTCAATACAGAATCGTTGTTTTCTATGGACAAAAGCTGAACAGAGCTAAATAAGGGTGAGTACTCCCTTAGGCAACACCGCTGCCAAATTAAAATAGAACTGGGTAGGTAGGCCATACCCGCCGAATGTTGCCTCAGATCTAGTCGAAAGTAGCCACGAATTGGGTTCCGACTAGCAGGAACCGGCGACGCGGCAGGTCCAGTAGATGACGTAATGAGTTAGACTGCATAGGACTAGGCTCAAATTGCAAAAGAGAGAAAAAGTGAAAATTGGAAGTGAGGCATTCGTCTTGCAGTGGGCCACAACTGGCGTTGCCGGAGAGAAATATTCCGAATTATTCCCGTCTAGTCGCGACGTGGTAAAACGGTAACTATAATTTCAATTGTTTCTATGTGTTCTTATTTGAACTATTGATTTCGGTTGAACACTACCTATTTTACAAACGAAATAAAGTTTTTACCGTTAGGTTGTACATTGTAAAGCAAAAACATTTTTACGGAGTAAACTAAACATGTACATAACATCAGCACGAAATCGGGCCTATTCTAGCACCTAGTTGGTAAATTGCTCGAACAGCTCGTTTTAGAAGAACAAAAATATTTTGAATGTCAGTGGCTTTGCCCCACAGCAGAATGCCGTAGCCGCGGGAAATCGCGGCACGGCGGACAGAGCTCCGGCAGGATCTCATGGCGACGTGGAAAGTGCGATTGTCGCAACCCAGTGCTGGGCACGCTGTGATTGCGGCGGTAAGTCCCCTCTTTGAGGAGTGGCTTGAGAGGCGGCATGGCGTCCTCACCTTCCGCCTGGCACAGGTCCTCACCGGACATGGCTGTTTCGGGAGGTTCCTGTTTCGGATATGGCGGGAGGAAACACCCGGGTGTTTCCATTGCGAAGATCGCCCAGAGGACACGGTGGAGCATACGGTGGAGGTCTGCCCGGCTTGGGCGGAGCACCGCCGTGTCCTCGTGGAGGTGATCGGCGGAGGCGATCTCTCGCGTCCGACCCTGGTCCAGGCCATGGTACGGAGCGAGAGGGCATGGCTGCCAGTCGCCTCCTTCAGCGAAGCAGTTATGCTCGCAAAGAGGGAGGCGGCTCACGTGAGGGAGATGCAGTACATGCGCCCTCACAGCCGTGGCCTTCGCAGGAGACGCCCTGGGCGTCGGGAATCCCAGGCTGATTCCCGACTACCGTAGGCACGGGCTTGCGGACGGCGAGTAATGGGTAGCTCGCTGTCCGGTAAGGACCAAGCCCGGGTCGACGGCGCGTTGTGTTCCACGCGCGCCTCAAAGAGATGTCAGCACCAACTGATGGGGTCCACAAGGGCCGATGCCTACCAGGGGTGCGGGTTGTTCGAAAGAGATACCGCGGCCCCTGGCACACAGGCAAGTGAGGGACCACGGGTGGGTTTTAGTCAGTAAAAGTCTGACACGCCCTCCCGCTCCACCCAGAGCGGGAGAAGTTATTTGATGATTTCCCACCCAGAAAAAAAAAAAGAAGCAGAATGCCGTAGGACATAACGCTATGAAAATAACTAAAATAAACTAACCGAGCTGTAGCAGTATCAGTGTATTGTCTTACTTTTCTGACGGCGTAGGCAGCCGAACTGAGCCTTGCCGCTAGGCTTGATAAAAAAAAACTATGACCAATAACAACTTGCTATTCAAAAGAAAAAAATTACTGTCTCACCGCGCTTTTTCATACTACTTGAATGTATTTTTAATTTATATTTGAAATTACCTCTCAAACCGAGTGTACAGACGCCAGCACATCAAGCTACCCCAAACTGTCAAATTTTCCCAATTGAACATGGACCTTGTGGTTATGACATAAAGTTGAAAATCTATTAAAGAAATTTGACAGATTGGGGTAGCTTGATGTGCTGGCGTCTGTACAATAATTTTAGGGGTTTTAGGGGAATTTGAAGTTGGTCCTAGGGGGAACATTCTATAGGAGTTGGCAACACTGTGATAGGTATTTTGATTACTTACGTTTAGTAAATATTTAAACTCTGATTTAACACATAATTATCTAGGTATACTTTTTATTCTAAGAAAGAGGAGAGGGGAAATCTATACAGGATAATTTTTATCCAGTGCGGAAACTGTAACCATGAATTCAGCATACCATTCTAGATCCCTAGCGTATAAATTTTTCATCAGTTATACATAAAAAAAAAATAGCTGTTTCATAGAAAAGTACTTGACAAACCTAAGCGGTCAAAATGTATGGAACAGCTGATTTTTTTGTATAACCGTTGAAAAATTTCGCAATTCGGTTTAGGTTAGGAACGATACGTCGGGTCAGGGGGCCTACTCCCTAAGCGAAATCCGTAGTATCGGCCATCGTTACGGGCGCTTCGTTCTCCGTCTCACTTACGGACATACCGTAAGTTAGACAGAGAGCGAAGCGCTTGTAACGACGGCCGATACTACGGATTTCGCTTAGGGAGTAGGCCCCCTGGTTAGGAATAGGGTTACGTTCGGAACAAATATTATAATTTTTTTCAAGTTCCTAACCTAACCCGCGGGTTAGGATTTCGGGCCAGGTTCGGAATAAACCAAATAAAATAATAAGTATTTACAAGTAGATAACTACATAAAGGGAAATATTCCCGCATAGTTGCCTACTATGCGGGAATATTTCGTAGGCATCGAATTATATGAATGAACGGCTAGGGGCACGGCGTTTCACGAAGTTGTCCGTTGCCTGCTAGATAGCGTTAATTCAAGTAAGGACACGTCGAAATATCTGATATGGCGAATGGCGAGTCTCCTCAAGCTACCTACGTATATATTCGTAATTGCTGCGGTTCCAATCGAAATATTCTTTGGAATATTTTCGAATTATTGCGAATAATTCCGAAGTTTTACAGCGCTAGCCACAACTGGCGCGTATGAAAAAAAAATATTCACAACTAAAATATTTCCTGTACACAGGCGAACTGAATGCCTGCCATATATGAATGTTCATAGCCTAATAACCACGGGGAAGTTAACAAGATGAAAGAAACATGAATAAAACACAAGTAAAATTCTGACAGCACAATAATTTAATACAACACAATAGGTACTTTGTTTTATGTGAAATAAGTAGATATTCCTTGTTACATCGACGCACAAATATATTTTATTGCTGTTAATTTAAAGGTGTTTCATGAGTAAAGAACATTTTGTTTGTCTTTTATCAGTTTTATTTGCTTGACAGTAAAACTGCAGAGTCTCTGCAGTTTCACTTCCAAAAGATGGCGTCACTGAACCGTGGGTGATTATTTAGAATACATAAAAATTTAAAAGCATATTTTGATGTGGAATAAATAAAATAATTAGGTTATTGAACGTAATTGTTCAAATATAAGTATCGTAATAATTAAAAAGCTCAACAATCATGTTTTATAACTTTAAGTAACACTGCAGAGTTTGAAAAAAGACTAAGGACGTTTTAAAAAATAAGATGTAAAAAAACTCAATAGCAAACTGTGTTTATAGGTGAAAACACATAGATATAACTGCAATAAAAAATATTAAGTAAATTATTTGTGAAGATCATCAATAAAAAAACCACATTATTAACAATTGAAGCTAGTTTTAAACATTTTTTTTTGCACACACTATTTAAGTTGCTAACACAGCTATAGAATGATAGAAAATTTCACATATTGACAGTAAGAAATTGTATAGGAACCATACTAAAAGGCTTGCAAGTTGTAATATCATAAGTACACACTTAATACAAAATATGATGTGGCTCGATAGAATTAAGAGCATTCTCCCTACATGGGTCGGCAACGGCGCATTTATGGCGGTTTTTCGTGATTATTTAATTAAATACAAACAAAAGTAAACAATTTTTTCAGCCATGCACTAAATCGTTGGTATTTTCAAGTTTGTATACTATTTTTTTTACAGTTATTTTGGTATTTACATAAAAAAAATCGACGTACCGTCAATTATTTTTTATTTGCATTACTTAGTATGATTAAACGTTTTTATTAAAGAGTAAATGTTAAAAATAATTATAAATACTAACGATCAAGTGCTTGGCTGAAAAAAAATGTACTTTTGTTTGTATTTTCACGAAAAACTACTATAAATGCGTTGTTGCCTGCCCGCGTGGAATGAATGCTCATAACATATTTCGTTTTTAATTGAACACATTTAATTTAAAAATCTATTTCCAGATGACAAGAATATTAATAGGTAATAGAGCAGTCGTTTTCTGTATTTGATCGAAGATTCGTAAGTGTGAACGAAAGCACATGTTTTTGTTTTGTTCTCAAATACAGTCATTACAAACTAAATTGGTAAAGTGTAGTGATGATTTCCCAGAAAAACTAGGGACGTAATTTTTCAAAATTTTGTTTCGCTGACAATTTTTACGAAAAATAGGTAGAGGTTTATTAAAAAAGTGCCTTCTTTTAAAATGTTATATCAAGAATCAAAGTAATGTGCGTTTTAAACTGTCTTAAAACTGTAGGTAATATGATATGAAATGGTGCAATGGTGATTATCGAGCCAAATCGTTACAAAACACACAGTATGAAACTATACCTAATAAGGTATATATATATACTAGACTAATACGTATATCTACCTGTATATTACATAACACATACTTGACATTTAGTGAATAAATGTAAAATTATAGTTTCTAATATTGGAGAGGACACTTCGACGTTTTTTTATAGGCATTGTTATTTATTTCTTTAGTAAACTTACTTGTTTCTAATAGTTCGATGCTTATTTATGCCTCATTTTGAACGACTTTCCTTCGAGCTCGAAACAACAGTCTCAAAGAAACGGAATAGACCATTGATTTCAAATATTTATTTAAGTAACAATATAGCTGTTATTTCGGTTTAGTAGTAAGTAGTATGATACATAAAATACACATTATATATTCAGAAAACCGTTGAATAACTACAAACTTTACAATCATGTAAAAATACATTTCTCTCGAATCGCGAATCTTTCGATCCGCACATTCACTCCAAACATTTTTTTTCCATACTTTGTGGATCTTTGCATCGTGCATGAAACTTTATGAATTAAGTACACGATAAAAACAAAGTCGAGGAGAGATATTACCGGTAGTCACACCCGAGGTGATCTCCGAGGTGAGGTCTGAAAATCCCATTCCTTGTCCAATCCAATCCAAACCGCATACCAGTAGTAACACTTGGACTGCGAAAAACACCCTAACTGCTACGGCAAAAACACGCTTGGATCAAAATACAATGTTATCCACTGTTATGTAGTTGGCTGTACAATTGTGCCCTACACAAGCATAATCATTCCTCTTAGTTGAAGGGTTATGACCACCGGTATTTCCAGTAATATTGTAGGTAATTTATAATATTAAGAAAATCAAAACGATTAATCTAAGACCGTTATAATATAAATCACGACGTTACTAATACTAATATTCAAGTTAAGGCGGGGTTTACATATTTTATATCAAAGCCCATAAACTTTGGCTCTGAAACATGGTTGTTCTAAAGCACTTCATCTACTAGAAGTGTTAGAGCCACCGTAGGTACAGAACCAGATAGAGATGATGCTATACAGGGCAAAAACACCATCTCTTTTTCGCAAATGAACAAAGATGGGTTTAGTACTTAACAGCACAGTAGCGTGCTCATGAGTCTTGGCCAATTCAAGGTGAAAGTGTGACCAACGACGTATGGTCAATTGTACAATTGACCTTTGCTGTTTCATCATAGATAACTACCTACTCATAAATTAGGAACCTTTTACAGTTCACGTTCTGGGCATATTAAAAAAAAAAAAAAGTTACTAATTATCATTCACATTCTGTGACACTCCAGTTTACTAAATATTCATGAAAAACCTACAATATTAGTTCAAAAACACACATATTATAGCTACTCGTTCTAAGACAACCTAACCTGTAGGTGAATCTTGTGAAATTCATTGCAATGAAAAAAAAAAAAACAACTTTATATAGGTTAAAATTCCTGCCAGCAGGAATAAGTTTTATACTTTATTATAATAGCGCTTACCCAGAGTATGGAAAAACTAGACTAGAATAGTGAACTTACATAATTTTCTCTCGAAATACAGTCTACAAAGTGGGTTTTTATCTGAAAATTTGATGAAATAGTTATGTAGGTGCTTGTTTCACCGCTGCAATATCTCGTGATTGCCCTCTGCCTGTCTATAGATCAGACACAGTTATGTCAGTAATTGATGTTATTAATTTATAATAGTCACAAAAAGATTATTTTTAAAAGAGCACTATTTACTATACTAGAACACAGTACTTATAGGTTCACATGTGGGCAGACGCTAGAATAAAAGGTCATTTACTCACATTGCAGTCAAAAATGGCCCATATTTCTTGCATGATTCATACAGCCAGTCACAAATACAGCTTCCACTGCAAAGTAGCCATGAAACAGTGGTTTTCCATTTAAATATGCATTGTTTCACTCTCATACCTCCCATATCCCTATTTTACACTATAAGTGTGTATATTTCAGTCTTACACGGAATTACACAGAGGCCATTTTGTCAAATCGCTTGAAGATTGAGAATAATTCACGTGATTCCTATAATACCAATAATATAATATCATACTTGGGGAAATTCATGAAGTTATGGTTCCGGTGGTGGCTGCAGACAGCAGACGTCAACAGCAGTCTATAACTGAGATTACTCGACACTGCAAGCTACTCTAATATGTAGTCTGTATCTTGTGATCACGCCTACAGGTGCAGCACAATATAAACATGGACAGTAAAGAAACTACGAACAAACATTCGAAACGGCACACTCACACAGATGCAACCATTTAAGAGACGCCCGCAATCTTTTCAAAAATGCCCCAAGAGTATTGCGTATTGCGTTTCCATACCGTCCATATTTATGCTGTGGCTGCGGTCTGAGTCGGCAGCCACTATTGGAATCATAACTTTACATTAACAACAAATGCATTATTTGCCTATTACGACACCTGCTTGCTATTACAAACTTTTCATTTTGTAATTCAATAACAATGGTAACATCAAGACAACAAGCTAATTTTATAAATAAAAATCCAATTATTTTTAATACAAAAGTAGTAAAATTGAATTAAGCTATGATTCTTTGAAAATTATGGCAGTTAATAATATCAATACCAAAGAAAAGCAGTTACCTGCCTTATTTATCTACGCTAAAATATCAGGCTATCTACTTTATATAGTTTAAAAATGTAAGTAAAATAAGAAATAACAATTGCAAACATTGATCAAATTATACACCGTGACATTTTAGTCGTCTTACAAAGGTGGTCCAAACAATGTATCCGACATAAAATACCTCTAGGAGCGATTAAAAAATTGTTACCATTTATTAACATAATAGGTACAGACGCCAGCACATCAAGCTACCCCAATCTGTCAAATTTCTTTAACAGATTTTCGACTTTATAACTTACACATAAGGTTCATGTTCAATTGCGAAAATTTGACAGTTTGGGGTAGCTTGATGTGCTGGCGTCTGTACAAGAATAATAAATAATGCTTTAGAGTTATGAAACACCTTGTTAATAATGTTTGCGTATCAAAGGGTAGAAGATTACATTACATTCCATCATTCATTCCATCTCCATATCATGGTGTTTCAAACTACGACATGCGTCTTAGTGATTTTTTTTTAATTATTCAAATGTTAAAAAAAAATTAAAAGAAATGTTTATTAGTCATTGGATACATGAAATGGGCTGCCGTTGTAAGACGACTAAAATGTCACGGTGTATAAATGTATTCTTTTAGTTCTGGCTATAATAGATAATCCATTACTCTATTTTACTCGAATTTGAAGGAAGGGTTTTCATTTGTTAACTGTTCAAAGAGATGAACCAACAAAGAATAATATTTTTGACTATAGTTTAGGAACATCCTTAATACTTTGCGTCATTAAGAATGAGAGCTGACTTAAGTACAGTTGCATTCATTAATAAGAGAGTCCAACGAATGCAGATATCCATATTTAATAAAAAATGTAAGTTCCAGTAATCCTGTAAATTTTGTAAAAAGTATTGATATATGATTGAATTTTTCCGCACATGATATTATCATCTCATTATTATAAACTAGATACATCTTTATATATAATTACACATATCTAAATTGACTAAACATTGATTTATCACAAGCTACATAGAAGGCAAGCCTTCTGTAAATATCAGACTAATAAAATGTCAATATTTAATATATTTATAATAGATACAGATTGGTTTCTGCTGTGGGAATAAAATATATATCACACACAAACAATACAAATGGTGTTCATGCCCATCTTAATATGAATCGAATCGCTTTTTTCTAGGTTATCTCAATGTATATTGGTAGGTATATTATTTCTGAATTTTAGTTCATAATAAGTTAAGCAAACACACCATTCGAAATTGCTATTTTAAAAAGCAATACTTTGTATAGAGTATAAGTGATTATGCAGAGATTAAAATAAGGCTAATTTTACGTAGTAAACACATGCGTAGTTGTATCCTTACCTTGCAATCAGCCTAGCCTTTCTTTTACTAAGCATATAAAACTCTGCAGGAATCCACTTGCATTATTTTTGTTGAAGAAATATTGCAGAGTTATTACTTACAGAACTATTTTCAACAGAAATCAAGTGATTTTAAAAACAGTGTTTTGATATTACATAAAAAACGTTATCATTCAAAAATATAATGATTTTGAAACACATTAAGTGGAACTGCAGAGTCTTAAAACCAACCCAATACTGCCGAATTGTTAGCACAAAAAAAATACAAAACCGCACATTTTTATCAACACTGCCAACCTTAAAAAAATACATTGACCTCCTTGCAAAATACTAGCCCCAAATCATCCAGTTCTTTTTTTAACCAGGCCTCATTATCTATAGTTGTACAAGGATATTTTGGCGCTTGGTCAAAATTGCAACTAACGCCGCCATTTTGTTTTTTTGCAACATGCTCCTGTCAGTGTCGTTTAACCGCCAAAAGATCCTTGAATCACTATCATACTTTTTATTGGACAATGCAGCCGACACTGATGGCATTGAAGAGGGGCGCAGCGCCCAGGCCGCCGTCTCCATCCGTGACGCCTGCGAGATACTTCGCCCTCACACAGTCGTCACAGGTACAGCTGTCCTTGAGGGTGCAAAGGCCTCGCGCAGTGGCGATGGCTTCCCATTTAATTTGGTCGTCTAGAGTGCCGCTTCTGCTTAGGAGATTCTGTTGGAATTTACATAATCTATGTTGTATTTCATGGTCGGTTGTATTTAATTATTATAATTATGTAAAGCCATATTTCTTACAGTCACGAGTCATATTTGTTTCATCATATAGCACTAACCGGCAAATTGCCATAAACGTAAGAAGAAAATAATTTCGCGGATTACCCTGGTGCTTTCGTACTAGTGAAAATGTCAGACTTTCATGGAAGGCGTTATAATATGATGGAACCCCTTATCTTAGAAACTAAAAAATAGTACCTACCTAGCAGCGGCGAGGTGTAAATCTTTCTAAGAGAGAAGCCGAAGCGAAGCCGGTTTCAAAAAATCGACTATTGACGTGCCATTTTACAAAAGCGGTAGAGATGCGAATCACCGAAGGGAAGCCGGTAGGAATCGTGTTATATGGTGCTTTCGCCACTGCTACCTAGTTTTTTTTTGTTTAGCTTAAACTGTCCCACATATGAGCAAAGGCCTCCACCTAGTCCGGAACTCTTTTCCCGCGCCTATTCGAACCAATCCGTGGGGTACGCATCCAGGTCATCACGTATTGTGTAGAGAACTTTGCCCAGCGGTCATCCTGCATGAGGCTGATGTGACCCGTCCAAACCCAGTACCTAGTACCTGGTTATCTACTGAAATATAGTGCCATAGAACTAACCTGCATAACTTCAACATTACTGGCTTGCCACATGTCCAAATCCCTCAACTGCTTCTCCTCCTTACTCCTTAATTTCTTGGTCTTCTTCAACGTCCCGCAGTAGACCGACAGGTCTTCGCTTGCGGCTATAGACGTCTCATCAAATTGTAGGGACAGAACGTCACACGATGTCGAGGCTCCGTCGTCATCTATTAAGGTATTATTATGTTCTTCTAGGTCTGAGTTCAGGGTTGACATTGACGTGGCGTCCGTAGAGGCTTGGTTCTTTAGGGGTTGGTAGTGTATCTGGAAGGTTAAGGGGTTTGTGTTAAATATCTCGATTGTAGGAGGCCAATAATGTTTCCGCTGCTGGGACACAGGTCTCCTCTCCGTGAGAGGGAATGGACTGTAATCTACCCCGCGGGCCCAGTGTGGGATGTCACATGTCTTCGAATTTTTGGTTCTTAAACAAGCCGGTTTCCTCACGATGTGTTTCTTCACCGTTTTGAGAGCCGTGGTGACGAAATAATTTACACAAAGTATACCGCCTGACTGGGTTAGATTCTACGTCCTACAACTCCTAGTTTATTATTTCTTTTTCACTTGGAGTTCTTTCTGACATTTTTGGTCGGCTCCTAAGGATCTTAGCGTGATGCGAAATAGCCTAAAGCTTTCCTCCAGAATTGGGATAACAAAAGCAAAAAGCATTTTTCAAATGCGACTCAAATGCGTTTAAACAAACAAACAAAAAACTAACTCTCCTGGTATACTGTTAGTATAGATTTTAGCTTTTTCTGTTCTTAAGGTGGTGATGACCAGTTTCCGTCAGTACAGATCTTTCAACCAAAGCTCATAAGCCAAAAAGTTTCTTCTACTAAACTTGACTCATCAGTTAATTAAATTTGACCACCTCTTGGGGTACAGTAATCATGTAAATAAAAATTATTACCTGTGCTTCTTCTAGTCTGCTGGTTTCACTGACGCGTCTGGTTACAATGCTCTGCTGTGCTATTGTGTCCTGAAATGAGAAAAACTTGTTTTATGAACTGTATTATATAAACTTTAGGGGAAGCTCCAGGGTAGTATTCAAATTGTCTTATGTTTTTGCATATATGATTCGTGATCAGGACAAATTGGCTTTACGAAGTACATTCCAAATTGCGCTGTAAGCGATTTAAGCATGCTTCCAACCGTTCCGATTCATCATAAGCGCGATAACGATGTTCCTGAATCGTCATAGTTGATGTCATGACATGCGCCATCTTGTGATAATGCCGACCATGGTAATACTTACATCGTCTTCGCTATCAATGTTCAGTGCTGACAGGTCGGCTGATGTTGCGTCTTCCAACACTCCCTTACTGGTTGAGGGTATGGGGGAAGATGGCATACCCAGTGCGCCCACTGAAAATAAATTGTTCATCATCATTATGTCAGCCGAAAGACGTCCACTGCTGGACATAGGTCTCCGCGAAGCTCCGCCACTTCGACCGGTTCTGTGCTTTCCGCATCCAGCGGATTCCTGCGGCCTTCACAAGGTCATCGGTTCATCTTAGGCCTCCCGCCTTCCACCTCTACGTCTTCCAGTACGCGTTCGCCACTCCAGAACCTTTCGGCCCCATCGGCCATCTGTTCTGCGAGCAATGTGCCCTGCCAACTGCCACATAGTTTGGAAATTCTTTGAGTTATGTCGGTTACCTTAGCCAGTGCCCATTCCATGATTTCATCCAATTATACATTTAATAATTTTATTATAATAATGAATTGAATTGCTTGCATTTGTACGTAGCCCTCTTCCTCTCTCCTAATTCTGTTGTGCCCGACAGGGTCCGATCTCACTGTTTATACCATCTATGTAAAACATATGGAATGCAATAAAGAATTGAGAATTGACAATTGAGAATATATTGGGGTTTTCCATTAGGAATTTTTCGATAGCAGACCGGAGTCTGGATTTGTGCTCGGTTGATGGTGTGGCGGCATCTACAACGCCACATGCGAACTACGCAAGACCTGACGTCACACAAAATCCTGCAACACGAAATCAGAGTTTACCGCGCGACTCTTATGTACCTATATGTCGCAGCCATCTGGTTAAATAAGCCAGCTAATTGGACTCCTAAGCCGTTCATTAATCGCCGGCATCCAATTGGATGCCTAGGTCGATAGTTAATTGAACTAAAACCATTCAACGTTTAACAAGTTGGCGTATTGGAAGTCAGCTCTTTGAAGATTCCTGAACAAGACTCAGCCAAGTCATTCAAATTTAGTTCAGTTTTTTCCACTGCGGCGCTTGTAGTCACCAAAAGAAATATGGCGTCAATAGCACAAACCGTGAATGTTATTTTTCGTTCTTGTGCGCAAATTTAAGTGTTTTTTTTAATTTATTCATTCATTTATTTAAAAACATTTCACTATTCTATTACTTGTTACTTAGAGGTAGGTTTTATGAGTAAAAATATTAGTCGTACATAATTTGTGAACTCATCGTCACCCTGATTAAACGTCACAATTTCATCAATTTCCAACTTAAATAAATGACTACACGACATTCGAGTATGAGTGAACTTTATACCTTGTTCCTCATACCTCCATAATGGTTATTGGCTCGCTCTCAATTAAATGGGACTTCACTGGCGAAATGTGGGGGTACTATTAGGTACACCTCTGCCCAACCCTTCGGGGAATCAAGGCGTGATGTTATGTTATATTATTATGTCGTTCTTTCACGCAACAACGGATCGACTTAATTTATTGTAAATCTAGTTTACAGCCTGCTACATACAAACGATCTCAGAAAAAATTGCCCCAAATTTTTGTCAAATAATTTCAATGAAAGTCATCATAATCTGTCTAGCCTTTTCCCAAGTATGTTGGGGTCAGCTTCCAGTCTAACCGGATGCAGCTGAAAACCAGTATTTTACATAGAGCGACTGCCTATCTGACCTCCACAACCCAGTTACTTGTCATTGCGATGGATGTCTAAAAGAAAAATAAATTGCAATGCCATCGCAACAAGACGCAATGCATTTTTTTTGTTGTAGGTACTGACGTAGAAAGTAGAATTTGTTTTGCAATAGAAAGGGTCGTTTACCTCTCGTTTGTAGCGAGACTAGTCCGAGACTAAATTATTCAAGAATATTTCCTATGCAGTTGTGCAATGAATAGGTACAGACCGAAATGTACGAGAGAGACAAAGCGATATTTCGGCCAGTAGTTGTCTCTTTCTAATTAGTGCAATGATGATTTGTATAGGTATAAAATATGTACTTTACGGAACCCCGGAAGCATACCCTATCCATCACTATCATCATCATTTCAGCCGAAAGACGTCCACTGCTGGACATAGGCCTCCCCCAAGCTCAGCAAGTCAACCAGTTATGTGCTTCCCGCATCCAGCGGAATCCTGCGGCCCTCACAAGGCCCTATCCATAGAAAAAATAAATTTCTAAATGCATCCACAATTGACGGAGATATTGCGAAACAAAAAAAATATACAGACGAATTGAGAACCTCTTCCTTTTTGGCAAATGAACTTGAAAATGTGTCAGTAACATGACAGTTGAAGGGTTATATAGGTATTATAAGCCTGCCAACCCCTTCGAGGAATATAGGCGTAATGTTATATTTTATAGGTAATTAACTGGGTAGTAGCCAGAAATGAAGCCGATATGGGGCCGTGCAGTTCCGTTGTTCGTTGTTCCTGTTACAATCGGAGATGAGATAACATTGGAAGTTCGTATCTTTTGCAGTCTGTGAATGCATTGTATCGATAGCTGGAAATGAGCACATGGAGCGTTGGCACCTCGTTCTATTGTTTTAAAGCCATTGTTTTGTCGACAGGCTGGTAAAACTTTGGTTTACAAAGCATGAGGCGAGCGATTTGATAAATTATTAGGTTTTTTGACGTTGAATCTGTTACAAACGTAATATCGACGGTCCTGACGTATAATTAATCCCCTAACTACAAATGCCAAATTTTACAGCAGAGCGCTACAAAGTTTCAAACACGTGTATATCATGTTATAGTTCATGTAATTTTATGATAGATTTAATGTGCATTTTACCATCTGACTTATTTTTGGTTAAACTAAACGATAGAGTTCCGTGTCGTGCCGGACGTAAAAGAATAGCACCATCCCATTTCTTCTCATGAGTGTCGTAGAAGGCGACTAAGGGACTTATTAGAGAATGGGCAGCAGCGTTCTCTATGCATTTTACCACCATACTGCGATCGCCAACCCGCCTGCCAAGCGTGGCGATTATGGCAAAACCCCCTTTTTGGGGGAGGCCTATGTCTAGCAGTGGACGTCTTTCGGCTGAAATAATGAAACGATAGTATAGGCCGGCCTTAAGGTCACGAAAACAAAACATGCAAATCACGTATCTACCACTAGGGGACGTAGGGACCGTCGATATAACATCACGCCATTTTCCGCTGAAGGGTTAGACAGAGTATTACTATAGTGCAGGCACATTTCGAGTAGCCTATTGCTATCAACCGGGAAAAATCCAGACTGCGGGCTGCAACGGACAAAATCCAGATGAAAAAACCTATTAGCACTTTGTCCGACTCGGGAATTGAACTTCGGGGTAGAAAATAAAGGATAAAGGATGAATGAAAGAATATACCCTATATTCTTTCTTTCGGGGTGCCCGCTTAACGCAGTTTCAGCCCTAAGTAGTTGCAAGTTTAGTAAATAAAAAAAATAAAAACGCCTTTTATTCTATCATATAAAATTTCACTTCATATCTATACATATAAATACAATTGGAGTGTCTGTTTGTAATATTAAAATAACCGCTTTTTGCTACATGCATATGAATTTATTTATGGTACATATACCAAAATAACATTTTTTTAAATTTTTGTCTGTCTGTCTGTTTGTTCCCGCTAATATCTGAAATGGCTGGACCGTTTTTGACGGAACTTTCACTGGCAGGTAGCTGATGTAATAAGGAGTAACTTAGGCTACTTTTTTATTTTAGAATTTTTATTTGTTTTTATTGATATATAGGTAATAGTAAAAAAACTATTCCGCGCGGCCGAAGTCGCGGGCACAGCTAGTATTATATAAATATCAATAAAATTGTTGTTTAAAAACTAATAGTTAAATTAAAACTATTTTCGTATTATTTTATAAATAGTTTTTAAGTTTAGTTTGTATTCTTATACGGAAGGATTAAAATATTAATTAGTGTAAGCATGCACATAAAAATATTTATTTATGGAAGTCGCCTCTGCGGTGTAGGCCTCCCCCATCGTGCTCCATTTTTCCCTATCTCTGGCTTGTCTCCTCCAGTCTGGTCCACATCTTTCCTTATATATCTTCCCAGCGTTTCCGCGTTTCGTCTTCCTAGTTTTCTTTTTCCATCTCTAGGTACCCATTCTATGACTTTCTTTGTCCACCATTCGTTCAGTTGCAAGTTTAGTAAGCACAAATTAAAGTTGATGCGCAAAAGTAGCCCACAAAATTCAAATTTTTTTTCCGTTTTTCGCTATCTGCAGGTGTCAAGTTGCATGTCGATTAAAATATGATTCGCGATCGATAATAATAAACATTACAATCATCACAACAACCCTCTAAGCTCATTGAATCCCTGGGTAGCTCGTTGTCCGGTAAGGACCAAGCCCGGGTCGATGGCGCATTGTGTTCCACGCGCGCCTCAAAGAGATGTCAGCAGCAACTGATGGGGCCGGCAAGGGCCGATGCCTGCCAGGGGTGCGGGTTGTTCGAAAGAGATACCGCGGCCCCTGGCACACAGGCAACTGAGGGAACACGGGTGGGTTTTAGTCAGTAAAAGTCTGACACGCCCTCCCGCTCCACCCAGAGTGGGAGAAGTTATTTGATGATTTCCCACACAAAAAAAAAAAGAAAAGCTCATTGAATCCCATTGAATTACTTTTTCACTAACTAGTAATCGATTGGATTAAATGAACTTAGAAGATTGTATGCCTGACACTGACCTGTAAATTTTGCGGGCTCACAATGGGCCTCATAAGAAGGCTTAAAGTCACCCAAAGGGCAATGGAGATGGTAATGCTTGGAGTTTCCCTACGTGATCGAATCAAGAATAAAAAGATCCGCAGGAGAACCAACGTCACAGACATAGCCCGAAGAATTGCCAAACTTAAGTAGCCTTGGGCAGGGCACATTGGTCGCAGAACAGATGGCTGATGGGGCCGAAAAGTTCAGGAGTGGCGACCGCGCACCGGAAGACGAAAAGTTGGAAGGCCTCCCGCAAGGTGGACCGATAACCTTGTGAGGGCCGCAGGAGTCCGTTGGATGTGGGAAGCACAGAACCGGTCGAAGTGGCGGAACTTGGGGAAGGCTTATGTCCAGCAGTGGACGTCTTTCGTCTGAAATTATGATGATAAACTCAAACTCAAACTCAAACTCAAAGCATTTATTTCAAATAAACCAATTACAGGCACTTTTGAATTGTCAAGGTCGGTGAGTTAAAAAAATGAAGCTAGTTGCCCATACCAAAGCGTAGGTACCTATGGAGAAGAACGGGCAAGAAACTGCATGGACACTCTTTTAAAATCATGGTGTTGTTACAAAAAGTTGGTTACATCATTATGTTGAAATTTTCAATGTGAGAACGATGTAAAAAGACGTGCACATTAAAGCGTCCGTAATTAAAACAAAATTAAAATAACAATTCAGAAATTAAAATGATGATGATGATACAATCCTGTCCCTTCCAAATCTACGATCTATGGAAGATTAGAATATCCTCAAACAACTCTGGAGTTTCCACCTCATGTGACAAGTTGTCAAGTGCTAGTAAACCACTATGATTTTTTTTTTTTTTTTTTGTTAAAATACGGAGGAACGAGGAAAATGTTGAGAGAAAATTGAATGTCGATGGCTATAAGAGTAGGGGGAGACCAAAGAAACGTCGGATGGACTGTGTGAATGATGATATGGTTAGAAAGGAGCTGACATGTTGCGCCGACCCCAAATAAATTGGCTTATGGGCAGGAGAATGATGATATCAACAACCAATCGCAGCATTTTACGCGCGCTTGACAATTTGTCACATTAATTTTTCGACAATTTTCGTAAGAGGTAGGTACGCCTTTGTTAATGAGTCTAGTTCAGTCGGGCCTTGATCGACAAGTAGGAAACTAAGGCCAGTTCAAAGTGAAGAGATTTTTCAATGCCATTGCTCTTTAGGCACGCTTCCAACCCCTTGAGTTTTATCCCCTTAAACGTTGGCTACAAGCTAAGTATACGCTCAAGCGACACGCTGGCTACAGCGACTGCGGAGAGAAAAAAAACCAACCGACTTCCAAAAAGGAAAATTACAATGGAAAAATAACTTTAATTTCATAAGTTTAAAGTTATTTTATACTTTGTAGCGTATTTTTTTTAATATGGTCTTTAAATTTTTTTTTTATTTTTAGTTGTGGTTGACTTGCTAAATATATAAAAGGTACAGGAAATTAGGTATTATTAACATCATCAATATAAACAAAGTGGAAAAGAAAGACATATTATTGATGCCAACTCAACAATCAGTAATGGTAACGGCTGCGACATACGATCTACAACTCGTAAGTTACAGTCGTTACCACTGCTCTCTTTGAACGATAGCGGTGCAAATTAGCTGACACCGTGAAGTACAGACTTCCATTCGCCAATATTTCGAAGGCGAACTGAAAGAAAAGATACGCCAGGCACGCGTCATACATACCCCTTCTTTCTTAGAGAACCTTTAAATCAGATGATACGGAACCGTTATATTAGAACCTTTATTTGGATCCGGTAGATACTTTAGAACCATAACGAAACCGGAACCAGAAGCGAAACAGTACTGAAAACAAGGAACCTTTGAACCAAAATGAAGAACCTTGGCCGAACCCGGTCTCGCGTGCCCAAAACGGTGGGCGTATTGGGCACTTATGAAATGTCCGAAACTAGGTGCACAGTTCCAATTAGCCTGCCAGGGGTGCGGGTTGTTCGAAAGAGATACCGTGGCCCCTGGCACACAGGCAACTGAGTGAACACGGGTGGGTTTTAGTCGCTAAAAGTCTGACATGCCCTCCCGCTCCACCCAGAGCGGGAGAAGTTGTTTGATGATTTCCCAATCTCAAAAAAAAAAACCGTACCAATTAGTTATTTCTTATGAAGAAGAGCCGGCAAGAAATTCCACGGTCACTCTTTTAAATAAAATTGGTGTTTATTTTTTTCCAAATTATTGCGTTAATAGGTAAGGGCGTAACGCAGGACAGTGTACCCACTGACGGGCCGTGGCGTGGCATGAAATCGCTTGTCGCTTGACGCAAATCGCGTCGCTCGAGGTCGTAAACAAAGCCTTTGGCATTGATGATAAGATCAAAGGGGGATCGAGAGCCGAGTCAAGAGAAGAGGTTTTTCAAAGGCGTTTTTATATTTAATAATTTAAACATAAAAGCTCCTTTGTAAACCCTCTTTTTATATTGCTATCTGGGAACATGGTTGTAAAACTTAAGACTATATTTAGTGAGAAAGAATTGAAATAACCGCCACGATTGGCGACATACAAAAAATTTGGACTGCTTCAAGGATATTTTGGCACCTAAATAACATTGACAAGGGGGTGTTGTTGGTAAACATTAGTGAAATTGTCACAGAAATAAAATTGAGAATAAAAATGGCGGCGTAGGTAAGGGTGGGAAATCATCAAATAACTTCTCTGGCTTTGGGCAGAGCTGGAGGGCGTGTCAGACTTTTACTGACTAAGACCCACCCGTGTTCCTTCGGTTGCCTGTGTGCCAGGGGCCGCGGTATCTCTTTCGAACAACCCGCACCCCTGGCAGGCATCGGCCCTAGCGGACCCCACCAGTTGGTGCTGACGTCTCTTTGAGGCGCGCGTGGAACACAACGCACCATCGACCCGGGCTCCTTACCGGACGGCAAGCTACCCATTACTCGCTGTCCGCAAGCCCGCGCCTACGGTGGCCGGAAATCGGCCTGGGATTCCCGACGCCCAGGGCGTCTCCTGCAGCGACTTGGGCCGCGAGGGTGGGAGGTGGAGGGGTGGGGTTTGCCTCACCCTGACCTGCGCCGCCTCCCTCTTCGCGAGCATTACTGCTTAGCAGAAGGAAGCGACGGCTTCCCATGCACTCTCGCTCCGTACCATGGCCTGCACCAGGCCCAGACGCGAGGGATCGCCTCTACGAGGACACGGCGGTGGTCCGCCCATGCCGGGTAGACCTCCACCGTGTCCTCGGGGCGATCTGCACACATGTAACACCCGGGCGTTTCCTCCTGCCATAACCAAAACTGAAACCTACCGAAACAACCGTGTCCGGTGAGGACCTGCGTCAGGCGGAAGGTGAGAACGCCGTGGCGCCTCTCAATCCACACCTCAGAGGGGACTTACCGCCGCAATAGTGGCGTGCCCAGTGGCGGCGTTAGTTCTGATTCATGCCGCACGCCAGAATGATCTTGTATTGAAAGTCTCGCACACTTACGGCAGTCACCCCCATCATCTTGCTGACTGACATAACTCACATAAGCTTCATGACATCAAATCCAGTAGCTAAAGTATTAAAGCTCAGAAATTAAACTCCAACAAAAAGATATTTAAGTACCTACTTAATTAATAACAATTTATTTTTTTGTAATATTAAGTAAGTACCAAAAAGATTAATTTCGAAATAGCAAAATATATGACGTCGTGTTTGTTGATTTTTTACTTTGTCCTTATTGAAATAAAGGCAACCAGTAGAAATGGTGAGAGGGGGGCATCGCGCACAGATCAACGTTCACTTGATCGATATTTTTAACAGACTTCAAAAATGAGGAGATTCTCAACTCGTCTAACCGGTTTTGTTTAATTTTGTTATGTATGTTCTTCGATCTCCGGCAATTGCGAATCAATTTCAATTTTTTTATGGATATTAAAGTAAGTTTGCCTCACGCAAAAACTACTCCAGCAAAGTTAATAAATTTTATACGGACCATCCGTATAAAATTTATTAACTTTGATGTAATTAAATAATTATAATTTTAACTTTGATGTAATTAAATAATTATAATAATAATTTTAATTTTAATTTTATTAACTTTGCTGGAGTCGTTTTTGCGTTGGCTTCGAAAGTAAATTTCTAATGGATTATATGGATATTTTTTTAAATTATAATTAGTATTATATACTTCTTGTTACTGTTGTTTAAATAGCAAGTACCTAGTGATATAAATTGGTATTGGTATTGGTATTGGTTGGTATTGGTATTGGTGGTTGGTTGGTTGGTTGGTTTGTAGGTACCATAGCTAAAAAGTATATAAGATACATAAAAACTTTTTGAATAAAAAAACGACCGAATTCCAAAATAAAATACTACATTTAATTTTGGAATTCGGTTGCTTTTTTTGGACAGTGAAAAATAACTTTAATTTCTGAACTAACTTCAAAAACTGAAATACAGATTTGGATTTTGATGAAATTTATACTTACAATGGTCACTACTGTGGCTCGTATGCAGTAGGTTCTCGGTCGAAGGCTGTTGGTCCTGGTAATCCCTGCTGCGGGCTTTGAATAGTCCGAACTTCACTGGTGCCATTATCTGGAACAAAATGTTTAGTCCCTTATACATGTTTTGACTTATTGTATGAATCTGTTGTCGGTAAGTGTAATCAGCAGGTTTATTTTGTAAAAATATCACTGTAAAAAGTAAGGAGAAGTGGGATTTTGTTAGCGCTCGAGCTGTCAGGCTCACGGGGCACGCAGTATGCGCGCCTTAATGGGAGGATGTGCGATTGTGGGATCGGCTGCACATGGTGATGGGGCTCGCTAGGCATGGCGGGCTGATACCAGTCGGGGGTACAGCAAATATACAAGTATCTATTGGGCCCCCGATATATGGTAGTAAAAGGAACATTTGTGTTTTAGTCGGTAGAACTCCGACATAACTCTCCGTTCTTCCCTGACGGAAGGTGTCAATGAGGATTTTCCCTCGAAAAAAAAGGTGAATTCGGATTGAATTGAGCTGTCATTCCATCTGATGAAAGAAGGAAAAGAAAGAAAGAAAATATATTTATTTAGCACACAATATAAAGCAGGAACGAGTAAAATAAAATCAAATAAAAAGTGTAAAGTGCGACGTCGGAAACTAGTATTATAGTGCGCCAAAAAGGGTCAGTTCAGCAAAAATGCCAGACAACTAGTGCCTGACGCTGGTTTTCAATTGGACTTGAAGCGTGAGCTGACGGATGTAAATAAGTTTTGTACCAATAATACAACGTGACGTGTTTATATCCATACACGTGATGTGTTTATGCTAGATGAGATGGTAGGGATTCATCATCATCATCATACCAGCCGAAAGACGTCCACTGCTGGACATAGCCCTCCCCCAAAAGGGAGGTTTTGCCATAGGTAATCGCCACGCTTGGCAGGCGGGTTGTCGATCGCAGTATAGTGGTAAAATGTATAGAGAACGCTGCTGCCCATTCTCTAGTAAGCTCCCTTAGGGCCAGCGCCCACTAACGGCACGGCACGGCAAGGGATTTTTAAGCCACGAATAAAAATAAAACTTAATAGTATGACGGTAAATTTAAAATTTCAACGGCAACGATGTCTCAGTATCCTTAGGCATGCCGCGACGTCCTTAGGCATCATCATTTAAATTTGAATTTTATTGTCTTACATTTAAATTTTATTCCTATTCGTCGCATGGAAAGCTCTTGCCGTGCCGTGCCGTGCCGTGCCGTTAGTGGGCGCATGCCCTTAGTCGCCTTCTACGACGGGAAGAAATGGTAGGGATTATTTATTGATATTATTCACAGATCACTTCAGATTCACTTCACTTAGTTTTCACAGTGACATTTTTATAGCATAAGTAAGTAGATCTTGCTAGTTTCTGATTAGTAAATCTAAATGATGAATCCTTGTTGCTTTTGAAGGACACTCCAGAAGATGTGTGTTTTCTTTGGTTTTTAATCTTGAGTTTAAATAGTTAATTAGTGTTTTATAATTTATTTTAATTTGGTTTTATTTGTAGTTAATTATTTTTTTAATTACAATATTTTTGTGCCGTTGACGGCAACACTCATCTATGTGTTTTTATTCGTAAAATGTTAAGTATTTATGTTATATTGTACCAGTAAAAATATTTGAATTGCTTTTTGCATTTAAATTACCCTATGCCACGAGCCACTCCACGGAGACATCTTGACTTCTCGAAACGTGCCAGATGAATGAGAGTGCTCAAGCTTAATACGATGAACGATAGAAGGGAAGGCGAAAATTGCTAACACATTTTCAATTCAGATGTACTTTTTGAGTTTTTCTTAGACTTTACTTAGCATCGGTAAAGGAAAAACATTGTAAGGAAACTTGCATAGCTATTCACAAACATTGGATACGCCTTCGTTATCAATCAATGTTATCGTAGGAGTCCTATTAACGCTGTTGACAAATCCAAAACCAGATAATTTTGTAAGTTTAAATCAAATAGACAAATCGTAATATCAAAATTAGTCATTTTCGATACGATAGCCCGTCCAGTGTTTGTGATTAGCTATGCAGGACCTATAGTCAATGTAAGTCAGAAATCATCAACCTGTCTTGAGCAAGCGTGGTGATCAATGCTCGTGTCTTCTCTGTATGAGAAGAGGATTATATCCTGCAGTGAATCAGTAATAGGCTGGTGTTATAAACACTGAATCAACACACTTGATACATCATACGTCATCATCATCTCCCTAGATGTTTCCCAACAATGTTGGTCCTAGGTTATCATTTGTAAACATAATCCAGCATTGCATATGTAAGCTATCACGCCTTTTACACCAGGAGGCTTTTATTTTGGTACATGTTTTGTTTACTTTTGGTATATTGGCATGGCAAGCTGACATATGACAAATTATTTTAGTTCTGGGTCTCGTAATGTTGATTACTTTGCCTACCTATCTATAGAATCAAGTCTATCTAACTAAACAGACAGCTGTGCTGCTGGGGAGTTTGTTGCGCCACTTCTTCTTCCCAGCTCAAGCACTAGGAAGTGGTGAAGGGCAGGCGTTTTGGGGAACTGTCTTATGTAATTTTGACATTCGAAAAGTGCTGATTCTCAGCCTAATTTGAATAAATGACTTTTGATTTTGATTTTATTGGGGTCGGCTTCCAGTATAACCAGATGCAGCTGTATTTTACAAGGAGCGACTGCATATCTGACCTCAACAACCCAGTTATTGGGTAATACGATACCCCTTGGTAAGATTCGGGCTTCTCACGACCAGTAACGACTGTCAGAGATCCACGAATTACAGCCGGGACAAACGGGTTAACGTGATTATTGAAACACGGATGGATCGTGGTTTGGAAAGATGGTCACCCAACCACGGACCAGCTAAAGTAATATTGCTTATATGAAAGTGGTAAGTAAGAAAAAGTTTATTTTTCAAAAAAATACCTCACTAGAATTCCCTGCATCGTGAGTTTAATCTTGCACCTTACGATCGGAAGTTCCGGTCTTGCGGAAACGGAAAACTGAATGAAAATGTAGATTGGCTTGAATGGATTGAATGGTTAATGTACATTGGCTTAGCTATCGAGTGAAGGTACGTGACATGTATTGTTATAGCTGTGCCATAACTAGGACACAATAAACTCAAAGCATTTTATTTCAATTCAACCATTTACAGGCACTTTTGAATAATTAAAAAGTCGATCAGTTGGTCAGAATGTTGAAGCTAGTGGACCATTCCAAAACGGGCAGGAAACTGCAAGGACGCTCTATTAAATCAAGATATTACAAAATTCTGAGTACATTATTCTTGTTGCGTCTATATATATGTGAGAACAATGTAACAAAAGTGAAAAAAACATTCTAAATATAAGATTAAAAATAAGCCCTGGAATTTAGAAGACGACCAGTCTCAACCAACGGCGCCCGTTCACGCTTACCCTTTTGTAGGGAACCGAATGATCCAATATCATACGCCATCATGGGTGAGACATTTATGTAAGTACTGTACATGCATGTTGTCTGCAAAAGTCGACTTTATGTAGTGCAGGCTGGCAGTAAAATAACTCTGGTTGCATTCGAACACTGAAGCGAATTTAGAATGACTGACTTCCGGAAAAACACTACAAAGTGAAAAATAACTTTAATTTCGGAAGGCGGTGACAAAAAATTCAAATACTTATCCAAAGTCACCGACTTCCGAAATTAAAGTAATTTTTAATTTTGTGGTGTTTTTCCGGAAGTCGGTTGCTTTTTTTTGGAAAAGTTTTTTATTTTTCACTTTTTAGCTATAGTACCTACCCCACACCAATTCGAAATTTCTTCATCCTCGGGGTCAGAACAATGCATATTTATGCGATAGTAGCAATCGAGATTGACTTGCTGTCATTTTTTGAAGAGTTTCGTTGTTTGTCTCTGAAACTCATCATCAGATCTATAAGAAATATGGTTCCATATTGGAATAATCCCTTTTCGAACAAAAAAATAATTTTGCAAATCCGTCTTTAAATGACGGAGTTATGTCCGAACAAACATAAAAAATAAATAAAAAAAACATTATCGAATTGAAAACCGGAGGTTATCATCAATTCGACAACGTTTTTTTTTTTTTTTTGAAGATGGTTAAAAACAGTGAATAAAATAGGTGCGTTGATGTAAGCACGAACGTTTGAATTTTATGTAATAATTTTAATATTGTATGAATCCAAAACACCATAATTCATTATAGTAAGTACGTAGTTTTTCTCAAATTAATAAGATGAATGGAAGATTTGTTTCAGAGACAGATTTAAAACATTATTTTACAAAAAAATAACTATCTACTTCCAAAAAATATTTTTGCTTTAAGTGTGTATTTTTATATTTTGCCACTGACACCGAAATTAAAGTTATTTTTCACTTAAAAAAATTAGAGGCATAAAAATAATGATGGGGTCATAAATGAGCAAAAAATGAGCTCGTTTAAGACCTCCGATATTTTCTTTGAAAAACTAGTAAATATTTACAACCAATAATGCTATTTATAAATGGTGCAATTCTTCTATTTATTAGAGTGTTTATAAATAGGAATCTGGCATAGAAATAATAATAACCTCGATTCTTATTATTTATTGACTTTCACTATTTCCTCGTTAATAACAATAGCTGATGTTTCCTACACTTTCCCTGATTTTACACTTCCTATTATGTATTCGAAAATTCTCGAAGATTATTGTGTTATAACAGCCGATCTCTATTATTATAAACATAATTACCTCAAAATTCTTATTTATCAGTAGGGAAACAACTGAAAGACACTTTTAAAGACTCAATAATACATTATAAAACACTCTTCACTGATATGGGTCTTAAGACAACAAATGGTACAAAATCTTCATTAAATATAGGAGCCACTCTCAAAAATATTATTCAGGTAGAAAACTTGTGTATAAAATAGTCAATTTTGCTAAATATTTAGTTTAAAATATAGATTTTTTTAGTAAAAAACAAGCGGTGTCGCCCGCCTTCCTGAATCGCGACGACTGGGTTCTTTTTGGTTGCAACACTGTGGTTGTACAGGGACAGTGAAAAATAACAGGTATTTTAATTGTAGGAGGGTGATGGTAACAGTGATTTTTATACCAGACCAAAGGTAGGAGTAATTAAACAAATTCCAAGTCCCACGGTGGGCGCCATTCTACAAATGATTAGTAGTTTTCTCTATAATTTGTCTTGACATACCATTTACTGACAAAACCAAAGAAAGCTTGCATCCAGCAAGCTTTCTTTAGATTTGTCTGTATATGGTTAGTATTGGGTGATATCCAGTGATCGGATAATCGGGCGCTAATATACCTAAACTTCACTTTTATTCCCACGAAAGAATAATACGGACATGCCTTTCAGAAACCCGGATCCTGGAATCGTTCTTATAAAATACAATAAATTAGTCGATTCAATCACTAATATATTAGGTAAATAAATCAATTTCCACTACTTGACCATACTGTGCACATTATCATTTTTACTGATATTCCATTTCAATAAAATAAAGATGCTAAACCAAAATAACCACTGCTATAATTTCATTAAGTTTGTTATATTTGTTTTTACAAAACTGTTCAATCCCGGGAACCCGGGATTACTTATTTATTCAGAAAGGAATGTCCATAACATTCTTTCGTGGGAAGAAGTTCGGGTATCTAAGTGCCCGATTATCCGATCACTGGCTGATATCATAAGTACTTAACTTTAAATTAGATGTAAGTTTTATCCACACGTTTTGTCCCAGGCTGGGCGCCACTTTACTAAATGACCCACGTTGGGTGCCACTCTTTAAACTGTCCCAAGCTGGGCGCCAGTTTTGTATTAGTCAATGCCACGATGGGTGCGTCATTATATACCTGGTTCTGAAATACTTGTTTGCACTATACAAGGCGAAATAATACTAAAGTATCATCATTCATCATCATCATCGTCATCGTCATTTTTTTTCGCATTTAAAAAAATGCGAAAAAAATGACCACTTTAAATTTAAGGTACCTACTCTAAAATCGAGCAAAAACTGATTCTATGATTGATATCAACTCGAATGGAGGACCTGTACATCTTTTTTTAATTGAGTGAAGCATTATTTCCTTTAATATTAGACAGACAATGAGAAGTATTATAGAAAAAACATGTTGCGGCGACTCCAAATAAATTGGGATAGTGGCAAGAAAATTAGGCATGAATGAGAATAAATAATGGAATATGAAGAAAGTACAAAAGAACTATCAGTACAATGATATTTTTATTCGTCCCAAAATACCTGTTCCACACGGTACTATCGTGTCAACTAAAAAGAGCCTTCCGCCATTACACCACAACATCGCAGTTGCGCGCGCACTCTGTTTATAATCCACTTAGTTTCGATTTGACATCCCCTCGTTACACCGAACTGTTATTGTAATAAGCACTTTATTTCTTATTGCAGACGGTTTGGAGTTAATTGGGTGAAACATTATATCAATACAAGAGGATTACGCGGTTCTGTTTGGATTTAATTGGCATTAATTTGATATTGAATTGATTTGATTTGATTGTGACTGGTTTACAGCAACTTAAGTAAGTACAACATTGTTTCTGCTGTCAAAGCTGATTTCTTAATTAGGGTTTAATCAACCGACTTCAAAAAGGGGGAGGTTCTCAATTCGTCAGTATTTTTAATGGATATTGGTATAAATTTTACTAACTATGCTTGGATAGTTTTTGGTTTGCGTTACGTTTGTTTGTGTCACTGTTGTTTACATAGCGCCTCTTTACTTCAGTAACGTGATAAGTCCGACAATTCATTTTTTTTATTATTTGATAATTGAAACCGCCGTGACCGACTTTAATTTTCCAAAATAATAAAAAAAATGAATTGTCGGACTTATCACGTTTTTGAAGCAAAGAGGCGATTAGCAAGTAGTGGTGCCTATACGATTTTTTTATGAAGTAGGTACTATAATTAAAAATTGAATAAAAATATGCGATGTGTTGTTTTTTTTAAAGAGCATTCTCCCCACGCGGGCTGGGAACAGCGCATTTATGGTGGTTTTTCGAGATTATTTAATTAAATACAAACAAAAGTAAACATTTTTTCAGCCATGCACTAGATCGTTGGTATTTTCAAGTTTGTATGCTATGTTTTACAGTTATTTTGGTATTTGGTTAAAAACATCGAGATACCGTCAATTATTTTCTATTTGCCTTACTAAGTACGATTAAATGTTTTTATGTAAGAGTAAATATTTAAAATAATTATAAATACCAACGATCTAGTGCTTTGCTGAAAAAAAAAATGTTCTTTTGTTTGTATTTAATTAAATAATCACGAAAAACTACTATAGATGCGTTATGCCAGCCCGCGTGGAATGAATGCTCTTAAGTGAAAAAGTGTTATAATGTCCTTCTACAAATCACACGGCCAATCACCAACCACCCGCATCATGCATCATCATCTCTGCCACTCTTGTCCCATGTTCCACTCCCCCTTATTTATACCTTGCTTGGGTTGTAGGGGGGTTTATCTACTGTCGAAACTGATTTCTTAATTAGGTACTCATTAACGAAAGGAAGAAAATTCTTTACACTTGTGGCGGCATCTACATCGACACGTGCGAACTACGAATCACAATGACGTCAAGCCAAATCCTGCATCACGCAAGCGGAGTTTACATTGCAACTATTTAAATAACGCCCCGACATCAATCAGGATGCCACGGTTGGCGCAGCGGCTAAGCGATTGACTGATGCGCTGCGTGGAACGAATATTGGTATGACAATATCGTCGGGCAGTTTCCCACTAACCACAACACGCGTCTTGCCAGAGGATCCTCCCTCTTAGCGCGGGGAGCAAATAAAAGAGTGGACTGTATTTAGATAAGCAATGGTTAGGTATAGGTAGGTATAAGTAATACGGGCTGTTGTCCGCAACTCCAAGTCAAAGCGCGTATTTTGGGTATGGGTGGGAGAATCGCTCATTCGATCCACCCCAGCTCCTCGAGAAAGGCCAGCAACGCCTTGGTATTGCTGACAATCTCACGCAGGGTATCTGGGTTACCGAAGTATTTTGCCCTGTAATTGGCGACCACCGGGCAGTTTAGCAGCACGTGCGCTGCTGTCTCGTCGTGCTCCATGCAGGCCCTGCACAGTGGACTGTCTGTTACTCCTATGACAAAGAGATGTTTGTTAAATTACCCATGGCCAGTTACAGCTGCTGTAACTGTACACAGCTGTGGTTTAGTTAGACGGAGAACCTGTTTTGTGAGGCGGGCATCGATCGTGAGAAGTGCTTCCTTCCTTAGCCTGCCTGCTCTCACGTAGGTCCAGCCATAACTTGTGAAGCAATGGTTAAATGCCGTGCTTATTACAAATGTAAACTTTCCCGGGCAAACATTTAATAATGAGGTTAGAGACGAGATTCGTCCGTCGCGGTGGAGTTCGTGGAAACGAGTGCTCGTTGGGTCCAGCCATGTTGCCCCGCGGCGCGCCTCGGCGCGCGGCGTGCCGATGATGAAGCGTTGATCACGACGCCTGCGCATGCAGATCGCGCGGAAGGTCGTGTGTTGGCTTCGATCCCCAACACGTCCTTTTCCATTGAGGATAAATGAAATTCCACCCTGTTCCCCATGCCTCCATACATCAGTAACAAATTGTCCCAGTACAAGGCATTAAACCCTGGTTCAACAGAGTCAGATGCATAGGTACTACCTCGCTGCCTGTTGGAGATTTGAGGTCAATAAGTTTAAATTTTCTCAAGAGGTTTTAATTCACCATAGGCCTAAAATAGGCAGGAATATTTGTTCATATCTTAATTTGCATTCCATTGTTCCGTTCCATTGCATTGTTTAGGTCTTGTGGTCATTTTCTAATGAATTTCAATATTGCGCCAGCAAAACACATTAAATTATTAACTCAGTGCAGAATTTGTGCTCCGACTTGCCTTCAAGTTGTAGGTTGTGGGTTCGATCCCAGGCAGGCGCTTTACTTTGTGTGAATTCATAATCACTGCTCTCAAAACAGTGAAGGTAAACATCGTGAGGAAACCGGTATTTCCCAGAACCAAAAATTCGAAGACATGTTGTTTGAGTGAGAGCTTCCTTAAAGCTCGATAGATGGCGTTGTTAAATTTTCTAAATCTCACAGTTAAGATTTTCTACGAAAGTGATGAGTTGAATCGTTTTTTTTAAGTATTTAGCACACGCAAGTAACTTTGTTTCATTTGGATTTATTGGGCAGTTATCGGGTGCATTAACACATGTGACAAATCCGCCGACCAATGTGGGCCCGCGTGGTGGATTCCATCACACTCCCTCTCACCGGAGGAGGCCTGCGTCCCAGCAGTGGGGATGGGGACATTATACGCTGATGACCAAATGTTGAAAATACCTAACTATATGGTTGTACTTTTATGATGCAAATTAATAAAATTATTATTATTATGCATGCATACAGAATTTGGGTCACCAAGATACAGGCTGTGCCTTGTATTCAATTTGAAATTTTCTATCCTATCTTATTAGGTCCAGACTTTACTCTATCTGTTTCATTGAGTTAACACCGAAAATAGAAAATATCTATTTTGATTTTACTAATACCTACTGTATAGTTTATCTATCTGTAACTATCTAAACCATAAACTACGCATTTTTATTTTATCTTCACGCATCTTAGGTATAGGTTAAGTTTAGTGACGTCACTAATTCATAAATAAAAAGCGGTGACGTGTGAGGATTACCCAATATCACCAAAAGGCCAATATACCATGAAGCTTATGAGCAAAGGTTGACTTCTGCGAAACGTCATTGTTTATTGATTTTCTGAATGGTCGATTAATTCTGTAATTAAAGACGTACCAATCGATTTTGTAAAAATATCACTGTGAATACAGTTGCTGAAGTGAGCTGTCAAAAGTGACAGTCTCTATCATCAGGTGGAATGACAGCTCACGTTGAGTTCACTTCACCTATATTTTGTGAGATTAATGTGGTATTTCAAATCCCATTCAGACGGAATATTCTAGTTAAAATCTCACCTTAAAAACTTAGGTGAAGCAACTTTGAAGTGCGCTGTCATTCCACCTGATGCCAGGGATTTTATTTTCTTTGATGGCCAACCCACAATTGTACATAGTTACAATTTTAACATAATATTTTACTTAAATCTAAGATTAGTGTAACAATTTCTTATAGGTTTTTTTTTTGTGGTTGGGAAATCATCAAATAAATTCTCCCGCTCTGGGTGGAGCAGGAGAACGTGTCAGACTTTTACTGACTAAAACCCACCCGTGTTCCCTCAGTTGCCTGTGTGCCAGGGACAACGGTATCTCTTTCGAACAACCCGCACCCCTGGCAGGCATCGGCCCTTGACGACCCCACCAGTTGGTGCTGACATCTCTTTGAGGCGCGCGTGGAACGCAACATGCCGTTGACCCGGGCTTGGTCCTTACCGGACAGCGAGCTACTCATTACTCGCCGTCCGCAAGCCCGCGCCTACGGTGGCCGAGAAACAGCCTGGGATTCCCGACGCCCAGGGCGTCTCCTGCGGCAACTAGGGCCATGAGAGCGCACATACTGCCTCTCTCTCTCGTGCGTCGCCTCCTACTTCGCAAGCATTACTGCTTTGCAGAAGGACGTGACGGCTACCCATGCACTCTCGCTCCGTACCATGGCCTGGACCAGAGCCAGACGCAAGGGATCGCCTCCACGAGGACACGGCGATGCTCCGCCCAAGCCGGGCAGACCTCCACCGTATGCTCCACCGTATCCTCAGGGCGATCTTCACAATGGAAACACCCGGGCGTTTCCTCCCGCCTTATGCGAAACAGGAACCTCCCGATACACCCGTGTCCGGTGTGGACCTGTGTCAGGCAGCACCGCAACTCCACAAGCACTATGTACTATAAAATTTAGAAGTAACTGTAACAAAGAGAAGTTAAAGCTAACGTGAGTGAGATACCAAGGATATATACCTAGCTAAAAAAATTGACACTATTGACAGCTCACTTTGAGGTTACTTCATCTAAGTTGTCACTATTGATAGCTCACTTTGAGGTTACTTCATCTAAGTTTTCGCGGGGAAATTTTTACAGAATATACCAGCTGTTCATTCATGTATTATGTCGGTAGTGGAGTATACTTAATTGCTGACTTGCTGGTATTACGTAAGGCGTTGATTGATGCCATACTCGTGAAACATATTTTAAACGATGGTCTCGGCTGTCATTTTATAAATCTTTGTCAGTCGGTGAAGGAAAACATCGTGAGGAAACCGGCATGTCTTAGAACCAAAAATTCGAAGACATATGACCTCCACCAACTCGCACTGTGCCCGCGTGTTGGATTACAGCCCAGTCCCTCTCACAGAGACGAGACCTGTTTCCCAGAAAAGGGAAAATATATGTGCTATAAGCGTAGATAAATGTCAAATCGCAGGAGTGGCTCGTGGCTCAATGGTAACAGCTAAACGGGTCGATGGAAATCGGTTGGTGGATGCCGGGTGGCGATCCATATCGAGACCCCCGTGGTTCCTCGTGCTTTGCAAAGCAATCCTGCAGTCCTGGCTAACATTTTGTAGATCTTGGACAGTCGTTACGGGTAGGTAGAAGCCAAAAGTCTGACAACTAGTCTTACCAAGGGGCATCGTATGGGTATTCGTATTATACAGTAGGTAACTGCGCTGTAGAGGACAGATAGGCAGCCGCACATGCATGTAAACAATAATATCCAGCTGTATCCATTTGGACTGGAAAGATTCCCTAAAATAGTTAAGAAAAGGCTCCAAATCAGATGAAATCAATCAAAATCAAAATCAAAAGTCATTTATTTAAACTAGGCTTAGAACAAAGATTAATTACGCATTCAAATGTAAATCTAGCAAAGATTAAGGAAGCTTGTTATAAAAGGCTATACCAAGCCCAACAAATGAGTTATGATCTTTATGAAGCCGGTGAAAGGGCCGTAGTTTGTCCTTATTTCTAGTATTAATATTATGAATATCACTGTTTTTAGTGTATAAGTGTATATTTTGCCTTATATAAAAGATGTTAGCGAAGATGAATTGCGATGCCACCGTGAGAATACTAATATCTTTAAAAATTTCTCTCAGAGAAACTCTAGCACCTAGTTGGTAAATGATGATGATGTTTCATTAGTAGATGCTAACTGTACCTACATTCTTCTTCTTCTTAGCTTCTTAGGTCTTTGTATCGATGGCAATAAAATCAAACATCTTTGGCCAAAAATTCGGCTACGTGAACTACGCACACTGACGCAGTTATAAGATCGTCAAATGCACAAGTAATATGCGGCGCAGGATGGTAGCTGAGCCAATGTCTGTGGGGAAGTACCTCATATGCATTTAGATCTGAGCCTGTTGAAAACCCCCATCTGTGAAGATTGTTTTGGCTCCGGCCGACTTGGGTTCAAAGTCTATTTTAAGATTTCCAAGTCAGCCATGGCGGAAGGCTCTCAGATGGTTAGATAAAATTGTCAGGTGTTTTAATACATCTCGCTGCGGAAGCGTCGCAATTGGCCGGACTGGCTGGACCAACGAATCCTATAAAACTTACCTACATTTAATGGGGCATTATTCAGGCATGTTTTTTTCTATTTGTTTTAGAAAACATACTAAAAACCAGATTAACAAACAAACTTTTTCTTTATAACAAAAGAGATAAATACCTTGCACTAGTGTTTCATTATACGTTGCCAACTCAAACTTAACCTTAAAACTATTGAATAAAACTATTGTATTGGTAAATTTCGGGCAGCGGATATAAAAGTGCCGTTGTTAATTTCCAACGTTAGTACAGAAGCAAGTGAAGATGACATTATTCGTTATATTAAAGATAAGACAAGTGAAACTGTAACATTAAAAAAGATTAACATGACGTCATTTAGAAAGTATAATGCATACAAACTATATGTTTCCAAACACAAGGCAGACTTGTTTTTGAACAATGGGTTATGGCCTGATGGAATTGTGTTTAGGCGTTTTGTACATTTTATGTATAGAACGAAATCTCAGGAGTCTAAAGTGATAGTCAATTAATGTAGTCATTTATGGATAGAAAAATTAATAGTAAATATCTTAAGTTAACTAGCTTTAATTGTAAGTCGGTTAAACGATCTATAGATAATATTAGGGATATATGTATGCGGTCTGATTTGGTTGCCCTACAAGAGACGTGGCTGCTTCCCCATGACATTCCAATGTTAGGAACAATAAGCTCTGATTTCGAGTGTACGGGTAAGTCGGCTGTGGACACTGCTGCGGGCTTGTTGAGAGGAAGACCGCATGGGGGGGTTGCCATTCTCTGGCGGAAAGGCATTTTTGAGAAGGTCTCTGTTGTTGACTGTAGCAGTCCTCGGTTAGCGGCCATTACAGCCACGTCAAAGGGTCGTACTATTATTGTATTTTCTGTATACATGCCTACAAATTGTCCAGATAACTTACAAACTTTTACAGACGTATTAAGTGAGATTAGTGCTACCATAGCAAGCTATGATATAGAGAATGTTTTTATATTGGGTGATTTCAACGCTCACCCCCAAGAGATATTCTATAAAGAGTTAATGAACTTTTGTTCTGACCAGTCCTGGGTTTGTGCTGATGTACAGAAGCGGGGGGTTGATAGTGGTACCTACACTTTTATAAGTGATGTGCATGGAAGCAGGAGATGGTTAGATCACTGTGTGGTATCTGTATCAGCTTGGCACACAATTGCAAGTGTGGATGTATCGGAGGATATTTACGTTTCGGATCGTCTACCGTTACATCTGGATTGTGACTTTGAAGTTGTGAGGCCTAAATTGATGACTGGGGGTGCTGGCCGCAATTCTGTCTTTTGGGGTGAAAGAACTAAGTCAGAAACGCAAAGATATCATAATTTATGTACCAGTAAATTGCGAGACGTTGACTTTCCCCATGAGTTTGAAAGGTGCAGCGCTGGATCATGTGGATTGGCTGAGCATAGAGTTATTCTGGACAATTTGTACGCACAGGTTGTAGAAATCCTATGTGCAGCAGCTAGGCAATCTAGAACGGCATCTCGGGGGGGGGCGAAGCGTGGTAAACGAGTGTGTGGGTGGAATGAGTATGTGAGAGACGCCCACCGCGAGGCCAGGTGTAGCTTTCAGACCTGGATACTGAACAATCGTCCTTCGTCGGGCATGGTTTATGATGAAATGTATCAGAAGCGAAAAGTTTTTAAAAGTCGACTGAAATTTTGTCAAAACCATGCTGAGCAAATTGTAATGGATAGGCTGGCAGAGCAACGAGCTAGTAAAAAATTTGGTAAATTTTGGAAGTCTACCGGTAATTTGGACGCGAAGCCTGGCTTCTCTGCTTGTGTGGAAGGGATAAGTGATAAGGGGGGAATTGCTAATGTTTTCAAGGACCATTTCAAAGTTCAGTCCCCTCTCGGTCCCTCAACAATGGTGAATGATTGTGGGCCCATCCGTCCAGGTGCGAAACCTCTGATACGTTTCTCAACCAAGCAAGTATGTGAAATCATCAACAACAGCAAACGAGGCAAATCGCCAGGACATGATGGGCTCAGCATTGAGTACCTGAGACACGCAGGTGTCCATTTGCCGCGAGTCCTGTCTATGTTTTTCACAATGTGTATTAGTCACGCGTACCTACCTACTAATCTAATGAAGACCATCGTAGTTCCCATTGTGAAGAACAGGACAGGTGTCATCTCGGACGGAGGTAACTATCGTCCCATTTCTCTTGCGACTATAATAGCCAAGGTGTTGGACGGTGTGCTTGATTCTTGCTTAAGTAAGTACATATATCTTCATGATGCACAGTTCGGGTTTCGCCCCGGACTATCAACTGAAAGTGCCGTTTTAAGTCTCAAGCATACCGTTCAGTATTATAAGGATCGCGGTACGCCGGTGTACGCCTGTTTCCTTGATCTCTCTACCCGCGGAAATATGTGGGCTATTCCAGTATTGGTATGGTAACCGAGTCAATCGGGTGAAATGGGATGATACAGTCTCTGAGCCGTATAGGTTGGAGTGCGGGGTGAGACAGGGTGGACTGACGTCTCCCAGGCTCTTCAACCTTTACGTGGATGACCTGATAGGCGCACTCAGCAGCATGCGTGTCGGATGCAGTGTTGATGGGGTTAGAATTAACAACATCAGCTATGCAGATGACATGGTGCTGCTGGGTCCGTCGGCGGGAGCAATCAGAGAGATGCTTAAAACTTGTGAGGCCTACGCTGCTGCACATGGATTAAAATATAATGTAAATAAATGTGAATACATGGTCTTTGAGGTCAGAGGCAAACGCCGTGGAGAAGGACCCGAGTTGCTGATGAACGGGACACCAATTAAAAGGGTGTCAAGTTTTAAATACCTAGGGCATTGTCTGGCCGCTGACCTCAGGGACGATGCAGACATTGAGAGGGAGCGCAGGGCTCTGGCGGTCCGGAGTAATATGTTGTCCCGTAGATTTGCACGGTGTACAGACCAAGTAAAATTAACGCTTTTTAAGGCCTTTTGCCAAAGTTTGTACACGGGCAATCTATGGGTCAATTATACTAAGAGATCGCTGGATGCCCTGCGCGTCCAATATAACAATGCTTTCAGGATGTTGTTGAGGCTGCCTCGTTACTGTAGTGCGTCGGAGATGTTTGCGCAAGCCCGCACCGACGGCTTCTATGCAATTATTCGCAAAAAAACTGCGTCGCTACTGGGGAGAGTGAGGGGTAGTCGAAACAACATCCTGAAAACTGTAGCCGAGAGCTTCGGCTCTCCGATTGTACAGCTGTTTGTGCGGAGGTTGACTTTTACTAACACTAGGCAATAAGTTATTTTCTGTATGTTACTAACACTTTATGGATATTTGTGTCCGAAATAAAAGTTATTCTATTCTATTCTATTCTATTGAAATAAGCTTTAAATCAATGACACGCATGTGATGTCATTTGATCACCGCCTCTAGTTGAAAACTTAACAGTGATTACGCTGTGCTAATTAGTGTGCAAATTAATTTCTGCCTTCCTAAGGCAGAAATTAATACTTAAGTCCTATGCTTTTAAAATTCGTAATCTTTTTTAATAAAACCCAGTGTTTTTAATCTGGAAACAGAGTTTATTGATTTATGCTCGGTTCCTATAAATAAAAACGGATCGTTTTCCTTACAAATTGTAGCATTTTTTATTTCAAAACTGGGCAAATAAATAATTTTGCAAGCGAATTTGATTTGCGGTAGCTACTTCCATATAGGGCGGTCTATTCTGCAAAGCTCTGCTCGGGCCAGTGCTGGCGGCTAGTGCTGTCGGCTAGTGCTGGCGGCTAGTACTGGCGGCAAGTGTTCGGGTCAGTGCTGGCGGCAAGTCTTCGGGCCAGTGTTATCGGCGAGTGCTCGGGCCAGTGCGGGCGGCAAGTGCTCGGGCCAGTGCTATTGTGCTCGGGCCAGTGCTGGCGGCAAGTGTTTGGGTCAGTGCTATCGGCAAGTGCTCGGGTCTTAATTTTAGCCTACAACTGTCCGTAAAATATAGGAATCGGCCATTAGTGTCATCACAAAGTCATAATCATAATTCGTTTTTATCTCATCGTGGTTTGTATGTTGTGTTGTCTTTTGTACGCACCAAATAAACGATTTATCTATCTATCTATTAGAGAACTTGGACCAAGAATAGAAATAGTATGATTTAGGACTTCCGACCAGTACCCGACAAGTGCTCGGGCCAGTGCTGGTGGCAAGTGCTCGGGCCAGTGCTAGTGGCAAGTGTTCGGGTCAGTGCTTGCGGCAAGTGCTCGGGCTAGTTCTGGCGGCAAGTGCTCGGGCAAGTGCTGCGGGCCAGTACTGGCGGCAAGTGCTCGAGCCAGTGCTATCGGCAAGTTCTAGGGCCAGTGCTGGCGGCAAGTGCTCGGGACAGTGCTATTGGCAAGTGCTCGGGCCAGTGCTGGCGGCAAGTGCTCGGGCCAGTGCTGGTGGCAAGTGCTCGGGCCAGTGTTATCAGCAAGTGCTCGGGCTAGAGCTGGCGGCAAGTCCTCGGTCCAGTGCTATCGGCAAGTGCTCGGTCCAGTGCTATTGGCAAGTTCTAGGGCCAGTGCTGGCGGCAAGTGCTCGGGCCAGTGCTGGTGGCAAGTGCTCGGGCCAGTGCTGGCTGCAAGTGCTTTGGCCAATACTGGCGGCAAGTGCTCGGGCCAGTGCTGGCGGAAAGTGCTCGGGCCAGTGTTATCGGCATGTGCTCGGGCCAGTGCTGGCGGCAAGTGCTCGTTCTTGTGCTGACGGCAAGTGCTCAGGTCAGTGCTATCGGCAAGTGCTCGGGCCAGTGTTATCGGCAAGTGCTCGGGCCAGTGCTGGCGGCAAGTGCTCGGTCCAGTGCTATCGGCAAGTGCTCGGGCCAGTGCTGGCGGCAAGTGCTCGGGCCAGTGCTGGCGGCAAGTGCTCGGTCCAGTGCTGGCGGCAAGTGCTCGGGCCAGTGCTGGCGGCAAGTGCTCGGGTCTTAATTTTAGCCTACAACTGTCCGTAAAATATAGGAATCGGCCATTAGTGTCATCACAAAGTCATAATCATAATTAGTTTTTATCTCATCGTGGTTTGTATGTTGTGTTGTGTCTTTTGTACGCACCAAATAAACGATTTATCTATCTATCTATTAGAGAACTTGGATCAAGAATAGAAATAGTATGATTTAGGACTTCCGACCAGTACCGAGTTTCTGACGGAACAGGCCTGTATACCAAATGAATGTAGCTTCTAAGTTACTAAATGCTGACTAAGCAAGTTTGGATAGCGGTCAGCCATTCTACTAAGTATCAATCACAAGGTATTTCAGTGTCCAGTGCTACCGCAGAGTGCCCACTTCTCATAATATAGCAACTGAGTCTTTCATGGACTAATTCTCAAAATGCCCAATTCTATAAACGACTAATTCTCAAAATGCCTAATTCTAAACGACTAATTCCCATAATGCCAAATTCTATAAACGACTAATTCTCAAAATGCCAAATTCTATAAAAGACTAATTTTCAAAATGCCTAATTCGATTAAAGTCTAATTCGGATTTCGGAGTAATTTAATATTCAAATTTCGAACCTAGAGAGTTTCTGTATTCCGTAAATACACATACATAAATGTCCAGGAGTGGAAGTGTTTCAGCTGATATCATAATGATGAAATACATATTTATTACGATTGCAAGTCATTCGCAGGTGGTAAATGGCAGACAGGCGCTTTAGTTTGTGTAAATTATTTCATCACACTGCTCTCAAAACGGTGAACGAAAACATCGTGAGGAAACCGGCATGTCTGCGAACCAAAAATTCGAAGACATATGACATCCACCAACTCGCACTGCGCCCGCATGGCGCCCGCATGGGCCCACTCCCTCTCACAGACAGGAGGCGTGTGTCCCAGCAGTGGGAACATCTTAGGCTAATTATGCTAAGCGACTCGCATAAGCTAAGCAAGACCTCTCTGTGCCTCGGAAAGCACGTTACGTCCCGGCTGTCATTCGTAGATCTGAAGCCTAAAACTCTGACAACCAGTCAAATCAAGGGTCACTGTGTTACCCAAAAACTGGGTTGTGGAGTTCAGATAAGCCAGTGGCTCCATGTTAAATATTGGTATTCATCTGCATCTGGTAACTCATAATAGTTGAGAAAAGTTAGGTAGATTGATTTTCAAATGTCAAACTGCATTTGCTTTACCAAGTCACATGGGCGCTGGCAGAATTTACAGAACACTTAATTGAATGATTCTGAAGCAAAAGGAGCATATAAGGATCGCATCAGGTGACGTTCTGTAGTTTCTGCCGAGGTAGGCATGGGACTTAATTTCGCATTGCGCTGCACTAGTGCCGCTAAATGCTCCGGGAACGCTACGAACTATTCGCGTCTTAATGTTTATATGTGTGCTCGTAGTCAAGTGGAATTAATGGGTGTGCGTTCTTATACATACGTGGCACACAATCTCAAAAATAACGCACATAACTGCATAGAGTAGACAGTGGCTTTTTTAACAAAACGATTAATTACGAAGTTTTCCGAAGTTTTCAGTAAATGTATGTGTGTAGGAGCAAGAACAAGGTCAACGATATAATAAAACAAATAGGGCATGAAACAATCTTGCATTTTGAATAAATACTACATACATTTTGTTAACACTATTTTTTGTGTATTTTGACATACTTAGTTTTATTATTTATTACAATAAAAGTGATGTAGGTAGGTATTTAATAATAAAAATTCCTAAAAATAGTCGTTCACCCAGCTTGAAAACTATTTTTAAGATTTATTTATGACGAAATAAGCACTAATTGACTAGAATAATAAGACGGATTTTTAATAGTTTTAATTTGACTAGAACAGTTTTGATTTTAGATCTGTTTTAGAACATTGGTTTTTTAAGAAATATTATTAAAGAAATAAATAAGATTGCTTGAGATGGGGTTTCAAACATATTGTCTTTTAAATTAATTTTAAATTGATATATTACGTAGTTTTAAATTAATTTCTACACACTTGTGTACACAAAGCAAAAAATATTGGAGTTCATAGAATTAATTTTGTTTACAATACAATTTCACAAAAGCAACACAGTTGTTTTATAACACTACGACAAAGTAAAATTTCTTTCGGAAAAATAATGAAGAATTAATCTTTAAATCAGTCATTATAATTCCCATACCCATCTCTTACAAAAAAAAAAAACAGCATAGCAATCGACAGGCTTCAGAATCGAAAATTCCAAATTTAGTTACCCCCTTGTCCCCGACAGCAAATAGGTCACTGTCGGAATAATTGTGGTTGACTTTAGGTTTAAAATGTCAAAATTGACGGGTTTTGAATTTGTACGCAGAAGAGGACTCCTTGGATAACATTGATTGGTGTTCGATTCGACACGGAAGAGTATCAAATGTTTGCACTTTGACAGATCACATTTAAAAAGTAGCAGTGAAATAAAAACAGATCAACTAAAACAGCAATAAATATAAATTAAATACACAAAATTGGTTTTAATTCTCACGGTGATTATTGTTGTTATTATTATTAATAATTATTAATTCTTTATTAATTTACTTAAAGCCAAGGTTTTTGAACGCCGGTTCATCGTTGAGATTGTGCTCGAAGAATGGACTCTCCCGGAAGATGACAGACGCATCGGCTATGTGCATTTGTCTCTTGCCATATCTGAAAGAAACGAAAAAGTTTTAAATAATTATTATCACTGAAATAATTTCAGCCGAAAGACGTCCACTGCTGGACATAGGCCTCTCCCAAAAGGGGGGTTTTGCCATAATCCCCACGCTTGGCAGGCGGGTTGGCGATCGCAGTATGGTGGTCAAATGCATAGAGAACGCTGCTGCCCATTCTCTAGTAAGTCCCTTAGTCGCCTTCTACGACACGGGAAGAAATGGAATGGTGCTATTCTTTTACGTCCGGCACCACACGGAACACAATGAAATACTTGATATTAATATAGGGATTTTTTATTGGTGATTTTCTTCAGAAAAATCAGGTTCGTAGTATTCACAACCGTCGTGCGTTTAGGACCAGATGAGTAATTGCGTCATATACTAAAGGTGCGCTTACACAAGCAACTAAAGTTGCTCCATCCTGGTCAATTCTCGTCAACTATGACGTCACGACTACATCCAGCAATTTTGAGCAATGGCAACATGTAGCAACCTGTTGCCAGGGATACGGCCACAAAATACCATGCAATAAGGAGCAACTTAAAAAACTAGGCAATACGCCCCAGCCCCCGCCTACCGCCTCCGCCGCCGGCCGGTTCCTCTTGCAAAAACGAGACGTAGTTATACGTACAAACGAGATAGAAAGAAAATTGACAAAAGAATTCCAAACCGATTGGATATTCGGCAACTCATATTGGCGACAATGAGAAATGTGAAATATAGCAATTAGTAGCAATATTCCCGAAACAATTGCCGCATTTTATTGTTGTTGCTCCAGCTTACTCCACTTAATTGATCCAGATTGATCCATTATTGTTACTGAGCAAAAATTCCTCAAAAGATTGCCCGTGTAAGAGCATCTTAACAGTAGGAGTAACTTCATTTTGACAGTACAACAACATTCATTGCGTTATTTACGTTGTTGAGCAGATACATTTTTCGAAAAAATTACGCAATGGATTAACAGTATTCTTCAAAAGCAAAGCAATATTCTTCAAAATTAACACGTTCGCAATCCGAATCGGAGCGGGCATCATTCTTGTTTCCCCGAACGGTTTAACTGTAAGGTTTACTTATAGTGCACCCACATTTCGCTGGCTGTTTGAGTTCCATGCAGAAGGGAGCGACCCTAGTGCCATCAGCCGGACACAAAACCAGAAACCGGGCTGCTACTGAGAAATTCCAGATAGAGAAACCCAATATCATTTTGCTCGACCTGGGAATTGAACATAGGACCTCATGCTCAACAGTAGCGCTTGCGACCACTAGGCCAATTATACATTTTACATTTTTTTTTTTTTTTTTTGGTTGGGAAATCATCAAATAACTTCTCCCGCTCTGGGCGGAGCGGGAGGGCATGTCAGACTTTTACTGACTAAAACCCACCCGTGTTCCCTCAGTTGCCTGTGTGCCAGGGGCGACGGTATCTCTTTCGAACAACCCGCACCCCTGGCAGGCATCGGCCCTTGCGGGCCCCATCAGTTGCTGATCACATCTCTTTGAGGCGCGCGTGTAACACAACGCGCCGTCGACCCGGGCTTGGTCCTTACCGGACAGCGAGCTACTCATTACTCGCCGTCCGCAAGCCCGCGCCTACGGTGGCTGGGAATCAGCCTGGGATTTCCGACGCCCAGGGCGTCTCCTACGAAGGCCACGGCTGTGAGATACACGGCTGTGATGATACATTATACATTGGGATACGATTTCAACATTTTATTTCTATAAAACAAATTACAGCCACTTTTCAATGATCAAGGAGTCGGTCAGTCATAAGGATGAGGCTAGTTACCCGTTTCAAAGCGTAGTAGGCACCTATGGGGAAGAACGGGCAAGAAACTCCGTGGACAATCAATGTCTATCTTATATCTCGGTAACTAAAACCTGGCCTCTGGCGTATTGTTTAATTAACTGCTGCGACGTTACATTCTGAAAACTTCCAAGGTTAGAAAGTTTCAAACAAAGTAAGGAAATGGCGTTGTTCAATTTATTTCGAACAGAGACATCTACCGACAAGCAGTGAAACTAAGAGTTTACAACAGGTAACCGCTGCGACCAGTGCTACTAGAAACAGAACCGAGTAGCTTTAAAAGCTTTGTTAGTGATGATTATCAACCGTTTATTATCAAGCACCTGTCTTAATTAGAATATAAGTATGTCTTATGTAACAGAGTGCGATCGTCAACCTGCCTGCGAAGCGTGGCGATTATGGCAAACCCCCCAAATTGGAGGAGGCCTATGTGCAGCAGTGGACGTCTTTCGACTGAAATGATGGTGATGATGATGATGTAACAGAAAGGAAAGATCAAACAAAACTAAATTATAATATTGCCGCCCAACGTGGGACTATATAAAATAATGGCACCCAACATGGGACATTTAAGAAGTAACTTATAAAGTACTAAATTTCATCTTCCATAAACACAATAATACTTTTAACTCGTTGAAATACTTAGAAATTATTTCACAATTTCAAATCATGGAATACAAGTCTGTAGAACAAAAATTTTTGCTTATTAAATGGCGCCCAGCATGGGTCACGATTTAATTTTGTCTATGTAGCCAAACAACTGAATTTATGTGTTCCCTGTCCGCAATTGAAGCTGAACGTTTTATTTCAGGTGTATGTAAGTTTTTTGCCATTAATATGCTGGATCCAAAAGTTTATTTTGTTCCAGTCAAAGAATTTATGAATGGTTAAGAAGATAGTCAGTGTATTTCAAAGTTGAAGATGGTTAAAGCGGGTCCTTGTCACCTGAATCAAACAATTATTGAATAACATTTTGTTACTAGAAACTATGTATGACAAAAAAACTCACCTTCCTCTTCCATGCACAGAGTAGTACTCTTGAAGCTCCTTCAGATAGTTGGAGATCTGCTCAGCGGTGTCGAAGCGCTCGGGGCGGCGGGGGCGCGGGTACTGCGCCTGCGTCGCACACGACAAAATGGCGGAGAGCAGCAAGATGGCGGAAAGCAGGAAACGCATTTTGACTGAAAGAAGTAGAGAATAAGATTTAATATAAAGTAGGGGGAATATTTAATTGATTGACCCTTAAAATGTATTGACCTTCTACTTATGCACGCCTTTTATCATATCAACTGCTTCTAAAACGATTTGTGTTTCTGATGAAGTACACTTTTTTAATAAATTGATCTTCTTTTTAACTAAGTACTTTGTGGCTAAGTAATAACAGCCACACGGGTCGGTCGATCAGGTTAAGCTAAGTTTGCCACGGTTGGTCCGTGACCATCTTTACATACTAAGACCCTTCCGTGCCTCGGAAAGCAACTTAAGCGTTGGTCCCGGCTGTCAATAGTAGATATTAGACAGTCGTTACGCGCTGTCAGAAGCCGATAAATCTGACAACCAGTCTTGCCAAAGGACATCGTATTCCTCAGTATCTAACTGAGTTGTGGAGGTCAGATAGGCTGTCGTAAAATATTAATTTTCAGCTGCATCCAGTTTGACCGTAAGTCGACCTTAACATAGTTGGGAAAAGGTCAGTGAAATTATGATGGGTCCTTCTTTTAACTGACTGGCTTTTTCTCACTGTTATTCGCTGTAACTAAGCTAGGACACCCTGACCTACAGAATTAGATTATGTTAGAACTTTGACCAACCGCATTGTTCGCAGGTAATTGACTAGTTAGTATTTTAGGATACCAATATGGGATTTTTTTTAGGATCACATAAAGAGGCACATTTATTATGTTGAGTGTCCATAAATATTTGTAGGGCTTGATATTGATTATGACTCCCTATCTAGCTAGTACTTTTAATAAATGTGTTGACTTAGGTTAGGATAACTCGGTTTATTGTAGTAAAATAATAAGTTTATTTCAGTCCTACAATCTTGTAAACCTATTTATGGAGCCCACAAGAATAACCCCTAGTAGTGCCACATGCCTAGATAATATTTATACAGATGTTATACCGAGCCACAAAGAAATTATAAATTTACTAGATTCAGATCATTGCGGGCAACGGATTACCATTCAAAATCAAAATAACAAAATGGGTAAGAAGGATATCATTGTTAACCCCAAAACTGCATTTCGCCTAGAAGCCTTTAAAGTTAAACTCCTTAATAAATTACCAGTTTTGTGTGCACATGCTGATCCTAATCATCTATATGATGAGTTTTTAAGATATATTGTAAACAATTTAATTCCACTTTTATTCCCAGGACTATTTCGATTAATAGTAATGTCTCTTTCAGTGATTGGGCTACCATTGGTATTCATAAAAGTAGAACACGACTTTATGAGCTGTACAATGAAAGGACGTATGTAAACACTGCTGAATTTAATTTATATGTTAAAAATTATTCTAAATTATTTAAAAAAGTTTGTTGGATGGCCAAGTCGCGTTATTTGAGTTCAAAGATTAAAAACAGTAGTAATGTAATTAAAACGACTTGGAATATTATTAATAATGAAACGGGAAGGTCTAGTAAGCGAAATACTGACTACAGCCTGTCTATCAATGACAACATAATAACATCAGAATCGCAAGTCGCCGCGGCTTTTGAAAATTTCTTTACAGATATTCCCGTTTCAACTACAAAATTTCTAAACTCATCACCTTCTGTTGCTGAGTCTTTGCTTAAGGAAAATGTTAATGTTTGTGATTCAGAATTTCATTTTGAACATGTTAGCAGTAGAGATATAATTAAAACCTTTCATACTCTGAACGTAAAAAAGACTGCAGATCTGTGGGGCAATTCTGTAGAAGTCGCCAAGTCCATTATTGACATTGTAGCACCTACTTTAGCTCTTATATTTAATAATTGTATCGACTGTGGGGAGTTTCCTGTCCTGATGAAGAATAGTAAAATAGAACCTTTGTTTAAATCAGGTAGTACATCAGACCCCTCTAATTATAGACCTATTTCAGTACTACCTACCTTTAGTAAAATTTTTGAGAAATTATTTTTAGACCAATTGCAAAGATTTTTTAATAAACATAATTTATTACATAGCAAATAGTTCGGTTTTACAAGGGGTCGTTCAACTACCGATGCCGGTGTTGAACTCTTAGGGCATATTTACAATGCATGGGAAGATAAATACGATGCCTTAGGGATTTTTTGTGATTTATCTAAAGCTTTCGATTGCGTGCTTCATGAAACTTTAATCAGGAAACTCCGCCATTATGGGATCCGGAACACCGCTCTGGATCTTCTTATTTCATACTTGTGTAATAGGATTCAGTGTGTTGATGTAAATGGGAAAAGATCTCCTGGATCAATAGTATCTATGGGAGTCCCACAGGGCTCAATTCTTGGTCCTTTCTTGTTTCTTATTTATATTAATGACTTGCCTTACCTCATAAAGGATAATCATGAAATAGTGTTGTTTGCGGATGACACTTCACTTTTGTTTAAACTTAAACGTCAGCAGCTGGTTAGTGACGATGTAAATAGTGCAATCTCAAAAGTAGTTCATTGGTTCAATGTTAATAATTTACTACTCAATGAAAAAAAAAACCAAATGCATTAAGTTTACTCTACCTCACGTTAGGCAGGTGAAAACTAGTGTGTTGATGAAGGGCGAAGAATTGAATCCTGAAGATAGCACTGTATTCTTGGGCTTAACTCTGGATGCCAAGCTTCAGTGGGGTCCACATATAGATAAATTGTCGAAAAAGCTAAGCTCTGCAGCATACGCTGTTAGAAAAATTCGTAATTTAACTGATATAGAGACAGCCCGTTTAGTGTACTTCAGCTATTTTCATAGTGTAATGTCGTATGGTATTCTGTTGTGGGGAAATGCCGCCGACATTCAGACTATCTTTGTCTTGCAGAAAAGAGCTGTTAGATCAATTTATAAATTAAGTCCGAGACATTCTCTCAGAGAGAAATTTAAGGAAATTAGTGTAATGACTGTGCCTTCACAGTATATTTTTGAAAATCTTTTGTATGCCCATAAAAATATTAAATTGTTTAAAAAATACAGTGATATCCATAGTATAAATACTAGGAACAAACACAAATTTGTTGTACCATCAACAAGGCTCAAGAAAATAGGTGGGTCATTCAGATGTCAATGCTATATCGCTATATCGCTTTTATAATAAACTTCCAAGCCATGTTCAAGATCTAAGTATCAATAAATTTAAATCATTCATTAAACGTAAGTTGTGCCTGAAAGCCTTTTATACCGTTAAAAATTATATTGAAGACACAAAGGCTTGGGATTGCCCTGCTCCAATTTTTGCATACTAAATGTTGTTTTTGTTTTTGCAAACTTATACTCTTTGACATTTGATAATTACTATATACACATTGACATGAATATTTACTTTGAGAAGTATAATATTATTATTATTTTAATTATTGTGAATGTGAGGACTATGTGGGTCATATTTTTTTTTAAATAATTGTTTTTTTGTGTTTTTTTTCATCTCTTTCTCAGTTAGTTTTTAGTATTAATCTGGCAGTTTGAGTACTTTATGCGGCCTACCCAAATGTCCTATCTTTGGTATTGTTCATCAAATCGTTGAGCTCCTCAAGTTCTGAGTTGAGCTGCATGATTACTGATAAATGCGTGCACTGAATGGACAGGTCCACTCAATCTGTGTGGTTCTTTCCTCAAAAGACCATTTCAGACACCGATCCACATGGTCTTCACATAATCTGACCAAGATTATGTCTGGACTTTAAAAGAGACTGTGACCTCTGAGTTTGTTTCGGCCTTTCTTCTCAGAGTAGTCAGATAGGAAACGCCGACTTCATCTAGTTTAAAAAAAATATGATTGACGTGTAAAAGTGTTTGTACAAACCTACTTACAGAAATAAAATCATTTATCATTTATCAGGAACTTTCCCGACCTCATAAAGAGTAGTAAAGTCATATCATTATTTAAATCAGGTAATTAAAATAACGTTGGAAATTTTAGGCCTATATATCTATCTTACCGGCATTTAGTAAAATATTTGGAAAGTTAATACTCAAGTAGTTGCTAAGACATTTTAATTTAAATTGCCTCCTTCATGATGAACAATATGGCTTTACAAAAGGTCGTTCGACTACAGACGCGGGTGTTGCTCTGCTGAAATACATATTTAACGCATAGGAGAACTCACAAAATGCTATTGGAGTTTTCTGTGATCTTTTCAAAGCAGTTGATTGCGTGCACCATGACACGCTATTGCGTAAACTACGTCTTCACGGTGTTCAAAATGAAGCTCTCAACGTAACAAATTCTTATTTAAATATTAGGCACCAACGTGTAGATATTAATGATGTGAAATCTTCCGGGCTACCAGTTCAGTTAGGTGTACCTCAAGGCTCAATATTGGGTCCATTCTTATTCTTAGTGTACATTAATGATTTACCATTCTATTTAAAGGGTATCTGTGACGTTGTACTGTTTGCTGTTGATACCTCGTTGCTATCTTTGAAGTGGACAGGAATAAACAAGATTTTGTAAACAGTGCATTCTCAAGGGTTACGCATTATTTTATCACGAATAGTCTAGTTCTCAATGCCAAGAAAACTAAATGTATAAAGTTCGCTTTACCGAATGTAAGAAATCTGGGACCCAACATCGTCTTAGATAATGAGGTGCTTGCAACTGTAAACTGGGCCGTTTTTCTGGGCATAACAGTAGATGCCAAACTTCAGTGGGGATCACATATATCAAGCCTAGCGGGAAGGCTCAGTTCGGCCGCCTACGACGTCAGGAAAGTAAGACAATACACTGACGTGGATACGCAGCTCGGTTAGTCTATTTTAGTTATTTTCATAGCGTTATGTCCTACGGCATTCTACTGTGGGGCAAAGCCACTGACATCAAAAATATTTCTGTTCTTCAAAAACGAGCTGTTCGTGCAATTTACCAACTAGGTGCTAGAGTTTCTCTGGAAGATTTTTTTAAAGATATTGGTAATCTCGCGGTGGCATCGCAATTCATCTTCGCTAACATCTTACATATTAGGCAAAATATGCACTTATACACTAAAAACAGTATTTCGGTAGTCTTTATTTCTAGTATTAATATTATACACCGTGAAATTTAAATGATTCTTTTCCCGCAGCGACATGGTTTTGTCTTGGTAATACAATCGTTTTATAAACAAATAAAATGTTAGAAACAAAAAATGCCAGATTACTATTGAGTAGTGTTTTATCGAGTTTATGAATATTTTATTAATGATTTTAAAACAAAAAAATCTTTATTTTTTAACTTTTACTCTATGCTTCGAAAGTATTCCCTGAGGCAAGTTGTTCTGCCGTGGGAAAACAACCATTAAAATTTATCGGTGTATAATTCATAATATTAAAACTAGAAATAAGGACAAACTACGTGCGGGCGGGTGTGCGTGCGGGCTTCATAAAGTTCATAACTCATTTGTTGCGCTCGCTTGATACAACATTTTATGACAAGCTTCCCTCTTCTTTGCTAGATTTACATTTTAATGATTTTAAAGCGAAAGTAAAATCAAATCTTTGTTCTAAGGCTTAGGGTTATCGTTTAAGTAGTCGTTGATAGAATAGTATTCTATCAACGACTACTTAAACGATAAGAATTGTTGGTCGCTGTGATTAACTCAAGACGACGTTTGTGTTCTTTCACCAGAATTAGCTTAACAACTGACAGGTCATATGAGTTACTTCTTATCATTGTTTATTTTATTTGACTGTAAAAACGATTTTTTTTTATTTTTATTAATTCAATTTTTTATTTATTGTTGAATGTTAATTATATGCTATTATTGTATGGAATCAAGTTCTTCCAACTTAACAGACTGCTGTGCTGCTGGGGAGTTCGTTGCGCCACTTCTTCTTCCCAGCTAAAACACTAGGAAGTAGTGAAGGGCGGGCGTTTTGGGGGACTGTCTTATGTAATTTTGACGTTCAAAAAGTGCTGACTCACAGCCAAGTTTGAATAAATGACTTTTGATTTTGATTTTTTTGATTTTGATTCGAATCATAGGGGGGTCGATTAAAAACATGCCAATTAAAAGCAAGTAAGGTCTTTTGCCACATTTACAGTTCATTATCGTTGAGTTTTCTCTCTCTCTTCTCATTATCTTTCTCTCTAGTACGGCAGTGCAAATTCCTAGTGTGGGGCAACGTTTTTAAAAAAAAAAATGGTTCTAGTCGCCCCTTCCAAAATGTAGTTTCGTATGGAGAAGAATGGGCAAGAAACTCCATCGTTACTCTTTTAAAATGTTTTAAGCACATTATTTAACATACATTCATTATCTAAGTGTGAAAACGATGCACCCAGAATAAAATTACCATACCAAAGTAAAAAGGATAAAAGAATGAAAGTGAAGCAGTTACAAATAAATTAATTTCATGATAGATAAGTACATGGTGCTCACATATTTACAAACATCGTCAGGTCATCGATGAATAGTTCGCATGTGGCTTTGTAGATGCCGCCACATGTTTTTGACCGCCCGATAAAGTTACGTAATTAAAGTCCGCGTCATGTAAGAAGTCCCACGGAATATTATTGGAACTTATATGTAGTTCGCTTAAATCTATAGTAACAGAGGTTATTTTAGAATGTTGAGAGCGATTTAAGCGCCACTCTCAGGGGTATTCTTACGTGAAACGGACTCTAATCGTTAGTAGGGTTCATTTCGGCGTTCAGTACCTACTGCCTACCCATAGGAAGAAGGCGTGAAGTTTTGTGTAAACAGTACGTAAAAATCCCGCGACATGAATGCGTGGTGACGCGTAGCACTTATCATAATCAGATCGAAGCGAAGTTAGGAAATAATCCCCTCAACATCACTGGTTCCAGTTCAGCGCCTAGGCCCAGTGATACCAGACAATCAGATTATGTGTTCCGACTGTATTTTTCGATAAGTTACGCAACAGATTTTTATTGTTTTAAACGGTATGGCTGCAGGTGTCTGCCATTAGTGGGATTGTACCTACAATAATAAATCCGTTTTTAACACGCTTTTATTAGCTTCACCTGTATGTTTGTAAGCATGTTTGTTTGTTTGTAACCGACTCCTTTGGGAGGCCAAAGGAGTCGGTTACAAACAAACTTCAAGATTTTGACCCACTTCAAAAAGTCAGATTTAATTTAAACTCTGTAGACTTATTGAGTACCGATGACAATTCAATACTTTTTTAAATTTGTGCAATAATGTTAAAAAAATTAAACATACTTTAATGCATCAAAAATATCATCAAAGTCACCTCTTAATTATCTTTAAAAGCAGTTTATCCCTTCAATAACAATTATAATTATAATTAAAAATATACCATAAAATTCCAAATGCCAAACTGCATCCAGTGATGGATTATTTATTATTAAATAGTTAATATCTAATTTTATACGATTTTATTTGCATTTTTACGACGTACGATTGCTCATTAATTAATCGAATTTGTTACAACAGATTTTAACCCGTATCGGATTGCAATAAGAACTATTATCGCTCATAACGACAATATTTAAAGTTACCATGGTATTATAATGTGAAAGTTTGTAAGTTTGGATGTTTGTTACTCAAGCACTCAAAAACGGCTGAACAGATTGGTATGAAATTTAGCAAACAGATAGTTTATAATCTGGATTAGTACATAAGATACTTTTTATCTCGGTAGTACGTTCCCGTAGGATGATTTTTGACCTCCACGCGGGCTAAGCTGGACAAATACTGCTAAATGTCCACCACCGCCCGTCTGCACAAAGCATATAGGGTCCTCGGAACGATCATTCGTAAATGTCAATGTTTAGGTATGTACGTGATCGGGATTTAAAAAAATGGACGAATCATCATTCAACATTATCATTCATTTATCATTAGTGCACGCCTCATACGATTATAAACTGGGAGCCTACTCCCTAAGCACGAAACCGTTGTTTCGGTCGAAGTAACGGGCGTTTCCAACTCCGTATCACTTAAGGACAGAAGATTAGTTTGGAGTCCGAACTAAGAATGATTGACAACACGATTTGACAGCTCTTTCAACTCCCGATATGTTTTCGCCCGTCCAAAAAAGTTAGTTAATTGGCTGAAGGATGCACTAAGAAGTTTCGAACAACTTTCGGACGGGCCCGTATCGTAGAGATATAAAATAGTAGCCTATGACCTTCTCCATATCTCAGGCTCTATATCTGTCAAATTTCATGACGATCGATTCAGCGGTTTAGGCGTGAAAGCGTAACAGATAGGCAGCTACTTCCGCATTTATAATATTTGTAGGGATTGTATTTGAAACCGAAAAAAACATTTTTACTAACCGTTTTAAAACATTATTATACAATACTAGCTTTTGCCAGCGGCTTCGCCCGCGTGGAGGTCGGTGTATTATACATATAAACCTTCCTCTTGAATCACTCTATCTATTAAAAAAACCCGCATCAAAATCCGTTGCGTAGTTTTAAAGATTTAAGCATACATAGGGATATAGGGACAGAGAAAGCGACTTTGTTTTATACTATGTAGTGATAAGCTGTGAGCCCGATGGGATTTCCCGTCGGACAAAAATGACGAAGTTCCATGCAAAATTTCATCCCCTATTTAACACCTTGAGGGGTGAATTTTGAAAAATCCTTCCTTAGTTTTCCCTTCAATAGATACGCCATGGAGGTGCCAAATAATACTAGGTACGTAGGTACGTATTCTGCAAGTTATCGCGAAATATTTGAGTCTAAACTGACTGAACTTGCTGACTGACTTTTTGAAGGGCTTTGTCGCTTAGCGACCACGACTTAATTATTATTGAGTAATATTCGTGTGATGTACTTTGTTGGGAACAAACATTTCACTATTACTAGTTACTTAGTGGTAGGTATTAGTAAAAAGTTACAAATTCATCACAAATTCATCAATATTCAATTTAAGTCAATGACTACACGACATTCAGCCATCTGGTTAAACGTTGCGCTCAATGACTTGGCTAGTTGTCCTTCAGCTATTTAATTGGAAGCCGGCGTTTAATGAACCGCCTAGGCGTCCAATTAGCTGGTTATTTTAACCAGATTGCTGCGACATATATATCAAGGATTGGTTCAGGAGATTCCAGCTGTGAAACGGTGTCGTCACCCAGCGGTTTAGGCTACACGTTGTCTGTCGGTGGATGAATTTAGATTGAAACCAATTTCCATGTAGTAGGCTTATTAAATTTTTCTTACGTTTTTTTGCAGTTTGCAGGTCAGCGTCAGGTTTTGTACGATTCGCGACCGTAACACGTATAATTTTACAGGGTAATATTAATTAAAATCTTCAACACAACCCTCTTTTTTTTCGAGGGTTGGAAGTCATCAAATAACTTCTTCCGCTCTGGGTGGAGCAGGAGGGCGTGTCAGCATTTACTGACTAAAACCCACCCGTGTTCCCTCAGTTGCCTGTGTGCCAGGGGCCGCGGTATCTCTTTCGAACAACCCGCACCCTTGGCATACATCGGCCTTTGCGAACCCCACCAGTTGGTGCTGACATCTCTTTGAGGCGCCCGTGGAACACAACGCGCCGTCGACCCGGGCTTGGTCCTTACCGGACAGCGAGCTACCCATTACTCGCCGCCCGCAAGCCCGCACCTGCGGTGGCCGGGAATCAGCCTGGGATCCCCGACGCCCAATGGGCCTACGGTGAGTTTGCTATTTGCCCCGGTCGGGCCAATTAGCGGGGATGAATCGGGCGTTTGGTCTACTTTGCAACTATTTCAAAGGACAATCCCAAACTACAGTTTCCGATTCAATATTTCAGGTCATTTTACATCTGGCACTTCAGTCTGTAGTAATTCTATATCTTCTTAAACTATATATAATAATATTATCTACATTATCACACACACAAACATTCCTCACAGTTAACTTTTAGTCTTATCCAATAAATACATCAAAATTATCATGCAAATAAAAATATTTTTTAAACGTCAATCCCAGTAAAGTACATTATCCTTCAAGATACAGGATTTTCCTAGTTTGTTTGAGAGATTTAAGACCCCTGTAACTTAACATCTGTACCTAATAGCCGTACCCATCCGTTATTGAAACCACACTGATGTTACCCCTTTTTTTTTTTTTTTTTTTTTGTAGGTGGGAAATCATCAAATGACTTCTCCCGCTCTGGGTGGAGCAGGAGGGCGTGTCAGACTTTTACTGACTAAAACCCTTTAGTTCATTGTTACCCCTAGGGTAAGTCTTTTGGTAAATAAATGATTACTTAATTTTTTTTTTTAATTGTAACTTTTCGACTAAAGATCCGTTTGTGAAATATTAAGCTTTAAACGGCAAATTTTTGTTAGAGTCAGGTTCCCCAAAACTAAATGGTTGAATTTGGATATTATTATGCGAAAAAAAAAACACGGTAAAAGTATATCTATCGAAGTTAAAAGGAAAACTATCACTTTAAGTTAAGTGGGCTTTACGAGTTAATGAGTAATAGACGACCAACTTACATTTGCAATTGGAATGTATGGGAGAATTTGGTTTTCAACTACAATGTTAAGTTTGTTCTTAGGATAAATTCATCTCAACTACGAAACCCTTCATTAAATTAATGATAAATGATTTTATTTCTGTAAGTAGGTTTATACAAACACTTTTACACGTCAATCATATTTTTTTTAAACTACATGAGGTCGGCGTTTCCTATCTGACTGGTCTGAGGAGAAAGGCCGAAACAAACTTAGAGTTCACAGTCTCTTTTAAAGTCCAGACGAAATATAGGTCACATCATGTAAAGACCATGTAGATTGGTGTCTGAAACGGTCTTTTGAGGAAAGACCCACACAGATTGAATGGACCCGTCCAGTCAGTGCACTCAGTCAGTCACTAATCGTGCAGCTCAACTCAGAACTTTAGGAGCTCAACGATTCGACGAACAAATACTAAAGGTGCTCTTACATGGGCATTTTTTTGAGCAATTATTGCTCGGCAACACTAATGGATCAATCTGGACCAATTAAGTGGAACAATCTGGAGCAGCAACAATAAATTGCCGATGTGTTTCGGTAATGTTGCTTCTGAACGCTCCATATATTTCATGAGTTGCCGAATATCTAATCGGTTTGGAAATTTCTAGTCAATTTTCTTCCTATCTCGTTTGTACGTATAACTACGTCTCGTTTTTGCGAGAGGAACCGACCGGCGGCGGAGGCGGCGGGGGAGGCGTCTTGCCTAGTTTTTTAAGCTGCTCCATATTGCTCCAAATTGTGTGGCCGTATCTGTGGCAACAGGTTGCTACATGTTGCCATTGCCTTAAATTGCTGGATGTAGTCGTGACGTCATAGTTGACGAGAATTGCCCAAGATGGAGCAATTTTAGTAGCTCGTGTAAGCGCAACTTTAAGAAAGGAATTGTGCGTACATGCAAATGTTATTATTATAATTTTAAGATACCTCCATAACCTATCCGAAAACTACTCACATTTTAAACACAACAAAAACAAAAATATCCGTTGATAATTAAATTGCCGGAATGCCTGTGGCCAATAATTGTCAAGCGCTGTGCACACAACGGCGCCATGTTTGTGAAGCTCTCGATCGGACCATACCATAACGTTAGTGCTAAAATTAACAATGCACTCTATGCTACGTGGGAGGTATTGAGATCAGAAAGTGATGTGACTTTCCCAGAATTACAGAGAGGTAAGACTAAAAGTGTAACAAGACAGGCTGTTTACAACATTTAAGAGAATATCTTAATATTATTGCCATTGGCAACATTTTTAGTAAAAGCATTTAGATAAATTGGCAACTCTGCTACCTGAGCCCCTTCTAAAACTTCACTTTTGTAAAGGTAGCCGTTGTCCTTTGTAAAACGTAAAATAAACCAATTAAACTGTGAATATATTAAAAACTTTTGTTTTACTCAAACACAGGCAATTCACTTTGAAAAATAATTTCATCGCCACTGTTCTCAAAACGGTGAAGGAAAACATCGTGAGGAAACCGGCATGTCCTAGACCCGTAAATTCCGAGACATGTGACATCTACAAACCCTCACTGGACCAGCTTGATGGATCACGGCCCACTCCCTCTCACAGAGAGGAGGCCTGTGTCCCAGCATGGGAACAATAATAGTCTGATATGCTAAGACTAAAAGTGACGACCTATGGCACTGAAAGGTGGTCGCTCACAAAGGGGTAATGGAGATGGCTATGCTTGGAGATTCCCTACCTGATTGAATCAGGAATGAAGAGAAACGCAAGAGAACCAAGGTAACCGACATAGCCCGAAGAATTGCTAAACTTAAGTGGCAGTGGTACATTGCTTGCAGAACAGATTAAAAAAAAAAAACATTTTAATTTCGGAATTCGGTGGCAAAAAACTAAAATACAGATCCAAAGACACTAACTTCCGAAATTAAAGATTTTGTTTTTTTAATCGGTTGTTTTTTATTTACAAAAAGTTTTTTTAGTTTATGTGTTTGACATTACTGCTGTCAAATTAGTTTCTAAAATTAAAAAAAAAACGAACTTTACATAGATTTGAGTGGACTTGTTCTGTACAACGCGTAATTGTTCACTAATTGAAAATCATGGTGGGTACTCAATTCCAACGTGCACTCAAAAATAATCTATTTACAGAAATAGTCCCTTTTGAGTTTTATAGTAGACTAAATAGATTAACTTTTACTACACCAACACAAGTCTCCCAACACTAATTACCACTATCGTGGGTTGTAAACTAGTGATGTTCTCATCGATAACAAATGTCAGACTCATGAACACGATCCTTCTATCTGCTTTATCGATACTAATATGAAGTTAGTTATCGATACTCCAGGATTAATGTGATTATCTTAATCAATTTTTAATAGTTAATCTTTGAAGTATTGTGTGGGCTCTGATATATCAATTAGTTAGGAGTGTTTAGTGTAGCTCGTAAAAAAATGGTTTTCTGAAGTCTGAGGGAATTGGACTATCATAGTTTATGGTGAGGTAGGGTTTTATTTTAGAACGTGCATTTTTGAAAGCTGGCAACGTCGCAAATAACTGTCATTTTCTCATTATTACTAAATTATATTATGAAACATCGCCTTGCTTCACTAAAATAATGATTACTAGCATCTGCCCGCGAAATGTCTTGTTTTTACGTAAATATTTCCTATGGCATCGCATCGCCCGGCCCGCGATGTTAGGTACTTCGTTTTCTCTTAGCTTTCTTTCTCCCTTTTTGTCTTTTTACTACTGCAGGCTTAGCATGAGCACCGATTTGCCGACGGAAGAATAGACATGACTAGGTATTAACTAAATGATGTACAATAGGAGAAGATAGCTTTGTTTTTCTATTAATTATCACAGTTATGCGTTCTACACGAATCATGATTTTGTAGATAATCGTATATCCTACTTTGTGGCTGTCGAGTAGAAAATCTGTTGTCAGTGTGATTTTGACAGTTTGGGAAGAAATGTTCTTCTGAAATAGTCTACATTTATCTGGACCTAGATAAAGATAGTTGGAAACGAAACATAAAATGACAGATTCTAGAAGGATATCTACGGTGCGATATCAAACTTTGTATTGACAAAGCAACTGTCTATTCTTCGTAGAAATAGAAAACGTCATGCTAAGCCTGTAGGTTTCTTCACAATCTTTTCCTTCGGCGATACACATTGGTATTTGCCGTAATTTGCATCCACTACCTCATGTATGAGAGGTGATGTCTTCACCATTGGCCCATCACGACACTAGAGGTGACATGACATAATAAAAAAGTACAGACGCCATATCAAGCTACCCCAAACTGTCAAATTTCCCCAATTGTTTACTTGTTTGCTTAAAGGCTTATTCAAACAGCCGCGACGAGACAGCGCGACGCGACACTTTTAGAACAATTTCCATTAAGTTTTCATAGAAATTGTTCTACGAGTGCCGCGACGCGACCGTGGCGTCGCGCTAGTCTGCACGAGCCTTAAGTTATAAAGATGAAAATCTATCAAAGAAATTTGACAGATAGGGGTAACTTGATGTGCTGGCGTCTGTACCTCGGTACTTAGGCAGTTTTTTTTTAAACACATCTTTCTACTCTCAAAACTATAAAATGCAGTTAAATTGAACTCCAAACGCTTGAAATCCTCCATCAAGATTATCAAAAAGGAGTATTTACCTACAAGGTAAACGATTCAGATGTCTTTTCAAAACTAATTATAAACTTCAAAGATGTTCTGTAACGCCATTTTGTTTTCTGGTGACGTGAGCAAGTTTTATTTAGAAGAGTTTATATTTTTTATACAAGTTGGTTTGCAGAGGAGAGGTGTACTTATAGTACATAGATATTTCGTCAGTTATATTTAAGTCCCATGTAATAGGGGGCAAGCCTATTGCCATCAACCAGAAACAATTCCAGACTCCAGACAGCTACTGAGAAATTCGTGATGGAAAGCCCACACTTTGCTCAACCTGAGCATCGAACCCAGGACCTCATGATAAGCAGCAGCGCCCTCGAGACCAACGACGCTGTTTCTTAAATCATCATTCACCATTCTCCTTTATTCCAACTTTATGCCTGGGATCACAACGTGTGCCTTCTTCTACTCTTATATAGCCATCGACATTTATACTCAAAACTTTCCTCACGACATTTTCCTCATTCCTCCGTATCCTTTATCCTTTCTCATATCCCACTAAATTCCTCTTGGGTTGCATAGGTTTAAATTCTCTAGAAGTAAGACGGTCGTGCGATCAGATGACTGTAATATTTCAAATTCTTAGGGGGATTATTGATGTTCCTGATCCATATATCGAAGTCTGCAATCTATTTGTTTTACTGTCGTGACAGTATAGTATCTGTTTATTACTGATACTGTACGCTACGTTACGCTTCTTTTTCATTCATTCACATCATCTTTGTTTTATTATCCTTTTACGACTTTCTTACATTATTATATTTCGTTCTTTGTTTTCTGTGTTAACACTCTGCGAATCGGTCTTAAACGATTCGTTTATAAAGAATTACTTGATTTTACATTAGAATTTTCCATCTTTTTACTAAATAATATTCTTGTTATGACATTTAAGTCATTTTAAGTTCAAAAATCATTTTATATCGTTTTGGATAGCCTAAATTTGGTTTTTCTATCTAACTACGTTGTCAACTAAATAACAAAATTCTAAATTATAATTATAAGATAAGAACGCACTCTCGGTTTGTATGAAGGTTTTATACGTCTTGGCCGACTAGACTGGCATATGAGAGTATCTATGACTGAAAAAGAAAAAGAGGAAGGATTTTGAAATGTCAAAAAAAAGGGTTAGAGCCGTCAGAGCTGGTGAAGAGATTAAAAACAGAAAGAGCTGAAGGGTCATTGAAAGAGCAAGCGATGGATTTGGGAAGCCAACTGACTGTGACGGTGCGCTTGATAACTAAAGACAGGAGACCTATTCTTGTTGTTTCTTCTGCTGCACGAAACTAAAGTGGTGTTAGCAATTACTGAGTCAATGTCTGGACCCACAGAGCTACCAGAGACGCCTATACGTCACCGCATCTCTCGACGCCTACACGTCTCCGCATCCCTGGGCGTCTATACGTCTTCGCATCCCTGAACTCCTTTACCTTGCCACATCCCTGGACGCCTATACGTCACCGCATCCCTGGACGCCTACACGTCGCCGCATGCCTGACGTCATATCAAGTGATCCCCTCTGTCCTCCTTATCATTCAATAGAGTGCGTTTCTCTTTAGGCAGGCACCCTTTTTATAATTTATCTTTTGTATTCCTTATATTAAATTTAATTGTCTGGTCTATTTCTACCCTTTCATTTGTTAGGGATAGGTAGACACGACAACAGACACTTACTGTCGTGGCAAAAAACACCGCTCACTGGCTGTTCCAACTTGCCGTACTGGTGCACACTCCAAGTCACCTATTCCTCGGACATTAACCGCTATTAACGCTCTCCTGAACTCGAATACAGATCTCGATATGTTTGCGGAAGATGATGCTGTCAGAATGTTTGTTTTTTTGTGAGAAGAATGCATGACTGTGTTAAATACTTTGTAGATATTGTAATGTGTATATTGATATGTTTAAATAGTGTAATTGGTTTCGGCCGTTCTATTTAAAATAAATAAATAAATCACATGGGAACCATACCATGACAACCGATTTTCAAACAACTTTTCGGTTACCGTTGCCACAGACTTGCTCTTATGTACTCGTTTTTCTTCTATGAATAGAAGCACTTGTATGAGGCTCTTTCTTTTATAATAATTCTTAATCACGTAAATAAACTCCAAGTTAAAGAAAATAATTTATCTCTCAACAATGGGACCCAACAACTACTTAAAATCCTTAACCCCTCTTATTTACCATTTTATAAAAAAATCCCACGCTAGCAAAATGTCGGTGTTTACCGGTAAACTTGAGTAACGTTTACCGCGCCTTTCAATGGATCTGCGCGGGAAAATTACCCGCCAACGTACAACAAGTGGTTTAGGGATGGGAGACGGTGGTGTAAAGTTATCGATATCGGGGAAGGAAACTTGAGAAGATTTTTTTATAAATTATAGCTTCAGCCCGCGACTTCGTCGACCTGAAAATTCTTGTTCGAACAAGAATTTTCAGGTCGACGAAAATATGTCTTATGTATGGCTAGGCAATACTATAGCATCCCATTAGAAAAAAAAATCCTCTTTATAATATTAGTAGGTATGTATTTAAGCTTGTGTGAAAACAAAAATTGTAATAAACTTCACTACTTCCGCTTTTACCGACTACCACAGGGAGGTAAAAATAAAAACTATTAACAAATTATCTGTAAAGATTTGTGGGCTAGCCCAGAGAAGAGTAGATTGTAACTAAGTACTTAATAATATTTTCAAACAGCTAAATAAGTATTTTGAAGTTTTTGAACCTAGAGTGGTAAGGAGATGGGCTAACTTAAACACCAGGAACATGGAATTCTGGCATGGCTATTTACTAAACATCTAAATATCAGTAATTACGAATAAATTTATCAGAAATGTCAAGTTATTGACCATTGCAATAATAATAATTTAATTTAATTTAATTTAATAATATTTTTATCGACATCGACAGTTCCCTATCCCTACACTATCCAGTTGATTTGCCGCCCTCAGAACAATAGAGGGGCTCCACAATTTTCATCATCCGTTGCGCGGGTGGATGCGGGCAGATGCCAATTTTCTACCGTTCTGTTGTTCAGAAGTTTATGGTTGTAGATAATTTGTATGTCTATGGTTATAAAGTACGTTGACTTTTTGCAGTGATGCATAACTTTGTGCTTATCAATTCCTACAACTGGGAAAAGGTTTCTGCATTCAGATAAGTTTAGTTTTTGTTCAAAGTAATAATTAATTTATTTGACGGCACGGTTGGCGTGGTTAAGCGATTGACTGCTGCGCTGCGTGTCGCGGTTTCGATTCCTGCACGGAACAAATATTTGTATAACCTACAAGTAGTTGTTCCGGGTCTGGCTGTTTGTGTAGGTGAATTTAAATGTTTGTAAACGCACCCACAATACAGGAGAAATTCCTAGTGTGGGGCATGGTGGAAAAAAAAATGGAAATAAAATTATTTGGTTGTTCATCATTGCTGACATGTTGACTGTCGCAGATTCTATATTGATGAGTAACTCATCGTGTACTCCGTTTCCCAACTATGTTGGCGTCAGCTTCCAGTCAAACCGGATGCAGCAGAATACCAGGTTTTTTTACATGGACCGACTGGCTATCTGACCTCCACAACCCAGTTACTGGGTAATACGATAGGTATACCTTGGTAAAGACTGGTGGTCAGACTTTCGGGCTTTTGACGACCCGTAACGACTGTCAAAGATCCACGAATGATAGCTGAGACCAACGGCTTAATGTGCTTTCCAAGACACCGAGGGCTCTTGGCATGTAAAGATGGTCATCCATCCACGGACAAACCGCGGCAAGCGTAGCTTAACCTGATCGAACAACCTGTGTGGGTGTTATAACTTAGCTACAAGCGCCTCATGTTGATGAGTAAATATTTTCTTTTTAATGAGAACTCAACACCAATTCCTTATATAATCCAAATGGTTAAAAATTAGAAAAAAAATCCGTTTATCAATTATGCAGTGTCAAATTAAATTAGCTGGCATTACTTTATAGAAAAATATCATTCGAACTCTGTTCAAAATTTGAAATAACACTGACATGCATTAAGGCAACAAAACGGCTGTTATGTTTTGGTTTTGAAATTCAAAAAAAATATATCTGTTCCACGAAAAATTACGAAAACAGACTTTCGCCCACCGAAATAACATATTTTTTTTTGTTCTATTAGTTTTTGATATGAATACCTAACACGTGGGTAAAGTATTGCCAGCCAATTTAATTTTTTCGAGTTCGAGTTGCGTGTCCACAAAGTACGAGTAACAAGCGCTTTGAGATCTGTTACAAGTGGTTTATCCATATTCCAAAATCTAAATTCTGATTATAAAACAATCATGACGTCTCACATTTTATCTAAATCTGTAATAATTATACACACGCACCTATACCTACATAAATTGCGAAATTACGCCATTTGCATAACCAAATCTCCACCTCTTTAATACAAGCATAACATATCTTAAACCATTTTAACTTTAATTTATCTCCAAAAAACTTACGCACGACTAAAAATATTTGAATAATAAACAGCTAACGGTGCTGCCAGCCTCAAAGGCTGTATTCACACCACGACGGATATTATTTTCACGCTTGGCAACATCGTAACTAGAAACGGAACGTGCAAGATGGCGGAGCGTGGTATGAATTCCCGCCAACTCGGCGCAACAGTTTACAAAGTTTTAGTTTGACAAGTAAGTGTTAATTACGTTCGTCCTTTTTGATAAAGTTTTGCATATTTCATCTTTGTAGCTATAAATGGTTTAAACCACTATATAAAAAGAATGATAAAAACGAAATGGCAAACTATAGACCAATTGCACTAATTCCGATCTTCTCAAAGATCATAGAAAAAATTATCTATGGATCTTTCTACAATTTTCTAACCAAACATCATATACTATGTGACGAACAAAAGGGTTTTAGAAAAAATAAAAACATCAACATGGCTATTTTCGATTTTCTCCATAGAATAATACCAAAAGTTGACTCTAAAATACCTGTATGCGCAATATATGCCGATATGTCGAAGGCTTTTGACTGTATGGATCACGATACCCTTCTAACCAAACTTCACGCATACGGTAAAAATCAAAATCAAAAGTCATTTATTCAAATTAGGCTGAGAATCAGCACTTTTCGAACGTCAAAGTACATGAGACAGTCCCCCAAAACGCCCACCCTTCACCACTTGCTAGTGCTTTAGCTGGGAAGAAAAAGTGGCGGAACAAACTCCCCAGCAGCACAGCTGTCTGTTTAGTCGGATAGACTTGATTCTATACATACATAGGCAAAGTAATCAACATTACGAGACACAGAACTTAAAATTTGTCATTTATGTCAGCTAGCCATGCCAATATACCAACAAATAAAATGAAAAATTAACTCAAGCACAAAAAATAAAAAGTAAACAAAGCATATACCAAAATAAAAGTCTCCTGGTATAAATGGCGTGATAGCTTACATAAGCAATGCTGGATTATGTTTACAAATGATAACCTAGGACCATCGACGTAAAATAAATAAACAAGTAGGTCATTATTAGCAACAATAACAAAATCATGGTCAGCAAGATGACCATGTATATTCGGTATTCGTGGCAATGCCCTTAATTTAATAAAAACGTACCTAAAAGGTCGTAGACAATGTACGGAGATATCGAGCCTGTGTTTGGGATCTAGAAAGGAACTAAAATCTATGTCGTCTTTTAGAGAAATAAAATATGGTGTCCCGCAGGGCACCGTCATCGGACCTTTGCTATTTTTATTATATATAAATGACCTGCCACGACATATACTTTACCCTATGGTATTATTCGCAGATGATAGCACATCAATTGTTTCATGTATTAATAAAGAATCATGTGTAAATGACATTAACAATACAATTAGTAGTTTAATAAGGTGGCTTGACAATAATAATTTAGTTATTAAACTCCAAAAAACTAAAATCATGCACTTTTACCAACGCATATCAGCGGGAGATATGGATATAAACTACAATGGTCAAACTATAGAAAAAGTAAACAGTACAAAATTTTTAGGAATCATAATTGACAGCCAGTTAACTTGGAAGCCGCAAGCAGAAGACATATGCAAATGTTTAAGCACAGCCGCGTTTATGTTGCATAATCTATCAAAAAAAGTAAATTTACCGACAATATTAGTGGCTTACCATGGTCTAGTAATATCCATCTTAAGATTCGGTATAATATTTTGGGGGTACTGTAGTGAACGAGAAAGCATTTTCAAAGCTCAAAAGCGCTGCCTGAGAGCTATATTTCGTCTTAAAGTAACAATATTCAGATATAGACAGTTGCGTACCAATATTCAAGTCTCATAAATTATTTAACCTTCCCATGCCTTTATATCCTTGAATTAGCAATATTTGTAATAACTAATCGAAGTCTATTTGCAACTTTAATAGAAACTAGAAAACGAAGTACAGCTATGAGATCTCAATACCAGAATATATTATGCACGGGCGTGTTTAAAACTAGCTTAATAAAAAAAATGTGATTTGTATGGCTCCTGTAGTCTATAATAAAATACCTGACCAAATTAAAAAATTACCGTTGCACAAATTTAAAAAACGTTTTACAGAATTCCTTGTAGATAAATGTTATTATTCTGTGCAGGATTTCTTAAATGATGATTTTTTGTAATATAAGTAGCGTCTACGTTGTATTAAATTTGCATGCTATATTAAGGCAGGATGTACATGGATCCTATTATATAATTTAACAACTTATTTTTTATGTACCTACATTCTAAGCAAATAAAGACCTATTCTATTCTATTCTATTCTAATAAATTCGTATTTCATCATCGTCACTATTCTCTTACCGTCATCCCAATTTAGTTGGGGTTGTTTTGTAATCGTGATTCTAAGTCTGAATGATACCCACCTTACAGTATTTCTATATCTAAACACAATTTTTTTGCTAAATATATCAAATCAACAATTTTGGATATCGGCTATCATTTCACAATATTTAATCAGATTTTGAAGGCCTCAAAGTAGGTCGTCAGATCTCATGATAACTGTATGATCTAATATATCTTCTCATACCTACTAACAATGTAATTTTATAGCATTGTAAAATTCAATTATTTTTAAGCCGGCAAGGAACTTCAATGTTACTCTATCCTTGGAGTTCCTTGCCGGGTCTGCTCAATAGGAAACGACAATAGACTATTTGACTAGTTTCTAAAAACCGTCACATATTATTTAGTGGTGTATAGGGACAGTACAAATAATTTTTATTTTCATTTAATTTTTAGTTTTTACAAAATTAAAAGCTTTCGAAACGCTGCCTACAGCAATATGGCGTTGAGTCAGTCGAGTGACGTCACATATTTGTATATCATGGAACACGGCAAGCACACATGTGACGTCACAGTAAATTAAACCAATCAAAACCGTTTACAATCATATCGTTCCAACCTCAAACAAATAATTTAGGTAATTTTGTTTTTTTTTTTTGTGGAAACATTCCATATTTTTTCAGGTGTTTTGATGCATATTGATTTTAAAGTCCATAATAAACGCGGATGGTAAAATAGTTCATATTGTGAAATAGTCCATTGACAAATTGGCTTCTGACGTTTCAGACGCGCCCATGTGGGTTTAAATTGTGGCAAACTAACAACAGGTAAACCGCGGTCAGCTTGTCGTTTAGATATACATTTCTCAAATAAACCCAGAAAAACGTATATAGAAGAAAATTAGAACTCAATTTGATATGACGCCACCTATGCCAATATGCCCTGCACACAAAATGAAACAAGCCGCCACAGTTTGACGATGCCCTCGAGATCTGCCGGTCTATTCTGAGGCGAAAAACTCACTGTAAAGTCAAGATATGTTATAGCTCGAGGCAATGAGGCTTAAAGTTGTCTCTGGGGTGCTACTTCTGCAAGGTTTAATCAGAAGAATTTTGGTGGAATATGTGTTACATATTTCAATCTTAGACTATACAGTTCGAGAATTCAACCAGAGGGCCTACACAAGTGGCAAACAATTTCAAAGCATTTCGTATATTGTGTTCTATTTTTATTTATGGCAATACCGCTGATGTAGACAATTCTGTCATTGTCACAAATGTGGTGTCGTCAATTGTGTGACAGATAATACACAAATAACGACTTCCTTAATGATGAATCACTGACTAATTGACATGCTATTATTCCATTTGACTTTTTTATTTTTTATTACTATACCTTTCTGACATTTCTGTTTATTTGTGTAATTTTTACTGTAATTGTGCGTCCTACTAAGATCCAACACCTGCATAGCTATTCACAACCACTCGATACGCTTCCATTCCGAATCTAACATCAATCAATGTTATCGTAGAAGTCCTATAACCGCTTTGTTCTATGTATCCGAAAATGTTGTCAGTTTAAGTCAAAATACGGCCGCTATTCTTCCGACAGCTGTTTTTTGTCAAGCGCGAGGCTAATCAGCTTATCGTAATGTGTCATTGTCGATACGATAGCCTGTCGACTGCTGGTGAATAGCACCAGCAGGCTAAGCACGACGCTTTTTATTTCTGCTCTACTGTAGAATATAAATCGCTTGTCTACATTTCTCTGTGAAAACCTGTCAACTGTCTATATGGAAACGTCATTTTTGTCTACTCTTCCGACGGCAAAACACTTGTCTATGGTTCTCGTGCCAAGCCTGCTGGGTAGACTGGAAGCCAAACCCTCAACATAGTTGAGCAAAGGCTAGGCATATGATGAATCTCATGTTAGCAACTGTAGCAATTTGTTGACTAAAATAAAAACAATCAATTAAACTAATCGACACGACATATTTTTAATACTCAAGACAAATTGGCTTTCAGTTTCAGAATGGAATAGACATCTGTAATCTTATGTATAACCTATACAAAACTGTTTAAAACACATTCGCCCACATTAGGGTCTTAGACACGCCAGTAAAATCTTTTACACCCTTCCATTACTCTGTGAGTGTCTTAATTTAGAATTAATTGTTTAATTCAATTTAATTACGTTTCGAAAACGAGTTGCCAGCCATTCGATTGGGGACTAAAGGCTTTGTTTTATTTCGTGTGTTTTGCTTGTCTTGGTCTTTTTAGTAATGATTGTTTAATGTGGGTTTCGGTTTCAAGAATTTTGTTCTCTTATAGAATAAAAACAGTTCACTTTTTTTTTAACTTTTGCCTGCGGCTTCGCCCGCGTGGAGGTCGAAAATTATCCCACGGGAACATACTATCGGGTGAAAAAGTATCCTATGTGATAATCCAGGTTATAAACTATCTTCTGTATGTCAAATTTCATCTAAATCCGTTCAAACTTTTTTTTCGTGATTGGGTAACAAACATCTAAATATTTAAATTTAAACATACAAATTTTCACATTTATAATATTATAGTAGGATAGGTAAAAATAAATCATGATGTTAAAAGTAATATAGGTAAATGACTCCGTGTCCAGTCGAATAAAAGAAAAATTGCAGATAATCAGTTAAAATCTCACCATCAAAACTTAGCTTGAAGTAAGCTGTCAATTAGTGGAATGACAGCTCGCTTCAAGCTCACTTCACATAAGTTTTCATGAAGAGGTTTTTAAAAAAAGATCAACAAATATTTAAAACTAGTCGTTAGTGTAACAAAAGCCATAGAAAAATTATATAGGTATCTATTGTATGGAAAAATTGATTCAGAAGCGATTGTATTTGCAGCACCCCAATTGCGTATCGCACTTTCAATCACATCCGGAAGTTTTTGAAAGAAATTCCTAATTGCTTCCATTGCTTTCTATGTTTAAAAAAAACGACGTAAATAACGCAATGAATGTTGTTGAACTGTCAGAAAGAAAGACATTTCCACTGCGAGTGCGTTACGCAATTACCCAGAGGGGCAGGGGTCATATATTTCATTCTTTATGAATAAATTAACTACAAGAGTCTAAGTCGGTTAGAATTTTTTTTTTAATTTAATGAAAATTTACTTAAATCTAATGAATAATTAAATACTTGTGTGAAAAGTCGAAGATAGTAGACAAGATATTTCTTATTTTGGAAAACTTAAATAAAACATTTTTTTAATTGTCACACAAAAAAAATATCGAATGTACTAGAAGGGTAGTTTACTACTCAGAAAAAACCGTTGTATTCATAATAATATCCTTCCCCTAAACCAAAAAATAAATAGAAGTCCACCTACTCAAAAGCCCTCTTGAAACCCGATTGTCCTCACAATCAAATAATAAAATCTTACCTAATCAATCTAAAAATATTCCCAACAATAGATTTGTTCCTTAGTCCCTTTTTATTATTTGACATATAAAATTCTTTAGTCTATGGTTAGAGTGGAACCTCCTTTTAGTTGTTGACTTTTATTGGCTATGGTTATTTAAATGTTAGAACTACTAGTCTATAGGTCAAGTATTCTTTTTTCATATTTTGGCGGCTAAAAATAAGTAATGATAGTTAGACATTTATTTTTATTTTCTGGCTAAAAATAGATTGGCAAACCGCGTGGGATTTCCTAGTGGTTTATTATTCAATTTTAATTATATTATCTTGACGATAGTGGATTGGTTGGTTATGCGTAGTTTTTGTAATGGAATTACCTGTTATTGCTGCGTCATCGGTCGGGAGTGCATATTTTTTATTTACTTAGGTGTAGTACAAACAGGCAAAAATATGTTAAAAAAAACGATTTAAGACCTAAACATAACCTTACGACAAGTAATCCTAGAAGGGTTAGGCAGAGTTATGTTTAAGTCCCATGAAATAGTCACAAATCTATACTCCGAGCTGTAACTGACAAATTCCTGATGGAAAATCCCATTAACACTGCCCGACCTGAGAATAAACCTCTAAGGAACAGCAACATGAAGCTAGTTGCTCATTCTGAAGTGTATTATACACCTATGGAGAAGAACAGGCAAGAAACTCCATGGACACTCTTTAAAGTGAAAATCAAAATGTTGTTACAAAATAGATACTGATTTCACAATTCGTGTTGAAATAATATATATACAAATATATCTGAGAACGATTTAGAAAGACGTGCACGTTAAAAGCGTCCTATACAAAAAATCTTTAAAAAAAACAACTGACTTACAATGTGAAAAATAACTTTAATTCTGGAAGCCGCTTTTTAGTTATAGCACTTTACACAAATTCTAAATTTCATCATCCTTGGGGTATTCTCAAAGTCAATCAAATCAAATCAATGCATATTTATATGATAGCAGCAATCGCGGTTGATTAGCTGTAATTTTTTGAAGAGTTCCGTTATACGTCTCCGAAACGCATCATCGGAAGGCCAATTCTCGTAATTAAAAACGTTCAAAATCTAGTCGCAGTCTCATCTCGGCGACAATCAAACGTCAAAAACTTGTCAAAAATTTAAGGAAACTCGAGATATTTTTGACATATTGAGACTGAGATGAGACTGTGTACGTTCTTAAAATTACGAGAATTGTCCCTCAGATTTATATGCAATTTAAATGGGATCATTTCGAAATAAACCTCTTTCGAACAAAAAAATAATTTTGCAAGTCCGTTAATAAAAAAATCAGCACCATTCAGCTCATGGCCCGCAATAGTCAAATTTTGTTCCGTTTTTTGTCATTTGCAGCTAAATGTCAGGTTGTATGTATTTTGATTGAAATTTGATTCGCGACGGTAAGAAATATGTGCCTTTACAGAGTAATAATCATTAAAATCATCAGTAGGTCCAACCCTCTACGTTAATTTAATCCCATTTAATGTTTTTTTCATGAAAAAGTCACTGAACAGGATTAAATGTACCTTGTACCCCTTGATGACACAGTTGTCATTTTGAGAATTAAAAACAAAAAATATTTTGAATATTTCACGCAAACCGTATGAAATGAATAAACGAATAAGTACTGACAAATATAGAAATCGTTTTTATTATTTTTGTTTTTTTACACACAAATCAATCCCTATTGTAAGCTAAATTAATTTGATCGCTGCCTCGATATGAAATGACAGAAATATGGCGGCCAGTGTTTGCCATAGATTATAAAATACAATTGATGCCAACAAAACAAAAAAGAGTGAAAATTCGCGATTTCCTGATTTTTCATTGAGCCCGAATTTGTGTTGAAATTGTATCAATTGTTGATTTATTTTTGGCAGGGTAGACACCCACTGTTTGTAAGTTAATAACAGCCGCAAGAGTCGATCGATCAGGATATGCTACGGTTGCCGCGTTTGGTCCGTGATTGGTTGATCATCTTTACATTCCAAGACACCTCTACGTTAAGCCTTTATTCCCGGCTGCCACTCGTGGATCTTTGACAGTCGTTACGGTTTTTTTTTCGGAAGTCGGTTGTTTTTTTGGAAAACGTTTTCATTTGTCTCTTTTTAGTTAAATCAAACAGAGATATGGTGAAACATCTTATGCGCATATGCTGGGGCCCAAGTCTGCTATCTCTATAAATTTGTCATTCCAACACGATCCCATTGTCATTTTGCTAAAAGTTCGTAATCTGCTAAATTCATAATGGTCGATCATTGGTCGGTCAATGGTCTCGTAATAGAATTGTGTTATAATGGCATTGTCGTATTGCCGTTATTATAAAACCCGTTAGTAGAAATGATTTTCCAAAAACGACTACTAAATTTGAACATTTGTTCATGCCCGATTTCATTTATTTTTACATATTATTTATTAGTTTATTAGTGTTAAAATTTAGCAGATTACTGCTTAAGTCAGTCATTCATTTGTCATTATGTACGAGATTACCAATAAATAAAGCCATTTCTTTCAATGGAGTGTCAGTGGCTGACCATTGGAAAGTCATAATGACGCCATTATATGAGTAGATTACCAAACTTGTCAAAATCAACAATTTTGAAATCAATGATAGACCATTCTGACACGATTGTAATAGCAGACTTGAGGCCCTGGGTCGGATCGTAGATCGGATTTTATGGAACACAAATTGTAGACAATAAAGTCTTGTGTATGTCACCCTATGATTGTAAACACCGTTATTTTATAATCCATTTCGATAAATTGTCAACTGCACCATACTGCTTACCGATCGAATAGGTTAGGTTAGGTTAGGTTAGAATTGCAACCAACCGCGCGCGAGCCGAGCGAGCGAAGCGAGCGGTGCCGCGGCATTGGCCGGAGAGAGCTACTTCCAAGGTAGTGGCAGTTACTTGACCATTTAATAATAGCGCAAGGTACTATCCGTCATGATACCAGTACAAACAAAAATAATGCGTTAAGTTGAAAGCAGTATGTTACGATTCACAATCTTTCGACAGATCACAATTTCGCGAGATTGATTAATATAATCTAACGGTATTTAGAATTTTACGGTGTCAACATAAACACCGTGTAATTTTAATGGTTGTTTTCCCGCGGTAGAATAACTTGCCATAAGGAGTAGGTACTTTCGAAGCATAGAGTAAAAGTAAAAAATAAAGATTTTTTTTTGTTTTAAAATAATTTAAAAAATTTTCATCAACTCGATAAAACACTACTCAATAGTAACACTAGAAGGTAACTTGTGGGTACTACTCGAATCACACGCACCTCCGACAAAGGGAACAGCGATGCATAAATGTTCAAAGCAAAATAAACTCTCGCACGTGGTAATTTTTCACACTGGTTAATCTGCCATTTTTCGTTTCTAATATTTTATTTGCTTATAAAACGATTGTATTACCTAGACAAAACCATTTCGCTGCGGGAAAACAACCATTAAAATTTTACGGTGTATATTGAGATTGAGGCTAACTGTACCCGATGTTGACGGAACTAGCTACGTACATCTACTACCCATTTACTGTAGAATACCAATATCCTGAGAGTTACACTACCGGTTTTTGACTACCCATCCGTTACGACTATCATAAATATCCGTTTGATAACCGGGTTTGACAGTTTAACGTGCTTTCAACCACGGAGAGGTCTCGAGATCTTAGGAATTTTATCATAACGTCATGCCTGTATCCCTCAAAGGGGTTGGCAGAAGTCTAACAATACAGTCCAGGACCAGACGATCTTCTTACCTAAACTGCATCCATTTCGCCAGTTACTTATAATTTACTAGCTTTTCCCAGTGGCTTCGCCCGCGGTAACCAATTTACACAAAACTTTAACAAATTATACACCTAAACCTTCCTCATGAATCACTCTGTCTATTGGTGAAAACCGCATGAAAATCCGTCCAGCAGTTTTTGAGTTTACCGCAAACAAACGGACAGACAGATGCGATGGGTGAATTTATTTTTAAGCGACTTCAAAAAGAAGGTGGTTATCAATTCGACATGTTTATATATATTTTTTTATGTATGTTCGGGCATAACTCCGTCATATATAGACCGATTGGCATAATTATTTTTTTAAAGGGGTTTATTCAGAAATGGTCCGCTTTAAATTTCATATTGATCTGATGATGCGTGTCGGAGACAGATAACGGAACTTTTCAAGAAATGAAAGCAAATTAACCGCGATTGCTGCTATCGCATAAATATGTTTTGTTTTGACCCCAAGGATGATGAAATGTCGAATTGGTAGGTACTAAAGCAAAAAGTGAAAAATAAAAACTTATTTTCGGAAGTCGGTGACTTTGGATACGTACTTAAATTTTTTTTGTTATCGCCTTCAGAAATTAAAGTTATTTTTCACTTTGTAGTGTTTTTAGTCGGTTTGTTTTTTGAGTTTTTTTTATAATATGTAGTGATAATATATATTGTAGTTAACTTAAATTATTGGCAATGAGCAGTGGGGACCCAGTGCCTAGTGGTAACGGCCGTGACTTACGAGCTGTTGTTGTTGTTGGTCATTGGTTCGAACTCAAGCAGCCGCCTTACTTTGTGTAAATTATTTCTTCACCACTGCTCTCAAAACGGTGAAGGAAAACATCGTGAGGAAACCGGCATGTCCTCGATCCGGCAGGGCTGTGTCCCAGCAGAGGGAACGTTATAGACTGATTATACTATGAGGTGAAGAATGGTCACCCATCCGAGTTTCAACCGTAGCATCTAGCCACCCCGTTTATTAAACACAAAGCTTCTTTAACAGCCATTAAACATGATTTAACGTTCTAATAATTGTAAATTACGCAAGAAAAGGGAACAGAAAGAAAAGACAAAAAAATCTGGACTAACGCCACGTTGCCGTTGGGGCAATCAACTAGTCGTAAATATTGTTAAATTACCGAAATAATTTTATATTCTGCCGTAAGGGCGACAAAGGTGGAGCCGCCATTTTTAATCGATTTGAAAATGGAAGGGCTATGAAGTAAAGAGGTCTATGGGTGGATCACTTTTTTTTTGTTTTGTAATTATTCTGTGTATATCTATAATAAATATAATAATAAGTAAAATTTGTGAGTTTTTATGTAGGTTATATTCGGAATTACTGCAGGCCTAGACAAAATACATTTCTGTTAGCGTTCACGCCAAACGCTACTCCAAAATATACGGGAATCACATTGCCTGCGGAAAGATTACGTCGGATAATGTCAATCCCATACATTTTGACGTAGCATTTGGCGTAAAAGCTAACAGAAATGTGTTTTGTCTTAGGGCCCTGATCTGACTCCGAAAATTCTTTCACTAATGGGAAGCTATAAACAGTATTGCCGAGTGTCATAAGATATATTGATGTTTGCAAGAAATTTCACGTGGACGAAGTCGTATTTTCTACAATGTGCGTTTTATTTGAACAGAATATGATTTTTTTTAAACACGCTTTTAATCTACCAGGGATTTGAGTATGAATTTGGAAGGCTATAAGAGTAGGGGGAGACCAAAGAAACGATGGATGGACTGTGTGAATGATGATATGGTTGGAAAGGGAGTGACCACAGAGATGATGACTAATAGGGAGGTATGAACGAAGAAGCCATGTTGTACCGACCCCAAATAAATTGGTATAAGGGGAAAAAATGATGATAAGGTCCACCTGAATACAGGGGCATACAAAATATAGGGTTGCCATCTCTAAAATTTCGCAACCAGGACAAGACGCGTGAAAACCCCGGATTTTAGAGCTCAGAACCCGGACATGTCAACAGGTTTTTTTAAACATAGTCAGTGTAATAAAAAACAGTTGAAAATACGGCCCAAGACTTTTAAAATTTTAAACCCGGACTACAAATGAAGCCTGGACGCTCCCTGGATGCCCTCTAAACTAGGACAAATCAGGGGAAACCCGGAAGGATGGCAACCCTAACAAAATAGAAAATGGCGTCACGGGCACACATCACATTTGCGCCCTTTCGTAAATTATCTTCTCGGTCTACACTGAGCAAAGCTAGGTCGCATAACCTTTCTTGACCAACTATAGCCTTCACTAGCGAAGGTATTCATTTCAACTTGCTAAAAAATCACTCACAACTTTGAACAGAAATGAGCAGATTTGGAAATACTCTTTCATCCCCATACTGCACAATAAATTCAAGTAGGTCTTCGGATTTCTTATACACCGTGACATTTTAGTCGTCTTACAACGGTAGCCCACTTCATGTATCCAATGACTACTAATCATTTATTTAAAAAAAAAAAAGCTTTTGAACATATTTAAAAAAATGAAAATATCATTCACTAAGATGCACGACGTAGTTTAAAACACACTGTTACGGAGATGAAATTAATGATAGAATGGAACAGTAGGTAGGTAGATATCTTCTACCGCTTGATACGTAAACATTATTAACAGGGAGGGTGTTGCATAATTCTAAAGAATTATTTATTTTCTTTTTTACCTATTGTCTTAATTAATGGTAACAATGTTTTAATCGCGCCTAGAGGTATTTTATGACGGATACATTGAGTGGACCACCTTTGTAAGACGACTTAAATGTCACGGTGTATATAACAATATGCAATGGTTTATTGATATTTTAATAATTGGCGACGTTTTTGTCCCCCTCTTCGATAGGCGCCCAGGGCTCGTGCCCGGCCTGCCCCACCTTCATGCTTCTGATGCATCTGCACCACCACGCTTCATGATAAATGATAAATGATTTTATTTCTGTAAGTAGGTTTGTACAAACACTTTTACTCGTCAATCATATTTTTTTTAAACTAGATGAGGTCGGCGTTTCCTATCTGACTACTCTGAGAAGAAAGGTCGAAACAAACTCAGAGGTCACAGTCTCATTTAAAGTCCAGACATAATCTTGGTCAGATCATGTGAAGACCATGTGGATCGGTGTCTGAAATGGTCTTTTGAGGAAAGAACCACACAGATTGAGTGGACCTGTCCATTCAGTGCACGCATTTGTCAGTAATCGTACAGATCAACTGTAGCTATCGTACTTATTCGAAATAGATTTGATACTTTGAATATTTGGGTAATTCCGATGGCAATACAAAAATATGGTGTCATCGAGGTCCCCAACTGCGTTACAGACTTATAATGACAATGCTTTTTGTTTTGAACATTCAACGACATTAGGTAATTGCGTTATTTACGTGGTTGAGCAGATTTTTTTTTTCAAACGTTTGGAGTAATGGTTTACCAATGGGTATCGTGTTAACCAGTAACTGGGTTGCTGGCAATTTACATAGACAATCGATCCATTTAAATACATATATTCAGCTGCATCCGGTTAGACTGGAAGCCAACCCCAACATACATGAGAAAAGGCTTTACAGATTGATTTTATGGAACAATGGTTTAGGGATTTCCTTTAAATCCTTTGGATTGTGATTGAAAATGTGCTACGCAGTTAGGGAGCTGGTCTGATGATGGAGCTGGGAGATGGGTTACGGAACACTTAATTGGCTTTATTAAATCCAGCTTGGGCCCTGGTAACTTTAAATGTTGTCATTATGAGCGATACTAATTCTTATTGCAATCCGATACGGGTTAAAATCTGTTGTAATAAATTCGAATAACATGAACAAGTGTATGTCATAAAAATGCAAATATAATCGTATAAAATTACATATTAAATATTTCATAATAAATAATCGATCACTGGATGCAGTTTGGCATTTGGAATTATATGGTATATTTTTAATTATAATTATAATTGTTAATGAAGGGATAAACTGCTTTTAAAGATAATTAAGAGGTGACTTTGATGATTTTTTTGATGCACTAAATTATGTTTAATTATGTTTTGAGTTCCATCACTGTATGAAAAAAGACTTGAATGTATCATAATATATATTTTTTTGCTTTCAAAATTATTTACGGTTAAAGAGATACACTACTTTAAAAAACCACCTTTTGAGCATTTTCCAGAAATCTCCAACTTAACAAATTGAATTAACCTGAATTGAATTATTAATTGAAGCTTGTTTCTTAGTTTCAAAACTATTTAGACTAGATTATTTACGTGAGTTTTAGGCGGTTTCCTAGTTTTAGATAAATTATTTTTGTGAATTTGTATGCTTCTTTCTGGTAACTGTTAAAACGGTTTTTCCAAACAAACATTCATTATAATAATAAAATTATAGCAATCATTGCCTAACACTTAATTAGGTATTAAGATGGTTTATGAGTAAGTGGTAAAGAGTTTTTCATAGATTTTTTTTACTGCACAGTATATTTGGTTGGCAATTATTTTTTACGACATAAAATTAATACTTATTAGTAAAAAAATACTTATGGTAGGCAATTTTATTTTCATTACCATCTGCGTCAGCGTCTGTCTTACTTTTATTAATTTTTACATTTAATTATTAAAATATATTTCCAATAAAACTAGAGTAACTTACTCTAGTTTTATTGGAAATATATTTTATTTAATTTTTATTATATTTATTAGAAACTAAGCCATTATTTTAACGATTGTTGTTTTGACTATGTCTTTATTGAATGACACTCTTCGTAAAAAAAAAACCCTTTAATATTTATTTTTGTTTTTAAAATAAAATGAATTATGCAATCAGGCTTTTCTATAAAGGTATAGGTAATGATAGGTAATGATTGACTTCTTTATTGGCAGCCTATGATTTTTTTTTTGTAATTAATCATGGGACATTTTATGGCGTTTTCATAGAAAATCTAAGTAAAAAACCAAAAAGTTTCTATCTCTCACAACCTCTTTTCAAAACTCCCCACTAACCTGTCTGTTTCTGCTGTGTTGCCAGTAACCAGAGGAGCAGGTGCTGCTGTCTGCGTGGTGCTCAAGCTATCAATGAGAGCGGGGCACGGTGCGCTACGTTTAATACGAGCCTGCTACAGGTGGGCGGAGACAGTGGGCGGGAAAAGCTGTGGAGTTGGTATTGGAGCTACATTTTTTTTGACAATAAAAAAATGTTTTTTTTTTGTAGTTTGTCATTTATTGGCATTTCTAGAGCTTTGATATTCCTTCGTTTTGGGCCGAAAAATATGTTCCTGGTTACCAAAGGCCACCCACCCAGCTTGGGTGGGCGGCCTTTGGTAAGCTGGCACATATTTTTTCTATCCAAAAAGATACCCCAGCGCCTAAAAACCCGCCTATTCAAAAAATGTGTCCTACCAACAATGACCTGCGGTGCCGAGACGTGGACGCTCACAAATGAGACTATGAACCGCATTCGAGTAGCACAAAGGGCCATGGAGCGAAACCGAAAGCTGTCGTCGGTCGAAAGTCTATAGATTGAAAGCCAAACCCCAACATAGTTGTACAAAAAGATAGGTAGATGTGGATCTACATTCAAAGATTTAAAAAAAGGCTTCTAAGTGGCTAACAGTCCTTAAAACAAATGAACAGCTTGTCACGTATTCATTTAATTGCGTTCCCCAAGGCAAAAACAAAGATGTTAGCAAAAGGCTTACAAATTAGCTAGCTTAGAGCTAAGAGCCGTTGCAGACCCTGTTAAGGCACAGCAAAAGGTATTGATACATAATTCTTAAAGTTATAAATCTAAAACGTAGAAACTGAAATTTAAAAAGAAAACATAGACTTGAAGCTTAAAATGCCTATGCATTCCACAACTTTCCTCGACCATTCCTCGACCATTCCTTCACTGTCCAGGCCGTTTGTGGAATGCGTTGCCAGTTAAAATTAAACGCGAAATTAAATGCGAAAAATAAAACGCAGTCGTTATATTTGTTTAAAAGACTCGCAAAGGATCATTACCTGTCGTTGTGATCTGGTTCTCTTACCTAACTGTAATTTTCTATGGAAAGTCATCATTTATTTTCGTTCCATGTATAATATTTATGTATCTATTATAAAGGATATGTATATATCTGTGTATCTATTTAAGTATATTGACTAATATTACAACATTAGTGGAAAAATTAATTCACTGATAATGAATTACTTCATGCAAATGTTGGTCAGGCACGAGTGATTCATTAGGTGGCGTACGATTGTAAATATTGTTTGTCTTTTAGCTTGATACTTTATTTAAAACTAGCAGCGCTCTGCGGTTTCACCCGTGTAGTTCTCGTTTCCGTAAGAATACGGAGATAAAATATAACCTATGTTACTCGGTACAGATGTAGCTTTCTAACGGTGAAAGAATTTTTTAAATCGGCCCAGTAGTTTTTAAGTTTATTCGTTACATACAAAAATACAAATCTTTCCTCTTTATAATATTATTACTAGCTTTTGCCAGCGGCTTCGCCCACATGGAGGTCGGTGTATTATACATATAAACCTTCCTCTTAAATCACTCTATCTATTAAAAAACCCGCATCAAAATCCGTTGCGTAGTTTTAAAGATTTAAGCATACATAGGGATATAGGGACAGAGAAAGCGACTATAACTATGTAGTGATAGCGTAGATGTAGATAACACAGTAGCATAGCTTCTAAGTTTTATTTTGTACCTAACTTACTACCGTAAAATAAGTTAGTTGGCGCTGTAAGCCGAATTATAGGTTCCTTCTAGTTCCGCTCCAGATGCTAAAACTTTTTGCGTACCTACTTATCTCATTACCAATCATAGCATTTATTTGTAAATTATAATAAGTATTTTTTTGTGAAATAAATAAATTAATAAAACTGTTGTCTATGGAAATATAAATAGTAAATTATTTCACAACGAAATTCGACTCCACTGCATTTGCTGTCCGCGAATCACAAACGCACCACTGTACTTAGTAATCACAGCATTTCGCGAAGTACTTTAGTATTCGTTGAAAAAGACTAGCTCATGATCTAGGTCTGATTTTAGGATCAAATCAGGATTTAATACCTAATAATGATAAAAATATGTATTTTCACATCATGATTAAAAATAGATTGTGACATCTCTAAACGAGGGAAAGCGGTCGATTTGTCAAGTCAAGCTGCACTTGATAAGGTTAGTCTGTGGATGGGTGACCGTTTTTCACCGGTTTTTTGTTAATATAGCTGCACCGCGCTGCGCACAAGAAACATTGTGAGTAAAATCTATGTCTGTTTGATTAAAAAATTAATGCATTAAGTTGTTTACTTGTTTTAATTTTATTACAAGCTTTTGCCAGCGGCTTAGCTCGCGTGGAGGTCGGTGTATTATACATATAAACCTTCCTCTTGAATCACTCTATCTATTAAAAAAAACCCGCATCAAAATCCGTTGCGTAGTTTTAAAGATTTAAGTATACATAGGGATATAGGGACAAAGAAAGCGACTTTGTTTTATACTATGTAGTGATAATCCTTGTGTTTGCCTGATAGAGAAAATGTAAAATGCATTATAGCTAAAGCAGAACCGATGACCAGAATAAGAACTGCGGCTCTGCGTATTATTAAAAATAATCTCCCTGTCTCAACTTCGACTGACGACTTCTTCTTCTTGTGCGTGTTTTGCTGCGCTGCTGCGCTATTTAATTGCTGTACCTTAGAGATGTTTTTAAGTCGATAGCCGCAGATTTCGATTGGATCATTTCATGAAGGACTAGCTTTTGCCTGCGGCTTCGCCCGCGTGGAGGTCAAAAATTATCCCACAGGAACGTACTACAGGGATAAAAAGTATCCTAAATATTAATCAAGGTCATAAACTATATGTGTGCCAAATTTCATCCAAATCCGTTCAGCCGTTTCTGCGTGATTGATTAACAAACAAATCATTCGAATTTTCTTATTCATAATATTAGTAGGAAGTAGTCTTAGGGCCTGCGCCCACTAACGGCACGGCACGGCACGGCACGGCACGGCAAGGGATTTTTATACGACGAATAGGAATAAAACTTAAATGTAAGACAATAAAATTCAAATTGAAATGATGATGCCTAAGGACGTCGCGGCATGCCTAAGGATACCGGGGCATCGTTGCCGTTGAAATTTCAATTTTACTATCATACTATTAAGTTTCGTTTCTATTCGTGTCTTAAAAATCCCTTGCCGTGCCGTCCCGCCAGTGGGCGCTGGCCCTTGTGTAGTTCGTGAACGATGAACGAATAGGGACCGTTTCTTAGCACTGTACTAAAAGAAACGTTTCCGAATCATCATCATCATATCAGCCGGAAAACGTCCACTGCTGGACATAAGCCTCCCCCAAAAGGGGGGATTTGCCATTATCGCCACGCTTGGCAGGCGGGTTGGCGATCGCAGTGTGGTGGTCAAATGCATAGGGAACGCTGCTGCCCATTCTCTAGTAAGTCCCTTAGTCGCCTTCTACGACGCCCACGGGAAGAAATGGGCATGGGTTTCTGAATGCTGACTTGTAATAGGTCTATTATTTTTTCTAATAGCTCCTCGTACATTTACAAAAAGCCAAACGTATGTCCGAACGAGAATGACAGCGACTAATTTGATTGATATAATTTCAATGAGACTTTTATGTTCTGTGATCTATGGAAGTACTGACTGAGAGCGAAGACCGAATAGAGCTAATAGAATGAACTAGTTCAGTGACTGAAATGAACTAGTACGGAGCGATCTTAAAAATGACCGAGCAGGCACAAGACTAGTAAGAAGTAGGATAAATCCTTCGTTAGTTTCAAAAAATGTAATCAACTAAATAAGTGTTTTTGTAAAATTACTTTAATGCCCTCAGGTTTAGTTTGCACTACAACCTCAACATTTTTTTAATGACTTTTTGAATAGTGAAACAAACAAAATAGAGAAACAAACTCTGAGGTCACAGTCTTTTTTAAAGTCCAGACATAAGCTTAGTCAGATCATGTGACGAACTTGTATATTGTTGCCTGAAATGGTATTTTGAGTCATGCTCCACGTGACGCAGTGACGCTTTTTGAAAAAGATGAAGGGCTATGTCAAAGAGGGAAATAAAATAAAAGTATGCTACAAAAATTGTTATAAGCTACCTACAATGGCGGTGAAAATATAAGTATAACCACTTACCTAGCCGAAGTGCTACACATTTAGAATTTAATAAAAAGCTAGATATATAGCTGGTTGTGTGAGAGATCTTTTTATTCCTACAATGAATATTTTGAGTGTAAAATGTAAAACTTATTTATTATAATTACTATCACATCTACATATTTACTTTACTCAAATAATATTGAAGCATTTTTATTATTTTTCCAATTTTCATTGACATGACGTCATTATTATTTTGATCGCCATTTTTAGTATAAATTATTATTTCAATTGAATAGAATTGTATTTAATTTACATTTTATTAATTGCATTGTAATCTAAATTTAAAGTATGAAATTATTTTATAATATTTTGATGTTATTGCTATAATTATAACCACGATGTCAAATCTAAATATTTGCACGGCTGAAATGCCGAATATAGTGAAACCAATACATCCTAAGAACTTATGATAGCCACTTAAATCTTGAAAATAAATTTATAATTAATTCATTAAAAAATATCTATTACTATTCACCTAACACGTCTTCAAACTACATTCTCATGCAAAGCGGTGCAAAGGTCAGAAAGTTAGAATCTCTTTGCAGATTCATAAACGCATGGACAGTTTCCTAAAGTCAGTCGTGCGACGAAAATCTTAATACAGATGCAACCCGTTCATTTAGGGACGTCTGATACTGCGCGCATTCAAAGATTTTTTTTTCACTGTAAAGTAAAAGTAAAATTACATTTCAAATAAAATCAAATGAATAAAATATATGTGTGATTATTTGCCGACATTAATTATGCACCTACATATACTCAGTAAAGGAATGACTAAAGTATTTTTTGGCTATAACACGGCAAATTGAAACCTTACGTCAATTCACCATGTTATCGATAGCTATTTCATACAACAAATGTCAAAGAATGACAGCGATGATTTGATTTTATAGTTCCAGAAGGATAGTTTGGCCAGCATATCCCTGTGGCAGTGCAAGCGAATGCTGGGCAGGAACTGGGGGATCAGCCCCAAAGTCATGCACTGGCTATACACCACAGTTATTCGACCAATTATCACATACGGCTCAATAGTCTGGTGGCCCAGGACGGACTTGAGCACAGCCCAAAAAGACCTCGAGAAACTGCAGCGGTATGCCTGTGTAGCAATCACCAGCTGCATGAGAACTACACCCACCGCTGCCCTGCAGGCAATGCTGGGGCTGCCCCCACTACACCTCATCGTACGAGAAGAAGCGGCCCTGGCCGCTTTCAGGCTCAACATAGCAGGAACCCTAGGCAGAGATTCTAGAGTCAAACACACACGCATTAAGGAAGATGCGACCAAACGACAACAAATGCTGGCATCACCTTGCGATAAGACCCCGAAACTGCACTTCTTCCAAAAGCACTACTACGTGGCACTCACCGAAGAACAGAATGATCACTCAGGCCCGGAAGAGCTAAGAGTCTACACAGATGGATCAAAGACTGACTCCGGAACCGGAGTCGGAGTTTTCTCACACGATCTTAACATAAACATATCCAGCCCGCTGGGAATGTTCAACACAGTCTATCAGGCGGAATGTGTGGGCATTATACAAGCGGCATACGCGATAGAAGCCAGGAGAGTCACAGACACCCACATACGTATACTCTCCGACAGTGCTTCAGTTCTCCTATCCCTAGGGAAAAAATACATAACATCGAGCTTAATACTAGAATGTCACAATGCATTAGAACGAATAACAGTTTCTAACCGCAACACTGTGACACTGCAATGGATAAAAGGACACAGCGGATCACTAGGTAACGATGCTGCTGACGAACTGGCCAGAAGGGCATCCAGCGCGCCGGCCTATGGACCCGAGCCCATCGTGCCCATCCCATTCAACCAGATACGCAGGTGGCTTCAGGACCACACCCACACACAAGCGGAGAGCTGGTGGACCTCGACACCAGGCTGCAGGCAGTCTAGGGAAGCAATGCCGTATTTAAATGGCAGGCTAACCAGACGTCTGTTACGCCTGGACAGAAAGGATCTGCGTCTGGTGACTGGGACCATCACGGGACACTGCTCACTAAACAAACACTTCCACACAATAGGCATAACGAACAGCCCCCTGTGCAGGGCCTGCATGGAGGCTGAAGAAACCGTTGCGCATGTGCTTTTCGAATGCACAGGCGTAGCCCAGACCAGAACAGAAACCCTCGGAGCGCCCAAATTTTACACGGATGTTCTCAATAGACCAGGAGAAATAGCTAACTTCTGGAGGGAGGTGGGCTGGCTGGAATAACCACCGATGGCCGCCATGGCTCACGCACAATGGTCCACTTAAAGGACTAAGTGCGGAAACCAAACCCAATAACATAGAACATAGAACATAGGATAGTTTGGCGCGGGGCCAGAATTGAAACTAACACCGCCATCTTGTTTTCCAACGCAATTCACGAAACTTTGATTTAATTAATTTAATTTAATTTATTTCAGACATAACTTCCTATAAAAACAACATCATCGTCATTTAAAAGTGTGTCCCAAGACACAAATTACAAATTTTTTCTATGTCATCCGAGCGCCAAAGACTGATCAGTAGTATTATCAACCAGAATCCCAGGATTTTGAATCAATTTGATTTCAATCAAATTATGAGTATAGTATCGTTTCTTGCCCGTTCTTTTCCGCTTCTACAAAATAAAAAATCAAAATCAAAATATTTTATTTCACATAAACCTGCAAGGGCACTTATGAAACGTCAGAAGCTAGGTGCACGGTTCTAATTTGTCGCTTCCTATGGAGAAGAGCCGGCAAGAAACTCCACGGTTACTCTTTTAAAAATAATTGGCTTTTACAATGTTTTCAAATTACAGTGATAATAGGTATGGGAGGACAGTGCAGGCCTGCCAATAAGTACCAGATACTTAGAGGAATTAAAATAAAGAATAGAAAATCAAATCAAATCAAACAAAATCAAAATAGACGACGTCTGTAAGGCCTACAACGTTCTCTCATTCACAATATGTAAAAGAATCTACTTCCTGAGTTACTGACCGAATCCCTGACAATTCAAAAGTGCCTGTAAATGGTAATAGTAATAAATGCTTGTAGTGTGAGTAGGTGAGGACTACTACTTAATGATCTGCCTAGCCTTTTATCCACTATGTTGAGGTCAGCTTTCGGTCTTAACAGATGCAGGCTAACTACCAGCAGGCTTAGCGTGACGCTATCTATTTCTACGAAGAATTTTGTTCCTCTATTTTTGACATCGCACTGTAGATATCCTTCTACAATCTGTCATTTTGTCTTTCGTTTCCAACGATCTTTGTCTATGTCCTTTTATATTTAGACTATTTCAGAAGAATATTTCTTCCGAAACTGTCAAAATCACACTGACAACAAACTTTCTACTCTATGGCCACAAAGTATACACGATTATCTACAAAATCATGATTCGTTTAGAACGCTTAACTGTGACAATTAATAGAAGAACATAGCTATCTTCTCCTATTGTACATCATTTAGTTAATAGTCATGTCTATTCTTCCGTCGGCAAATTGGTGCTCGTGCTAAGCCTGCAGTAGGTATTTTACATGACGTGACTGCCGATATGACATCCACAGATACGATACTCATTGGTAAGACTGGTTGTCAAACTTTCGGGCTTCTGACGACCCGTAACGGTTGTCAAAGATCTACAAATGACAGCCGCGACCAACGGCTTAAAGTGCTTTCTGAGGCACGGAGGGCCTTGGTACGTAAAAATGATCACGCATCCATGGACCAACCGCGGAAAATGTAGCCTGATTGATCGGGCGTTGCGGCTATTATTATGTACTAGCCACGAAGCTCTCCCGGTACTACTATTTTAAGTTCATGATGAATGAATAATCATCATATCAGCCGAAAGACGTCCACTGCTGGACATAAGCCTCCCCCAATAGGGGGGATTTGCCATAATCGCCACGCTTGGCAGGCGGGTTGGCAATCGCAGTATGGTGGTCAAATGCATAGAGAACGCTGCTGCCCATTCTCTAGTAAGTCCCTTAGTCGCCTTCTACGACACCCACGGGAAGAAATGGGATGGTGCTATTCTTTTACGTCCAGCACCACACGGAACGGCATGAATAATGCCAGTTGCTTATTTATTAACTGCTGTGCCGTGCTTTCTTCAAAAGCCAATTTCAGACACCAATCTACATGGTCTTCACATGATCTGACGAAGATCATGTCTAGACTTTAAACGAGACTCTGAAACTCGGAGGGAGTTTGATTCGACCTTTCTTCTCAGAGTAGTCAGATAAGAAACGCCGACCTCATCTAGTTTTTGAAATATGATTTGACGTGTAAAAGCGTTTGTACACACGGCTACACATTAAGCTATACATTTCCAGTTTATGTTGATGTCGCACTGCACGGAAATCCTATACAATGCGAGATCAGCTAATACTGGAAATGTATAGCTTAACCTACTTACAGAAATAAGTCTTCACGGCGTGTTTTTACAGAATACAACGGCTGGTCTACACTGGCTGTACCGTTTAAATCTGTGAAGTCCTTAACACAGAACGACCTTTAACAATATATTCAAGTGGAATTCACATAATTCAATATTTAAAATGGTTATGCTACGTAACATAGTAATGAATAACGGAATTCAAAGCTTTAAAAAAATCTTACTACTTAATCCTCCTAATATTATAAATGTGAAAGTTTGTGAGTATGGATGTATGTATGGATGTTTGTTACTCTTTCACGTAAAAACGGCTGAACGGATTTGAATGAAATTTGGCACACAGGTAGCCTGTAACCTGGAATAACATATAGGATACTTTTTATCCCGGTGCTACGTTCCCGTGGGATAGTTTTCGAACTCCACGCGGGCGAAGCCGCTGGCAAAATCTAGTAATATTATAAAAATTAAAGTTTGGAGGTTTGTTACTCAATGAAGCGAAAATGACCGCACAGATTTGGATGAAATTTGGCATACAGATAGTTTATAACCTGGATCAACACACAGTATACTTTTATCCCGCATAGTATGCTCCCGCGAGATAATTTTCGGCACTCACGCGGGCGAAGCCAAAAAAAACAAAAGCTACTTATAATATTATAAATGACTAAGTAACCCTTTTTACAGTAATTGAATACATAATGGCGAAGGAAAACTTCGTGAAGAAACCTAAACTTGTGTGGTTTCAAAGGCCTTAAGAGCGCTCATCCCACGCGGGCTGGCAACGGCACTTTTATAACGGATTTTCGTGATATAAATTTAATTAAATACAAACAAAAGTAAACATTTTATTCAGACATGTACTAGATCGTTGGTATTTATAAGTTTGGATGCTATTTTTTTACAGTTATTTTGGTATTTACATATTATAAAAATCGACATACCGTCAATTATTATTTATTTGCATTACTTAGTACGATTAAATGTTTTTATTAAAGAGAAAATAGAAAATATAAGTATAAATACCAACGACTACATCGTTGGTATTTATACTTATTTTTTTTTTTCTACACAAAAAGGGTGATTTTTACACAAAAAAAAAATCGGACCTCCCATACAAAATCAATAGTCAGCTGATCGATTTTGTACAGGAGGTCGGATTTTTTTTTTAATATTTCGACCCATGTTCCTTGGAGAAAGTTGTTCAATTTCGCGGGTACTATCACCCTGAAAAATTTGGACGGTGACTAAAAAATAACCTTGTATATAATATACTATATAAATATATATAATATATAGTAGGAAGTAGGATTAAGTAGGAAAGTAGGGATTTGGATGCCGTTGAGGCAAAACATGACTGATTTAATGAATTATAATGTAACATCTTGCATGCCAAGTGTGTATAGGTATCATCGTTTCAACTCTTTTTGTACAAATAAAAATACCTATATCTTATCTTATCTTATTGATTTTTCCTTCTCTGTATAAGAAGAGGCTTTTGCTTCCCAGTAAAACAATAGTTATACAGGATTAGTTTTTATCCAGTGCGTAAACTGTAACCATGAATTAAGCATATCATTCTAGGCCCCCATTAGCGTAGAAATTTGCCGTCGGTTTTACAAAAAAAAAATCAGCTGTTTCATAGAAAAGTGCAGCCGGATTTTTTTTGTATAACCGACGACAAATTTTGTGCGCCGGGGGTTCTAGAATGATATGCTGAATTCATAGTTACAGTTTGCGCACTGGTTAAAAACTTATCCTGTAGGCTTTTATAAGTACCTACAGCAGAGTTAAGCGCTTTTGCAGTATCAGCACCATAATTGCGTAATACATCAGAATCATTTTCAAGAATATTGCTAATCCTGTACACTCTTAAATGTCGCGTTGGATCGCAACAGACGTGCATCATTTTATTACTATTGAAATAAACATAGGGGCACAACTGGCCCCATGATCCGAGCGTTTCGACTCCAAATGGCTCAAAACTGTAGTTACCCACAAGGTTACAGTATTTACGCCGCTTGAGGGTCTCAGCAGCCGCAGCAGCGGCACCAGCACAGCCCGCCGTGCTACGAATATGAGATGGCGCAAGGGAGTCGACATAGGTTTCTTTTTTTTTGTGTGGGAAATCATGAAATAACTTCTCCCGCTCTGGGTGGAGCGGGAGGGCGTGTCAGACTTTTACTGACTAAAACCCATCCGTGTTCCCTCAGTTGCCTGTGTGCCAGGGGCCGCGGTATCTCTTTCGAACAACCCGCACCCCTGGCAGGCATCGGCCCTTGCGGGCCCCATCAAGAGTCGACATAGGTTGCGTCCCACATCACCGGCCTATCCAGCTTCCAAGGCAAGATCCGCGAGATTGTGAAGTGTCGAAAGATTGTGAACCGTAACATACTGCTTACTGTTTAACACATTATTTATCGTTAGATTATAATCTATCGAACCAAAACCGTCAAATTGTGAACTGTTATCAAGACGGATTGTACCTTGCGCTATTACTAAATAGTCAAGTAACTGCCACTAACTTATTGGAAGTATCGCTCGCCGGCCGCTGCTGCGGCACCGCTCGCTTCGCTTGCTCGGCTCGCGCGTGGTTTGTCGCAATTCTAACCTAACCTAACCTATTCGGTCGATAAGCAGTATGGTGCAGTTCACAATTTATCGAGATGGATTTTAGATTAACGGTGTTCACCATCATACGGTGACATATATAACTATTATTCTTGTGGCTAGCCTAATCAAAATATATTAAGTACTTTGAGTTCGTATGGACGTAAAAATATCGCTGTGGAATTTTTTCGTGAACTGGATCTTCAACGCTCCGCTTAGTGGCGAGTGTTGAAAATCGAATAGTGTTTTTTCGACGCGCTGATATGCACTTTGTTGAATTGTCAATGCTCGGTTGAACACCGAGTTGAAAATACAGTGCGTTGAAAATATCGCATAGGGATTTTCCTAAGTTTTCCTAAGACTTAGTCTATTGCCTAAAATAATAATAATAATTGACCCTTTGAAGAAAATAAAAATGAAAAACTTAATAGAACGATTGATGTGAATTGCCAATTTTATTCAAAAACTAAAATGAGAAATTTAATCATTTAAATTATGATAACAAAGACGTAAGCTAAAACAGTTTTTCTGAAAGAAATCAAAACAGAATTAGATTTGTTTGGTCTGTTTTTTTTTTATTATTAGTCTCTATTTAAGGCTCCTACAAACAGGGGCGACGCGACTCACGTAGAACAATTTCTATAAACACTTCATGGAAATTGTTATACAAGTGTCGCGTCGCGCCTGTTTGAAGAAGGCTTTATGTTAAACTTTTGTTGAATTTTCGCAAAAAACATTTTATTTATTAAAAAGTAGCTTTTGCTAGTGGCTTCGCCCGCATTAACTCAAACAAAACCTTTACGAAATATACACCTAAACCTTCCTGCGTAACTCCGCTGCCGCGGGAAATCGCGGCACGTGATAGAGCTCCGGCAGGATCTCATGGCGACGTGGAAAGTGCGATTGTCGCAACCCAGTGCTGGGCACGCCACGATTGCGGTGGTAAGTCCCCTCTTTGAGGAGTGGCTTGAGAGGCGGCATGGCGTCCTCACCTTCCGCCTGACACAGGTCCTCACCGGACATGGCTGTTTCGGGAGGTTCCTGTTTTGGATAGGGCGGGAGGAAACGCCCGGGTGTTACCATTGCGAAGATCGCCCTGAGGACACGATGGAGCATACGGTGGAGGTCTGCCCGGCTTAGGCGGAGCACCGCCGTGTCCTCGTGGAGGTGATCGGCAGCGGCGATATCTCGCGTCTGACCCTGGTCCAGGCCATGATACGGAGCGAGAGTGCATGGCTAGCAGTCGCCTCCTTCAGCGAAGCAGTTATGCTCGCAAAGAGGGAGGCGGCGCACGTGAGGGAGAGGCAGTATATGCGCCCTCACAGCCGTGGCCTTCGCAGGAGACGCCCTGGGCGTCGGGAATCCCAGGCTGATTCCCGGCCAACGTAGGCACGGGCTTGCGGACGGCGAGTAATGGGTAGCTCGCTGTCCGGTAAGGACCAGGCCCGGGTCGACGGCGCGTTGTGTTCCACGCCGTCCTCAAAGAGATGTCAGCCCCTGGCACACAGGCAACTGAGGGAACACGGGTGGGTTTTAGTCAGTAAAAGTCTGACACGCCCTCCCTCTCCACCCAGAGCGGGAGAAGTTATTTGATGATCTCCAAGTCAAAAAAAAAAGAACCTTCCTCACGAATCACACAGTCTATTGGAGAAAACCGCATGAAAACCCGTTCAGTAGTTTTTGAGTATATCGTGAACAGACAAACAGACGCGGCGGCGGGACTATGTAGTGAAATGTAGTTACTTATCACTAACAATCACAGCCTGAATAATTTTGAAGAATATTACAAATCCATTGCTTCGTACGTTCGAAAAATTTGTCTGCTCCACAACGTAAAGAGCGCAATGAATGTTGCTGAACTGTCAAAATGAAAACCATTGCTACTGTTAGTGTGTTATGCATCTACCCCGCTGATAATTGAACGCAAACGAAGCAAAAGAAGTATGCACGGATCTCAGCAGGTCTGTTCTTTAGTTTCTGCCTACCCCATGGGAAGAAGACGGGAGTTGTACAGAGGCCAGAATATCGAGTTACCCCAATCTGTCAAATTTCTTTGATAGTTTTTGAACTTCATCACAAAAGTATAAGGTTCATATTCGTTCCGTGTGGTGCCGGATCTAAAGAATAGCACCATCCCATTTCGTCCCATCGCCACTCTGTGGCACTTCTTTAACATGGGTGACTAAATTTAAGTACTTGGGTCATTGGGTCACTGATGACCAGAGGTCGGAGTAGGTAGATTGATTTAAGGTCGTTGACGTCAAACGTAGAGGATAATATGGATATGCCTCCAAAATACCGGAACTTCATATTTATTGTGATATTTGTTCCGGAATTTTGAAATTAGCACGAATTTGTGTTTAAGGTGAAAAACGTATTAATAATATCAATCTACGCTACCAGTGTTAGCTAATGGTGAAAATAATTGTTCATTGAATTCAATCAATCATTCATATAATAAACGATTTTGTTAGCCTATCTGTATGTTTTTTATTTTATTTTATTCCACAATTCCAATACCGGAACTTTTTCCGGTACTTCCCGCACATTATGGATAAAATGGCATGTCCATATTATAATATCTTGACGCAAGTATATAAAACCAATCTACCTACTCCGACCTCTGCTGATGACGATCTTAAGGATAATATCGATATAGAGAGGGAGCGAGGTCGTTGGGTGTCCGATGTCACATACTGGTCCGAAGATTTACACGTTGTACAAAACAAGTGAAAGTCACTCTTTTCAAAACATTCTTTCAGACTTTTTACACGTGCAATCTTCGGGCTCGTTTTACGCAGAGGACATACAGCGACCTGCGTGTCCAATATAATAACGCGTTTCGGATACTGTTGGGGCTGTCATAGCATTGTAGTGCGTCTACAACGTTTGCGGAGGCGCGCACAGATGATTTTTACGCCATTATAAGAAAAAGAACCGCCTCTATAGCCGGGCGGCTACGGGACATCACCAACGGTCTCCTGAGCGTGTTCTCAGATCGCTGGGATTCCCTTCTGCTGCATCACTGGGTAAGAATCTACACTAGTTGATTGTTTGATTTTATTACTTACACTAGTGATTAAATTATTTTGTTGCTACAAACACTATGGTCTCTTGTCTGAAATAAAGAATTTGAATTTGAATTTCTTCCCGTGGGCGTCGTAGAAGGCGACTAAGGGACTTACTAGAGAATGGGCAGCAGCGTTCTCTATGCATTTGACCACCATACTGCGAGCGCCAAACCGCCTGCCAAGTGTGGCGGTTATGGCAAACCCCTCCATTTTTTGGGGGAGGCCTATGTCCAGGAGTGGACGTCTATCGGCTGAAATGATGATGGAAGGTTCATGTTCAATTGGGAAAATTTTATTGATGTAGTTACTTATTTTCCCCAGGAACAAAATTCCTGGGGAAAATAAGTAATTACATCAATAAAATTTAAAAGACAAAAAGGACAAAAAATTTTTAAAGGCAAAACCTTTAAATATTTTTTGTCCCGAGCGGGAGTCGAACCAGTGACGCGTATTACAGAAGCTAATTATTCAGCCATTGCGCCTATGGAACCATCAGGTTGTTACTCGTACCTATTTTGGTACATTGTTGGTACGAAGCAAAACGGTTTCATTTTTCAATATTATTGCAATATATACTGTCAGACGAAATTGGACGGTTTCATACTGTAAGGAGCCAAGCAGGTTAGCTGTTATACTTATACTTATACATCCTAATTAAGGTCCCAGGTTCGATTCTCAGGTCAATCAAAGTGATTTCGGGTGTTCCTATCAGAATTTTCTCTGTAGTAGCCCGGAGCCGGATTTTTGGAAAGTCTCTCGCAGGTCAGCCTTGGAAGTTCTCGACTACTTAACCAAACTACCCGTGGCTGCTTCAATAAATTAAGGCCCCCAGCCAGAGCTTAAAAACTTAAAACTAAGCGACTACACGCTAAGGGCACCTCCTGTGGAATTCGGACCTCGGCTTAGGGATCGCTGGAAGAGAGCAGTAAGGCTGGGCTAGACCGGAATGAAAAAATAACTGGCGAAAATTAGGTCCTTCTATAGTATGCCACATCCTTTAGGGAATTCACACACACACTCATTAACCAGGGAGAAAACAGTTATTTTTCAACCTATTAGATTGGAAGCCGACCCCAACAGAGCTAAAGATGTCAGCATTAACTGGTGGGGTCCGCAAGGGCCAATGCCTGCTAGAGGTGCGGGTTGTTCGAAAGAGATACCGTGGCCCCTGGCACACAGGCAGCTGGGGGAACACGGAAAGTTTTTAGTCAGTAAAAGTCTGACACGCCCTCCTGCTCCACCCAGAGCGGGAGAAGTTATTTGATGATTTCCCACCCTCAAAAAAAAAACCCCCAGCAAAGTTGGGAAAACCCTAGGCATATCGACCCCAACAGTTTGAAAAGTCTAGGCAGACGATGAATTCTCGCATAACGCCATCCCGGGAGGCACAGGAATATAATTTTTACAGCTATTTATTTCAATAAGCGTCGAGCGCTTTATTCTGCTTTGCTTGAAGCCGCTTGATCGCTTCAATGTGATTATATTGCTATTTATTTGCGGCTACGTTTGGTAAATAAGCTTGGTTTACATTGCCGTGATTATTTTTGGTGCGCGGTTGATGACAATAGGGTCGGCTTCTTTACGTTCGGGACCTAAACATAATTGGCAAATTATGTCCGCGACTTCATTCGCATGACATTTCTTGGTCACCCACCCCGTCGAAACGCGTCACCTCCTGACCGTGCTATCATTTTATTTTCACATAGCGTTCTTTCTGACTTTTTAACCGACTTCAAAAAAGAGGAGGTTCTCAATTCGACTGTTTTTTTTTAATGTTTGTTACCTCAGAACTTACGACTGGGTGAACCGATTTTGATGATTCTTTTTTTATTTGAAAGCTGGTGCTTCCCGTGTGGTCCCATTTAGATATGATGATGAGTTCCGGAGACAGACAACGGAACTCTTCAAAAAATGACAGCAAATGAACCGGGATTGCTGCTATTTCGCATAAATAAGGAGGTATGCATTGTTTTGACCCCTAGGATGAAATTTAGAATTGGGGTAGGGTTGGTACTATAACTAAAAAGTGGAAAATGAAAACATTTTCCAAAAAAAAAAACAACCGACTTCCGAAAAACACTACAAAGTAAAAAATAACTTTAATTTCAGAAGGCGGTAACACTAAATTAAAATACGTATCCAAAGGCACCGGCTTCCGAAATTAAAGTAATTTCTCACTTTGTAGTGTTTTTCCGGAAGTCGGTTGTTATGTAAGTACTTGTACAGAATATATTTATATATATAATATTGTAGTTTTAGCTTGTATACATTGTATAAGATTCTGTCCGTTACTTCGTCCCCATGACATTTCTTGTTCATCTTCCCCGACCCATCCCGTCAAATCGCGTCACCTGACAGCGCTGTCATTTCATTATTCCATAGTGTTCGTTCTTACTTTTTTTCTTTTTGTCCGGCTCCTAAGGATCAGGGGCTTTTCTCAAGTTGGTCTTTCAAATGCAATAATATTTCTTCAAATTCGACCGGTAGTAAAGAGACCTAACTGCGTTCTAATGAACAAACTCAAGTCAAGTTTGGGTCTCCTAATATCCTATCCTGTAGTTATGTCACCGGTTTCTACTCTACGTCTACAGAAAGCAATTACCAATGGTTATTTCCTTTTTTTAGCTGCTAATAAGCAGCTTTTGCTTTCGGCTTTGCCCGCATGGAGGTCGAAAATGATCCCACCGGCAAGTACTACCGGGATACAAAGTATTCTATGTTTTAATCCAGGTTTTAAACTATCTGTCTGCCAAATCTCATCCAAATCCGTTCAGCTGTTTTGGCGTGATCGGGTAATAAACATCCATCCCTCATCAATAAACTTTCACATTTATAATACTAGTTTTTGCCTGCGGCTCCGCCCGCGTGGATGTCGGTTATCGCGTAAAAAATAGCCTATGTCTTTCGCCACATCTCAGGCTATATCTCTGCGAAATTTTATAACGATCAGTTCAGCGGTTTAGGCTTGAAAGCGTTACAGACAGACAGAGTTACTTTCGCACTTACCTATAGATAATACTAGCTGTGCCCGCGACTTCGTCCGCGCGAAATAGTTTTTTTACTATTATTTATATATCAATAAAAACAAATGAAAATAGTATAATAAAAGTAGCCTTATTACATCAGCTACCTGCCAGTGAAAATCCCGTCAAAAACGGTCCAGCCATTTCAGAGATTAGCGGGAACAAACAGACAAAAATTTAAAAAAAATATTGTTTTGGTATATGTACCGTATATAATATTCATATGCATGCAGCAAAAAGCGGTTATTTTAATATTACAAACAGACACTCCATACTATTTCTAAGTATAGATGTATAGATTAGATTTTAATAGAATAGGATTTACTATCTCTATTTTTTATAACAATGAGTTTTCGTATTATTGCTATTATTTAAAGCTACACAGGGCCATGAATGAATAATGTCGTTCACCATATTGATAATATTTGTAGTTTTAACACTTTTAACATATTGGTTGCCAGTCAGAACATGGTAGAATTATGTATTTTGATGCATCGCATAGTTAGCAATATTATTCAGCACGTGCAAGTCTCAGCTTGTGTACCTACAACGTGTAGGGTTCCAGCTATGTAAATTAATGTTCGTTTTAAAATATAGAAAAAGTTCTATTATACTTTGATTTAAAAGAGTGTCCGTGGGGTTTCACTATGAGAACCTACTAAGCTTTGGAATGGCCAACTAGCTTCATCTTCTGACCGATGACAATTCAAAAGAAATAAATGTTTTGAGTAAATTAGGTAAGGACCAAGCCCGGGTCGACGGCGCGTTGTATTCTACGCGCGCCTCAAAGAGATGTCAGCACCAACTCGTGGGGTCCGCTAGGGCCGATGCCTGCCAAGGGTGCGGGTTGTTCGAAAGAGATACCGCGGCCCCTGGCACACAGGCAACTGAGAGAACACGGGTGGGTTTTAGTCAGTAAAAGTCTGACACGCCCTCCTGCTCCACTCAGAGCGGGAGAAGTTATTTGATGCTTTCCCATCCTCAAAAAATAAGTTCTGCCTGATTGGTGACAATTTTTTACCGACCTAAAAAAATTAGGAGGTTCCCCATTTTTGTTAGGTACCTTTGAACTCTATCATTTTATGAAACAATTTTTTTTTTTGCCTATATAAATTTGGTCAAGTTCTGATGAGTGTTTTTTTTAGTTATAGCTGCAATAATACGAGTTTAATTCTACTTAGTGTATGTTGATGATGTTCTACTAAAATGATAGAAAGATAACTTAAAAAAAGTACAGCCGAATTGAGAACCTCCTGCTTTTATTCAAGTCGGTTAAAAAGTGACTTCTTGTCGATTGGTGCCTAGATTTCGAGCTCAAATTACGATTACTGCAACTTTTTTACAAAATGTCATAGATATTGTTCCAATTGTATCTACGCTTTGGTTTAGTGGTCGCAAGCGCTACTGGTGCTAAGGTCCCGGGTTCGATGTTGGGGTCGGGCAAGTTATTGGGTTTTTCCATCTGGGATTTCTCCCCGAGAGGAGGCCTGCGCTCCAGCGTTGGATCATTATGGGCTGATTATAATTATGAACCCGGAGTCTGAATTTGAGTCCGTTTGATGGCAATAGGGTCGCCCGCTATTACTTGGAACTTAAACATAACTGGCGAATTGTGGGTGTACTATAGATCCACCTCTGCCCTAACCCTACGGGGACTAATGCGTGATGTTAAATGATTGTTTCTTATATCATACTAACTTTTGCCCGCGGCTCCGCCCGCGTGGATGTTGGTTATTGCGTAAAAAAGTAGCTTAAGTCCTTCTTCATTTCCCAAGCTATATCTCTGCCAAATTTCATGACGATCGGTTCAGCGGTTTAGGCGTAAAAGCGTAACAGACAGAGTTACTTTCGCATTTATAATATTATTAGTAGGGATTATTTAATTAAAAGAAGTAGCTACGGAACTCAACAGCAAGATCGATACGAACTTGACAGTATTTTTTTTTTTACGCCATAAACATAAATACGTATAAAAGATCCATTGTTTATGGAGTTTTGCTCGCTTCTCAAGGATTAGCAATTCATTATGCAAGACTTCCTACGTAATACATTATTTTCAAAATATGGTCTTAAGGAATATCAATAAACCATTCAAGTTGCACTTGGTTATAATAATAAAATAATTAATAATAACATTACCGGCCGTATTATTAGATTTTTTAGAAATAACGTAAGTTCAGTATCCGTCGTGGTTCGTTCGCAGGACGTGGTGTGCGCGATGGAATCCATTTTGAAATTTTTAATTTTGTTCTTCTTATTTTTGAATTTGTGTTCGGCCAGTTATCATGAGCAGTATAGAGGTTGGTATTATTTTTTTCTTTTATTGACATATGGAGAATGCACTAAGGTACTCCGCCAAATTAAAATTTCCTTCCGATTTTTTTTGCAATTTGCAGGTCAATGCAAGTTTGTTTATCGATTAAAATATGACCCGCGACCGTAACACGTATGTATTTACAGAAAAACTTAATATCACGCTTTGTCCGCACATAGATGTAGCAATAGGTGGTGGTGGTGGTGTAGGTTGTTGCATGTCCCTCATTCCAGGTCCGCGTACAGACAGAATTCATTTTTAATCCGTGCGAGCAGAAGTTTTAATAAGCTGTCTTTTGAACATGATCTGGATATATTCAATACCAGTGTCTCTCGGCTTAAGCATCTGTTGGTGAACAGCTTCTTTAAGGAAAAGTAATTGTTTGCTCTGTATGTTTTTTTTTTAAATTTGTATTAGTTAAGCGTGTATTATTTATTTCTTAAGTCATAAGTAGTTATTTTGTACCTACCGACCTTTTTTGTTGTTGTTTAAGTTAAGTGTTTATCAGTGGAAACTTGTAAATGGCCTTCAGTTTCATATTGTTTAATAACATCGTTTATGTTAGCTGTAAGTTTCCCGAATAAAATAAAATAAAATAAAATAAAATAGTACACCCACATTTCACAATTTATGTTTAAGTCCACCGTAATAGGGGGCGACCCTATTGCCCTACAAAATGGTTGAGCTGGATGGTGCTGATCCACGCGTCAAGTTCGTGAACGGGCGCTGTCGGTTGAGACTGGTCATCTCCTAACTTCCAGGGCTTATTTTTATCTTGTATTTAGAATTGTTTCATATTTTTTTTTTACATTGTTCTCACATACAGAAGCAACAAGAATAATGTTCCCAAGATATTGTAATATTCAATTTGATTTTAAAAGAGTGTCCGTGGAGTTTCTTGCCCGTTCTTCTCCATAGAGATCTACGTTTTGGAATGGGCAACTAGCTTCAGCTTTCCAACTGATCGACTTTTTGACAATTCAAAAGTGCCTAATTGAATTTGAGTTTGAGTTTGCCTAAACCGGTCAAATTTGGGCTCCGGGCTGCTACTGAGAGATTCCCAATTGCACTTTGCCTGACCTGAGGGGCTATGTGATACCAGCCGCACGGGTCGATCGATCAGGTTAAGCTACACTTGCCGCGGTTGGTCCGTGGATGGGTGACCATCTTTAGATACCAAGACTAAATCGGAAAGCACGTTAAGCCGTTGGTCCCGGCTATCATTCGTGGATTTTTGACAGTCGTTACGGGTCGTCAGAAGCCCTTAAGTCTGACGACCAGTCTTACCAAGGGGTATCGTGTTACTCAGTAACTGGGTTGTGGAGGGCAGATAGGCAGTCGCTCCATGTAAAATACTAGTATTCAGCTGCATCCGGTTAGACTGGAAGCCGACCCCAACATAGTTGGGAAAAGGCTAGGCAGAAGACGATGACTTTGCCTGACCTGGGAATCGAACCCAGGTCCTCATGTTTAGCAGTAGCGAATGTGACCACTAGACCAACGACGTCGACACCATAATTGTAATCATAAATTCGATGGAAAAATCCTTCAATAGGATTAAATGAACAAAATCAAAATCAAAAGTCATTTCAGCACTTTTTAAACGTCAAAATTACAAAAGACAGTCCCCCAAAACGCCCACCCTTCACCACTTCCTAATGCTTTAGCTGTGAAGAAGAAGTGGCGCAACAAACTCCCCAGCAGCACAGCTGTCTGTTAAGTTAGAAGAACTTGATTCTATACAATAATAGCATTTAATTAACATTCAACAATAAATGAAAATGTAATTAATAAAAAAATAAAAAAAAATCTTTGGCGACATTTTGAGCCCCCTTCGATAGGCGTCCAGGGCCTTCCTGGCCCACCCTAGTGACGTCACTGCCCACAGCACATACATATTTATACGTACAAATATTAAATCATACGGTAATATTTTAAAAGGGTGATTGTACTCATCATTATGAACAACTTTTACAATAGGATCAACTCTGAAATCGTGAAATAAAAATGAGCTGATCCATATATTGCGTCGAGTTATGCGAACATAAATGTATGGATCAGCTCATTTTTATTTCACGATTGCAGGATTGATCGCATTCTAAAAGTTGTGTCATGGCCATTCGTATGGTACGGGGATACCGCACGATCTCCGGTGAGGCGGCGGGCCTCCTTGCTGGATTGCCGCCATGGGATCTGGAGGCAAAGTTCCTCGCGCACACTTGGAAGTGGCGCGAAGAGGCCAAACGCCGGGGCGTAACTCCGCTACCGCGGGAAATCGCGCCACAGCGGACAGAGATCCGGCGGGATCTCATGGCGACGTGGAGAGTACGGTTGTCGCCACCCAGTGCTGGGCACGCCACGATTGCGGCGGTAACTCCCCTCTTTGAGGAGTGCCTTAAGAGGCGGCATGGCGTCCTCACCTTCCGCCTGACACGGTTGTTTCAGGAGGTTCCTGTTTCGAATAAGGCGGGAGGAAACGCCCGGGTGTTTTCATTGCCAAGATCGCCCTGAGGACAAGGTGGAGCATACGATGGAGGTCTGCCCGGCTTGGGTGGAGCACCGCCGTGTCCTCGTGGAGGCGATCGGCGGCGGCGATCTCTCGCGTTTGGCCCTGGTCCAGGAGGAGGGTACGGAGCGAGAGTGCATGGTTAGCCGTCACCTCCTTCAGCGAAGCAGTGATGCTCGCAAAGAGGGAGGTGGTGCACGTGAAGGAGAGGCAGTACATGCGCCCTCACGGCCGCAGCCTTCGCAGGAGATGCCCTGGGCGTCGGGAATCCGAGGCTGATTCACGGCCGCCGTAGGCGTGGGCATGCGGACGGCGAGTAATGGGTAGCTCGCTGTTCGGTAAGGACCAAGCCCGAACGTCAAAATTACATGCGACAGTCCCCTAAAACGCCCACCCTTCACCACTTCCTAGTGCTTTAGCTGGGAAGAAGAAGTGGCGCAACAAACTCCCCGGCAGCATAGCTGCCAGCGGTCAGATAGGCTGTCGTTTCATGTAAAATACTGGTACTCAGCTGCATCCATTTAGACTGAATAGTTAGGAGAAGGCAAACAAATCGATTGATATCGTGCACATATTTCCATACATTCAACGGCCGTAGACGTGAACGTCTACAATAGTATCGGCTCGTTAGGAATTATTAAAGCGTATTTTCCCATTGAAATAAACAATCTACTTGTAGATGTAACGCACTCAGGACCTTACAAGTAAGATTGGTCACCTAATTATTTTGTCGACTGTACGCCCCGTGCGTACATATAAAGCTAAACATATCCAGTATAAGCTGATCCCGCATTGTATAGGATTTCCGTACAGTGCGAGATCAGCATAAACTGGAAATGCATAGCTTGATGTGTAGCCGTGCGTACAGTCGACAAAATAATTAGGTGGCCAATCTTACTTGTAAGATCTTGAGTGCGTTACAATTACAAACCACAAAGTATAAATGTAATACACTCGAATTTCAGTCCATGACGCCTACGGTCTAACTCCGGCAACGAACATACGGGCCCGTCCGAAGGTAGTTGGTTTATACAATTGTTCGGAAGTGCAAAATCTCATCTTCATTAGGGACATCTGTCAAATCGAGTTGTCTTTCGTTCTAAGTTCGGGTCCCGAAATAACGTCCGTAAGTGATACATATGACAATAGGAAACGCTTATAACTTCGGGCTTAACTACGGGTTTCACGCTTAGGGAGAAGACTCCCAGATACGGGCCCATCCGAAAGTAATTCGAAACTTTGAAGGGGTTATTATATATTCGCCACAAAGTAAATTCGTTACATTTTGTATACTTACATTGAAAGTGTATTCGCCACTTGCATAAAAAAATTGTGTAAATTCGTCACAAGTCTCCATAGGTGCCGAACCCTACACAGATTAACAAACTTTTTCAGACGAACAAAAACACATCGAGAGTAGAAACAGCTGACAAATCATAGTGTCATTGACATTACTAATAGTATGTCCGAAGGTATCTAATATGGAGTGGAAATCGCCCAAATCATGTTTAAGGAATAAATCTCCTGGACCATCTCATAACTTAGCTCACGATTTGCTAGAACTTCCGTAAATATAAATACAAATATCTACAAAATACAAAATTTATTTATTGGCAAACAAGTAGGTACACCAAGTTAGATTTCTCTGACTCCTGCGCTAGTTATATAACTGTGTTGCAGGAGCCAGTGTCCTCCCGTAATACAAAGACACGGTGTTTAGATGTCAACGCAAAAAGTAAAAAAAAAAAAATACAAAAGCAAACAAAAAAGGAAAAAAAAACATTTAATACTATCTTGAGAAAAATAAAAATAAGTTATGAAACCAGATTAAAAATATAAAGATAAAGTAATTAAAAAACATGCGGGAAAAAAAATGTACAATGAGAAAGAAAAAAAATACAAAAATCCCGCGTCCATCGAGACAGTTCAACTCATACCTGGAATCATATTAGCTCTTTCTTCAAAAGATCCTTCCGCACATGGCCTTGCCTTGATCACATAATTTTCATAGTAATATAATGTTTGAAATTTAAAAGACACCATGACATCTGAGTTTATTTCGGCATTTCTTCTCAGGGACCAATCAGGTACGAGAAGCCGGGGCTATCTAGTTTTAAATAATGTCCAAAATTTTTTTTTACTTGTGAAAGTCTTTAAAGATCTATTTACAGAAATTAAAAAAAAATGCATTTCTTCTGTATTCACGCTAGGTTGTAAACTCTATACTTGCTAGAAATTAAACAAATCTCCACTTCTTCAGACTTTGACCGGACCCTAGAAGACCAGTCAAAAACATTACAGGAAGACAAGTCACAACGAATATCAAAGCGTCTCCATCCGATACACCAAAACGCGCCTGAATGTGGCTGTGCAATACACAGATCTATCAAAATGACTCAAGAAATGACCCGAAGACGTCACATCGGACCCCCAAGCCCCCTTCGCGTAAATTTAAATCAATCGCTCGACTCCAAGATATGTTGCAGAAAGCAGAGAACGAATTTACATATTGAGCCAGCTGATGATAAGTCTAAAGGTAGGGGTATCTATCAAATAGTGCTTTTGCGCTCTCCTCCTTATTTGATCTTGTATTTGGCGCTTAGTTTTGGTCTTCTTGAGATAATTTTTCTCTGCAATCCTCATTTTTGTTGTCTTCTATTCGTTCGTTGGTCTTGTAAGGAGTTGATTTCGTTTCTCTGTCATTTCAGTACTTTTTGTTGTCCTATTCGTTTGTTTAACACTGCCATGTTTGTCTGCCTGCAGGTTTGTTTGTGTTTGTTTGCCTTCCGAAATTAAAGTTATTTTTCACTTTGTTGTGTTTTTGGAAGTCGGTTGTTACTCCGTATGTTATTCGCACCGCTATGTTGTGATTTTTTTGTTTGTCTAAAGTAGTGTTGAATAATCTCCTTTCGAACAAAAAAATAATTTTGCAAATCCTTCTCTATATGACGGAGTTATGCGCGAACAAGCATATTTTTTTTAATATAAACATGTCGAATTGATAACTTCTATCTTTTCGAATTTGGTTAAAAATATCGCGGCAGGATTTTATCGCGCACTGGATGTTCAACTCTCGGTGAGATTCTGACAGGGTGCATCTCAGGGTGTCAAAAAAACACACGACTCTCAACTCTCGGCGTGAAGCAGTGCGTTGAAAATCCAGTGCGCGAAAAAAACCGTCGACACACATTCACACGCAGACATTACCAAGACAAGACCAAGCTACACCTCACCGATTAGTTAGAGCTAGTTCGTCAATGAAACATATACAAGGTGAATTTTTAGTACCCGTGAAATTGAACAACTTTCTCCAAAGAACATGGGTGGAAATATTAAGAAAAAAAAATCGGACCTCTCATGCAAAATCAGTAGTCAGCTGCTCGATTTTGTATGGATGGTCAAAAATTCATCTTTTATATGTTTCATTGTAGAACTAACTCTAACTAATGTTGAAACAGTTACATTATTGAATTGCAAAAATGCTGCATTGTGTGGTGAAAGTATGTAAAAACCATTCTACAAAAAATAAACAACAAGATGGAGTCACATTTCATACCACATGTAACTACAACACGTGCTAAGTGCACACATGTTTAAGAAACCAGCCTCTCGTCACTGTTGACAGCGCCTATGTCTTGATTTTTTATTTGGTCTGAGATCACTGCGTATTTTTTTGAGTACAAGAGAAGTAGTGGGGGCTGTAGAAGTATTAAGACTTAAGTAAAACTTGAAAAGAGTATGCTTAGATGGTTTGGTCATGTTGAGAGTTTTCCAGTTCTCAAAAAATCTGCTACCTTATAACCTTTCTGACATCCCTGACATCGGTGAAAATTGTGAGGAAACCTGAACTTGTGGTAAATGTAAGTCTGAAATCTTCAATCCGTTTTGAGCAAGCTTAATGATTTATGCTCGTGAATTCTCTGTATGAGACACACAATAATAGGCCTATAATTGAGTAAACTTTATTATTAGCATGGTTTTTTTTGGGTGGGAAATCATCAAATAACTTCTCCCGCTCTGGGTGGAGCAGGAGAGCGTGTCAAGCTTTTACTGACTAAAACCCACCCGTGTTCCCTCAGTTGCCTACGTGCTCTAGGCCACAGTATCTCTTTCGAACAACCCGCACCCCTGGCAATCAGCCCTTCCGGGCCCCATCAGTTGGTGTTGACATTTCTTTGAGCCGCGCGTGGACCCGCGCTTGGTCCTTACCGGACAGCGAGCTACCCATTACTCGCCGTCCGCAAGCCCGCGCCTTCGGTGGCCATACTTGCATGGTTATAATGGACAGAAGAAACCTCGACAATGAGTACACCATCTTGTAAGACGGACCCTATTAAGAATATACATTTGGCCACGGCCCTTTGCGTTATTTGGACATTATATTAACCAGCACTGGACCCACTCTCACACAGATCTCTCTCAGAAAAGGCCTGCGTCCTAATTGCGTAATACGCTTTTATTCACAATCCGAGGGTTTGACAGAAATTCCTATTCCATTGCCTCATGACGCACTTTAACGCAATGATTGTGGCTATACTGTCAAAATGGAATGCATTGCAGTCGATTGTTATTGTATGTGTATTACGCTACCCCCCGCTGCGTCCCAACACTGGGAACATTAATGGCTGATTAAGTCATTCGTGCCTTCCATTCATCAACTATTTTCTTTGTTTCAGTACCTCAACTGAGTACTCAAAAGTGGGAGTCGTACATTTTCAACGAGAAGGAGTACATCGTGCAGGTTCTGCCTGTCAACTGGGAGGATGCCAAGATTATTTGCCGGTTTGTATGATCTCCAATCAGCTTAGCTCATTGGTAGTTTTGCTTTTACATAACACCACGCTTATTTACAGAAGATATAGGTATATCAACAGTGTGTTCACCCATATTTTGCCAGTTTTGTTTAAATCTAATGTAATAGGGGGCAAGCCTATTGCCATCAACAAGGAAAAAAATGTAACCTGCAGCGGCGAGGTGTCAATTTTTCTTAGAGAGAAGCCGAAGCGAAGTCGGCTTTAACTTACTGACTTATCAATAAAGAATACTTACTATCATTGTAAAATTAATATAGGAATGTAAAGAATTAAAAACAATAGAATTTAATAGCTGAAAACCAAATTAAATGTGCAATATTCCTCCATCTTGTTCTCGCTGACTCATTTTTCTATACTGTCTCTGTCATAACCTGTTGAACAGCGGTTTGCTCACGTGACCTAAAGTTACATCATTGCGGGATTGCTGTTGTATGAATTTTTAGTTGACTTTTTGGCACCGGGTTTATTTAGAATATGTTTTTTGTAGTTGTAATACAAAGCTAAAAATAACCTTTATTGTTGATTGAATGATATATCAATATTGTTTGACAATAGTGGCCACTATTGACGTGCCATTTTGAATAGCGATAAAGTTGCCGATGCGAAGTCAGGAAGGGAAGCCGGTAGGAATCGTATTATATGGTACTTTCGCCACTGGTAACCTGCCCCAATAAAGATGACTTTGTTTTTGTTTTTGTTGTTTGAAGATCTATTCCAAATCCATGTTTGTTCCAGGGGCTATCATAATGGATCCTTAGCAATCCTAGATACAAAAGATAAGGCTGAATTCTTGGCTGAAGCATTGTCGGAGTCACAGTTTAGTAAGTATTCTATATCACAGCACACGTTAACCATGATGCTAGTGGCTAATTAACCTGGTCCGTGGATATGTGACCATTTTTACATAACATGACCCCTCCGTGCCTTGGCAAGCACGTTAAGCCGTTGGTTCCGGCTGTCATTCTTGGATCTGTGACAGTCGTTACGGGTCGTCAGAAGCCCGAAAGTCTGCCAACCAGTCTTTCCGAGGGGTATCTTAATACCCTGTAACTGGGTTTTGGAGGTCAGACAGGCAGTAAAATAGTAGTATTCACTTGCATCTGGTTAGACTGGAAGTCTACCCCAATATAGTTGGGAATAGGCTAGGCAGATGAGCATACGGCAAGCATGATGCACTTGATCAGCCTCACCCGAGTCGGTAAAGGTAGTGTAGTTAACCCACAGTGACAGACTACAGATGTCGCTAGTTGCCTGCTTACTAAACAATTTAGCCGTTTGTACACCAGCATAACAAGCTACCTCAGTCTGTCAAATTTCTTTGATAGTTTTTCAACTTTATTACATACGAATAAGGTTAATGTTCAATTAGAAAAATTTGATAGTTTGGGTGTCTGTACCTTAAACTTTCGTGATTACGATATTGGTCCCTTAGAGAAAGTTGTTCAGTTTAATGGTTTGTACCACAGTCTTAAAGACCTCATCTATCTGACATATATTGTATTTATTTTGGCCACTTTTGACCGATGATGTCCTCAAGAGCGTTCCGACGGAACGACGGAATATTTGCGTTCATTTGATCCCTTCCTGCATCGTTGTTACTTAACTGTCAGTTATGCAATTAATATGTAAGATATTTAACGATTCACTCTATAAATGGTTCACTTTAGAAACACGATTACTTTTAGTTACTTCAATAGAAAAAAAAAAACAAAGTAATCTCAAATAAAAAAATAGAAATTAAACGCGTACTACCGGCGTAAATACTTCATGTAGGTAAGGTCATTCGTCTCTTTTTTTTATAACAATACCACATCTTTTTATAACGTATAAATTTTACATTTTCAAAATGTGTATTTGTTTTAATACACATACATAACATCACAGCTTGTTTCCACGGAGGTATAGGCAGGGGTGTAACTATAGTACAACCACGTTTCACCAGTTATGTTTAAGTCCCATGTAATAGGGGGCGACCCTAATGCCATCAACTGGACACAAATCAAGACCAATTGTTTTAATAATACGAAAGAAAACCAAAAATGCGCCACAACCGCCTATTCTAGCCAGAGCCACCATGCTTCAATTCGTTCCAGTTCGGTGCCATCTTAACAAATGGTTAAATCCACAGCCTTAAACTCAGTATGGGTGGGAGCCCGTCGGGACTCAGCCGAAGATGCGGCCGGCTACCGATGGGGACCAGGCATGGAGCTGCGGAGAACTGCCTTCGATGTACTAGCCAATGAGGAGGAAGATGACAACGTGGCGAGACATTTTCCTATGGTGAGCATAGATAAACACCTGGATGGGGGACGATATCAAAAATCAAAAGTCATTTCAAATCAAATCAAATCGTTTATTGCAATGCATAATGTATACTTACAGGTGGTAAATAAAAAAAAATAGAAATAATTATAGACCCTGTCGGGCACAACAATTTTTTAAATAACTAGAGAGAGAGGAAGAGCGCTTTATTAATTTTCGTTTGAATTATTTTATATCTTATTAAATATTTTATATTTCTATTCATTTACTCTATATATTAATATTATATGTGCAAGTCTATATATTCATTTATTATTTATTTTATTACAAAACGTGTAATTTTAATCACCGTTAACCTCTTATGGGGTCATTGTACTCATCATTATGAACAACTTTTACTGTGGGACCAAATATGAAATCGCGAAAAAGAAATCAGCTGTTCCCTACATTTATGTTCGCATAACTCGTCAAAATGTAAGGAACAGCTGATTTTATTTTCGTGATTTCAGGTTTGGTCCCGTAGTAAAAGTTGTTCATAACTATAAGTACAATGACCCCTTATGAGGTTAACGGTGATTAAAATTACACCTTGTATTTAAATAATGCTTATTTGTTTACTCGTTTAAAATTTGTTAATGATTATTTTTTATTATTTATAGGATAATAGGATAATCATTAAGTATTTTAATATATTTATTTTTTGTTATTTTACTTATTAAATATCTTATTCATCTTTTATCTTATCTTATTTATTCGAATTAGGCTGAGAGTCAGCACTTTTTGAACGTCAAAATGACATAAGACATAAAGACAGTCACCCAAAAAGCCCTCCAGTTCCTAGTCCTTTAGCTGTGAAGAAGAAGTGGCGCAACAAAGTCCCCAACAGCACAGCTGTCTGTTTAGTTAGATAAACTTGATTAAATGCAAGTGATTGATTGTATAGTAAGTAATCAACATTACGAAACACAAAACATGAAATTATATTTCTTGCCATAATCAAAAAATTATCGCTGCCAGAGCGGACTGGCCCTTTCAGGGACACGGGATGGCGACAGTGTTTGGATTAAATAAATAATTAATTTTGTGAAAACTAACAATATTAACCGATCTATCTAAGCACTATTGTTACTAACACCAAAATACAAAAACTTGTTCCAAAAAAAACAACCGACTTCCGAAAAAACACTACAAAGTGAAAAATAACTTTAATTTCGGAAGACGGTGACTTTGGATATGTATTAAAAATTTTTGTCACCGCCTTCCGAAATTCAAGTTATTTTTCACTTTTTAGTTATATTACCTACCCCACTAATTCGAAATTTCATCATCCTTGGGGTCAAAACAATGCATATTTATGCGATAACAGCAATCGCGATTTATTTACTGTTATTTTTTAAGAGTTCCGTTCTCTGTCTCCGAAACGCATCATCAGATCTAGGTATATGAAATTGAAATGGGACCACAAGGGAAGCACGAGCTTTCAAATAAAAAAGAATCATCAAAATCGGTTCACCCAGTAAAAAGTTATGAGGTAACAAACATTAAAAAAAAAACATACAGTCAAATTGAGAACCTCCTCCTTTTTTGAAGTCGGTTAAAAATATGGAGCTTACCTACTCTGAAATAAAGTTTAACGATCTGGTTTTTATTAACGTTTGGAAAACAATCAATTCATAATTACCAAACGATTGGCGACAATAACGACCCGTTTTTACCATACTGGGAAACGAATAAGCTAATACTTTAGAACGATCCGTCACTCACAAACCGGTTATTATAATGTACTTTGTCAAATAAGAGGCTATAAATTAACATATTTCTCTACTACAGTGGCTCAACAGGACTCATATTCCCGTCCCTGAGATGGGAGCTGACTGCGTAGCTCTAGAGAGGGTCAAACACGACCACCCTGTGTTCCTGGACTTGCCTTGTCATCTGGAAAGAGCCTTCGCTTGTGAGAGAGGTACGAATCTTAAGGTTGAAGCTGAGGGAAACCTTAATAATAAATTCGGTAGGTAATGGAGAGTAGTGGTGGACCATGGGGGCCCAGGAGGGGCGCCCAGGAGGACAGTGGGGGCCCAGGAGGGCAGTAGGGGCCCGAGGGCAGTGGTAGCCCAGGAGTGCAGTGGGGGCCCAGGAGGGCAGTGGGGGCCTAGGAGGGCAGTGGGGGCCCAGTGGTCGAAGCAGGCACTTTTATTTTGTGTAAATTATTTCATGACCTCTCAAAACGGTGAACGAAAACATCGTGAGGAAACCGACATGTCCTAGAATAAAAAAATCGAAGGCATGTGACATCCGTCAACCCACACTGGGCCCGCGTGGTGGATTATGGCCCACTCCTTCTCACAGAGAGGAGGCCTGTGTCCCAGCAGTAGGAACATTATAGGCTGATCATGATAGATATTTAATTTAATATCTTCATTTTCATTTACTTATTTTCTTTAATTATTTTCTTTCGTTCCTTGTCTTGCCGGACGTAAAAAAATAGCACCATCCCATTTCTTCCCGTGGGTGTCGTAGAAGGCGACTATGGGACTTACTAGAGAATGGGCAGCAGCGTTCTCTATGCATTTGACCACCATACTGCGATCGTCAACCCGCATGCCAAGCGTGGCGATTATGGCAAAACCCCCCCTTTTGGGGAAGGGTTTATGTCCAGCAGTGGACCTCTTTCGGCTGAAGTGTGATTTTCTTTAATAACTTTCGTCTAGTTTACAGCTTCCAAACTTTATCCTGAAACTTAGCCTGAATTAAATTGTCTATTTTTTTTTTATGACTTTGATATAACTGGGTACCCTGCAGTCCCGGACTTTTTGTAAGGCGTACGAGGGACCGAAACCAACTCGCAGAGGGCCGTTAAATACTTTTAGTTATATTATTAGTACCTGCTGCAAGCGACTACGTCTGCGCTTCAGGGTGAAAAACGTATGTCGTTACCCAGATCATAGTCTATCTTTGTGCCAAATTTCATCCAAATCTGTGGAGCCATTTTACCGTGAAAGCGTAACAAACAAACTTAATTTCGTGTTGATAATATTATTATTTTTATTTATTTTTTTGAAGATGGGAAATCATCAAATAACTTCTCCCTCTGGGTGGAGCAGGAGGGCGTGTCAGACTTTTACTGACTAAAACCCACCCGTGTTCCCTCAGTTGCCTGTGTGCCAGGGGCCGCGGTATCTCTTTAGAACAACCCGCACCCCTGGCAGGGCTTAGGTAGGATTTATCCTAATGCAAACACGACACTTCACAGATGCGACAGAGCTATACCCCGTGAAAGAAGTAAACACAGTCCGCTGCAGAAGTGGACTGTACCACCTCTACGATGGAAGGATGGACTGGCACCAAGCAGCAGCCTACTGCGTGCTCAGGGGGATGGCGTAAGACCTTAGACAATGTATTCTTGTTCTCTTGTCGTCATGTTCTAGCCAGCCTTTTCTTATCTATGTTGGGGTCGGCTTCCTGTCTAACCGAATGCATCTGAATTTGTATTTTACTGACCTCCACAATCCAGATACTGGGTAATACGATACCCCTTGGTTGTCAGACTTTCGGGCTTCTGACGACCCGTAACGGCTGTCAAAGATCCACGAATGACAGCCGGGACCAACGGCTTAACGCGCTTTCCAAGGCACGGAGGGGTCTTGGTATGTAAAGATGGTCGCCCATCCATGAATTGATCGCAGCAAGCGTAGATTATTCTGATCAATTGACCCGTACGGCTATATTACAGACGCGCCCCAAGCATCTTCTCTAGTCGCAATTACATAAAAAAAGTCGAAAGGTGTCGTGGTACAAATACACCCAGTTGGAACGAAGATCGTTTCGCTGTTTATTATTAATATTATTATGTATTAAAAAAGAATCATCAAAATCGGACTTATCTGTAAAAAGTTAGGCCTGATCATACATACAAAAAAAGATATACACCGTGACATTTTAGTCGTCTTACAACAGCAGCCCACTTCATGTATCCAATGACTACTACCTAATCATTTATAAAAAATGAAATAAAAATATTTTTGAACATTGATAAAAGATAAAAGATCATTTATTTGTCAAACATGCGTTTACATACAAATCAAGCATGCAAGATCTTAAATATAGGTAAAAAAAGTCCTTACTTGTTTTGCCTTAGGAGGCTAAATATTTTTTCATCATCATCTGCCTAGCCTTTTCCCAACTATGTTGGGGTCGGCTTCCAGTCTAACCAGATGCAGCTGAATACCAGTATTTTACATGGAGCGACTGCCTATCTGACCTCCACAACCCAGTAACTGGGGTAATACGATACCCCTTGGTAAGACTGGTTGTCAGACTTTCGGGCTTCTGACGACCCGTAACGACTGTCAAAGATCCACAAATGACAGCCGGGACCAACGGCTTAACGTGCTTTCCGAGGCACGGAGGGGTCTTGGTATGTAAAGATGGTCACCCATCCACGGACCAACCGCGGCAAGCGTAGCTTAACCTGATCGATCGACCCGTGCAGCTATTGTTACTTAGCCACAAGCCCCTCCTCGCTAAATATTTTTTCATATAACATACAAATAATTTTATTGACTAAATACTGATTCACTAAAATTTATTATTAGATTTTTATGAGAATAGTAATCATATAGAAACAATAATATAAAGTTCAAGCATGTTAAAAGGTGTCTGAATAATAATAAAAAAATATCATTCACTAAGACATGTTGTAGTTTTGAACACCCTGTTATGGAGATGGAATGATTTAGTAAATGTAATGGTATTATGGTAGGTAGGTAGAAATCTTCTACCGTTTGATACGTAAACATTATTAACAGGGAGGGTGTTTCATAATTCTAAAGCATTATTTATTTTTCTAAGTATAACAATTTTTTAATCGCGCCTGTAGGTATTTTATGTCGGATATATTGAATGGACCACCTTTGTAAGACAACTAAAATGTCACGGTGTATATAGGTGGGCATTGAAATCGACCTCAAACTGTTACAGTTTACAACAATGATTCATTTCTGGAAGTAGGTTTGTATAAACACTTTTACACGTCAATCATATTTAAAAAATGAGACGAGGTCGGCGTTTCCCATTCGACTACTCTGACAAGAAAGGCCGAAACAACGTCATAGGTCACAGTGTCTTTAAAGTCCTCTAGGTAGTCAGCCGTATCACCGTTCACTCCTTCGTCGTCTTCGTACACGAATGCTCAAAAAAGGAGTCTTTCAACAACAAGCTTTATTATGTTTAGGTTTAGAGCTGAGGGGCCATTCAAGTATTACGTAAGCAGATTTTTTGCAATTATTAACCCCCATCGTCAGCAAAAGTAAACAAAGCTCTTACGCCCCCCTCCCATGCTCAAGTAAACATTGATACATGCATTTTTCAATATGTTCTGGTTTATTTATTGATTCATTAGCTTTTGCCAACGGCTTCGCCCGCGTCGAGGTCGAAAACTATCAAAAAGTATCCTATGTATTATTCCAGGTAACAAACTACCTGTGTGCCAAATTTCACTCAAATCAGCTCAGCCATTTTTGCGTGAAAGAGTAACAAACATCCATCATCTAGAAATAAGGAATAGGCTTGGAATAAAGGACTTTAACGCATGTAATATTTATTTAAGCAAATTTTATTGAGATGGTATACAGTTACTATAAACTTTATATATTAACGAACAAAACAAACTTCTTTTAAAATTTTGGTAAATTTTTTCGCGTTTTCGTCAATTATTATTCGGCAGTTGGTCTTAGGTACCCTAATTAGGAATAACTTAGCTGAACACAGCGTCAAAATGTGTCACCTGGATGCAAAGATATGACGCATGTATGAAAAAACTTGGTTTCGTTAATCTTCAGTCCGTGACACACGAATCCATGACTCTAAGTCATTGGATGACAAGACATTGGATGTTTGCTGCTCAATGTTGTGTCTGATCACTTTCGTGTGATTTTGGAATATCGACATCATTTTTTTTGAGCCGTGCATAGACAAGTAGAGTTGCCAATGTGTTCAAACCGAAATCGACAAAATTTTGTAGAAAATCCAAAAGAGTAAAAAAAAAATACTGCTGACGTAATCACCATCCAAACCCCCACATCCCCCATGTCATCAAAAATAAGCAAAGCAAAGACCCCCCGTCCCCCTGTAGTGCTTACGTAATACTTGAATGGCCCCTGAAACTCATTATCTTTTAAACATATTATATTTTTTACAGGCTAGCAAACATTGCATCTTTAAAATGCTTGAAAAAACTGGGCATGACGATGTTGAAAAACCGGCCAAGTAAGTATTGTTCCTTACATATCACGAGTTGTGAAGTTAGTATTACTGCTCGTAGACATTAACGTTATGCACACACGGCGTAGCAGTCCTGTAGAAGACGCTACGCACACACGGCGTAGCAGCCCTGTAGAAGACGCTACGCACACACGGCGTAGCAGTTCCGTAGAAGACGCTACGCGTGCCCAGCGTAGCAGTCCCGTAGAAGACTCTACGCACACACAGCGTAGCAGTTCCGTAGAAGAAGCTACGCGTGCACAGCGTAGCAGTCCTGTAGAAGACTCTACGCACACACGGCGTAGCATTCCCGTAGCAGACGCTACGCGTGCACAGCGTAGCAGTCCCGTATAAGACGCTACGCGTGCACAGCGTAGCAGTCCCGTAGAAGACGCTACGCGTGCACAGCGTAGCAGTCCCGTAGATGTTGCTACGCATACACCGCGGCTCAGCGCTGACGTCGTGATGTGACCTTGATAAAAAAATGCATTGGTTCTAAAAGTAAATTGGTTTGGGAAAACGAATGAAGTTAAATAATTTGCTATTATACGGCGTTTTACTGATTTTGAATAAAACACACAGGTATTGAGAATGCCTGGATTGGCGCTAAAGGCACGCTCGGCCATTGGAAGTGGACAGACACTGGGGTTAGCGTGTTCCAAACACCAGTTTTGTCTGATGCGACGCCTGATGCCTGGCCTCCTATGAGGTAAGTGGCTGGAGTTAGGCAGCTTCCAATAAAGCAAGCGCCTCCTATTACCGTCGGCCTCACTGCCTCTAATTGTTTCAATATTGTGGATTACACAAAAAAAAACTTAGACAGGATAAGAAGGAAAACAATGAAAGCGGAAAGTTACAACAACAAAAACGGTAACAAAACTACAACATTATGTTATATAAAACTAGCTGACCTTAGAACTTCGTACCGCCATATTTCATTTCTCCTGTCGCGACTGGTAAAATCAAATCGATTGCTGCTGCTGGTCGATTGTTACGTTAAAGATCTGTCAGTCTTCTGTCACATACCGTCAATCACTTTTTACATTAGATTGTAAAAAAATAATTCTGATCAAATCTATAAATTTTTGTATACATTTTCTTATATACAAACCTTGTCCTGACAATAAGTAACACATAAAAAAAAAAATCATCCAATTTGGTGCAGTCGTTCGGAAGGTACATACATTTCGGCGATTCATTTTTATAGATATAGATGTTACAATGTAAATAAATATTGTTGCCACTGTTGAAACACAGACCTCCTCTCTATGTGAAGGAGTTGGCCATAATCCACAGCGGACCCAGTGTAGGTTGGTAGATGTCACATGTCTTCGAAGCATTGGTTCTAAGACATGTCGGTTTCCTCACGATGTTTTCCTTCACCGTTTAGAGAGCAGAATCAGAATCAGAACTTTATTTGCTATGAATGTAGGTACAGGTATAAGATATTGTACATAAATTAATGAGATCGGCGACAGTCTACCTTACGGCGTGCAAATTATTAGGTACATAAATTAAACTATAAATACAAATTAAATAATGTCAGCAAAACAAAACAGGAAATAAAGTGATGTCAATTAATATTAATATAGGCGGGTACATAAGTCATAATTGGTCAAATTTGTAATTAAATATAACAATCATAATCAGGGTAAATTTATATCGTTTAGAAAGTCTTTCGCTGAGTAATAACATTTGTCTAATAGTAGTGCAGTAACCTTAGATTTAAAAATATTTACTGAATAATCCTTAAAACTATGAAGTATTTTATTATAAATGTCAAGTCCCATTGTCATAATATTGAAAGTCAGTGGTTATGAAATTATTTACACAAAGAAAAGCGCCTAGCTGGGTTCGATCCTGCGACCTACAATTCGTAAGTCGCGGCAGTTACCACTGAGCCACCGTTGCTCCAACAATTGTGGCCCAGTGGGAATAGCCGCGACTGGTGGACGTGAAGGTGCGTTTAGATTTTACACTTTACATGCATTAAGAATAAGAATGTACTACAGCTATGTGCCCGACCCAATTCTCGAAAATGGACATGTCACACTGTACTGGGATCGATCCATCATCACTGACAGGACTATTGTGGCCAATAAGCCTGATATAGTGGTGGTGGATCGACTAGAGCGGCGTGCAATGATCGTTGATATAACGGTCCCGCATGACGAGAACCTTGTGAAAGCCGAGAAAGATAAACAAATCAAGTATCTTGACTTGGCTCGCGAGGTTGTCGACATGTGGGATGTGGACTCAGATCGTTGTACCGATAGTCGTTACAGCCAATGGCTTGATAGCCAAGAGCCTCGACCAACACCTAAGGAGGCTCTCGTTGGGCAGCTGGGTCAAGGGCTTGATCCAGAAAGCGGTACTCCTGGACACGGCTCGTATTGTTAGGAGGTTCCTCTCTCTGGAGCCCTGACCGCCGGTAGCTTGGACCCTGTTCCCGATACCGGTGGGCTACTATTTTTTATATTTTTAAATGTTTCTATATTTTTATACTAATATTTAAAAATGTAATTGATATGTCTATTTAGTGAAATAAAGGAAAAGAATAAGAATAAGAATAATTTACTGTTAAAAGTTACATTTAAACGCGTTGCTTCCCGGAACTCACACCTGCAGGCTTAGCATGACGCTCTCTATTTCTACGAAGAATAGACAGTGCTTTTTCAATACAAAGTCACATTGCGTTTCTCCATTTTTGTTATCGCACCGTAGATATCCCTCAACGATTATTTTGTCTATCATTACTAACGATCTTTGTCTAGGTCCGTTTATATGTAGACTATTTCAGAAAATTATTTCTTCCCAAACTGTGAACTTTTTACTCGACGGCCACAAAGTATATACAAAATCATGATTCGTTTAGAATGCATAACTGTGGTAATTAAAAGAAAAACATAGCTATCTGCTCCTAGTGTACATCATTGAGTTAATAGTCATGTCCATTCTTCTGTCGACAAATCGGTGCTCGTGCTAAGCCGGTAGGATTCCCTGCGTCGTGAGATACAGGCTCCTTCGTTCAGTTTATATTTATTGCTTTATTGCCCATACATGTAAATACTACGCTACAATAAATTTCTTAATTTCTACTGATTTACTGGTAATCTACTAGAAAGGAATATACAATAAAACTTAAAATAATAAAAGAATAAAAAAATGAATAACCTAGTATGTTACATGTTGTTAATGTATGTTGTGTGTGATTTTATGGAGTGTGTGTGTGTGTGTGATGATGTGTGATTGTGTGGGTGTATGAGTTAAGATAGTTGTGTTGGTGTCGAGGGAGCATTATTATAATACCTATTGAACGAGCATTCATAGTTATATCATCATCATATCAGCCGAAAGACGTCCACTGCTGGACATAGGCCTCCCCCAAAAGGGAGGTATTGCCATAATCGCCACGCTTGGCAGGCGGGTTGGCGATCGCAGTATGGTGGTCAAATGCATAGAGAACGCTGCTGCCCATTCTCTAGTGAGTCCCTCAGTCGCCTTCTACGACACCCACGGGATGAAATGGGATGGTGCTATACTTTAACGTCCGGCACGACACGGTACATAATTATTTATACATAGCTATGCGTATGTATGTGTAGATAACTATGAATGCTCCATTAACATTTTTATTAACATACATCATATAAAAATAGACATCACATTGCACGCATTCTGTACATGAAACTAAGTAATATGGCACAAAAATAAGAGCTGGGAAACGACTTATACTTTTGGTGTCAAAATTAGCTGTTTGCCGTAGTGCGCAATAAAACGCACGCAAAATATTATGTTTTATCATTAAAAACTTGATTTCGTAAAAAAAAATGTCAGCAAAGTTGGAATTTTGCCGTAAATAGAAGTTTCGCAGGTATGGTTTTTTTTTTTTTTTTTTTTTTTCTGGGTGGGAAAAGTACAAATAAGTGATTATATTGACGCGGAGTACAAGTGACTCTCGGCTTCGTTAAGTGTCTTTTTACACCCGATAAATATCTACAGCGATCAGCGATCAGCGGTATAGCGAGTATTTTCCTTGACCATGTCAGTGATATCTTCATGTCCACGATAAACTTTGCTAGTTTACTGAAAAAGACAATTCTGAATAATTTTACAGGGACAGAACTAACGTCAAGCAGAATGGATGTCTTCAGCTGGACAGGCACGCTTCCCATCCGCCTGTGTTCCTGGAAGCAAGGTGTGACAGGAAGATGCAATTCATTTGTTACGCAGGTACTTTTCTTAATAAATTCTTACTTATTTTGTTTTATAGATCGTGGGATCGAAAACCTTTTGAGAATACTTAATACATTTTTTTTTTTTGGGTGGCAAATCATCAAATAACTTCTCCCGCTCTGGGTGGAGCGGGAGGGCGTGTCAGACTTTTACTGACTAAAACCCACTCAGTTGCCTGTGTGCCAGGGGCCGCGGTATCTCTTTCGAACAACCCGCACCCCTGGCCCTTGCGGGCCCCATGTGTTGTTGCTGACATCTCTTTGAGGCGCGCGTGAAACACAACGCGCCGTCGACCCGGGCTTGGTCCTTACCGGATAGCGAGCTACCCATTACTCGCCGTCCGCAAGCCCGTGCCTACGGTGGCCGGGAATCAGCCTGGGATTCCAGACGCCCAGGGCGTCTCCTGCGAAGGCCACGGCTGTGAGGGCGCATGTACTGCATCTCCCTCACGTGCGCCGCCTCCCTCTTATACTTAATACTTTACGACATCTCGCTGCATCTATTTACTGTAACGAAACGCAGAGCTGTCATTTGCGACTGCGACCAGCGGACTAGTCATCACGACAGACGTAGTGCAGGAAGCGATCACTTTCTTCAAAGTATTTGAAAGTTACATGTGACTGTCTTCGGGTGTGGTGTGTGTTTACCGTGCCTCTAAACGCTGCGACAAGTAGCGAGAGCGTGCGACTCCCCTAACCTGTCGTTGGAACTCTACAACTGGACGTCAAATGTGTTTAGATTTTTTTAATCTAAATGGCTTGCCACAGCCTGTCGTTGAGCCTAGTCGCCGAGCTGCCGCAGTCTTGTGTCGCATAGTGTGCGCCATTTCTTAATATGAAAGTGTGTTGGTTTGTCCTTCTTTTAAGTAGCAACGGACAGACAGATTGACGAGATGTAATGCATAGAAATAGTTTATGGGCCAGATAATCGCATAGGCTACTTTGCATCCTGGAATGTTGCAAAGCTTCTGTAAGATAGACTAAAGGGGCGAAGTCGTGGGTCATCATATCATCATATCAGCCGAAAGACGTCCACTGCTGGACATAAGCCTCCCCCAAAAGGGGGGATTTGCTATAATCGCCACGCTTGGCAGGCGGGTTGGCGATCGCAGTATGGTTGTCAAATGCGTAGAGAACGCTGCTGCCCATTCTCTAGTAAGTCCCTTAGTCGCGTTCTACGGCACCCACGGGAAGAAATGGGAAGCCGTGGGTAAAACCAAATAATTACCTAAAAATAGTATAGTGATGTACTAAGGTACTTCCGTCAAAAAGTTCTCAGAAGCAGCGTGGAGACTCAATTTATTTATAAACAGTTAGCAAAATATAGGTGTTCTATACTGCCTGACCATTTGGCATGATCGTAATGTTGTGTTCATGTAACATCCGACCCAGAGGCCCTATAAGTGGATAGACAGAATTTAAGTTGTAAACTAAACTTTGGTTGCCCGGTTTCAGAACACGGCGGGGACTTAGAAAGGGGAGTCCGTCGATCGGGTTAGTAATGTACTCTTGACAAAGATGGTGGTTAACCAGTTTTTACCCTGACTTATGCATTAAGTCACAGAGCACGGAATTGATGCACTGGCAGCGTCTAGAGAAGGTAGTCTGTAGGTCATGTTCGTGAACGAGCGCTGCCAGTAGAGACTGATCATCTCTTAGCTGCCACGGCTTATTAACACGCTTTTATTAGGTTCACCTGTATGTTTGTAAGCATGTTTGTAACGCACTCGTTTGGACTTGATTTTGACCCACTTCAAACGGTCAGATTTCATTTAAACTTTGTAGACTTATCGAGGACTGATGACAATTCAATAATGTCATTAATTTGTTCCATAAAGTTAAAAAAATAGAAGTAAAAAATAGAAAATAAATAATGGTTAAAAAAAAATTAAAAAAAACCCGATTTAAAAACCAAACTAAAAAAGCAGAAAATAATTTAAAAAAGCGTGGGTATTAATTGCTGGGTGCTTGATATTAATTGATTATAAAATTCCTCAAAAAACACCCCACGCTTTTTAAAAATTATTTTCTGCGTTTTAGTTTGGTTTTTAAAGTGTGTTTTTTAGATTTTATTTTTATTTTTGAATTGTTTACTATAGATGCTTTTAACGTGCACGTCTTTCTACGTCGTTTTCATATGTATAATTTGAACTTGAATGATGTTAAAGAGTGTCCATGGAGTTTCTTGCCCGCTTTCTTCATAGGAACCTACTACGCTTTGGAATAGCTTCATCTGACTGACTGACCGACTCCGTGACATTTAAAAGGTGCCTGAAATGGGAAAGGTCGTGCAAAGCTAATTTTATAAGTCGTGATCATAGCTAGGACCCTACGACCTATAATAAATTTGACATTTCATTCATTCATTCATATTTCAATATTACGGTAATATCGGTGATTTCAATATTTTAAATCAAGTATTCGATCAATTCCCGTATTCGAATTTAAAAACTTGTCAAAATTGCTTTGAGCGTACAACTTCGGTCACCTTCGTAGTGTGAGTAAACGGTGATTGGCTTGGTTTGTATGGAAATTGATGACGAGGCGGCCTCTAGCTGCTGCCGCTGGCTGCTATGGCGAATCCGTGCTCTGTGTCCTTGGAAATAAGGTTGAAAACTGGTCAGCCGCGTACTTTGCCGAATCTACTCATTAAAAAGAATAAACTGTATCATGAAGATACACTGGGGTTCAATCTATCATAGATCTTCTCTTAGATTCACACTGTTTATATGAACTAAACACAACTTCAAACCTATTCTGTAAAAAAATCACCGGGAAAACTTATGTGAAGTGAGCTTGAAGTCAGTTTGAAGTAAGTTGTCAATACTGACAGTCCATGAACTGAAAAAAAAAATGAAAAGTTGTTTATTCAAATTAGGCTCAGAATCAGCACTTTTCGAACGTCATAATTGCATATGAAACGCCCCCAAAACGCCAGCCCTTCACCACTTCCTAGTGCTATAGGTGGGAAGAAGAAGTCGCGCAACAAATTCTCCACCTGCACAGCTGTCTGTTAGAAGAATTTGATTCTATACAATATTCGTTACCTATGCAAACTAATTGACATTACGAGACACAAAACATGAAATTAAATTATTTGCCAAATGACAGCTAGTTGAAGTAGAATGTCATGAGGTCGAATGACAGGCCACTTCACATAGTTATGTTTTCACGGCTGTAACCTATTGTGTTAGCATAGAATTTTAGTACTTTTATGTCTACAATCTTCAGTAGCAAAACGTGTACTAATCGACCGTACATTTGTGGTAACAGTTTGACCTCGAGTTGGCTTAGCGTAGTACGGAGTTTCAATAGAATAAAAGGCCAGCTAATGATGGTTTTCTTTGCTACCACTAACGTTCGCTATGGTCTTTCTCATACACATGGGCGATTTTTTTTACACAACGATTTTCGACTCTCGGTGTTGAGCCAAGGATTGAGAATCCTACAGACCTCTTTCTTCCTTAGCCTTAACTTCTAATTCTTTCTTCCCACAGGTGACAAAACATATAACTTAGCAGCAACGTGGCGTAAAAAGGCGAGGAGGCCCAACCTCAAAACCACAGGTCCAAAATCACTTAGAGGTCGGGCCTCCTCACTTTGCTACGCTAAGTTGCTCTGTCTTGGGTTGACAGTGCTGTCAATTGGACTTGCTTGAAGTCTCTTTTTTATATTAGACCACCAGTTCAATGAAGGCTCTATTTTCTTTTGCGGTAGGTTCAAAGTGATTTGTACCACATGCATGATCCTTGCTACGTCATTTGACATGTCTGGGCTCTATCGTCACCTGCCCTAATCTCAATTAATTTGTGGTCGGCGCAAAGTGTTTTCTTCTTCCACTTTTTTAGTAGTCGTCATCTGAGTATTCGGGGCAACATTCTAGCAGTATCACCGTTCATACAGCCTTTCCATGGTCGTCACCTACTCATAAAGCCATCCACATTTACAAAACTTTCCTCACGACATTTCCTCATTACTCCACATCACATCCCCATACAATTGTTAGACTCACATAAAATTCAAATAATATAATGTTTGGACTTTAAAAGAGACCATAACCTCTGAGTTTGTTTCGGCTTTTCTTCTCAGGGAACAGTCAGCTAGGAAATGACGGCGCCATCTAGTTAAAAAAAAATTGGTTGCCTGTAAAGTCGGTATACGGGCGAAAGTTTTACGTGACAACGACTTTGAGTGGTAAAATAATTTTAATGTGAATATTCATTCGTATAGTAGGAAGAAGGATGAAATAATAGTAACAATTTAAAACATTTATTTATACAAAGAATTATATTTAAAACATTAATTTATACAAAGAATCTCGCACTGAATTTCATATAAACAAAATTTTATTTTTACCTTTACACATACATGCGTATTTATATACAAATATACATACAATAACTTGCACTTTTTATGTCTGTCTCTCTCGCTCTTAGGCGGGCTAACCATGCCCGAGTGGAAGGGACGCGTGCCTCTCACTCGCTCTCATTGTGAGCGCATAACGTGAGCGGAGCGTAACGCAGTTTCTTGAAGTGTCACCCGGCAAACCAATTTATAAGACGTTGTCGCGTCAAAAAATATTGACGTGTAAAAGTGTCTTTTAAGATCTACTTACATAAATAAACATTTCATAAACATTTCATTTCATTTCATTTCAATGGCAGCCGATTTCCACACAGCTTTTCAGTCACGTGCCACATCGGCATTGCTCTTACACAGGGTCAAATTAAATTAGCTGGCAATACTTTACCCACGTGTCGGGTATTGATATCGAAAACGAATGTTTATGAAATAAAAAAAGAACAAACCATTTTTTTTTAATTTTCATTCATCAATTCTAATTTTGTTCAAATCTTTAAATGACACTGACATGTACAAGACAACCAAACGACTGTTATGTTGTTCTTTAATTTGCAAGAAATATGTATGTTCCACGAAAAATTACAAAAACAGCTGATCGCTTGCTATTGGCATTGACTTTCGCCCATCGAAGGACGAAAAATATTTTTTTTTTGTTCCACTAGTTTTTATCCCAATACGTGGTTAAAGTATTGCTAGCTAATTTCATTTGATCTAGTATAATCATTCTGTCTCAGGCATCTGAGACATTTTATCAGTGTATACCTTGTAACATGTTCTTATTAATTTATAAATCTATCTAGCCTGGTATACTTCGCGTCAAACTTTATGGCGGCTCTGAAGTGCGCTACTCGCTGCGCAGTATCCCCACCCCTCAACCCCGCTGTCCCATGAATTTGTTACTGCGCAGCGACTCGCCTCGTATTCCGAGCCGCCATAAAATTTGAATCGAGCTGTACCTTCCACCCATTTAATAATTCTCATTTACAATCACATCTTGTAGAGGATGCGGTACCCCGCGATATTCAAATTTTCAGAGGTTAATCTCCAATGCAACCAGTACCTATTGATAATTTTAATTAATGTAGTTTTGTAGTTACGGTCGCAAATCATATTTTGTTCACCAGGGCCCCAATTCTGTATCGTTATAATAATTCCTCGCGGAATCTTACTACGTTCAAACTACGTCAATATCGTGTTTTCTAGAAACCAATGTAATCGAAATGTCATATTCTGTATGTTCTAAGACAATTTGTCGATATTTATTAGCAGATGTCGTGTGTGATCTGAGAAATTGACATTGTTTAGAAGTAAGGTATCGTTAAGTGGTAGGGCCCAGACTGGCTGACACTGCCCTGCAATATGCAAAAAAAAAAAATAAGTTAATTCTATGCAATTGAATCCAATGAAAAATGCATTCGTTGTATTAGTGGTTTTAATGATTATAATTCTGTAAAGCCGTATTTGTTAAGGTCACGAAAAATATTTTAATCAGCGTAGGTACAATCTGACACTTAACTGCAAATTGCAAAACACGGAAGAAAATTTGAATTTTGCGGGCTACTACAAAGAACTGACAGGACCTTACGCACTAGTGCAGTGGCGCCAACTGGTGGGCACAATAGCCCTCATTGGACTGTTGTTTTAAAATTCGGCCATTTTTTTACTACATTAATATTTAATTGTATTATTTCAGGATCCTCCCAAAAGTTCCCACAAGAGATACCTAGCGACGATCAATATTACTACGTGTTAGTTCGGCAGTTGTTCTACTGGCAGCACGCTTATCAGAACTGCTTGAAATTGAACGGGACGCTCGCCAGTTTGGACAACAACGATATTCTGATACAGTTGTTACTGCTTATGGGCGAGAATAAGGACGAACGTGAGTTTTATTAACTTATTCAAGGCTAACGAGTATGTGGGTAACATAATAACACCTATTTGCACAAAGAGAAACATTAATGCCACATTACTTAATGGATCATTAGCGCTAATGATCCATTAAGTAATGTGGCATTAATGTTTCTCTTTGTGCAAATAGGTGTTATTATGTTACCCACATACTCGTTAGCGCTAATGATCCATTAAGTAATGTGGCATTAATGTTTCTCTTTGTGCAAATAGGTGTTATTATGTTACCCACATACTCGTTAGCGTTGAATAAGTTAATAAAACTCACGTTCGTCCTTATTCTCGCCCATAAGCAGTAACAACTGTATCAGAATATCGTTGTTGTCCAAACTGGCGAGCGTCCCGTTCAATTTCAAGCAGTTCTGATAAGCGTGCTGCCAGTAGAACAACTGCCGAACTAACACGTAGTAATATTGATCGTCGCTAGGTATCTCTTGTGGGAACTTTTGGGAGGATCCTGAAATAATACAATTAAATATTAATGTAGTAAAAAAATGGCCGAATTTTAAAACAACAGTCCAATGAGGGCTATTGTGCCCACCAGTTGGCGCCACTGCACTAGTGCGTAAGGTCCTGTCAGTTCTTTGTAGTAGCCCGCAAAATTCAAATTTTCTTCCGTGTTTTGCAATTTGCAGTTAAGTGTCAGATTGTACCTACGCTGATTAAAATATTTTTCGTGACCTTAACAAATACGGCTTTACAGAATTATAATCATTAAAACCACTAATACAACGAATGCATTTTTCATTGGATTCAATTGCATAGAATTAACTTATTTTTTTTTTTTGCATATTGCAGGGCAGTGTCAGCCAGTCTGGGCCCTACCACTTAACGATACCTTACTTCTAAACAATGTCAATTTCTCAGATCACACACGACATCTGCTAATAAATGTCGACAAATTGTCTTAGAACATACAGAATATGACATTTCGATTACATTGGTTTCTAGAAAACACGATATTGACGTAGTTTGAACGTAGTAAGATTCCGCGAGGAATTATTATAACGATACAGAATTGGGGCCCTGGTGAACAAAATATGATTTGCGACCGTAACTACAAAACTACATTAATTAAAATTATCAATAGGTACTGGTTGCATTGGAGATTAACCTCTGAAAATTTGAATATCGCGGGGTACCGCATCCTCTACAAGATGTGATTGTAAATGAGAATTATTAAATGGGTGGAAGGTACAGCTCGATTCAAATTTTATGGCGGCTCGGAACACGAGGCGAGTCGCTGCGCAGTAACAAATTCATGGGTCAGCGGGGTTGAGGGGTGGGGTACTGCGCAGCGCGTAGCGCACTTCAGAGCCGCCATAAAGTTTGACGCGAAGTATACCAGGCTAGATAGAGTTCTAAATTAATAAGAACATGGTACAAGATATAAACTGATAAAATGTCTCAGATGCCTGAGACAATGATTATACAGGATCAAATGAAATTAGCTAGCAATACTTTACCCACGTATTGGGATAAAAAACTAGTGGAACATTCACAAATTCATCCTTTGATGGGCGAAGGTCAATGCCAATAGCAAGCGATCAGCTGTTTTTGTAATTTTTCGTGGAACATACATATTTCTTGCAAATTAAAGAACAACATAACAGTCATTTGGTTATCTTGTACATGTCAATGTCATTTAAAGATTTGAACAAAATTAGAATTGATGAATGAAAATAAAAAAAAAATGGTTTGTTCTTTTTTTATTTCATAAACATTCGTTTTCGATATCAATACCCGACATGTGAGTAAAGTATTGCCAGCTAATTTAATTTGACCCTGTGTAAGAGCAATGCCGATGTGGCACGTGACTGAAAAGCTGTGTGGAAATCGGCTGCCATTGAAATGAAATGAAATGAAATGTTTATGAAATGTTTATTTATGTAAGTAGATCTTAAAAGACACTTTTACACGTCAATATTTTATTGGTCAATATTTTTTTTAAACTAGATGGCGCCGGCATTTCCTAGCTGACTGTTCCCTGAGAAGAAAAGCCGAAACAAACTCAGAGGTCATAGTCTCTTTTAAAGTCCAAACATTATATTATTTAAATTTTATGTGAGTCTAACAATTGTATGGGGATGTGATGCGGAGTAATGAGGAAATGTCGTGAGGAAAGTTTTGTAAATGTGGATGGCTTTATGAGTAGGTGACGACCATGGAAAGGCTGTATGAACGGTGATACTGCTAGAATGTTGCCCCGAATACTCAGATGACGACTACTAAAAAAGTGGAAGAAGAAAACACGTTGCGCCGACCACAAATTAATTGAGATTAGGGCAGGTGACGATAGAGCCCAGACATGTCAAATGACGTAGCAAGGATCATGCATGTGGTACAAATCACTTTGAACCTACCGCAAAAGAAAATAGAGCCTTCATGGAACTGCTGGTCTAATATAAAAAGAGACTTCAAGCAAGTCCAATTGACAGCACTGTCAACCCAAGACAGAGCAACTTAGCGTAGCAAAGTGTGGAGGCCCGACCTCTAAGTGATTTTGGACCCGTGGTTTTGAGGTTGGGCCTCCTCGCCTTTTTACGCCACGTTGCTGCTGAGTTATATGTTTTGTCACCTGTGGGAAGAAAGAATTAGAAGTTAAGGCTAAGGAAGAAAGAGGTCTGTAGGATTCTCAATCCTTGGCTCAACACCGAGAGTCGAAAAATCGTTGTGTAAAAAAAATCGCCCATGTGTATGAGAAAGGCACGTTAGTGGTAGCAAACAAAACCATCATTAGTTGGCCTTTGATTCTATTGAAACTCCGTACTACGCTAAGCCAACTCGAGGTCAAACTGTTACCACAAATATACGGTCGATTAGTACAAATTTTGCTACTGAAGATTGTAGACATAAAAGTACTAAAATTCTATGCTAACACAATAGGTTACAGCCGTGAAAACATAACTATGTGAAGTGGCCTGTCATTCGACCTCATGACATTCTACTTCAACTAGCTGTCATTTGGCAAATAATTTAATTTCATGTTTTGTGTCTCGTAATGTTAATTAGTTTGCATAACGACTATTGTATAGAATCAAGTTCTTCTAAGAGATAGCTGTGCAGCTGGAGACTTTGTTGCGCGACTTCTTCCCACCTATAGCATAACACTAGGAAGTGTTGAAGGGCTGGCGTTTTGGGGGCGTTTCATATGCAATTATGACGTTCGAAAAGTGCTGATTCTGAGCCTAATTTGAATAAACAACTTTTAAATTTTTTTTTCAGTTCATGGACTGTCAGTATTGACAACTTACTTCAAACTCACTTCAAGCTCACTTCACATAAGTTTTCCCGGTGATTTTTTTACAAAATAGGTCTGAAGTTGTGTTTAGTTATATTAACAGTGTGAATCTAAGAGAAGATCTATGATAGATTGAACCCCAGTGTATCTTCATGATACAGTTTATTCTTTTTAATGAGTACATTTGGTAAAGTACGCGGCTGACCAGTTTTCAACCTTATTTCTAATGACACAGAGCACGTAATCGCCTTAGAACCCGTCGCTGCCCGCCGCCGTAAATCCATTTTTCTTTCTTTCTTTCTTTCTTAGCAGCCGATGCTAGAGGCCGCCTCGATAACAGTTTCCATACAAACGGACTGTTCTCATTGGACTGTTGTTTTAAAATTCGGCCATTTTTTTACTACATTAATATTTAATTGTATTATTTCAGGATCCTCCCAAAAGTTCCCACAAGAGATACCTAGCGACGATCAATATTACTACGTGTTAGTTCGGCAGTTGTTCTACTGGCAGCACGCTTATCAGAACTGCTTGAAATTGAACGGGACGCTCGCCAGTTTGGACAACAACGATATTCTGATACAGTTGTTACTGCTTATGGGCGAGAATAAGGACGAACGTGAGTTTTATTAACTTATTCAAGGCTAACGAGTATGTGGGTAACATAATAACACCTATTTGCACAAAGAGAAACATTAATGCCACATTACTTAATGGATCATTAGCGCTAATGATTTCATTAATTTTCTGACGTTACACAAAATAACTTCTAGGAGCTAAATATTTGGTAGCTAATGGTGCTTGCTTTGTGCAACAAAAACTGTGAAAGATAGCCTCGTCCTTAACTTCATTATTTAAAATTAAAGAACCATTCAAACCGAGTCTAATGTTCAAAATCAAAAGTCATTTATTCAAACTAGGCTGAGAGTCAACTCTTTTTGAACGTCAAAATTACATAAGACAGTCCCCCAAAACGTCCGCCCTTCACCACTTCCTAGTGCTTTAGCTGGGAAGAAGAAGTGGCGCAACAAACTCCCCAGCAGCACAGCTGTCTGTTAAGTTAGAAGAACTTGATTCTATACAGTAGTAGGTAATTAACATTACGAAACACAAAAAACATTAAATTTGCCATATGTCAGCTAGTACACGCCTATATACCAACAAAACATTGAAAACATAGTACTGAAGTAGAAATAAACTGAATTATACAGGCAAATAAAATAAACAATTATATGAACTAATATAATTACATAACCTGTCAGTAGTCAAGCTAATACTGGTGAAAGAACATAAACATTGTCTTGAGTTAATCACAGCGATCAACAATTATTATCGTTTACGAGTATGTAGTCGTTGATAGATTAATATGCCTTTGAACAGAGGGTGGATTTTATTTTAGCTTTAAACGCATTTTAATGCAAATCTAGCAAAGAAGAGGGAAGCTTGTTATAAAAAGTTATACCAAGACCAACAAAAGAGTTATGAACTTTATGAAGCCGGTGAAATGGAACACGTAGTTTGCCCTTATTTCTAGTATTAATATTATGAATATCACTGTTTTAAGTATACAAGTGTATATTTTGCCTAATATATAAGATGTTGGCCAAGATGAATTGCGATGCGACCGTGAGAATCCCAATATCTTTAAAAAAATCTCTCAGAGAAACTCCTAGCACCTAGTTGGTAAATTGCTTGAACAGCTCGTTTTTGAAGAACAAAAATATTTTGAATGACAGCGGCTTTGCCCCACAGCAGAATGCGGTTCCTTTCTGCAACAAGTTAATGGAAGATTAGTATTTAAATAACAGCTTTAAAAGTTAAAGTTCGTTCCTGCAACTGGCTGTAACAGTAGCAATAGTTTCGTTCCTGCAACTGGCTGTAACAGTAGTTAAAGTTCGTTCCTGCAACTGGCTGTAACAGTAGCAATAGTTTCGTTCCTGCAACTGGTTGTAACAGTAGCAATAGTTTCGTTCCCGCAACTGTCTGTAACAGTGGCAATAGTTTCGTTCCTGCAACTGGTTGTAACAGTAGCAATAGTTTCGTTCCTGCAACTGGCTGTAACAGTAGCAATAGTTTCGTTCCTGCAACTGGCTGTAACAGTAGCAATAGTTTCGTTCCTGCAACTGGCTGTAACAGTAGCAATAGTTTCGTTCCTGCAACTGGCTGTAACAGTAGCAATAGTTTCGTTCCTGCAACTGGCTGTAACAGTGGCAATAGTTTCGTTCCTGCAACTGGCTGTAACAGTAGCAATAGTTTCGTTCCTGCAACTGGCTGTAACAGTAACAATAGTTTCGTTCCTGCAACTGGCTGTAACAGTAGCAATAGTTTCGTTCCTGCAACTGGCTGTAACAGTGGCAATAGTTTCGTTCCTGCAACTGGCTGTAACAGTAGTTAAAGTTCGTTCCTGCAACTGGCTGTAACAGTAGCAATAGTTTCGTTCCTGCAACTGGCTGTAACAGTAACAATAGTTTCGTTCCTGCAACTGGCTGTAACAGTAGCAATAGTTTCGTTCCTGCAACTGGCTGTAACAGTAGCAATAGTTTCGTTCCTGCAACTGGCTGTAACAGTAACAATAGTTTCGTTCCTGCAACGGGCTGTAACAGTAGCAATAGTTTCGTTCCTGCAACTGGCTGTAACAGTAGCAATAGTTTCGTTCCTGCAACTGGCTGTAACAGTAGCAATAGTTTCGTTCCTGCAACTGGCTGTAACAGTAACAATAGTTTCGTTCCTGCAACTGGCTGTAACAGTAGCAATAGTTTCGTTCCTGCAACTGGCTGTAACAGTAGCAATAGTTTCGTTCCTGCAACTGGCTGTAACAGTAGCAATAGTTTCGTTCCTGCAACTGGCTGTAACAGTAGCAATAGTTTCGTTCCTGCAACTGGCTGTAACAGTAGCAATAGTTTCGTTCCTGCAACGGGCTGTAACAGTAGCAATAGTTTCGTTCCTGCAACTGGCTGTAACAGTAGCAATAGTTTCGTTCCTGCAACTGGCTGTAACAGTAGCAATAGTTTCGTTCCTGCAACTGGCTGTAACAGTAGCAATAGTTTCGTTTTGTTAGTTCAGCAACATTCATTACGTTATTTACTTTATTGATCAGACCAATTTTTCATTAAAAGAAAGAAAAATGGATTTATTTGTCACAGAAACACGTGAATATAAAAAGATGAGATAACATTTTTTTTAAACATGATAACAACACACATATTTGTACATAGGCATATAGAACATAAATAGTCGGTGGCTGCACGCCGTGACTGTGACAAGAAGGCTTCCATTCAGCATGATGCTGTGCTATGGAACCCACAACACAACGCTGGTGTTCATTGGTACCGACATATTAAGCAGCAATGGAGAAAGACATTGAAACACAAACTCGTTAGCATGGCAATCTCGTTAGTACATACCTAACTGTGAAACTCCTGCGTCGTAATTTTATGTCGGTTATTTAAAAAAAATGCTGTGTCATACATTTAGATCGCATGCGCATACTCGTAGGCGCACTTTGCTATGAAACAGCTGATTTTGTTTTTGAAAACCGACATGCTGAATTTATGGTTCCTGTTTGTGGGTCGATATTCCTGCCATCCTGTAATCACTTATGACACTCAGCAATACTGTAGCTTCCCATGAGTAGTTCCGAAGATACCCCCTACATACAAACTCACAAAATTTACCTCTTTATATTGTTAAGATTTCCTTACCTTCTTGAGCATCGCAAATATTTTTAGTAGGTATGCACAAACTTATTTGATTTGCTTTTGTTAGAAAGAGGATAGAACTCTTTAATGTGAGAAGGGTGCTTTTTTAAGATTTCTTTCTTTCCTTGCTGAGATTAAATTGTAAATATATTTAATGTTTTTGTTAACAGCCATCGAACACATCTGGGTCTCCGGTCGTCTGAACATGACGAAGGACATCGCGACCGACACCGTTCGGTTCAGCTGGTACAATCCCAACGGTGGGAAAGTAATCCCAAGCCCTAAGGGTATAGGGGGCTTTATGTCCGGGATATACGTGAGTAAATGTTCGCTTTACTTTTAAAGATTTGAGGGTACGGACAGTGACAGACTACTTAATTGAATTTAAAAAATCTATTTTAATAAGAGAAAACGCATTTTAATAAATACTATAAAAATAATTCTGCGAAAATTTATCTGGGGTCTACCATTACTTCAATACTTTTAATATTACTTGCTGGAGGTCACCATAATAATTTTGTTTTTTTTTTGTTTTGGCTTCACACGATTTGTGCATTTAGCCAGCGTCAAGCGTCAAGTATGTCATTTTTCTTTTCGATCAAGTAAATGGCCCAAAATCGGGCACGAAGTTACAAAACAGTCATAGTCTTCTTAAGGGCTGATTTTACCAAAGTCAGATATCTTTTATCCGTAGAATAAAATTTACGTCTGAGAATTCTACTATGGAAAATCTGTCAAAAATTCAAAATTTATTCTCAGGTTAAGACTTATTTTATGTTTAAAGTTTGGTGAAATTCGCCCTTAGTCAGTCAAGTCAATGTTATTTTAAAGCGGTAGTAACTTTACAACAACCTATTAGAAGATTTTGGGGGGAACACGAAAAGACAACGTTAGTCACTTATTTTCACCTTCACTACACTCTGGCAATAGAATATTTAAATGGGCCACAGCATCATCGTCATCCTCTTAGCAATTCTGATACCCCCCCGATAGATGGCATTAACCGCAACAATCTGTCTTTTTAGCTAGCAGTTCTGCTACTCTCCATTAGATGTCGCTAATTAAAGTAGTTGTTACTTTTGCCGCTAGATGTCTCTATTCACAGCGTTCAATAGACAGCAGTTTTTTTATTACTTCTCCTATTTTCTACCAGATGCCGCCGTGGTGGATAGATGAAGAGTTCACGATGGATAACTCCTGCCTGAACTTGGATAGGCAAGATCACCTCATTGGCCTAGTCTATGGATTGCCATGTGACACGGCACAGTACTCAGTTTGTATGATAGGTAAGCATCAAATCGTATCGAAGGATTGCCTTATTAAGTGCTGTTCAAAAATCGAAAAACTTGTTCATTTGAACCACCTTTGAATCAAACTCAATATTAGACAATTTACATAAATTAATAAACTATCTACAGCGTCACGTAGACGAATTTGATTTTTCTGTTTGACCGTTAGGAATAAGGTGAACTTTGTGATGTATGACATTAAAAGCATTCTACCCACGCGAGCTGGGAACGGCGCTTTCATGGCGGTTTTTTGTGATTATTTCATTAAATCCAAACAAAAGTAAACATTTTTTTTCAGCCATGCAATAGATCGTTGGTATTTTCAAGTTTACATGCTATTTTTTTTACAGTTCTTTTGGTTATAAAAATCGACATACCGTCAATTATTTTCTATTTGCATTACTAAGTACAATTAAATGTTTTTATGAAAGAGTAAATATTTAAAATTAATAAAAACACTGCTTGACTGAAAAAAAATTGTACTTCTGTTTGTATTTAATGAAATAATCACGAAAAACTACTATAAACGCGTTGTTGCCAGCCCGCGTGGAATGAATGCTCCTAAGGCCAATCTAAGTGTAGGTACCTTTATTATACTCACATTTCACCAGTTATGTTTAAGTCCCATGTAATAGGGGCGAGCCTATTGCCATCAATCGAGCACAAATCCAGACTACGGGCTGCTACTGAGAAATTCCAGATAGAAAAACCCAAAAACACTTTGTCCGAACTAGAACTCGAATCCCGGACCTCGTGCTCAGCAGTAGCACTTACGACCACTAGACCAACGTGCCGTCAAAAAAAACCACCCGACTTGAAACTTGAAATTCACACCTTTTTTTTTTTTCTAGAAAAATCTCAAAAACTCCCGCCTGTCGTCGTTCTGCCACCGCCAGTGGCGCCCCCAGCCACGGTGATGGCGACAGAAGCACCTGGCACTTCATCTACCATGGATGGATATGACAGCAGTTGAATCGCGAGGTTGAATATCTTCTATTAATAAGATATGCCTGCCTTATTTTTCATCATTCTCCAGCCTTATTCCAATTTATTTGGGGTCAGCGCGACATGTATTTTCATCCATACTAATCGTAAACTCGGTAATCAGCCCTTTCTAACCATATCATCATTCATACAGTCTATCCATCGTTTCTTTGGTCTCCCCCTACTCTTATAGCCATCGACATTCATACTCAAATCGCCTTATAATCTTCTACTTGTTTAATATAACGTGTTTCATCTTTAGTAAATAATGTACTAAATAAATTATTTAAAACAAAAATTAATTAATGTAGTTTTATTTTGAATTCCGTAGGAAAAGTTAACGCTAAATAGGTATCGCAAAATTAAGGGGGAAGTGCGAATTCAAATTTCTTACGTTTTTTGTAATTTGCAGGTGTAAGGTCGTACGTTGGTTAAAATATAATTCCCGACTAGGGTTGTCGGGCGTCCTGATAAAGCCGGACGGACACAGTCAGGCTTTTTGGTTGCGTGTACGGCCAAATTATATGGTGTCCGGCCTGTCCGGCTCCTGTTAGGCTTTTTAAATTTGTCATTTTTTTTTACATTTGCCATGTGTTGGTTTCCGCTCCACCCGCCTAGCCTTGTATCGCTAGCGCTGGCGAGCGGAGTAGCACTGTCCATAATAAAAAAGACCGATTCATTAAATTTTGTAGTTGCTTCATTAGAATTTAAGGTTTTATGCTAAATGATAAAAAAAAGCCTTGTTTGACTTTTTTTAAATTGTAGTTTTATACTAAGACTAAAAAATGAAGGGGCGTCCGGCCTTTTTACCCAAATGTACGGCTTACAGACTGGTCTGCCCGGCTTTTCGGTTTTAAGACCTGGCAACCCCATTACCGACAGTAACAGATATGGGTTTACATAATTATAATCATTTAAATCTACAAAAAAGTATTTAAATGAAATGAACATAGAGGGTTGTTCTTAATTCATTTAATTACTTTTTCGTGAAATACCTATGTCATACCATACCTAATCATTCAATGGCTGATTATCTCGATTTTGGCGGGACGTCCTGATTAAATCAAAATTAATACGAAGAATTTAATTAATACGAAGGAATAACGAGTACCATTTGTTTTAGTGCTTGAAAGGCAGTGAGCAAGTGAGTTGCGTTACGTGCATAATTTAGTTTAATTACATTATGCAAACGAAAGTTTAAGTTTCCTACGTGTTTTTTTCGTAAATTACTGGAGTTTACTTATTAGAATCGTTTATTTTTTTTCACTGAAAAGTACCAAAACCCCGTTTGACAAAAAAAAAATCTGGCAACGCTGGCCGTAATCCACCTCACGGGTTCACCAGGCGTTGGTAGATGTCACTTGATTGCCAATTTCTGGTTCTAGGACATTTCCTTACGATGTTTTTCCTTCACCGTTTGAGAGCAGTGATAATGAATTAATTTATACTAAGTATGCACATGTCTAGATTCCAACCTACGACCTAGGTACCTCGGACCTAGGACCTCGGTTGGTCACGACCGTTTCCACTGCACCACCACTGCTCTTAAAAGGTGTGTGGGGGGAGTTGCAAGGTGATAAGGTAATATTGGCATACAGATAGATTATGATCTAGAAGATCACATTACTTAGAGGGAATCTAGTCGCAGGCTCGGACTCACTGGTGGGCCTGGCTAAAAAGCACGCTGTCTCACCAGGCATCGTGTCCGACGGAGGTAGTATCAGTGATGAGCAGTTTGATGCTAGTCTACACGCAAAGCGTTATTGAGTGAGATGCAGGATCATTTATAGTAAGACAGGCGGGTAAAATAATTAAGAAAACTCTTTCAGAAGATCGGGTTTTATGAAAAAACCACTGCATAAATCAATGACCAATAAAGTTTATTGAACTTTTCTATAATTAAACTTTGTCGGTAACGACTTGGTTCTGGAGAGTATACAGTTTTTTTTTACTTACACGCCCAATTAGGTTAAATTAACAAGAAAAACGAATCTTTGTTGGCTCCTAACTTTTTAATGTTTTTTCTTTTTAGTATTCCGTTTCCGTACAGACAATTTTAATAATGAGACAAACCACACCATGTTTATTTTTGATGTAAATTGTCGAACAGTGGAGTAATACACTCCCGAAGTTTGTATGGAAAAAATATCGACAAGATTCACCTTAACATAACGTCACGCCTATCATCCACGAAGGGTTAGGCAGAGATTTACCTGTATTGCCGTCAACCAGACACTAATAAAGACTCCGGGCTGGTACTGAGAATTTTTTGATGAAAAAAGCTAATAATAACACTGCCCGATCTGGGAATCATATCGAGGACCTCGTGCTCAGTAGTAGCCTTTGTGACCACCAGACCAACAACGCAGTCCTAGATGAATTCACATAAGGGGCCATCCATAAATTACGTCACACACACTTTATGGTTTTTGACACCCCCCCCCTCCTTGTCACAGGTGATCACACTTGTCAAAGTCCCTCCCTCCTTGTGTGACACCACTTATTTTTTAATTTTTATATTTGGAAGTACATAATTAAATTAGAACATCAGATTTTCCATTTTTTTAAATTAAATTAAAAACATTCTTTAATAAAACTTTTTTCAAAAAAAAAAACACTAAAATGTGAAAAATAACTTTAATTACGGAAGGCGGTGACTTTGGATATGTATTTTAATTTTTTGTCACCAGTTATTTTTCACATTTTAGTGTTTTTTTTGGAAGTCAGTTGTTTTTTTTAAGTTTTTTTTTTAATTTTTTGTGGTTCACATGTGCTTACCCCTTCACAGCGTCTCGGCGTGACGTTATGTTATGAACTGATGTAAACAATAGACAGACATGAGATTTCTGCAATTCCAGTCCATTTGCTATCATTTATTGAGGAGTTCCGTTGCCTATCTCCGAAGTTCTTCATCAGATCTTCACCAAATTGAAAAGGTTCCGACGAATTGAGAACCTCCTCCTTTTGGAAGTCGGTTAAAAATTAACTTAAGTCAAATATTTTAGATAATGGTGATTTTAACATGTGACGTCACAAAGCTTTTGACCCCCCTGTCCCTAGTCACACAATGTGACACTTCGTTGACCCCCCCCTTAACGTGTAACGTAATTTATGGATGGACCCTAATAAGATACTTTTATCATAATATGCAAAAAGTAATTGATAGAAATCACAGTCAAATTTTCTTACTTTAAATAATTTATTGCTAACAAAACGTTTCATCATTTAATACTATTCAACGTCTCAACCCATTGTTTATTTGTTTTACTCAATTGTGTGTAGTTCTCGTGCATAGCCACTAGATTTTTATTGAAGCCCCTCAAATGTTGTAAGTAGGCTCTTAAACTGCTGTTCATTGCCCGAATGGAGTCTATTTCTTGTGTCAGCTCTGTGGTAGCTTTCTGAAAAGAAAAAAAAAGGTACAAATGGTTCTAGAATATTTCAAAAGTTTAATTCCATATTTAAACGTAAGCAGTTTGTTAGCGCATTTTTTGCATAATTACTATAGTTGGTGTGATTGAATTGCTGTATGGCTTTCCAGTGGGATGATAAATAAATAAAGGAGTCTAAGTAGATGTAGATGCATGTATCCATAAATAAATGCTGCTGTTTTATGATAATTTCTATACAAAAACACTTTTACACATCAAAACCAACTTTGAAACAAGTTTGTTTTGATGTGTAAAAGTGTTTGTTACTTGTTTTCTTTAAGCTAAATCAACAAACTCAACTAAATACATTGAAATAAACAGTAAGTATATTATTCCTTTCCTCTTTTTTAAATCCCCCTTATAACAAAGCAGTATTTTTATCTAGAGCATGTTTAAACCACCAAGCCAGTTTTTGAATTAAGAACTTAATATGTATAGATAGGCAGTTTGTTTTACAAATTGACAACTTAGTCCGGTGCTTCATTGTCATTTTTTGTATTAAGAACTTTTCCCAAATCCAAAAAAAGTTGCAAATGCAAAAACAGGCTCTGAGCTTTAGGCCAGAACTAAAGTTAGATTGTTTTATATTATGACGTAAGAGTTCAGAGCTTCCTATTTGACTATTCTGAGAAGAAAGACCACAAACTTTTCTACGATTCATATACATTCTATGAAGAATTTTTTTTTTTATCAGGACATGCTATGGTGGTGGCCAGAAGATAATCAGATCAGCTTTTCTGAGACAAGTTAGTTCGTACTAATATAATAATATACAGAATTAAACGTGTCTTACCTCACGCTTCGACGAAGTCACAGAGGCACTAGACATTTTTATTTTAGCAACAAATGGTCGCTTCTATGTAAATTAATTAAATAACTATTTGAAAACAACAAACAGAAAAAAACAACTGTTTATTTTGGCCGTTGGCGGTTGGTCTTGTGTTGCTATCCTTAATATTCAAAACTGCCGTTTTTTTTACGTTCCAGTTGTTCCAGTTTCCAAGCAATCTGCGCCCTAATTGCACAGAAACTAAATCATTTTGAAAATGATTGCTAATCCATTATTTCATATCAACACTAATATTATAAAGAGGAAAGATTTGTATTTTTGTATGTCACGAATAAACTTAAAAACTACTGGACCGATATATATAAAAAAATATTTCACCGGTAGAAAGCTACATCTTGACTCTAATATTATCTTGAGGTATAAATGTTCTGTGATTATTATACTCTATGATCTTGACCGAGTAACATAGGCTATATTTTATCCCTGTATTCCAGCGGGAACGGGAACTACGCGGGTGAAACCCCAGAGCGCTGCTAGTTTATTAATATACTGCCAATTATAATCAAAGTACGTGCACTTGCCAGTCGCTACGATATCGATTTCTTAATCTTTCTAAATCAACCGGAGTTCTTCGTTTCCGTATATCTGCAGAGATCATTTACGCGAACCGTGGAGGTGTTTTGTATTTTTGTGATTTGTTTGCTATTTGTAAGATTGGTCATTCGTACATAAATACCTGATTTTATTACAAAAGTACCTTCCATATTTGGTGCATTAAAAAAATATTCATTGCATGTTTGAATAATTTTTAACCGACTTCCAAAAGGAGGAGGTTCTCAATTCGTCGGAACCTTTTTTTTTTTTTTTAATGTATGTTCCCCGATTACTCGAAGATGGCTAGACCGATTTGGATAAAAATTTTTTTGTTTGAAAGGGTATACAGGTCGTCCCATGATCATCAAGTCAGGATCTGATGATGGGATCCTGGAGAAATAGAGAGAACTCTTCAAATTTTATAGGCACACTTGAAGCGATTTGGGTAGTTTTTGGAAGAGTACTTTCTCGGAGTGGTTCCATTTCAATTTGGTGAAGATCTGATGAAGAACTTCGGAGATAGGCAACGGAACTCTTCAATAAATGATAGCAAATGGACAGGGATTGCTGAAATCTCATGTCTGTCAATTATTTACACCAGTTAATAACATAACATCACGCCGGTACGCTGTGAAGGGGTAAGCACATGTGAACCACTAAAAAGTGAAAAATAAAAAACTTTTTTCAAAAAAATAAACAACTGACTTCCAAAAAAACACTAAAAAGTGAAAAATAACTTTAATTTCGGAAGGCGGTGACAAAAAAATTGAATACAGATCCAAAGTCACCGACTTAACCCAGTAACCGTGGTCACCCTCCCACGGTGAAGCGAAGAGGAACCCCAAGGTGGGGCCGCTCGTCAGGGCTTGTGCCTCCAAGCCGACGACGTAGCGGCCAAAAAGTAGGTTGCGGTGAGGTGCATCGCAACTGAGGCGAGCCGCGATGTCGAATGGGAGGCATCGCGGCTGAGGATTACAGGCTGCGGCGGAGGAGGAGTGCCGGTACTTCTGAGTAGCGCTCTTCCCTTCCGTAGCCTGGACGGGGCCGCCACCGTTTGATGGCGGACGCGGTGGGGCCGCAGGGGAAGAGGAGTGTCAGTATAGCGTTGGCCGCTCTCCCTATCCCCTGCGGCCGAAAAGTGGTTGGCGGTGGGGCCACTGTACTGACCCGTCGCAGGAGGACGTCAGCAGCAGCTGGTGGGGCCCGCAAGGGCCGATGCCTGCTAGGGGTGCGGGTTGTTCGAAAGAGATACCGCGGCCCCTGGCATACGGGCAGCTGAAGGAACATGGGTGGGTTTTAGTCAGTAAAAGTCTGACACGCCCTCCTGCTCCAACCAGAGCGGGAGAAGTCATTTGATGATTTCCCAACCACAAAAAAAAAAAAAAAAGTTTACGTGTTTTAGTACGGAACGTCTGTGGTTTCAGGGGGCCTACTCTCTAACTATGTCAACGAAGATACGGGCCCGTCCGAAAATAGTTCGACACCTCGAAGTGACTCCCACAGCTGATTAATTAACTTTTTTAGACGGGTAAAACCATATAGGTAGTAGGGACAACTGTAAAATCGTGCAGTAATTCATTCTTAGTTTGGGCCGCAAACTAATCATAGGTCCGTAAGTGATACGGAGTAGGAAACGCCCGTAACTTTCAGCGAGATTATAATTTCGTGCTTGAAGAGTAGGCCCCCAGGGCTCTTGCTTCGTTCGTGTTTATTTACCTAGTCATTTCTTTCTATTTATTAACACGCTTTTATTAGCTTCACCTGTATGTTTGTAAGCATGTTTGGACTAGATTTTGACCCACTTCAAACGGTCAGATTTCATTTAAACTTTATAGAGTTATCGAGCTCCGATGACAATTCAATAGTTTCATAAATTTGTTCCATAGTGTTAAAAATGTAAATAAGACAACTGAAAAATATAAAAGAAATTATCCTAACTAGAACTTCGTTCAAAAAACTCGGTAGTGGATGTGGATGCGTAATTACGATTTCTTGAGAAATATCTGCATTTGTGAAGGTGGAGACGAGTTTCTGTTACAACCTTTATTCATTATAATATGAACGTGAAGCAAAAACTTCGTACCCCTTTTTACGAACGGACGGACGGAGGAGTATGAAATTTGGCACAGTTAAAATGTGAATAAAAATGTAATAATACATTTACTGTATACACCGTGGCATTTTAATCGTTTTAATTTTAAGCCCACTTCATGAACCCAATCATTTATTTTAAAAAAAATGTTACATATGATCATATGAATATTAAAAAAAAATGTAATTCACTAAGACACATGACGTAGTTTGAAACACCATGTTATGGAGAATTAGAGATGGAATGTAATGGAGATGGAATGATCTGCTCGAATCGTGCGCTGGGTAGGTATTTTCCACCGTTTGAGACGTAAACATTATATCCATTATTTTGTTTTTCATTGCACCTACTAAGTATCATAATGAATGGTAACAATGATCGCGACGAGAGGTATTTTATGTCGGATATATTGAATGGACCGCCTTTGTAAAACGACTACAATGTCACGGTGTATAAAATGCATTGAAAATACATTAAGTTTTAAATGTATTATGATTGAATTTCGATCACTGGGCGACCATTAGTTCCTTGTTATTATCCATCTTGTACTATTGTTTCCATTTTTTTTTAATCTAAGAAGAAGTAAAAATGTGCTTTTGAACAAAATATTGTGAATATTTAATTCTTCACAATATATTTTTCAAAAGCACTTTTTTTGTTTACAAAACCAGATTAAATTTAATAAAACAAATATATTTCAAAATCCTGACATGTAGTTACATAATAATTTTCCAATAATTATTGGGAAACTATCTGAAGTGGCAGCACTGAGGAATCCAATATGACATTAGTGGTAGGTAACCTACGTAGTACGGTTCATTTCAAGGAAGAATGTTTGATGTTGAAAATCTATATTTTACGAACACCTTTTGATTAGTAAATAATAAAACGTAACGTAAACCAAAAAACTCTTTTGGGGGTTCTGAAGATAAATGGCAAAAACGGAATATTTATTTTTGAAAGGATGCGTTTCATTCGGTCGTATGTCCACTGGTGTCCTCACTTTCTTTCTTCTGCTTTTGTTCTTACTTCCCCACCTCTCTGTGTCATCTACGAATCGTAAATTTATAAAAAAGGAAATCGTCATGTTTTCATAGGTTAGAATAGGCTACTGCGCTTGGTGGTATTGAGTGTTGGGGCCCAACACGTACTTGGCCTAAGTTATTACTTCTTTTCATCAATAAATTGTACTACACGTGTGAATATACAGACTGTTTGGCAGAACGTTGAACATACGAAAAAGGTGGATAGGTGGGGTCATCTGCTACTTACTCAGCCCTAATTTATTTGGCTCTGGCCTCCTGGATTTATTTTTTTTGCTTTCACAAGTTTCAACACTTTCTTAACTTTAAAGTGTATTTTTTATTAAAATGGGTAAAACAGGCAATATTTTTTTTAAACTAGTTGAAATTAAAGTTAAGAAAGTGGTGAAACTAAAAGAAAGCAAAAATAAAAATAAAAAATATCCAGGGGCCAGGGCCACATAAATTAGGGCTGAGTAAGTAGCAGATGACCCCACCTATCCACTATTTTCGTATGTTCAACATTCTGCCAAACATCCTGTATAAATTGGTATCTAAATTTATAAAAAAACATAAACCACCCAAGTTACACCCCTGAAATGCATTGGATCCTCAAACCCTGGAGCTCAACCCAACCCCAGTATCGACCTTCGGAGCAGTTACAAAACGCATGCGCACAGCTAGCCAAGGCGCCATCTGCAGAAAAACGTTGTAGTTAAAAAAAGAAACGCCGCCATTTTGACATTTGTTTGGCTTTTGTGTTCTACAATAAAAGTTAACATGTTATTTACTCGTTACGAGTTATTATTCTATATATTTCCGCTATTCAACCATTTCGCTGGTAATTTGGATGTATAAAATCCAACGCATCAGTGGGAATCGCATGCGTCGAGCAGCGAGAAAATCGATAATGTAGCAGTGCCGCTTTTTACTTTCGCGAGACAAACGTTCGTGTTATATTACTGATTTATCTAGTAAACTAATTAAAAAAACATCTTGTATTCATCATGAAGTGTTTTATTTGTGTTTTGACTGGAAACTGACAGTGATATGTGGTGAAAAGTGGATTTGGAAAAAGGCGCGAAGAGCCCGCTGCCGAATTTGACCACGGAAATAAAAAAAAAAATAACCAAATACAAAGAGATTCTTCCAACGCGTAATGTGTATCACATTGAACTGGTGTTTAATTAATTTTCCGGTTATGCATTACGTACAGCAAATGGAATAAATGATACTTTCTAAAAATTAAGTTCATGTAAGTACATATTTCCTGAATTAGGTAATTTCATAGTGCTAGTTTTGCAAACGTTTTCAAGTTACTGGTTTAATTATGATTATTATTCTTAATACTGCTGTAATTACTATCAAAATTGTATTGACAATCCATATGTCAATGACACTTAATAATAACATTGGCAATAATATTTTGACAGAAAAATGTAAGTAAACAAATCATTTGTTGACATGTTTTGCATTTTTTTTTTGTCATCTTCCAATTCTTATAGGGCTTCTAATTTCGCTCATAACTTGATGCTCTTAGAGCTCTGCTAGTCTTGTTGCTCTGTAACAAGTAAAAGTTATTTATAAATCCTATGTTCCCAAGTAATTCCTGATGATCATACTTTACTTTTATTTTTATTGTGCTCAGATAAAGTTTTGCCCAATCTGCTTTTATTGAACATCTAGATCATCTTCTACTAGCTATTAGAAAACTTATATCTGTAGGTACAACATTGTCTCACCCAGAATAAAATTACCATAACAAAAAGAATGAAAATGAGCAAATTAATTTTATCTGACCTCTGACCGTGGTACTGACTACCCGTAATGAGTGTCAAAGATTTGCGAATGACAGCCAACAGTATCAAGTAGAGTGAAGTTTTTTTTTAAGTTTTGGTAAATGATAAATGATAAGTGATAATTAATTTTATTTCTGTAAGTAGGTTTGTACAAACACTTTTACACATCAATCATAGTTTTTAAAACTATATGAGGTTGGCGTTTCTTATCTGACTACTCTGAGAATAGAGGCCGAAACAAACTCAGAGGACACAGTCTCTTAAAGTCCAGACATAATCTTGGTCAGATCATGTGAAGACCATGTGGATCGGTGTTTGAATTGGTCTTTTGAGGAAAGAACCACACAGATTGAGTGGACCTGTCCATTCAGTGCATGCATTTATCAGTAATCTCGAGGAACTCAACAATTTGACGAACAATTCTAAAGACAGGACATTTGGGTAGGCCGCATAAAATACTCAAACTGCCAGATTAATATTAAAACTAACTGAGAAACAGATGAAACACAAAACAAAATATGACCCACATAGTCCTCTCCTCACATTCACAATAATTAAAACAATAATAATATTATACTTCTCAGAATAAATATTCATGTCAAAGTGTATATAATAATTATCAAATGTCAAAAAGTATAAGTTTGCAAAATCAAAAAAAAAACAACATTTAGTATGCAAAAATTGGAGCAGGTCAATCCCAAGCTTTCTTGTCCTCAATATAATCTTTAACGGTATAAAAGGCTTTCAGGCATAACTTACGTTTAATTAATGATTTAAATTGATTGATACTTGGATCTTGAACATGGCTTGGAAGTTTATTATAAAAGCTCATACATTAACATCTGAATGACCCGTAGTCATTCATTAATCTCCTTAAATTTCTCTCTGAGAGAGTGTCTCGGACTTAATTTACAAATTGATCGAACAGCTCTTTTCTGCAAGACAAAGATAGTCTGAATGTCGGCGGCATTTCCCCACAACCGAATACCATTACACTATGAAAATAGCTAAAGTACACGAAACGGGCTGTCTCTGTTTTGCAAAGTACGCTTATCAGACTAATGGGTCTATAGTTTACAGTTAGTTGTTTGTTTTCTCCAGTCAGCTGGCACTCACTCCAGACAACTCCATTTCGCAAGAATCTTTTCATAATCTGAACCTGGTCAGAGGCTGTGAGAAATTTTTAAGTAACATTGACGGTATGCTGTCTTGAGCAATGGCTGTATTATCGTTGGAAGTTAATAATGTCATTTTGAACCATATCCCTTGTCATATGATGTCACATTTTGTTGACCCCCTTTTTAACCCCTGACGCAAAAAGAGGGGTGTTATAACTTTTAAAATATGCATGTGTTTCAGTGATAATATAAAAACTTAACCGAAACTTTAATTTCCCAGGTTAAGTTGTACTCTAATCTTGCGATGCGGTTAAGAAGTAGGAAAAGGGAGCGACCGCTCTCAAGTAAACGGAGTTCAAAGGTAACGAAGCTCAAGAAGCAGCCCATTAAGCCTCTAACCAAGCCACCAAACGCTTGGAAGAATATCCTAAAGCGGGAAGTTAAAAATGTGGTGTCTGAGACACCGCAATTCTGTATCACTCGGTCACAGAAGAATTTAAAGACTCGTCCCGTAAGAACAAAAATAAGCATGGAAAAACCACTAGAGATAATGCACAAGAAGGCTAAGCACAAAGATGATAGTCGCACAAAAAAACCAATCTTTCAGACTGTTGTACGGAGTTCCACTAAAGATCCCGTATCTTCAACTACTGCAGTAAAGAAGCCTCAGAATGATAAGATTACTACTACATCTAAGATTAAAGAGGTCCGTACAACAAAGAGTGCTCAACTCAGACACAGCTCGCTGAACCGAGAGTTGAAAAAGACTGAAGTGATATCTTCGGCAATAAGTTCACCTCGCAAAACTAGACGTATGGATAAGACTGACAAGTCAGCTTCCCTTAACAGCTCACCAATACGCAAAGTCCGTCAAATTGGCATAATAACTCCTAAATTAACAAAATCCTCGGTCAGTTCAACAAATGAGAGTCCAAAAAAAAGAACGAAGAAAGCTCCTATTGTGCCAGAATCTAACTGTTATGCAGAAGATAATGACGTGACTATGTATGAGGCTCACACAACAACCTTTGTTGACTTTCCTACTCAGAAGTCTGAAGAATCTGACTCCGATGGTCATGTTGAATCATCTGAGCTCTGTCTTCCAAATGACTGCTTGAATGACTTTATGGCTATAGCAGAGTGTGCTAGGCTTATAGATGAGGATCTGCCTGCTACAGAAGAAGACATTAACTTCTTAGCGGATAAAGCAGCCAGGGTTATGACTACAGAGAAGGCCGAGGAGAAGACTTCCAGGACTAATTCGGTGGACAAGCGGGTGATGAAACGCAGGAAGTCTAGCAATGATCTGGAGATGTACCAGCCAACGTCTACTACGGATGATTTGGATAATTGTACAGATTTTTTGACTAACGGGGAGAAATATGTTCAGGTGAGACTTTTTAAAATTACAATATTTATTTGGACATTCAGATACAGAATCGAGTAGCCTGAAATAAAAATAATAAAAACAAACTTTTTCACAGGCACAATCAAATTAACGACCTGTAAGCGGCTTTAATAAAAAAAGCTCCTTTTTTTTTCGACGCACTTGATTTTCAACTCTCAGTATTGACCCCGAGCATTGGAATCCAACAGATTAAATCTCTGCGCGTCACTGTTGGATTTTTAACCCTCGGCGCTTAACGATGGTATTCGTCGCGTTAAGAAATGCCCGTGTGGCACTGAGAGTCTAGTTGAAAAAATAAATGATTGCTTAAAATACTCCATCTCTCTCACACAGCCCGACTTCGTAACAATGCTAGAGCAAGACGGCTACGTCCGGGACTCGGAATGCGAGATATCCTCTACCTGCGACACACAAGGGACAGCCATAGAGAGCCTCGAAGCCCTCTCAGCTCGGAGCCCTAGCTCAGGGTTCCTGGCAGAAATCAGTCAGAGCTTGGCTGCTGGGGCACACGGCTCGGTGAGTTTCTTTTTTTCTTTTTTGAAGACTTTCGTTTGAAAGACAAGGATAGATTTAGGTTACTCAATCTGATGTTAAAATATTATTTCTGAAAATAGACCGTGATTCCCGAACCGCATACTTTTGTTTGAAAAGCTATACAATGTACATTACAACTATTTTCTTGATGTCCCTCGGCAAATTTCGTGTTTCGTCAGTCGTCGGATTTCAGATCAGTTGCCCTTTGCACTTGGCGCAGACCGGATGCGATGATTCCCGAGGGACATTACGAAAATAGTTGTACTGTACATGTGTATTTTTCTTACAAGAAATTATAATTGTATTTACTTACATTATCGACAGAACGGGACAGATATTAGTGTTGATGACGGCGCGCTTGCTTACCACGACGAGCAGTCACCGACAGACATAGAGGTTAGTACAACCTACCCTGTGATTACCTACACAACAATTAACTACTAGGGATGTATAGCGCTGCAAGTTGGTTATGAAGAAAAAAAAAACATTAATTGAAGTGTTAAAAAACGTTAAAAAAATACATTACGGCAATAAATAATTTTATCAATCCAGAATCAGATATGACATTTAAATAATTTTGTTAATTTAGAATTCAGATATTACATTTAAGGTGAATCTAGTCGGCATTTTTTCCATAAAACTTCGGGAGTGTATTACTCCACTGTTCGACAATGTAAATCAAAAATTAAACATGGTATGGTTTAGTCTCATTATAAATATTGTCTACTACAGAAACAGAATACTAAAATAAAAAGCCATTAAAAAGATTCGAAATTTAAGCTAACTTTGAGCGTGTTCAAGTAATAAAAGAAGTGCAAAATCTCCAAAACCAAGTCGGTACCGACAAAGCTCAAATATCGAAAAGTTTAATAAACTTTTATTGATCATTGACTTATGCAGTGGTTTTTTCATAAAACTCTATCTTCCGAAGGACTTTTCTTAATTTTGAACGCGCTTGTTTTACCATAAATGATCCTGCATCTCACTCAATAATATTGTGCGTGTAGACTAGCTTCTAACTAATTAATCATCACTGATACTACCTCTGTCGGACACGATGCCTGGTGAGACAGCGTGCTTTTTAGCCAGCCTCACCAGTGAGTTCGAGCCCGCGACTAGATTCCCCTTAAATTATGTTGTTGATGTACGAAATGAGAATTATTTGGGGTTCGATTAAATGTAATATAATTATTATAAATATGTATAACATCACGCCTTATTATCCCCGGAGGGTTGGGCAAAAGAGTACATTTAGTACATCCATATTTCACCAGTTATATTTAAGTCTCATGTAATAGGGTGCGAGCCATACTGAGAAATTTTAGATAGAACACCCAATATCGCTTTGCCTCTGGGAATCGATCCCAGGGCCTTATGCCCCAATGCCTCACGCCTCATTCGATTAAATATATAATACATGCCTTTGTTTTTCCATTGACCAATGATCATATGTTATTTTATTAGGTTTCCGTATTGTGTATGTTGTATCAGGAAGAAGCTGCCGACGTGATATCCTCGTGTAGCAACCGCCCCGATTGTGAGCAGATCTCGTCCTGGGTCGACACCTTCGATCCTTATCTATTTATTAAACAGGTGAGCAATCACTAATGATATTATACTGGTTATAAGTTAAGAGGGGCTTGTGGCCAAGTCATACCTGCTGCACGGGTTGATCGACCAGGTTAAGCTACGGTTGCCGCGGTTGGTTCGTGGATGGGTCTTTACATATACCCCTCCGTGCTTCAAAAAGCATGTAAACCGTTGGTCCCGGCTGTCATTCGTGGATCTTTGACAGTCGTTACGGGTCGTCAGAAGCCCAAAAACCTGAGAACCAAGGGGTATCGTATTACCCAGTAACTGGGTTGTGGAGGTCAGTTGTATCCGGTTAGACTGGAAGCTGACCCCGACATAGTTGGGAAAAGGCTAGGAGATGATGATGATTAGACTGGTTATGGTTTTGTTGTTAGTTTAGAAAGAAATAAAGAAAAAAAACGTTTATTTGTGGTAAACATAACGCAAAAAAAAAACAGGAACACAAAATAAATAATAAAAGTTTGAGGGAAACATGCGTCACAACCACGTAAAACGGCTATCGGTGATCGTTTATGATCACTCATCTAATGATACGAAATAATATGGTTTAAAAGCTATTTTGAATACTACAATCCTACTATCCTACTTATCCTACTAATGTTATAAATGTGAAAGTTTGTGAATATGGATGTATGGATGTTTGTTACTCATTCACGCAAAAATGGCTGAACGGATTTGGATGAAATTTGGCTCACAGATAGTTTGTAACCTGGATTAACACACTTTTTATCCCGGTTCCCGTGGGATAATTTTCGAAACTCCACGCGGGCGAAGCCGCTGGCAAATGCTGGTTTATTATAATTATTATGAAATGGTAAATCTAAGCTTAATTATCTATTAGAGGGCTAAAAGTCACCCAAAAGGTAATGGCCCTGGGCTTGCGGACGGCGAGTAATGGGTAGCTCGCTGTCCGGTAAGGACCAAGCCCGGGTCCACGGCGCGTTGTGTTCCACGCGCGCCTCAAAGAGATGTCATCAGCAAATGATGGGGCCCGCAAGGGCCGATGCCTGCCAGGGGTGCGGGTTGTTCGAAAGAGATACCGCGGCCCCTGGCACACAGGCAACTGAGGGAACACGGGTGGGTTTTAGTCAGTAAAAGTCTGACACGCCCTCCCGCTCCGCCCAGAGCGGGAGAAGTTATTTGATGATTTCCCACCCAAAAAAAAAAAGGTAATGGCCCTACGTCATCGAATCAGAAATGAAGCGATCCGCAGGAGAACCAAGGCAACCGACATAGGCCGAAGAATTGCCAAACTTAAGTGGCAGTGGGCAGGGCACATTGCTCGCAGAACAGATGGCCCATGGGGCCGGAAGGTTCTGGAGTGGCGACCGCGTACTGGAAGACGTAGAGTTGCAAGGCCTCCCACAAGGTGGACCGATGACCTTGTGAAGGCCGCAGGAGTCCTCTTGATGCGGGAAGCACAGAACCGGTCGAAGTGGCGGAGCTTGGGAGAGTTCCATTTCTAGCAGTGGACGTCATTCAGCTGAAATGACGATGATGGTCGATCTGGTACGAGTTCGACTAGGCGTTTTTTTTTAAACTTTTGTGGATAATTGTTACAGCTACCGCCATTGGAAACCGTAGCAACTGGTGCACTCCGGGCGCGCTACCCTGCGTTACCGCTTAAAACAAGGACCAGTCCGGATTTCAGTCTTGTAAGTATGATTATCTTTTTTGGGTTTACCCATGTCTTCCATGTCATGGCTGTGGGTACTAGGAGTGGGTTGTAACACCCATAATCGCATATCTGTTCCGCCTGTTCCACGTAAATAACAGTTCCAAGAACCTGTTAAAAATAACAGTTCCAAGAACCTGTTAAAAAATAACAGGCTGTTATTTCATATGTGGGAATAGGAGTGGGTTGTAACAGGTAAAGTCGCATATCTGTTCCGCCTGTTCCTGTTCCATGTACACAAAAGTAGGTACTTCTCTTTCTAACTAAGATACAACACCTATGCGAGAAAAGGAAAGAGCTTGTGACGATGTAACAGGGTGTCACTATGTTACAGTTTTTATCTTATTCTTACTAAGGTACCTGTCATAAGCATGAATAGAGAAAAGCTTGTGACTGTCGTGTGTAAGGGATTTTATTATTTCAAGGAAAAGTAGCTGTTTTTTCATTTTGTCTGTCAGTTGTAGTCCGTTATCATCAGATACCTGTTATATTTCGCTGTTACAATAAATACGCCTGACTCATAGTTGGAACGTCTTATGCTGATAATTCTATTTCTTTGCTATCCAGGTTTTAGATTTAGATGAGACCCTCGTGCACTGCTCGCTACAAGAGCTCCCAGATGCGAGTTTCCACTTCCCAGTACTGTTCCAAGACTGCAGATACACTGTGAGTGCTTTATTTTACTAGTTTAGCTATTTTCGATGTATGGCCATGGCAAAAAAATTGCTAGACACCAAGGGAAGGAGAGGGGGCGTAAGCTAACCTATTTTTTAGGGTCCCGAATCCGTCTGTCTGTCCGTGTGTCACCGACGATTTTCTCAGGAACGGATGGACCTAGCAAATTGAAATTTATACCAGATAGGGAGATCTATAGTCCCTATTAGGTGTATAAAAAATCAAGGTCCTGAGTCGACACGATAAAAAGATACGGGCAAATTTAGATTTTCCCTTTACTTCTGCTATAAGAACTTGCTTTTAACCAAAATTGACAATTCTAGGTCAACCGGAAGTACCCTATAGGTTTTGGGTCGAAAACCTATATGGTATATATAAAAAGCAAGGTCTTACAGTACAAATAAAGGAAAAATTCCAAAAAATAAAAAAAAGTTGAAAATTAAGGTAAATTTTGGCACTTACAAGTTTTCTCGAAAATCTAAATTAGCCCATATCTTTTTAATTATGGACGGTATAATGGGTAGGTACAAAACCCTCGGCGCACGAGTTCGACACGCACTTGACCGGTTTTTTTTAAATCTCGGGGTGGAAATGCTCATAGATGTCGCCGCCTTGGGTTGGGCGGACGGGTCTGTCAGATTCTTGCTGACTACAACCACCCCGAATGTTTTCTTCCCGGACTTGGACCGGGGATCACGGGATCTGATGCGACTTCCGCGATCCCCGGCTACTTCGCGCCACTCCGAAACCTAACCTAATCTAACAAAGTACCATGTTCTGAAGTTTATAACCGGCCTGTGAGTACTTGTAATTGAGTATACACCGTGAAATTTTAATGGTTGTTTTCCCGCAGCGAAATGGTTTTGTCTTGTTAATACAATCGTTTTATAAACAAATACAATATTAGAAACAAAAAATGGCATATTAACCATTGTGAAAAATCACCACGTGCGCGAGTTTATTTTGCTTTGAACATTTATGCATCGCTGTTCCCTTTGTCGGCGGTGCGTACGATTCGAGTAGTACAATAAAAGTTACCTCTAGTGTTACTATTGAGTAGTGTTTGATTGAATTGATGATTTTTTTTTAAATTATTTTAAAACAAAAAATCTTTTTTTTTTTACTTTTACTTTATGCTTCGAAAGTACTCTTTATGGCAAGTTATTCTGCCGCGGGAAAACAACCATTAAAATTTCACGGTGTATTTAGTTCTTTCTAAAATAACCTTGGATATCAACTCCGCCTATCGAAGTCCACTGCTGGACAAGTGGACATAGGCTTCACCCAGGCTGCGCCAGAACACTATCCTCGACCTTCCACATCCAGTCTGCCCCAGCCGCTTTCTAAAGGTCGTCCGTCCATCGTCGTTTGGGGGAGTCCCACACTTCGCTTGCCAATACGCGGTCTCCACTCCAGGATTCTTCTGCTCCACCGGCTATTGGCTGGTTATCTTGGGTACTGTGAAAGCAAAACGTCATGGGGGTTCCCCCATGATTTTCTCTTAATACTAATTCACGTTACATACATTCACGTATGTTACTTATTCATTACATTTTAACTCCGCCTCTCTGCCTAGCCTTGTCTAACTAATTTGGGGTTGGCTTCCAGTCTAACCGGCTGCAGCGGAATACCAGCATTTTACATGGAGCGATAGCTTATCTGCCGTCCACAACCCAGGTATTGGGTAATATAGTTACCCCTCGGTAAGGGTGGTTGTCAGACTTTTGAGCTATTTGTATAAATCTCCTGATAAATTTATCCGGACTACCTGAGAGCCTTCCGCCTGGGCACGCGTTACCGTGACTGACTTGGAAATCTCTAAATAGAAATCTCTCTCTTCGAACTCAAGTCTGCCGGAGCGAAGACAATCTCCACAGATGGGGTCCCGGATGGCGCAGATCTCATTTGCGTATGCAGCACCTCTCCACACCTTCCAAACTGCGTCGCATGCTGTCACCTGTGCACTTGATGATCTTATGACTGCGTCAGTACGCGGAGTACGCGCAACTGACTTTTGATGTTTGAATTTTTTGCCATCGATACGCTAAGAAAACTATGATGAAATCCACCAAACGGCTCGCATAGCATCGGATCGGAAAGAATACGAAAGGATGCGGCGACAGCCGTTCGCGTTCGACAGGATTTCAACGCATACGATCGGCGTTTCTGCACCTGTGTTGACGTTTTGAAAATGGTTGAAGTTAATCTGATCGGATACGACGACAGGCGAACGGACCCGATGTCGCGTCGCAGCATGCTTCCGGCTACAAGCGCGTGTCGCGTGAGACGTCCGCGGTCAAATTGTGCGCAGCTTGGTAATATCGACTTTAAATACTGTGTACACGATTTAACATCGTTTAAAGATTGTAGTATCCGTTCCGAGCCGATCCAATGCGATCGTTTGGTGGAAATAGTCCTTTTCGGGCTCCTTTGAAATCCGACTCGTTGTTCAAACTCCTCAGTTTTATCATTAGTATAGATGTAGACAGATTGTTGCAATGGACGATCTTAATGTTTCACTTTCTCTTCCCCAGGTCTTCGTCCGCACCCGGCCACACTTCGCCGAGTTCCTATCGCGCGTGTCCCGGGTCTACGAAGTGATCCTATTCACGGCGAGCAAGCGGGTGTATGCCGACAGGCTGCTCAACTTACTGGACCCGGCGCGGCAGTGGATCAAATATAGGTAACTAGATTTTGCCCGCGGTTCCGCCTGCGTGGATGTCGGTTATCGCGTAAAAAGTAGCCTATGTCCTTCTCCACATCTCAGGCTATATCCCTGCCAAATTTTATGACGATCGGTTCAGGGGTTTAGGCGTGAAAGCGTAAGAGTCACTTTACACCGAGACGCGAAGCTGCGGGCACTTTTTGCGGGTGTTCTCTATCTGGTGGGCTACTGCCCGAAACACATGATGTCGGAACGTTGTATATAAGGTTATTGGAAAACCACTAACAACCTCTTAAGAGGTCATTGTACTCATCATTATGAACAACTTTTACTATGGGACCAGACCTCAAATCGCGAAAAAAAAAAATTAGCTGTTCCCTACATTTTGATGAGTTATACGAACATAAATGTAAGGAACAGCTGACTTTTTTGTGTTGTTCATAATTATGATTACAATGACCTCTTAAGAGGTTGTTGGTGTTTTGCCAATAACCCTGTATATTTTAAAGTTGCGCGGTAAACTTTGCTCGCGCGATGCAGGATTTTGCGTGACGTCAGTATGATGCGTAGTTCACATGTCGCGATGTAGATGCCGCCACAAGTGCTAGAGATTCTGGTCATCATAATTTCAGCCGAAAGACGTCCATTGCTGGACAAAGGCGTCTTCCAAGGACCTTTATAACGAACGGTTCTGTGCTTCCCGCACCCAACAGATTACGGCTTCCCTCACCAGGTATGTTTGCCGGTGACGAAGGTCCTAGTTTAAATCTATATGAACATAATGCAGCATTGCATATGTAGGCATACGTTTTATACCTGTTCAATTCTCAATTCTCAATTCTTTATTGCGTACCATAATGTATAAAGTTGGTAGGGAATTATATTAGTCACAATTATGGACCCTGTCGGGCACAGCATAGATCAAGTAGGAGAGAGGAGGAAGAACACTGCGTGTTTAATTTGATAAATATTACAAGTTAAGTTGTTAGTAAGCTGAGTTCAGTTTACGTTTATTGTTTTGTTTTTATTATTTATTTCTGCATGAGTTTAGTTACTATGTATTGCTGGTATGTTGGTGTGCGCTAGCTGACATATAGCAAATAATTTAATTTTATGTTCTGCGTTTAGTAATGTTAATTACTTACTTATTATTGTAAAGAATCAAGTTCTTCTAACTTAACAGACAGCTGTGCTGCTGGGGAGTTTGTTGCGCCACTTCTTCTTCCCAGCTAAAGCACTAGAAAGTGGTGAAGGGCGGGCGTGCCCGGGGGACTGTCTTATGTAATTTTGACCTTCAAAAAGTGCTGACTCTCTGCCTAGTTTGAATAAATGACTTTTGATTTTGACAATACATTGGCTCACAGAACAGACTTATCTTTTATCCCAGAAATCCAAATAATTGCGTATCTCAAGGTTTTTTTTGACTTCATAGGTACTTTATGTAGACCTTGTTTTTTTTATTACATTTGCCTTATAATTTATAACAATTGATGTTTTTTTTTTCTCTTCAGATTATTCCGCGAACATTGTCTCCTTGTGAACGGCAACTACGTTAAAGACCTGTCCATCCTTGGCCGCGATCTGCGCCGGACTGTCATAGTGGATAATAGTCCACAGGTGAGTTATTGCAAAACAGCACGCTCAATAGAAACGTTTAAAAAATAAATAAACTTCCGAAAAACAGTACAAAAGTGAAAAATAACTTTTATTTCGGAAGTCCGTGCCTTTGGATCTGTATTTAGTTTTTTGTTACCGACATCCGAAATTAAAGTTATTTTTCACTTTGTAAGGTTTTCGGAAGTCGGTAATTATTTTTTTTAAATGTTTTTATTTTTCTTGGCTTATAAAAAAAGTGACAGGAAGTAGTAAAATGTCATCAAGACACACTAAGCAGTTAAGAACGCATATATTGAAGCTAACCAAGCAAAGTAAATACAATTTATATAGGACCACCCCTTAGGCCATACCCTATCCATAAAAAAAAATCAAAATCGATCTACAATTGCCGGAGATATCGCGGAACATACGTACAAAAAATAAAGTATACAGATGAATTAAGAATCTCCTCTTTTTGAAGTCTGCTAAAAACCATGAAAACTCGTATCTCACTCTATAAAAAGCCGCATGGAGGTGGCGTAACTATGTTTCGTAAAATAACATTGTTTTATACATGATGATTTCTTCTACAGTTTGACTCCTACCAGAAGCTGCTATAAACAGTTCAAAAAAGACAGCGGTTTTATAGAAAAGTGCAATACCTACGCGGCTAAAATGTATGCAATAGCTATACTCCTTTTGAAATAAGATTAGACATTTAAGGTGAATCTAGTTCGCATTTTTTCCATACAAACTTCGGGAGTACTACTCCACTGTTCGAAAATGTACAATAAAAATTAAACATGGTATGATTTTGTCTCATTATTAATATTGTCTGTACGGAAACAGAATAGTAAAATAAAAAGCCAAAATAAAAATCTGAAAAACCAAGTCGGTACCGACAAAGCTCAAATATCGAAATGTACAAGAAACTTCATTGGTCATTGATTTATGCAGTGGTTTTTTCATAAAACCCGATCTTCCGAAGGATTGTTCTTAATTTTTTACGCGTTTGTTGTACTATAAATGATCCTGCATCTCACTCAATAATATTGTGCGTGTAGACTAGCTTCTAACTGCTCATCACCGATACTATCTCTGTCGGACACGATGCCTGGTGAGACAGCGCGCTTTTTAGCCAGGCCCATCATTGAGTTCGAGCTCGTGACTAAGTTCCCCTTAACAAACCTTTTTTACAGTCCGTTCAACTGATTTTTACTTCTATTCCGTAGGCATAAGGATGGCATTAAAAGCAGAAAAGTAGTTACAGTACCAACTGTTTACTGCAGATGCCATTTATCATGCTACCAACGCAATAGAAGTCGAAATCAGTTGAACGGACTGTAAAAAAAGTTTTTTTTAAATGTATAATCTTATTACAAATGGAGTATAGTATTTTTTAAATAACTATCGAGAATTTCAATCATATCCACTAAATCCATGGTACCCGGTTGCGTCGATGCCCCTACGACCCATTTTCTTACTGTGCCATATTTTTGTTTTCAGGCATTCGGCTACCAGCTCGAGAACGGCATCCCTATCGACAGCTGGTTCGTGGACCGAACTGACAACGAGCTGCTGAAGCTACTGCCTTTCTTGGAGCATCTGGCAACTGTAAGTGTTGCAGACGTACATAACTGTAGCTGTAGGAACCGCTGCGGCAAGGCTCCTACGGAGCCCAACGCAAAATTGCGTGCTGCCAAGCCGAATACATCTATCATCATCATTTCAGCCGGAAGACGTCCACTGCTGGACATAGGCCTCCCCCAATTTGGGGGGCTTGCCATAATCGCCACGCTTGGCAGGCAGGCGGGTTGGTGATCGCAGTATGGTGGTAAAATGCGTAGAGAACGCTGCTGCCCGTTCTCTAGTAAGTCCCTTAGTCGCCTTCTACGACACCCACGGGAAGAGATGGGATGATGCTATTTTTGACATCTGGCACTACAAGGAACCTTTGGTAACGGAACGAGCCGAATACCCCGGTGTATATTTCCCGTCTCTACTACACCACCGACGCGGAAGACATCGTGAAGTACGTGCGCCAAAGGCAGAATGACGCGCCGAGATTGCCGATGCTGGAGTCGCATCGCAGCATCAACTTTAAACTAAAACTCAAAGCGTTTATTTCAATTAAACCATTTTCAGGCACTTTTGAATTGTCAAAAAGTCGATCAGTTGGAAAGTTGAAGCTAGTTTGCCCATTCCAAAACGTAGATCTCTAAACTCTACTCTAAACTCTCTTTTAAATCAAGTTGGATATTACAAAATCTTGGGAACATTATTGTTGTTGCTTCTGTATGTGAGATCTATGTAAAAGAATAAACAATTCTAAAAACAAGATTAAAAATAAGCCCTGGAAGTTAGGAGATGACCAGTCTCAACCGACAGCGCCCGTTCACGAACTTGACGCGTGGATCAGCACCGTCCAGCTCAACCATTTTGTAGGGAACCGAATGATCCAACACACGCGCCACCATCAGTGAGACATTTAAGTGAGCATGACATACTCTCAACTGCCATGCTTTTTCAAGTCAACGTACATCACAACAACACAATAAACGGATGCATGGTACTCACATTTACAAAATTTAAACAAAATGCTTCTAAATTATACAAAACTATAGTTTGCAATGTATTTGAGATTAAAATTTGATTTCCTAAAAGAAAGAAAAAACATAAAAAAAGCGTTTAAAGCCTTTGTGGTGCGCATGCACATGCTGCCTGCATTTGGTGATGGAAGAAAGCTATAACGCCGCTTGCGCGGACAAGTGCCACCGGAACGCACAAAGACTTAGTGGAAATAAGTGATACTAACATAGTTTTAAGTTTTATTTACTAACACAAATTGTTATAGTAATATGTATTAAGGTACTTATTTAATGGTCTTGGGAACCTGAAAATAAATGGTTTATTATTATTATTATAACATCAGGAAGAAATAAAGAATACCGTTTATTTGGACACAGTTCGTGAAACACAAAATACAATAACAAAAAAGAATTAAAATTAAATAACTAGGTACAACACTTGTGACTAAGTAACTATAGCTGCACGGATCGATCGATCAGGTTATTTTTACTTCGTTCCCACATGTATAATTTCAACATAATTTATGTAACCAATTTTTTTTGTTACAGTATTTTGATTTAAAAACAACCGACTTCCAAAAAAACACTACAAAGTGAAAAATAACTTTTATTTCGGAAGTCGGTGACTTTGGATATGTATTTTTAATTTTTTATCACCGCCTTCCGAAATTAAAGTTATTTTTCACTTTGTAGTGTTTTTTGGAAGTCGGTTGTTTTTTTTAATATTTTTTTTTTAGTTTTCACTTTTTAGTGGTTCACATGTGCTTACCCCTTCACAGCGTAAACAATAGACAGACATGAGATTTCAGCAATTCCAGTCCATTTGCTATCATTTATTGAGGAGTTCCGTTGCCTATCTCTGAAGTTCTTCATCAGATCTTCACCAAATTGGAATAGGACCACTCCGAGAAAGTACTCTTCCAAAAACTACCAAATCGCTTCAAGTGTGCATATAAAATTTGAAGAGTTCTCTCTATTTCTCCAGGATCCCATCATCAGATTCATCAGATTCCGACTTGATGATCATGGTACCACCCTTTTCCTCCCTTCCCTCCTCCTTTTGGAACTCGGTAAAAAATTGTGCCCGTGGAGTTTCTTGCCCGTTATTCTCCATAGGTACCAACTACGCTTTCGAATGGGCCACTAGCTTCGTCCTCCTGACTGACGGACCCCTGGACAATTCAAAAGTGCCTTTGAATTGGTTAATTTGACACTAGCGACCCGCCCCGTCTTCGCACGGGTGTAATGTAGATACTAACGTACATATGGCCCGATGGCCGCTTTTGCCACATATTTTAAATCCCTGATACATCCTAAGATATTAATTTTAATGACATGCTGTAAAGTGCAATGTTGATCGACATTAAATGCACAACGTATCTAATGTATTTAATTGGATAAGGAATAATACTGTATTGTATAAAATGCTTCGTAATTAACCCTTTTTAACCGACTTCCAAAAGGAGGAGGTTCTCAATTCGTCGGAACCTTTTTTTTCTTTTTTTTTATGTATGTTCCCCGATTACTCGAAGATGGCTGGACCGATTTGGATAATTTTTTTTTTGTTTGAAAGGGTATATAGGGTGTATGGATAAGGTTATACTTCCCAGGTGGTCCCATGATCATCAAGTCAGGATCTGATGATGGGATCCTGGAGAAATAGAGAGAACTCTTCAAATTTTATAGGCACACTTGAAGCAAGTTGTGTAGTTTTTGGAAGAGTACTTTCTCGGAGTGGTTCCATTTCAATTTGATGAAGATCTGATGAAGAACTTCGGAGATGGGCAACGGAACTCCTCAATAAATGATAGCAAATGGACAGGGATTGCTGAAATCTCATGTCTGTCAATTGTTTACACCAGTTAATAACATAACATCACGCCGGTACGCTGTGAAGGGGTAAGCACATGTGAACCACTAAAAAGTGAAAAAAAAAAATCTTTAAAAAAAAAAAAAATAAACAACCGACTTCCAAAAAAACACTAAAAAGTGAAAAATAACTTTAATTTCGGAAGGCGGTGACAAAAAATTAAAATACATGTCCAAAGTCACCGACTTCCGAAATTAAAGTTATTTTTCACTTTTTAGTGTTTTTTTGGAAGTCGGTTGTTTATTTTTTTTTTTTGTAATATGTGATAGATAAAAATGGTTACAGTGGGTTATCCTTAGGAGATAGACATTTACCATCGCAAACATTTGGTAGATAATTTTAAAATATACAATTATGTAGTATATTATTTTGATCTATCTTGGAAGGTGGTTAGCCAACGTTTGCAATGTAAGCGCTCAAAAGTATCTTTTTTACATCACATTAAAAATCTTTAAAATTCTCGCCTTCTCTCTACTATAATATGCATGTATTATACATATAAACATTCCTCTTGAATAACTCTGTCCATTGATAACCGCATTAAAATTCGTTGCGCAGTTTAAAAGATCTACGCATACAGACTCGGAAAGCGACTTTGTTTTATACTATGTCGAGATAAATGGGTTCAGTTTGAACTACTAACTAGTTCGTGAACGGGCGCTGTCAGTTGAGACTGGTCATCTCCTAACTTCCAGGGCTTATTTTTAATCATACGTATAGAATTCTTAATTTTTTTTTACGTTGTTCTCACACACAGAAGCAACAAGAATAATGTTCCCAAGATTTTGTAATATATCCAACTTGATTTAAAAGAGTGTCCGTGGAGTTTCTTGCCCGTTTTTTCGCCCCCTAGTTTTCAACTTTCCAACTGATCGACTTTTTGACAGTTCAAAAGTGCCTGTAAATGGTTTAATTGAAATAAATGCTTTGAGTTTGAACTATTAAATTAAACTAATAGTAACAAATACGGTCATACTTGATTTAAGCTAGTTAACAAACAGGTAGGTGTTGCAACTAGCATCCTTACTAAATTATATAATAACTTGTATTAAGGGCAGTGAATTGTATTGAGGGCATTTGAATAATTCGTATGTGTTAAAGCATCAGTTCCACTACCGTTTGCTCAAGTAAACTCGGAGCAATTTGTAGATAGTTTTACTTTAGCTATAAGTATTTTGTCAGGCGTAACTTACTGTCCTTGTGTGCTACATCCTGAGTTTTTAATTCCCAAAATTACCCAGAAGTTCCTCAAGTTTTGTACATGATCCGGCTCGAAGGACCACATGTTAAAGCATCAGTTCCACCTTCCACTACCGTTGGCTCAAGTAAACTCGAAGCAATTTGTAGATAGTTTGACTTTAACTATTAAGTATTTCGTCAGGCGTTGTAACTTACTGTCCTTGAGTGCTTGTTCAATGTCAATGTAAGGTTAATAATATTCGTACAAGTCTTTCTCTGTGTGCTACATCCTAAGTTTTTAATTCCCAAAATTACCCAGAAGTTCCTCCAATTTTGTACAGTATGGATGTGTGTGTGTATATTACTCTGTTCTAACTGTTATTAATATTATTTCTCTCTCTCTTGCCCACAGAAAGATGATGTACGTCCTTACATCAGGGACAAGTACAAACTATTCAGCTACCTTCCACCGGACTAAGAACTACCCGCATCTATTTATACTATAACTGTACAGACATTGTGGAGAATAGCCGGTCAAAGTGGAGAATAAACGAGGTATGGACTGTTATCATTTTGTAATAAGAAGTTGGAGTATTGTTTATGTAGAGATTGACCGGGTTTAGTTTGTGTTCAAAGCTTTTTTTCTTCTTATTTTTATAAAGGAATTGTTGATTATTTAATGTGGAGACATCAATATGACAGTAAATGCAATAAATACATTCGTTGCTAGGATTTATTAGATGAATTAAAAAAAAAGTTTATGGGCCGATTTTCGGGTTTGCTGATCTTTGACTAGCTGTAGTGGTAAAACCATTGGCTATTATTTTTAAATGCAGACTGAGCCATCATGTCAGCCGGAAGACGTCCACTCCTGGAGATAGGCCTCCCCCAAGGACCGCCACTTTGACCGGTTCTGTGCTTCCCGCATCCAGTCGATTCCTGCGGCCTTCACCAGGTCATCTGTCCACCTTATCTACGTCTTCCGGTACGCGGTCGCCACTCCAGAACCTTCCGGCCCCATTGGCTATCTGTTCTGCGAGCAATGTGGCGCCCACTGCCACTTAAGTTTGGCAATTCTTCGGGCGATGTCGTTTACTTTGGTTCTCCTACGGATCTCTTCATTCCTGATTTGATCACGTAGGGGAACTCCAAGCATAGGCCTCTCCATTGCCGTTTGGGTGACTTTCAGGCTTCTTATGAGACACATTGTGACTGATTACGTCATTAGATATCATCAACTCAGTCTATCGTAGTCCACTGCTGGACATAGGCCTCTCCCAGGCTGAGCCACAACACCCTGTCCTCCGCCTTTCGCATCCAGTCCGTCCCACCCACCTTTTTAAGGTCGTCAGTCCACCTAGCTGGGGGGCGTCCCACACTACGCTTGCCGATACGCAGTCTCCACTCCAGGACTCGTCTGCTCCATTGGGCATCGGTCCTACGACAAACATGGCCAGCCCACTGCCACTTCAACCTGTTTACTCTGCAAGCTATGTCGGTAACTCCAGTTCTTTACCGGATAATTTCGTTGGATATACGAAGTTTAATGTATTGTCGTATTGTTGTCTTCCTGCCTTGTATATATTTTGTATATAGTATGTTTCACGAAATTATGGCCTATTTTTTTTTGAAATACAGTTTTTTTTGTCTTCATCGACTGTGTAATACAGGCTTTCAATTAATGTGTTATCAAATCCTTTATAAAAAACTAAATAAAAAAAAATCTCCAAGAAAAATATCTCCAAAATGTACTTACAGTTTTCAAAATTAGTGATGTAACATAAAAACAAAATTTCGATAAAATTCATAATTATTTCTAAAATTTAGGAGAAGATATTCTAAAATATAGATTAATTTATTATTTAATGAAAAAAAGAGGAATCGGCATACTAATAGATTTTATTGATTTAGTTTAGTATTTGACACTAATTGGCTGTTGTAATAAGAACTATTTTGTCTTTGACAGCTTTATACAGGTTAGACGGATATTTTTGACACTGCCCTGCTGAATGTCATTCATTTTTAAGATTATCAATATTGCATATCTTAATACTATTCTTGAAAAATTTCTTTCTTACCGTCACCGACCGACTAGAGGCGAGAATTACCCGATTCAGCGTCACAGACCCGAGCTTGACGGTTGACCGTCCAGAAAGCGCGCAAAGTGTGCTCTTTTTGACTTCAAAAAAATAAGAAGAGGCAGTTTCAGGCTGCTATAAGTAATAATACTTATTATTAAAAAAATAAAATTTTTCCTATACCAACAGCCAAATAATATTAATTATATGCATTTGATGAAAATTTAAAAAAAAGAATCAAATGCAATCGAATTGGGTTTAAAAATCTGTGATTATGATTTTGTTTTATATTGTGTTTCTCAATTTGTTTATTGATGCACCCTCCATCTTGTGTAGACATAGCCTTATATGTTAAATGTCTAGTTATTGTGTGAAATAGCCTTATTGTTAAGGTGTTTGTTGTGACTGGATATTGTTGATAATAACTGGGTAAAGTTGTGATCTTAAACTTATACGCCTATATTTTTAATTATCGATGTGTTTAATTTAAGAAAACATAAACTATTATCTTAGAGCTTCCTCATATACGAAAGAAATAATAATTTTCTTACTTTTTTTGCAATTTGCAGGTGAGTATCAGATAAATATGATTCGCGGCCTTAACAAATATTTATTTAAAGAATTATAGTAAAAAAAAAACATAATTATATCTCTCTAAGTTCATATTACTCTATTGAATTACTATTTCATGGAATCATGACATTTGAGGCCAATTAAAAAACTTGAGAGGTGTCAAGGGACACCCGGGTGGAACGAAGTTCCTTTCGATTAAGCAGTGAAGGAATTGTAATTTTTTTTTTAAATTGTACACGCACACACAAACACACACACACACACACACACCCACACACACACACACACACACACACACACACACACACACACACACATACATATACATATATATATATGTATATATATATGCACTCTGTCTGTGTCTCTGTCTGCAGAGAAACACGCGCATGCCGCACGGCTTACAACAATGTAGCAAAAAGTGTCGTTACAACTTTTGGTCTTAATTTTTTCCGTCTAGCCCCCTTTCGCAACGCGCGATAAAGAACTTCGTTCCAAAATCAAAAGTCTACAAGGCTGAGAGTCTGAAATTTTTGGACGTCAAAATTACATAAGACAGTCCCACAAAACGCCCGCCCTTCACCACTTCCTAGTGCTTTAGCTGGGAAGAAGTGGCGCAAGAAACTCCCCAGCAGCACCGCTGTCTGTTAAGTTGGAAGAACTTGATTCTATACGATTCTAACTTATGGAGTTGTATTGCTAATTCTAATGATTATAATAGGGTAGTACACCAATTTTTGAAAAGTGTCTTAATTAGATTCTAAAAACACATCATTTTTAGTTAATCGATTAGTGCCATAAAATTGCATAAAATTTTACATTTTCATATTTTGCGCGTAATTTTACGAAAACGCTGGACGCAGTGGACGCCATATTGCTCTGTGGGTATGACGTCAGTTTGCTGTGTAAACAAATGCGCTGAAATTTTGTATGATAATTGTTTATAATTTTAAAAAAGAGATATTATTCTACTTATCGTTGGTTTGCTTTTCCTAAGTGCAAAATATTATTTAAACAAAAATTACTTTGGTTACGAAAATAATAAAAGTACAAAATTATTCAATTGACACGCAGTATGACGTAATAACATGGCGGCTACTATTTCATGGTGTTCAAAAACAGATTTAAAGAACTGAAATCTTTGAATTGAATTTTAAAATTTATTTTGTTATTTCATGAACTAAAACTAACATTTTCCGACTGTATTTTACCTAAGCTATCTCAATAATATACGGGGTGTAATTATAATCACTGTTAACCTCATATGGGGTCATTGTAAACATCATTATGAACAACTTGTACTGTGGGACCAAACCTGAATTCGCGAAAAATGATCAGCTGTTCCCTACATTTATGTTCGCATAACTCGTCAAAAGTAAGGAACAGCTGATTTTATTTTCTTGATTTCAGGTTTGGTCCTATAGTAAAAGTTGTTCATAATGATGAGTACAATGACCCCTTACGAGGTTAACGGTGATTAAAATTACACCCTGTATTTTTAGATTTTTTTCTCATCTAGAGTAAAGTATCCTATTCTGTAAAGCCATATTTGTTACGGTCGACAAATATATTTTAATCAACATACAATCTGACCTGCAAATTGCAAAAAAGTAAGTAAATTTGAATTTCGCGGTCTACCTTAGTGCTTCCCCTTTAATATATGGCCTATAATGTTGCCAATTCTGGGACACAAGCCTCCTCTCTGTAAGAGGGAGTGGGCCGTAATCCACCACACGGGCCCAGTGCCAATAGTAATTGTCTTAATAAAAAAAAAAAACTAATTCTCATATTTCATTGACATTGCATACATTATCATTAAGTTTAACTTTTATTTTTTTTATCTAAGCTATGTCTACACCAGATTAATTTTATAATACGTATTCAAATACACAAATATGGTAAATAATACAGATAAAAAAAATGGACGATACACGGAGTATCATACATGTCACATGTCTTCCAATTTTTCGTTCTAGGATATGTCGGTTCCCCCACGATGTTTTCATTAATTCGTTATTTAACAAGGCCCCTCCGTGCCTCGAAAAGCACATTAAGCCGTTGGTCCCGGCTGTCATTTGTAGATCTTTGACATTCGTTACGGGTCGTCAGAATCCCGAAAGTCTAACAATCAGTCTTACCAAAGGGTATCTAACCGGGTTGTGGAGGTCAGATAGGCAGTCGGTCCATGTAAAATACTGGTATTGAGTTGCATTCAATTAGACCAGCAGCCGTCTCCAACATAGTTGGGAAGGCTAGGCCGATAAATTCTATATTCCTTCACAGTTTTTTTGAGTCCATACATAATCTTATTTCTGCCATATTTGTGGATATGACATACAAAAAAAATTGTTTTACAATTTAAGCTGTAAGTGTTTTTATATATATTATTTAATATTATAAGCCAACTCGAATGAGGTGCTAAACATTTTTTATTAATACTTTTATTTTACTTTTTTGTATACAGTAAGGCTATATTTTGTATTTCTGTTTGTGTGTATGTTTTTGAGTGTGTGTGGAATAATGAATTTTGTTCTTTAAGTGTTTAAAAGATTAAAAATAAATTAATAACGGCCGAGTTCTCAACTAAATTTCAAAGGGAGTCTCTGTCTTAGTCACTGTATGGTTTATTTTAGAGACCATAGATTAGAGAATGGCCTCGCCGGCAGCGTTAATGACGGCATTTTCAGCCTATAATATTCCCACTGCTGGGAGATAGGCCTCCTCTCTGTGAGAGGGAGTAGTAGGGACAGCAGTATTTTTAAGAACGAAAAAATTACTATCTTTCAAAGAACCATCTAGGATCAAAAAGCTATTTATTCTACACATTCTCAAATTAAAATCAAATAATTGTGTTTACAATACTATTTAACTTTTTTTAATAATTATTATTAATGAATTAATGTACGTCCAATTTTTTTTTCTAATCATGTGTTTTTTTTTGGTAGATTAGCTATTAAGATAAAAAATATCTATAGGCTGTATAAATTTCATGTCATCATCACGTTTTTAATAATGTAAAAATAATATCAAACTGATATTGTATATGGCTACAGTTAGATAAAATATTGGTATGTTAACTGCTATAAAGAGAAATGGATATCCTCCAGGTGGTACGAGGACTAAAACACGATAACTTCGTTAATAGTGGACTGTATTATAAAAAGGGATAAAAAAACGGTCAACTATATTTGAACCGGCGAGAAAAGATTGAGTTTATAATGTAAGTAATGTATGCTGTTGCTCGGACGATGACGCAGTGCCGAGCCGTCCGGTGCGCACGCGCTGCTCGAGGACCCCCTCCGCGACCGCAGCTTTCCCGCGGTCGCCCCGGCTCGGCGTGATATTCAAGACAGCTATTTTTTTTTTGATGCATTATTCCGGGTACTTTTTAGTTAAAATCTTTTGAAAATATAATTTGTGACCGATTGATGGCATTAGGTTCGCCCCCTATTACATGGGACTTAAACATAACTGGTGAAAATTGTGGGTGTAATATAGGTACACTTCTGCCTAACCCTTCGGGGAAAATAGGCGTGATGTTAGGGCGGGATTCTCGTATTGTGACTAATATGAAATCAATTTAAATCATATTCTTCTTTCTGCCAAAGTGTCATGTGACTTGGAGTCGGCGTAACATGTTTACATCTTCCATTCTACCCTGTCAGCCACTAGAACCTTTTTTCTTATTATGTAAAAATAAAATAAATAATATTTATTAATGTACAGTGCATGTTTTATAACATACACAGATGAAATACACAAACCGTATGATTGTATGTTATTTGAGTATTTTAATACATACATTATGCACTAAATGAAACACAATATTATTTTTTATTTTTATTATAATAAAAGTAATCAGTTTTAAAAGTATAGCAGTTAACATATCAATAATTTATTAAAAATAAAAATATCTATACTTCCTAAATTATACAGATTCAAGAAATCATTTTTAAAAATTATTTATTAAAAATATAAATGTTTTATTGTGCAAGACATATTGAAAACTGTTGGTCTAGTCAAATATTTTGTTAATTTTAATAAGTGTGATTTTTATGAGCCATTTACATTAATATTTCGTGAATGTATAACTTATGTTTCTCTCATAAGAACTCATAAAAACGACTCCGTTCGACTTCGAAGATAATCGGACACTACCGAAATTACCTTGTGTAAAACCGCTGTAAATATTTATGTAAAATTTTCAAAATTTAACAAATTATTTGACTAGAACGACAGCTAAATTAATTATAAGCAATTTATTTTATTTTCACAATGAAATTCAATTTTTATAAGTCTGATGTGATTGATCTGAAAAACAACTTTTAGGAAAAGCCAAATTTCCTGCTTAAGTCTACCTTAAAATGGTGTCCAAATTAATCGGATAAAAAATTAACTAAAATTCTGAAACAAGTATTATAACTGTCGAATTTTTCATTTATTTTTTTAACGTATATTTATACAGTAGCTAGACTAATCATGTTTTGTGGTTTTGGTCAATATTGGAAAATACATGAATAAAATCTTGGTATCTTCTTTCAAGAATAGTATTTATATTCCTTGAAATTAACAATTTAATTATTTTATTTGTTTTGATAGATTAAGATCAAATTTCTGTAACAGCAATAATTCGTGTCTATTTGAACGCAATAACTTAGTTTGCACTATCTAAAACGATAATTATACTTTTTTGCGAAATTACTATTTATAAAGATTTGAAAAGTCTAACTACCAGTCTTACCAAGAGATATCGGATTACCCAGTTATTGGGTTGCAGAGGTCAGATAGGCAGTCGCTACATGTAAAATACAGGTATTCAGCCACATTTGGTTAGACTGGAAGCTGACCCCAACATAGTTGGGAAAAGGCTAGGCAGATGATAACTATTTATCAAAATCAAGTCATTTATTCAAACTAGGCTGAGAGTCAGCTCTTTTTGAACGTCAAAATTACTTAAGACAGTCCCCCAAAACGCCCGCCCTTCACACTTCCTAGTACTTTAGCTGGGAAGAAAAAATGGCGCAACAAACTCCCCAGAAGCACAGCTGTCTGTTAAGTTAGAAGAACTTTATTCCATACAATAATAGGTGAGTAAATAACATTACCAAACACAAAATATAAAATTAAATTATTTGCCGTACGTCAGCCAGCACACGTCAATATACCAACAAAATAAAGATTATGTAACAGTTACTGAATTTCCTATTTCGAGTTGTCGCAACTTTTCAGTTTCATCCTATTTATACCGAATTCTGAGAAGCCATTCTTTGAAAACATTTTGCAAACTTATCGAATTTGCCTACTTTACATGTAACCGTGCTTATGCCATAGTTAATGAACTGTAAATCTCGTCATTTGCTACTATTTTTAGCTAGTTTCTTCCACTAAATATTCTTTCTTGCAGTTTTACATGATCGTCTGTAGTCATCAATCAACTAAATTATCACAGTCTACAACATGCCAATAGCTTAATAGCACATTGCACCTTCCTTCTGATGAATGTTTTTGAATAAGCTTCAATAATACGTATTTTTAGGGTTTCGTACCTCAAAAGGTAAAAATCACTCTCTTGTAAGATCACTCTCTTGTCCGTCTGTCTGTCCGTGTGTCACCACCGATTTTCTCAGGAACAGGTGGACCAAGTTGAAATTTATATCAGATACTAAGGTCTATAGTCCCTATTAGGTGTATAAAAATCAACGTCCTTAGACAACACGATAAAAATATATGGGCAAATTTAGATTTCCGCGAAAAATGTAAGTACCAAAATTTACCTTAATTTTCTCATTTTTTTATTTTTCGAAATTATCCCTTTACTTGTGCTATAAAACCTTACTTTTAATCAAAATTGACAATTCTAGGTCAACCGGAAGTAGGTGCCCTATAGGTTTTGGGTTGAAAACCTATATGGTAGTTCCCGTTGAACTAGAATCACGAAATTTGGCAAAAAGCAAGGTCTTACAGCACTAATAAAGGAAAAAATTCCAAAAACTAATTTTTTTGAAAATTAAGGTAAATTTTGGTATCTTTTTTATTATGGCGGTATAATGGGTCCTACCTATTATACGGAACCCTCGGCGCACGAGGTCGACTCGCACTTGACCGGTTTTTTTTTTCACTTAAGGTATGTTGATGGGCACTGTTATTTGCTTAGCAAGGGAAGGTATACGAATTTGTGCGGCGTAGGTACCACAGCTAAAAATGGAAAAAAAAATATACAAAAAAATATCTTGAACCAAATACCGACTTCCGAAATTAAAGTTATTTTTCACGTTGTAGGGTTTGTTTTGGCGTTCGGTTGTTTTTTTTTGTAAAGAGTTTATATTTCGTGATTTTTCCCATACTAGCTTTTGCCAGCGGCTTCGCCCGCTTGGAGATCGGTGTATAAACCTTCCTTTAGAATCACTCTATCTATTGATGAAAAGCCGCATTATAATCCGTTGCGTAGTTTAAAAGATTTAAGCGTACAAACACGAAAACCGACTTTGTTTTATACTACGTAAGGATACTATTTACCCACCACATTTGCAGAGTTTAGCTAACTAATTTTCACCCTGTGTACAAGTTTTGTACTGAAATTCTGAATATCTTCCATTAAAACAATTTTGACCAAAACCACACCCAATCACTAAGATATAATAAATCAACAATATAAAATACATTGTAATATAATAAATAATAAAAGTAAAATAAATAATAATCATCATCTAATAAATCTACATAACGCCTATATTAAATGTTATTTAAAATATTAACTTCCAAATGTATTTGACCTTCAGTTGACAGAATTTTCGCGACTTTTGTTTTTGCGTAATTCTGGTATACTTTTTTCGCGTATACTTAAGGTGAACCTAGTCCACATTTTTCCCATACAAACTTCGGGAGTGTATTACTCCACTGTTCGACAATGTACATCAAAAATTAAACCTGGTATGGTTTTGTCTCATTATTAATATTGTCTGTACGGAAACAGAATACTAAAATAAAAAGCCATTAAAAAGTTAGGAGCCAACAAAGATTCGTTTTTCTTGCTAATTTAACCTAACTTTGGGCGTGTATAAGTAATAAAAGAAGTGTAAAATCTGAAAAACCGAGTCGGTACCGACAACGCTCAAATATCGAAAAGTTCAATAAACTTTATTGGTCATTGATTTATGGAGTGGTTTTTTCATAAAACCCGATCTACCGAAGGACTGTTCTTAATTTTTTACGCGCCTGTTGTACTATAAATGATCCTGCGTCTCACTCAATAATGTTGTGCGTGTAGACTAGCGTCTAACTGCTCATCACTGATACTACCTCTGTCGGACACGATGCCTGGTGAGACAGCGTGCTTTTTAGCTAGGGCCACCAGTGAGTTCGAGCTCGCGACTAGGTTCCCCTTAATGGTAGTTTTCGGTATGGGGTTAGATCTACTAGCGATCGAGTTTTATTAAAATTCAATGCCTTATCGGCGTGATTTTTCGCGCACTGGATTTTTAACTCTTGGTGATACGGAGTACATCACAGCGCGTCGAAAATCAACCTGTGTGTTTTGCTGTTCGATTTCAACACTCGGCGCTAATCATTGCTTTGGAAATCCGGGGCGCGAAAAAAATCCTCCGCGATTTTATTACGTCCGTGGGAACATGGCTTACTAAAAGAATATTCTAATTCGAACCAGTAGTTCCTGAGATTAGCGCGTTCAAGCAAATAAACAAACAAACTCTTTAGCTTCATAATATTAATATTATAGATTTTACTTCGAAGGCAGCAACCAAACTGCAACATTATTGGAACGATAATAAAGATCACTGTGTGATTTCCATCTGGAATTTCTCAATAGCAGCCCGAAGTCTGGATTTATGCTCGGTTGATGGCAATTGGCTCACCCCCTATTACCATGGGACTTTAACCTGTACCGAAAATTTCCTACAAGAAAATAGTACGTTTTTTGCACTAAAAATATGAATTTTTCAATCACCAAATACATTTGGAAGTTAACATTTTTATGAAGACGTTACTCTTCTAAATTATACTATTGTTTTAAATAATTTAATGAGTTGGTCTCAGGATTGTGTGTCCGCCCGTTTATGATTCTATATTTGATAAGATTCGACACTGATTGTTATTATTTATGTATCTTCAAGCCATATCTCTTGGGGGGTCAGCGGAAGATTTGAAAATGAAGTATATTGTAATGTGTTAAAAATAAAATAACTTGGCCAGTAGGTCATGGGACCACGATGGTCTTTTAAGGTGGTATTGCAATAAATCGATAAGGGGGAAGCTACATATAGCAACGCTAATGTTGCTCCACGACTTGATCCCACCAGGCGCACTGCAGAGTACCATCCGCACTTGGTTGATATCCCGACCAGTCGTACTCAGCGATTCTCCACATTTATCATGCGCACAGCTAAAATGTGGAACTCTGCTAGCGTCTGTGTTCCCTTCCACATTTCACCCGTTTTCCTTCATATCAAGAGGAAACCGGCATCTTCCATCATAGATCTTATCCATCGCTTCCATCACGCGTGATCGAGGTCAGGCCCATTCAGCAATAAAAAAAAAGTGAAGTTTCAAGCGATTTTGTACCGTATGTATTTGTAACTGTTAACTGTCACATTGACTTGCTCTGCAAATGATTATGGTACGAGCCACGGTATTGTTTTAAATAATTCGAAATTATTCATTAACCTATTTTATAGGTAAGACTGGTTGTCAAACTTTTGGGGCTTCAGACACCCGTAACGACTGTCAAAGATCCACGAATGACAGTCGGGACAAACCGCTTCACGTCATTTCCGAAGCACGGAGTGGTCTTGGTGTGTAGAGATGGTACCACCAGACCACGGATCACTTAACCTTGACGATTGACCCATATGGCTGTTATTACTTAACCACAAGCCCCTCCTCATCACTAAAGGTGCTCTTACACGGGCAATTTTTTGAGCAATTATTGCTCGGCAACACTAATAGTAGTATCTGTAGCAATTAAGTGGAGCAATCTGGAGCAACAACAATAAATTGCGGATATGTTTCCGCAATATTGCATCTGATTGCTCCATATATTTCATGAGTTACCGAATATCCAAACGGTTGGGAAATTATTAGTCAATTTTCTTTCTGTCTCGTTTTTACGTATAACTACGTATCGTTTTTGCGAGAGGAACCGGCCGGCGGCGGCGGCGTATTGCTTAGTTTTTTAAGCTGCTCCATATTGCATGATATTGTGTGGCCGTATCTCTGGCAACAGGTTGCTACATGTTGCCATTGCCCTAAATTGTTGGATGTAGTCGTGACGTCATAGTCGACGAGAACTGACCAAGATGGAGTAATTTTACTTGCTCGTGTAAGCGCACTTTTACAGTGTTGCAATCGCAATTTTGTTATCATAGTATTCAAGTTAAAAGAGTTAATGTTTTGCTCTCCTCACTACAGATAGGGCTTGAAGATATTGAAAGACATGTTATTGTGTTATTAGTTTTTATTTTTTGTTAAACTGCATAATTAAAGATGTCCGACGGGTAACAGTTATGGGTCGTGTGAATTATATAATTCATACATAAAGTATCACCTGATTATTACAAGGTTGTAGGAAGAGGTGTGTAGCAGACTCACATTTCGTCAGTTATATTTATGTAGGTCCCATGTATAGACGCCAGCACATCAAGCTATCCCAAACTGTAAAATTTTCCCAATTGAACATGAACCTAATGTTTTTGTAATAAAGTTGAAAATCTATCAAATAAATTTGACAGATTGGGGGTAGCTTATAGCGCATGTTGATAATAGCGTATGTTGTTCTCGACCCAAAACTGTTCGATACAAGATGTCACCCCTCATTTTATTATAACTAAAAATGATAATAATTCATACTATTGTAAATTGTATATTTTTATATATTTTTTTTGTATACTTCTCGAATCATAAATGGGGTTGCCAGAAATCAAATATCTAGATAATAGTGTAGATAAGTGAAAATTTTAAATTTTTAATATACTTTGCTGTAAATAGACATGTAAGAATATAGCGATCAAATTGTTTTCAATCTTATAGTGGTTTAAGACGTAATCAGTTGTTTAGTCTATTAAAAGTATTTAAAGAAATATTTTTTGTTGTTTTAATTAAACAAGTCGGGCCAAAAGTGATGGCCATGTATGCCATACTTAAGTGGCAGTGGGCAGGGCACATTCCTCGCAGAACAGATGACCAATGGGTACAAAAGGTTCTGGAGTGGCGACCGCGTACCGGAAGACGTAGAGTTGGACGGCCTCCCACAAGGTGGACCGATGACCTGGCGAAGGCTGCAGGAATCCGCTGGATGCGGGAAGCATAGAACCGATCGTAGTGGCGGAGCTTGGGTAGGCCTATCGATTGAAATGATGAAGGCGAATAAGCTGACATTTCGTTGTAAAAAAACGGTAATTTAAAAAACTAAAAAACCCGACTGCTTTTCTGAGTATTCATGGAAAAGCCCTAAAACAAGAAAGTCGTTGTACCCGATTGCACTTAACTTAAGGATCGCCAGTTGCTAAGGCGATGCTTATAAGTAGATAAATTGTAGCAGTCGGGACCCATTCTTTAGACAAGTTTATGCACGATTCCTTCACCGTTTTAGAGCAGCGGTGATGAAATATTTTTCGCCCAAAGTAATGCGCCTGTCTGAATTGGAGCCTACGACCGATAACTCGTAAGTCGCGGCCATTACGACTGGGCCACCACTGCTAGCCGCTTAGCCTCTGGCCTCGAGCCCCTCTTGCAAAAACTATGTAATCGTTAATTAGATACTGTGGTCTTAGCCAAGGCAGTGTTTCCTTGCTATCCTCAACGTAGCTGTTACAAACATTTTCCCCTTTCTGTCAACTCAATAAAGACTTTAGGTAAGTACCTATGGAATAGCATTTTAGTTTTAGGAATATAATCCTTGCACGCTGTGTGGGATGCACAGCATCATCGGGCAATATAGGCCCGATGACCTCAAAAAAGCTAGGACAGACTGGATGCGGTCAGTTCGACCCAGCCCGTCCCTTGCTGTTCTTCTAGGGACGCCTTAAGCCGGGGTTCTAACCCCACAGGGAGTGCTCTTAACGTGTAGCCGCTTCAGATTTAAGTTTCTAAGCAAGCCAGATTAGTCCAGTAGCCAGAAAAATATGCCCTTCGATAATTCAAAAGTTTTTTATTTTCTCTGGGTGGATAAATTTAGTGAATTCAATGCTATGTACAAAAATGCCAACAGTTTAGACTTATGCAATAGGTATGAGGTAGGTATTTCCTATTATTTCGTGTTATAACAAGAATATAAAACTTAAATTAAAATACTTTACTGATTGTTTATTAATACTATCTAAACTATATATTAGTGAAAATGCTAACAGATAGGTATTGTGGAACAATGGAAAACTGAAAATCTCCCGTAACTCATTCAATAAAAAATTTAAGTTTTTTAAATCATCTCCTTACTTTTTTTTAGGTATTAGTTACACTTTACAACAAAAGTTCTAACAACTAAGTAATATGCTGCAAAAGTAATCGTTTTTTTACGTTGCGATATGCGCAATATTGAATTTAAATTGATAATTTTGCGCCTATATATTCGTAATAATAAACTCAGCTTCCACACAAAAGTTTCAACAAATATGTGCTATGCCTTTTGTTTAATAAATAAAATACAACTTGGGTATTGCGGGGCGCGGTCAGCGCGGTGTAGGTACGATAATGCGTGCGGCGAGGTACGACGACACTCCACTGCGGAAGTGCAGATGTATTGAATGAGGCACGAAATCATTTCAATATTCTCACTTCTCACAAATCACTATACTCCGTTCAAAATAAGATTAGGCATTTAAATAAACCTTTTGTACAGTCCATTCAACTGATTTTGACTTCTATTGCTTTGGTAGCATGATAAATGGCATCTGCAGTAAGCAGTTGGTATTGTAACCACTTTTAATGTCATCCTTATGCATACGAAATAAAAAACGAAATCGGTTGGTCGGACTGTAAAAAGGTTTCTTCAAATGTCTAATTATATTTCAAATAGAGAATAGGGACTCTGTTCCGGTCCGTGATTTCGCCCGTGTGTAACTAATTATTCATCAACAATTGTCAGGATCCCGTCACTACCGTCTAAAAAAAGACTGTTTTGAAAAATACGCTGTTGTTCTGTTCTTAATTTCAAACAACTTAATAGGTACCTACCGACCAAGATCGTAATAATTATGTACACTTTCAATATGTAGCTACTTGTTATAGTGATAGGGGAAGGGCACAGAGACAGAAAGTGGAGATTCCGTTACAATTTTTTTTCGGGATAGTTTTACCGGGAAAAATACATTTATATGTATTTAAACTTAAAAAATAATAATAATAATATTATATTGAAGCGGTGAAATAATTGAATTCAATAAGTAGGTACCTGTTTTTGTACCATCATTTTAAAAGTACCCTTAAGTGATGTCCCGAAAACCGAAACAAGAAATTCCCAAAAAAAAAATGCTACAAATAATTTCTTAATAAACCTCTTTGTTATTGAGAAACAATATATACTTTATAAAAAGCTTTCGTCTCTTAGTAGACATTGTGTTTTATGTTGAAGATTCCAGCTCTCCGAGGTAGCAGTTCGCTTCATAATCTGTGCATTCGTTTGGTTTTTATTTTTTCTGGGTGGGAAATCATCAAATGACTTCTCCCGCTCTGCGCGCCGTCGACCCGGGCTTGGTCCTTACCGGACAGCGAGCTACCCATTACTCGTCGTCCGCAAGCCCGTGCCTACGGTGGCCGGGAATCAGCCTGGGATTCCCGACGCCCATGGCGTCTCCTGCGAAGGTCACGGCCGTGAGGGCGCATGTACTGCATCCTCACGTGCACCGCCTCCCTCTTTGCGAGCATCACTGCTTCGCTGAAGGAAGCGACTGCTAGCCATGCACTCTCGCTTCGTACCATGGCCTGGACCAGGGCCGGACGCGAGAGATTGCCACTGCCGATCGCCTCCATGAGGACACGGTGGTGCTCCACCCAAACCAGACAGACCTCCACCGTATGCTCCACTGTATCCTCAGGGCGATCTTCGCAATGGGAAACACCCAGGCGTTTCCTCCCGCCTTATTAGAAACAGGAACCTCCCGAAACAGCCGTGTCCGGTGAGGAACTGTGTCAGGCGGAAGGTAAGGACGCCATGCCGCCTCTCAAGCCACTCCTCAAAGAGCGGAATTCCTATGCTTTACGTAATCTCTCAAAGGAGGTAAATCAAAAAGTTTTGGTTACGGCGTGTCATGCATATGTTACGTCTGCATTACGATACGGGATTATATACTGGGGTAACTCCACCAACAAGGAGACAGTATTTAGAGCGCAAAAGAGATGTGTGAGGGCGATATACGGTATTCAAAGCACGGAAAGCTGCAAACCGTTCTTTCTGAATTTCCTTATATTAACAGTACCCTGCCTATACATATATGAGGTGGCCGAATTTGCCACCTTTTTGAAAAACTACACAATTCGCGACATAGAAATAAAATAAGCAGTAAGCAACACAAAAAAGCAGTATTCCGTAAAAACTTCCTAGAAATGGCACCACAGATTTATGATAAGTTGCTAATTTGGAGAGGTCCAAATTAGTCATCTAATATCATTGATAGGGTGGGAGGAAACGCCGGGTGTTTTCATTGCCAAGATCGCCCTGAGGACACGGTAGAGCATACGGTGGAGGTCTGCCCGGCTTCCGCGGAGCACCGCCATGTCCTCATGGAGGGGATCGGTGGGCGCGATCTCTCGCGTCCGATCCTGGTTCAGGCCATGGTACGGAGCGAGAGTGCATGGCTAGCAGTCGTCTCCTTCAGCGAAGCAGTTATGCTCACAAAGAGGGAGGCGGCGCACGTGAGGGAGATGCTGTACATGCGCCCTCACAGCCGTGGCCTTCGCAGGAGACGCCCTGGGCGTCGGGAATCCCAGGCTGATTCCCGGCCACCGTAGGCACGGGCTTGCGGACGGCGAGTAATGGGTAGCTCACTGTCCGGTAAGGACCAAGCCCGGGTCAACGGCACGTTGTGTTCCACTCGCGCCTCAAAGAGATGCCAGCAGCAACTGATGGGGCCCGCAAGGGCCGATACATGCCAGGGGTGCGGGTTGTTCGAAAGAGATACCGCCGCCCCTGGCACACAGGCAACTGAAGGAACACGGGTGGGTTTTAGTCAGTAAAAGTCTGACACGCCCTCCCACTCCGCCCAAAGCGGGAGAAGTTATTTGATGATTTCCCAAACAAAACAAAAAAACAAAAAAAAGTAGCGCTGAGTACGACTGGTCGGGATATCAACCAAGTGCGGATGGTACCCTGCAGTGTGTTTGGTAGTTCGGTAGTAAAAAGGCGATAGTGGGATCATGAAGCCCAGCCACCAACGTTTCGTCACCTATGAGCCTTTTTTGCTCTGCGTTCCACCGAGTCAAGGGCAGCAAGCTGGTATTTTGCTGAGCCATCCCATAAGTGGCTGCAATACTCCACACAAGAACACACTTGAGATTTATACAGGCTCAAAAGCTGTCCAGGTGTGAAGTATCTCCTCACCTTATGTAGGATGCACCTTATTTAGTTCCCATCAAAACACTCGACCAACCCGCACCTGACGATATACTGAAAGTTATATCTTGCAAGTGCAAGTTAACCTGCAAAGGCACTTGTACGTGTATGAAGGCCGGATTGAAATGTTCTGCTGTGTGCGTCTACTGCATAGATAAACCATGCAGCACAGTACACATAATTACAAGCGAGCCTGATTTGGACTCGGCAACCGAGGTCCAAATTAGTCATCTAACTAAACGAATGCACAGATTATGAAATCAGGTGCAACCTCGTAGAACAGGAATATTCAACATGAAACACAACGTCCACTAAGAGACGAAAGCTTTTATAAAGTATATATTGTTTCTCAATAATAAAGAGGTTCATTAAGCAATTATTTGTAGCTTATGCTGAACCTTCCATAGCTTCCATGCTAATCCCCCTTATAGTCTTCTTAAATATTTTTCGTTATATTATGATAGTAAAACTTGTAATTTTTTTTATTTATTATGATTATTTTTTATTAATCGTTTATTTCAGGCTTTAGCACCCATAAAATTATAATTTAAACAAAAGATAAACTAAACAAACGAACATAAAAACAAAGTAAAGAAAAATAACAATACAGCAACCCACCATTTCACACCAAGGACGCCAAAACAAATGTAACAATGGTGAGTACATTTATTTTGTCTCCCTCAGTAAATGCACAGTATGAAAAACAGCTTTGACAATACTATTTTGACTTGCCACCACACGCGAAAAGAACAACGTCCTGAGCTTCCCCATGAGCGCAAAGAAGCCGGTTACTCTACTCTCAGCAAACATCTCAGTCGCACTGCGCCGCCAGGGCAGGTTGAGCATGACCCGAAATGCGTTATTATATTGTACACGAGGCGTGTTGTATGCACTCTTCGTGTACTTGTACCAAAGTTGATTGGTGTAGAACGACTGACAGTAAGCCTGGAACAGAGTTATTTTACTTGTTTCGAGCAATGGAAGAAACGTCTATTTAGCATGTTACTTCTATATGCGATGCTACGTCTTTGCCTCTCCAGGTCATCGTCATCTTTTAAATTTTCCGTTATGATGTGTCCGAGATACTTAAACTGACTAACTATTTTTAATTTTAAACCACACAAAGTAATTGGCAAGACCTTATTAGGGCCATTGTCATGTTTGAAAATCATTACTTCTGTCTTTTTAATATTATAGGTTAATTGGTGTAAGGGAAATTAGTTTTCTGAGGCCGTTGACCGAGGGGCTGAGCAGAACCATGTCATCTGCATAACTGAGCTTATTTAAATATTCACCGCCAATATGGCATCCGACTCTTGTGCTGCTCAACTCTTCAATCAGGTCGTTGACATATAGGTTATACTTAAACTGTCATATTAGTTAAATTTGGTCTTCTTAATTCGTAAACGTAAGTCTGTTTATATTCGGGTGTTATGCATTATGTCTTAGTTATTTTCGCTATTGACAAAATGCAGCTATATGAATGATTTGGTTCTATAGTTTTGATTATAATAAAAAATTATAACAGCATTATTATTTTATTGCTCCTTATTCAGGAGCTTGATTCATAATAGCAGCATTGCCGTTATCACACTTTCCTACTACACATAGTAAATTTATCGTCAACTAGTGTTGGGTGTATATCGTAGGAAGGCTGGCAGATGCCACACTATGATACGTAATATTTCAGAGCAGTAGATACTAACGTAACAAAGTGATGGCCGCCATACTAGAAAGTGAAACTGTAATTTAGTTACAATTGTACCCAAAGGCACTAGTGTTCTATGAAAATTGCAAAGCACCATGTTTCAAACATCACAATAGGAAGACAGTATTTAGCTAAACTTCGAGTAGCAGAGACAAAAAGTGTAGACTTCCTTACGACAATCTTTTTTTTTTGCGGGAATTTCTTGTTTCGGTTTTCGGGAGATCACTTAAGGGTACTTTTAAAATGATGGAACAAAAACAGGTACCTACTTATTGAATTCAATTATTTTACCGCTTCAATAAATACATATAAATGTATTTTTCCCGGGAAAACTATCCCGAAAAAAAAATTTTAACGAAATCTCCACTTTCTGTCTCTGTACCCTACCCCTATCACTATAACAAGTAGCTACATAGTGAAAGTGTACATAATTATTACGATCTTGGTCGGTAGGTACCTATTAAGTTGTTTGAAATAAAGAACAGAACAACAGCGTATTTTTCAAAACAGTCTTTTTTAGACGGGAGTGACGGGATTCTGATAATTGTTGATGATTAATTAGTTACACACGGAACAGAGTACCTAGTGATTTCTGAGAAGAGACGATAATTTAAAGATTTCGTGCCTCATTCAATACGTCTGCATTTCCGCAGTGGAGTGTCACCACACTTCGCCGCAAGGCGCGGCGACGGCGGCGTACGCATTATCGTAGGTACCTGTACCGCGCCCCGCAATACCCAAGTTGTATTTTATTTATTAAACAAAAGGCATAGCACGTATTTGTTGAAACTTTTGTTTGGTAGTAGAGTTTATTATTACGAATATGTAGGCGCAAAAGTATCAATTTAAATTCAATATTGCGCATATCGTAAAGTAAAAATACAATTGCTTGTGCAGCATATTACTTAGTTGTTAGAACTTTTGTTGTAAGGTGTAACTAATACCTATGCCCGTAAAGGAGATGATTTAAAAAACTTAAATTTTTTATTGAATGAGTTACGGGACATTTTCAGTTTTCCATTGTTCCACAATACCTATCTGTTAGCATTTTCACGAATATATAGTTTAGATAGTATTAATAAAGAATCAGTAAAGCATTTTAATTTAAGTTTTATATTATTGTTCTAACGCGAAATAATAGGAAATACCTACTTCATACCTATTGCATAACTCTAAACTGTTAGCATTTTTGTACATAGCACTGGATTCACTAAAGTTATCCACCCAGAGAAAATAAAAAACTTTAGAATTATCGAAGGTTATGTGGAAAAATTATTGTATCCTTACTGGACTAGATGTCAATCTCAAAAAAAAAAAACTGGATTCGGAACGCGGTGGACAGTATGTTATGGCGCAGCCTGGGAGAGGCCTAAGTCCAGCAATCGACTGCGATAGGGTGAGTTGATTGATGGAATCCTTGAATGATGAGCAGAATTCATGGTTTTAGTTTTCAAAACAATACTTTCTTCATGTACCTATAAATCCTAGCAAGGACGACTATCTGACATTTGTGCAATTAAATACCAACAGATAGTTATCTGTTTATCTTCGGATCTTTAAATTGTATAATAAAATTAAAAAATGTATGTAGTTAGATTGTATCTACAATATTAAAAAAATGATAACAACTAATTATTGTGACTAATAATTGAATTACACAATTTATTTTCAAATACGCAATGATGTGGTGTATGATAATGCGTTAAAAACGTGCCTGTGATTTTTTATAAATTAAAATAACATGTTTCTCATATTTATTTGAAGATTTTATCGGTATTACAATATCTTTGGAATGTTGATGTAATTTTCATAATTATTTTCACAGCCAAGGTTTCAGCCTTGTTACACTAATGGCATTGAAAAGTGCTTTTAAGGCCGTTCCTGAAGACTTATCATAGATTGATTTAACACCGTATCTTTTGCACAGGACTACTCAAATCTGTGTGGTTATTTCCTGAAAAGATGATCTCAGACACTTATGTGCATGGTCCTCATGAGTGGCGGATTTACCAGCAGGCTGAGTAGGCTGCCGCCTAGGTCGGCAAATTTTAGGGCGGCGGCAAATTTGGCTCACTTTGTTTTGCCTTAAGGATAAAAAAACACATTATTTTATACGCGGAGAAAAGAAGTCTCGAAAATTTAACAGAATTACAATATTTTAGTACCTAGTATACTTAATACTCCAATGCCTGTATATGAAAAATTACTAAACGCTGAGTAAAGTGCACTCATTGTGAATATGATTTTTTTTAATATGCCAATATTTCAATTCAAAAGAGTTAGTAGGGGCAGCAAAAATTTAATAGCCTACTGGCGGCAAATGTGTAAATCTGCCACTGGTCCTCATATAGTCAGCATCCTAATTGCGTTAGTGTCTACTTAGCATTCAGAATCTGTAACTTTTTGTAGGCTTTGCTTATCCATTGCTTCATATGTTAGAAAAATTTGTCTGCTCAAACACGTAAATAAAGATAATACTTATTAGTAGGAATTAGCGATGGGCGTTCAATCCACGAAGTAGTTGAATCAACCGTTGATCTCCTGTCAACGTATTAACGTTAACTGTTTATGAATCAACTAGTTGAATTTGTCAACGACGTTTATGAATGTAACTCGTTGAATAATCAACTAAACTAAATTTGCAAACGTACCTAACGAACTGAGCAAAAAACTTCGTTGAAAGTACCATCATAGATTCCGAGCGACGGTCATGTCGTAGAATTTGAACTCTAAATAACGTAGGTACACAGGAGTTGATTTTTGAAATATTTCTTTAAAGAAAAGTATAGCAATATAATAATCGTCGAACGTCGCAACGTTGAATAAAAACCGTTCAATGAATGAACGGTTTACGTTGCAAGTCGACATTAGTTGCACGTTAACTCGTTGACGAAACTAACTAGTTGATCAACTAGTTGACGAACGTAAATTAACGTTGACGTTACGTTAACGGAAAAACCGTCAACGACCCATCACTAGTAGGAATGGCTTCAATAAATGAATGTTACTACCCAAGTAGCATTGCAAGCTGTATACAAGCTGTATTTAAGTTCGATTTTATACTAGAAGCTGTATATTCAGGCTGTATAGAGGCTGTATAAGCGCTTATACAGCCCTTATAAGTAAAAGATGGGCACATTTTATACAGCGTTTTGCTCTAGTATAGCTGTATAATAGCTGTAGAAGCCATAGAGGCGCTGTATAATAGCTGTATTAGAGCTGTTATTCGGTGTACAAAGAAACCATTATACTACAGATATTATCTTATAAATACTTTATAGAGAAAATAGTTTTAAATAGGTTTTTGAAGAGAATCACAAAATGAATGTAATTCTTTCCAATGAATGGCGACATTGTTATTTATAATATTTATTAGTAAGTAAACGTAATCTTGGACTTAGATATCTGAAGGCGTTAATTGGTGAATTGAAATTGCGGATTCAAATTTATTGTGAACCTGTCTATGTTTTCCGTCAAAATATTCAAGCGCCAGCAAAATAATCGATCTGATATAAAAGAAAAATACTATTTATATGGTAAGTCAATATTGGTTTTAAGGTTAGAATAAAAAACAATGTTATAATAACAGAAGTGAGGGTAGTGTGATCATTGTGCCCTCATATCAAGCCGAAAATCATTATATATTCCTTAAATTATGTTTCATATTTTGTTTTATACCTACATTCGAAATTACGAAAATGGCGACTATTTGCTAAACAGCCTAAACGATAATCGGAGTGTATTATAGTCTGAGTAGCTGTACTAAGTAAGTTATGGATTATATTGTACAGCTTTTGGCTGCTAATCAGCTTTATAATAGAATATTTTTATTACTTAGGCTGTATATCAGTGCTCTATACATAACTTATAATGCTCATAAGGGTTACCTAAAAGAAATAAAAAACGCAGACTCAATATGATACGTACCTACATATAGTAAAACACAAAAAAAAGGAAGAGATTCTCAATTTGACCTTGTATTTTATACCTAAGTAAACTTATTGTAAAGCATTATTAGTTTGTTGTATGTATTATATCAGTTTTACTTTATTTTCAGGAAAATATGCCGACTAAAATTTAAGCAACCACTGGTGCCAATTCTGTTGTACACCGAACTAAACTAACTAAACTATCACTAAAATTCCTTACTTTTGGCTATGAGAATCTTAAAGCTATTCTGCAAAAAAAGATCTCTAAATTTAAAAATAATTATGACACAACTGAAATCAAATTTGACAAACGTGACTCCACGTTTGCCCTACCCCGTGATTTTTATTAGAGCCGGAATCGCGCAGGGGGGGCAGCCTCAATGTGATTTAAATGGATTTTTTTACTTTTTGTATCGAAAATATGAAAAATTATTACCTACATGTTGAGTTTTAGAGGTGTATGGGGTTTTATAAAGGGGGTCGAAATTTTCATTATTTTTACGATAGGACACACCAATTTCGAGATATATGCAAAAGAAAAGAAAAAAAAGATACAGTACTGTATTTGCGCCCGAAGTCGAGTTGTCAGTGTGAATTTTAGTTCTTGACAACTAATTTTATTCCACACCTTTTTAATCGCGATTAAAAATAGTCAGATTTAGTTCGAAAATCAAAATTTTATATTGAATAGAATAATGAATTTGACAACAACAGAATAGCAAAATTACCATTTTCACTAAATTAAAAACTCAGTACAATCTTAGTGCTGTCAAACTAAAATATAGATAAGTTGTGTCACTTTAGTCAATTTCAGAATGGGAAATCGTCGTTTGACAGGAATAAACTAAATTTTAGTGATTTTTAGTTTAGTTTAGAGAATTTTGTGACAAGAGAATCGGCACCACTGAGAAAGGGCAAAACAAGCTTTGCATTGTACCAAGTTTGTGGGAATCAAAAGGCAAGTTAAGATGGCCAAGAAAGCGATTAGATGTCAACAAATTAGTAAAGGATGAAACATCTCGGCCTTTATATAATTGGTCCACCTCAAAATGCTGTGTGAAAAGACTATCATTATCGTCATATGACGAAGCAGTAAGAGAACTAGATCTCATGGTTCAAATCAATCATCATTTGAACTACTTGCGCTGCTTTATGAAGAAACGTCATAATCATGTTCCAAAGGTTGAATTAAATTTACACATTTAACATAACTGTTATGATCATTAATAACCCTGTTTAATGTTTTTGCTACGGAACCCTCTTCGTTGACCGTAAAGTCTTTCCGAGTGACTGTCATTAATACAAAATAAAGCTGTACTGTAGCTGTCATTTATTTTTTTAGTTTTAAAACACCCTCAAAAACAGAAGTCATAAAACCACTGTATTTACAAGAGTGTACAATTACGCCATAAAAATAAGTTTTAGAACGGAGTGTGCATACACCATTGTACAGAAACAAGTCTCAAGTGATACTATAATAACACTAAGAGCTGTAATAAGTAAGTGTTCACATACAAAATACAGCTTGTATACAGCTTTAACGATAAAACCAGATTAAAGTGTCACAAAATACTTAAGCTGTATAGTGGAGTTTTCATATTCTGTTTAAATACCCTAAGCTTTCGCGGATCCCTTAATACAGATTGAATAATTTTTTGACACTCTTGTAAGTCTCTAAAGGAACTCTAAGTTCTAAATAGGCTGTTATATGTATGTTGAAAACGCTTGCGTGCTGCTTGGGTAAGTCATTAATCTTAGTGTGTCACGCAATTACCTCTCTGATCAAGATTATGTCTAGACTTTATAACAGTCTGTGGACCTCTTCGGTTTTCTTCATCGTCATCATTGCTGAACATAGGCCTCCCCCAAGCCTTCGACCGGTTCTGCGCATCTCGCATCCAGCGGATGCCTGCGGCCTTCACAAGGTAATCGTTCCATCTTGTGGGAGGCCTTCCAACGCTACGTCTTCCGGTACGCGGTCGCCACTCCAGAACCTTTCGGCCCCATCGGCCATCCGTTCTGCGAGCAATGTGCCCTGCCCGCTGCCACTTAATTTTGGCAATTCTTCGGGCTATGTCGGTTACCGTGGTTTTCTTCGGTCTTTCTGAATAGAACTGGTTAGGAACCGCCGAACTCATCTTGTTTTAAAACATAAATAAATTTTGACGTGTAAAAGTGTTTTTGGAACCTATATATAATTTATCATTATTTGTAGAGTAGTGGTGGCCAGTGGTATCTGTCTCGACTTACGAGTCTGTTGTAGGTCGTGAGTTCGAACTCAGGCGGGCACTTTGTGCTTTTAATTTTCTCACTACTGCCCTCAAATAGGCGAAGGAAAACATCGAGGAAAAACCAGCATGTCCTAGACGACAAATTCGAAGCCATGTGACATCTACCGACCTGCAGTGGGCCCGCGTGGTGGATAATGGCCTACTCCCTCTCACAGAGAGAAATAGAAAACGGCGTCTAAGTCACGCATCACATTTGCGCCCCTTCGTAAATTATCCTCTCGGTCTACAATGAGCAAAGCTAGGTCGCATAACCTTTCTTGACCAATTATCCTTCAATAACGAAGTTATTATTTCAACTTGCTAAAAAATAGCTTGCTATGCTGCAATTTTAAGAGAATTTCATCCCTGTACTGCACAATACAATATGTAACAAAAACCCTGTTGTTCCTTTTAGGGACGTATACACTTACCCACAAGCACAACATTTACGAAGTTATAATTTAAAAAATAAGGATTGGCTAGTCGAGAGTTCAACATCAAATAACTATTAAAATCGACATATTCAAAAAAAATGTTAACAGTATCTGATTTTACAAGTATCCTTATTTCGCACAATAGACTACGAGCTTGGCGGCTTTCTTTGATCTAATCAAAATCAGTTAAACATTACAAATATTCATAATTAAATATTTATTTTAATTTATTTTTTTGAACAGTTTTTATAAATGACATGCTTTATTACGTATGTATACTGATTCTGAAAACGTGGGTAGAAGGAACAACAGGGTTTTTGTTACATATTGTATGTATATTCAAGTAGCTCTTCAGATTTCTCAGATATAGGTATCAGTATGAAATGTTTTATTGATGTTATTTTTCATTTTATAATTGAGGACCTCTCGCGCCCCCCTTCGATAGGCGCCCAGGTCTCGTGCCCGGCCTGCCCCACCCTACTTACGCCTCTGCATACAAGGATAGTTGTCAGAAGGCTTACCATCTTTTATTTTATATTATTAAATGGGCCTGCTCTTGACCTCGATCACGCCTGATGGAAAGCAATTGATGAGGTCTATGATGGATCGAGCGTGCCCAGAAGATGCCTGTTCACTCTTTTTTTGAAGGTAGACAGGTTAAATGAGGAAGGGAACAAAGACAGGCAGAGAGTTGAGAGCCAGAATGGGTGGGTTAGGGGTCATTCGGCCCACTATGGAACTGGGACCGCGGAACAGTTACCCATTAAAAAAAATGATAATGGTTAACTGTGGGCCCACATCTGTTTTGCTTTCAATCAAGCGAAGGGTGGCTTAAAATGGTTTATACAATACTTAGATTTTTTACATGATGTTTGCATTTGCATTATTACGTATGTATATTTTGTATTAAAATTTATTTTATTACTAGCACATACCTACGATGAGATATAAATATAAATATATTGGCATGTAGAAAACATGTACCTACTTTTATTTTGACAACATGCTTTAAGAGTGAAAACCATATACAGGGTGTTTGGCAGAACGTTAAACATACGAAAATGGTGGGTAGGTGGGGTCATCTGCTACTTACTCAGCCCTAATTTATTCGGCGCTGGCACCCTGGATATTAAAAAAAAAAAATGTTTGCTTTCTTCTAGTTTCAACGCTTTCTTAGCTTTAAAGTGTATTTATTATTAAAAATGGGTAAAACATGCAATATTTTTTTTTAAATGCAAGTTGAAATTAAGATTTAAGTATTTTTTACATCTTTCTGTAAGTTTGAGGACTCGTAACTTTTTTTCTAGCTAACATTTGAATAAAGCAATAATCTTATAAAAATCTGCCTAAAAATTACACTTTAAAGTTAAGAATGAGGTGAAACTAGAAGAAAGCAATTTTTTTTTAATATCCAGGTTGCCAGGGCCACATAAATTCGGGCTGAGTAAGTAGCAAATGACCCCACCTAACTACCATTTTCGTATGTTCAACCTTCTGCCAAACACCCTATATACAACGTGTCGTTTTGCATCCTCGTCAAATTCAAGGAGGTAACTATGCTAATGATTCTCGACACGAATCAATAATAAAATAAGTAGGTATTTTTTTTGTGTTTTTTATTTTTATTTTAAAACGCGGCCCGTGTGATACCGCACTGTAGCTGGGTAACCTGGGTTCAAACAGTCTTCGTCGCACAAACCAGTCCTCGAATTACTTGTTGCGATTTTTTATTTTACGGCTATGGAAATACAGTCGAGAACGCAATGGTTCAATTACCATTGCGTTCTCGACTGTATTTTCATAGCCGTAAAATAAAAAATCTACTTATTTTATTATGGATTCGTGTCGAGAATCATTAGCATAGTTACCTCCTTGAATTTGACGAGGATGCAAAACGACACGTTGTATATACTTTATCAAAAAAGGTCGCAACAATGAGCTTAATAAATTAGATATGCGATAAGAGTTTAAAATAATGGTTTTACATATTATATGTAAAACCTACTAAGTACCTAATTAGATAAACGATTCATCACGGTAGCTATTTCTATGCATCCGTCAACTTCCTGTTATTGCAGTTCATTATTTTTGATTACCTTGTTTGAAAGTAAGTATAGAATTGACTCTCAACTAAGTACTTAATAAAAATGTAAACTTTTAATTAATTATTTATTATAAAAATGTAGAACATAGAAATTGTACATAAGGCAAAAGGGGCATTGACGGACGAACGTGAAATAGTGGGCCGAGTCGAAGCCGAGGCACACAATACATAATATACACCGTGAAATTTTAATGGTTGTTTTCCCGCAGCGAAATGGTTTTGTCTTGGTAATACAATAGTTTTATAAACAAATAAAATGTTAGAAACATAAAATGGCAGATTAACCATTGTGAAAAATCACCACGTGCGACAGTTTATTTTGCTTTGAACATTTATGCATCGCTGTTCCCTTTGTCGGAGGTGCGTGCGTTTCGAGTAGTACCTACAAGTTACCTCTAGTGTTACTATTGAGTAGTATTTAATCGAGTTGATGAATATTTTTAAATTATTTTAAAACAAAAAAAAAACGTTTTTTTTTAACTTTTACTCTATGCTTCGTTCTGCCGCGGGAAATCAACCATTTAAATTTCACGGTGTATATGTAGACTATACGTGAGTTCATCGTTGTATGGTTGCGGTCTCAAAGAATGTCCGGAAATCCAAATATATTTATATCTATTTATCTATTAGTATGTATGTACGAGTAATCAAATAAATGAGAAAATGTACAATAGAATCCGTGTCATCACACTTGATATCGTCCTATTTTATAAGGCCCACGCAATATGTGGGTCCTCCTGACCTATGGTTTGGGAAATGCTGGACTAGAGTATGACATGAGACTCGCGCGTGTCTCGCTTGATGCAAGTCGCATCGCTGGAGGCTTTGAACGGAGCCTTATTTGCGAACTCGTCTTTTGAAATCGTCTTTTAAAAGCTAGTCGACGCGACGCGGTCGGAAACAGGAGAAGCGCGCGCGTGCCGCGTAACGCAAGTCGTATTGGTCGAGGCTGTGTACGGAGCCTCATTTGCGAACTCGTATTATATGAGATCGAAGTCCGTTTGTTGATGAATAAGGTCTCCGAAAGAAGGATTCCGCATTACTCACAGAAATGAAGAGATCCGCGGGAGAACCAACGTAAACGACATAGCTGGAAGAATTGCTAAACTTAAATGGCAGTGCGCAGGGCACATTGCTAGCAGAACAGATGGCTGATGGGGTCAAAAGGTTCTGGAGTGGCGACCGCTTACCGGAAGACGTAGAGTTGGAAGGCTTTCCACGAGGTGGACCGATGACCTTGTGAAGGCCGAAGGAATTCGCTGGAATCGAGAAGCATAGAACTGGTTGAAATGGCGGATCTTGGGAGAGGCGTAGCTATGTACAGCAGTGGACGTCTTTCGGCTGAAATGATAAAAGACTCCGCAGCTAATCGGGAAAATCCCGAAAGCAAACATTTCTATTTTTGTTTTTCCTTAAATATAACTTGTTTACAGGAAAAGTCTCTAGAGTATTGTTTGAACTACGATAACATTGAAAATTCACCGAAATGATGAATAGTATGCACCATTACTAATTGTTTATTTTGATGTATTAAACACTGTAAGTAAACAATAACAAGATTGTAATCACGCAATCTAACTGCGTACGATCTGATTTCTATATTTAGTCTTTTTGGATGGGTCGTTAAGTACAGACAGAGGCTTGTCTGTGCCTATTTGTATCACGGACGGCTCAGTGGGGTAGTGTGAGTTTCATTTAACCATTTACATGAAACGCAGTGAGCGTGTTTGGCGCTCCGATTGGCCCTGGATTGGTGACGGACCAATCGGAGCGCCAAACGCGCAAAAAAGGTTCCGACGAATTGAGAACCTCCTCCTTTTTGAAGTCAGTTAAAAAGGGGCTTGTGGCTAAATAATAACAGCCACACGCTCGATCGATGAGGTTTAGCTACGCTTGCCGCGGTTGGTCCGTTGATGGGTGACCGTCTTTACTTACCAAGACCCCTCCGTGCGCCGTTGGGCCCGGCTGCTATTCGTGGATCTTTGACAGTCGTTACCGGTGGTCAATAGCCCGAAAGTCTGACAACCAGTCTTACCAAGGGGTATCGTGTTACCCAGTTACTGGGTTGTGGAGGTCAAATAGGCAGTCGCTCCTTGTACAATACAGGGCCTCAAGTCTGCTATTACAATAGTGTCAGAATGGTCTATCATTGATTTCATAATTGTTGATTTTGACAAGTTTGGTAATCTACTAACATAATGGCGTCATTATGACTTTCCAATGATCAGCCACCGACACTCCATTGAAAGAAATGGCATTTATTGGTAATCTCGTACATAATGACAAATGAATGACTGACTTAGGCGGTAATCTGCTAAAATTTAACACTAATAAACTAATATATATTAATAAGTAATATGTAAAAATATATATTTAAATGAAATCGGGCATGAATAAATGTTCAAATTTAGTAGTAGTTTTTGGAAAATCATTTCTACTAACGGGTTTTTAAAATAATGGCAATACGACAATGCCATTATGACACAATTCTATTACGACACCATTGACCGACCAATGATCGACCATTATGAATTTAGCAGATTACCAATTTTTAGCAAAATGACAATGGGATCGTGTTGGAATGACGAATTTATAAAAATAGCAGACTTGGGCCCCTGGTATTGAGCAGCATCTGGTTATACTGGAATAGAATGGAACAGATAACTATCTGCAGATAACTTGAAGCTTAAAATGCTTATGCATTCCACAACTTTCCTCCACCATTCCTTCACTGTCCAGGGCCTCAAGTCTGCTATTACAATAGTCTCAGAATGGTCTATCATTGATTTCATAATTGTTGATTTTGACAAGTTTGGTAATCTACTAATATAATGGCGTCATTATGACTTTCCAATGGTCAGCCACTGACACTCCATTGAAAGAAATGGCATTTATTGGTAATCTCGTAGATAATGACAAATGAATGGCTGACTTAGGCGGTAATCTGCTAAAATTTAACACTACTAAATATTATGTAAAAATATATATAGATGAAATCGGGCATGAATAAATGTTCAAATTTAGTAGTCGTTTTTGGAAAATCATTTCTACTAACGGGTTTTATAATAATGGCAATACGACAATGCCATTATATTAAAACACAATTCTGTTACGAGACCATTGACCAACCAATGATCGACCATTATGAATTTAGCAGATTACGAACTTTTAGCAAAATGACAATGGGATCGTGTTGGAATGACAAATTTATAAAAATAGCAGACTTGGGCCCCAGGCCGCTCGTTTGTGGAATGCATAGCCAGTTGTAATTAAACGCGCGCAGTCGTTTTAGGTTTTTAAAAAACTGGTAAAGGATCATTACCTGTCGTGATCTGGTTCTCATAACTAACTGTAATTTTCTATGCCTTACATCATTTATTTTCTTTCCTTATATATTTAGTACTTATATATTTATTATTTAGGATATGTAAATACTTTAGTATATTGTATATTTATTATCTGCGCCAACAACATCCCCATTTTATGTCCAGACTAATCACTGTCCATGCCAAGGTTGCCTGGAAGAGATCGCGGAAAGCGATAAGGCTGCCCATTGTATATTTTGTAGTGTACCTTGTTTTTTTGTTAGATATGTATTTTTGTGGTGTACAATAAAGTATATATAAATAAATAAATAAATGGAAACTGACCCGGACATAGTAGGAAAAAGGCTAGGGAGATGATTATGATGTGGCGGCCATCTACAATGCCACATACGAAACTCCAAATCAACAAATGTGGAAAATACAAAAAGTGAAGTGGCGCCATCTACAACGCCATATGCAAACTACTCAAAACTTGACGTCACACCGCAACTACATCGCGCAAGCAGAGTTTACCGCGCGATCTGCATATATACAAACATCCGACATCAACCGTCGGGCAGTGGCCCACCAGACAACACCCGTCTGGTCGGAGGATCCTCCCTTTACTATAGTGTATGAGTGAACTTTACACCGTGTTCCTCATACCTCAATAATGACATGAATTATATTACGTGCAGACAGTTGTACCTACCTATCTACCTACTTACGATAATAAAAGTATTTATAGACTGCCTCGTTGGTGTAGCGGTCGTAAGTGCTTCTGGAGAGCATGAGGACCTGAGTTCTTATTACCAGGGGGTTGTGTAGGACATGCCGATTTCCTCACGATGTTTTCCTTCACCGTTTCGAGAGCAGGGGCGATAATTTGCACAAAGTAAAGCGTCTGCCTGGGTTCGAACTAGGGTTGCCAGATAGAAACTTATCAAATCCGGGACAATTCTAGGACATCGGTGTCGGGTCGTGGCCATAGTAAAAAGTATCTTGTTTTTTTTTTTTTTTTTTCAAAGGATTTATATTTGTATGTGAAAAGGAAAATGCCATTTATTTTCAAATACATACTTTTATTAGATAGGTATCTATGTACTTAGTAGGTAATTAACGCCAGTTATAATTAAGGAAGTGCCAAGTGAAGGAGCCAGACAGTAAGCACTCCCCCCCCCCGCGCGCCGCCCGCACTCACAGGCAGGCCAGCCGTGTCATTCGTTGTTAGTTTATTTAGTTAGAAAACTAGTAGGTTTTCGGAATCCGGGACAATAAGGTCTAATTACTGGACACGGGACAAGACGCCAAATTCCGGGACAATCCCGGATTTTCCCGCCATCTGGCAAGCCTAGTCCGAACCTACGACGAAGAACTCTTAAATCGGTCGTTACCACTGGGCTATCAATGTTCACAATTAAATTATTGTTTGTTCTATGAATAGAGTATTTACACAAATTTTTGAAAAGTGTCTTAATTAGATTCTAGAGTGCTCGTGTGTTCTGTGTCCCGTAATGTTGATTACTTTGCCTACCTATGTATAGAATCAAGTCTATCTAACTAAACAGACAGCTGTGCTGCTGGGGAGTTTGTTGCGCCACTTCTTCTTCACAGCTCAAGCACTAGGAAGTAGTGAAGGGTGGGGGGTTTTGGGCGACTGTCTTATGTAATTTTGACATTCGAAAAGTGCTAATTCTCAGCCTAATTTGAATAAATAACTTTTGATTTTGATTTTTGCTAATAAACCACAAAAAACAACATTTTTATTTAATCGATTAGTGCCATAAAAATGCGTTTAAATTGTACATTTTCAAATTTCGCGCGTAATTTGACGAAAACGCTGGACGCAGTGGACGCCCTAATGCTCTGTGGGTATGACGTCAGTGTGCTATATGAACAAATGCGCTGATATTTTATAAGATAATTGTTTATAATTAAAAAAAACGGTTTAAGTATTTTTCTACTTATCGTTGGTTTGCTGTTCCTGAATGCAAAATATCATTTAAATAAAAATTACTTTTGTTACGAAATTAGTAAAAGTACAAAGTTGCGGAGTTGACATGCCGTATGACGTAATAACATGGCGGCTACTATTTCATGGTGTTCAAAAACAAATTAGAAAAACTGAAATCATTCAATTGTATTTTAAAATTTATTTTGTTGTTTCATGAACTAAAATTAACATTTTCTGACATTTTGCCTAAGCTATCTCAATAATATATTTTTCATTTTTTTCTTAAACAACATTATTTTTAGTATAGGTATTTGAAACCTGAATATAGTTTGTTCAGAATAAGTAACTGAATCGATTCCAATCATTTTTACACCATGTTATACTTTATCCCAAAAAAATTTTGCAAGTGTGATGGAAAATGTTATCACCAGTCAATTACAATACAATTGCCGTACGGTTAGGTACCTACTGCCTAATTATTATCAATGTGCACAATACAAAGCTGGACGCGCGAGCGGCGCGGGGCCGCGTGGTGACCATGTTTGTGTAGACAACTAGGAAACATAACAAACTTTATAACTTTGTGATTTTTTATGAAACAGTTTTTAAACTTTGTACATAGATTTGTATATAAAAATACTAGACACACGTTTCGGGTTTCGCATATACTAAAAATAGGGTTGTACAGAGTAAAATACCCTATTGTAGATTGGTCTAGTGGTTCCAAGCGCTACTGTAGAGCCTGAGGTCCTGGTTTCGATTCCCTGGTTGGGGTGTTTGAACAGGATTTACCTACATATTAAAATAAAACAAGCCAGTATCGTCCATGATCAATCAATGTAATTACATCTCTTTTTTGGTGTTGCCCTCACACACCCGTAGTATTAATAATATCCAAACATTCCCCCCTTTTACAAATGTAAAATAATAAACAGCAACTAAATTATTAGGTACATAAAATCAACTTAACATAATAAACAAGGGAACAGACTAATCATATTAAAAAATAATATGAAGAATAATCGCCAAGTCTATTAGGAGGACGTACTGAGCGACCTGGATCTTGTAGTCTGCATAACTTCAGAGGTACCACTAGCCTCAGACTGAGTTGACATAGGTGGCCCAGAGTAACAGGGCTGATCATCATTTATTCTATTATTCAGGACAACCTTTTGTGAATTATCCTTACTTTTAGGTATATACAAAACCATTGGTTTTTCAATAAACACATTTCTACTATGCATCAAATGTCTTTCATTTCTCCTAACTTCATTCCCCTTCTCCGTTTTAACTACAAATTTAATGACCTAGGCCCTTCCTTTCTAATTATCTTCCCCTGCACCCATATTTTATTTGGTTAATGGGTTTTTCCATGTGGAATTTCCCAGTTCCATCCTGGAGTCTAGATCTGTGGCCGCTTTATGACAATAGGGTCGCCCCCTGTTAGGTATATGGGATTTAAGTTTATCTGTCGAAATGTGGCTGTACATAGGTACACCTCTATCTACCCCTTCGTGCAATACAGGCGCTATGTTATGTTTTTATCAATTAACAAGCCGATAGATTTAAAATGTTTACACCGTACTTAGCCATAATGAGGTAATTCCTATATTTATTGCTATATTCGGTTCTCAAATAATAAATAGCTAATGCCCGATAAATCTGGTAATCTGTAACCGCGACGAAAACTATGATAATTGATAAGGAATGTAATACTTTGTGATTAGGTACGTCACAAAAAACTAAATCTACTTATTTGTTTATTCATGTCTTTACAGCACCACCTCCTGACTTCGGGAACCCCAGGAACATGGAAAGCACTCAAACGAATGCGTACCGACATTTTAGAAGAGGTACAGACACAATTTGTTGAAGTGGGGGGTTACTGATCCATCCAAATCCCAGTGAGAGTGTGGTGCTTCTAACCAGACCATGCTCCACTTCTTGGAGTGACCTAAGTGCCCGTTTACCTGAACCTCGAATGAAACAAATAATGCTACTGATGCCGCGGTTAACGTGGCCAGCTACTGGGCTCAAACTGTTCTAAAAAAAAAAGTGTGCGCATCGCCATGAGAAGAGTGTAAAAAACAAAACATTGACTCTACAGCTTTCACAAAGGTTTTGAATTAGCCTGTAACCTAAATCCCATGTACTAAAATTGCACCTTTTTGATTGAAATAAATAAATAAAACATTTTCCAAAAAAAAAAAAAACAACCGACTTCCGAAAAAACACTACAAAGTGAAAAATAACTTTAATTTCGGAAGTCGGTGACTTTGGATACGTATTTTATTTTTTTGTCACCGCCTTCCGAAATTAAAGTAATTTTTCACTTTGTAGTGTTTCTCCCGAAGTCGGTTGTTTTTTTTTTTGGAAAATCTTTTGATTTTTCACTTTTTAGTTACAGTACCTACCCCACACCAATTCGAAATTTCATCATCCTTGGGCTCAAAACAATGCATATTTATGCGATAGCAGCAATCGTGGTTGATTTGCTGTCACTTTTTGAGGACTTCCGTTGTCTGTCTCCGAAAGGCATCATCAGATCTATATGAAATTTAATTGGGACCATTTTGGAATAAACCCCTTTCGAACAAAAAAATAATATTGCAAATCCGTCTATACAGGGTGTAACAGAAACCCTATTGCTATCCTTAAGCACTAAAGATAACAGCTGGTATAGAATCACTATACAGTTTCAGCTCAAAATACAATACTCTAAGAATTGATGCCAAATTTTCGGTTTCATAATGTTTCTTAAATTCGAATCATAAAAAAACGTGTCACCGAACTACGTAGGTCAATAACTTTCCACGTTACTTGCCTATATCACGATAAATCTCTTCCGGGTGATGTGTTTATTTCAATTTGGAAAGTTTGGTTTCTGGTATCAATGTATTAAAAATACTCATAACTTCCGAACATGTCGAAATAGGATTAAAAACCCTTCCAATATCGTTTGACATTATCCAAAGAAGCCGTGCCCTTGGTATGTATATACCCTTTCCGTTACACGTTGTATATGACGGAGTAATGCCCGAACATACATAAAAAAAACATGTCGAATTGATAACCTCCTTCTTTTGAAAGTCGGTTAAAAATCAGTAATGGAACCCTCTAAGTGCAGTTGAACTGTTCCGTCAAGGGTTAGGCAGAGGAGTAGCTACCTATAAAGTTCGCCAGCATCGGGCGAGATTTGTCTCTACTAGCCATTGATATCCAAAAAACTCAAGATGCACAGTCTCGAGCAAAAGTAAAACTCAAACTGTCCCCAACTATACGTTAGGGGTTATGATAAAACACATTTTTTTGCAAATTCAACCTTACACGAATTACTTAGTGGTTTTTACAAAGCAATTTCCAAAAAGACTTAGTTTTTTCGGACGACTGACGATACTATTTGACAACACATTGCGCCGTAATTATGCGGACGTTTTTGAGACGCTGATTGTGTATCTTGGGTTTTTTTGTATATCAATGTTACCACCAGAACTTGGGTCTATTCTGGCGGAGTCAGACAACTAGATGGAAAATGGAATGGAATGGAATTCTGTGAGACTGTGCTGGTCCCGAAGGAAGCCGAGGAGCGGTATCGTGTGAGGACTCATCCTGGTCGGAGAAGGCGTCGGGGAGGCAACCGCCGTGACGCCTAAAACGCCGAAACGCAGGCGGAAATTCAGGGTCGCGGGACTCTGCCCGTCCACTGAGTGACCTCATGGAAGACGCCGCCGAAGGAACCGCTGGCGTGATCACTTAGATGCGTTTACACGATATGGCTGGAGAAGCTAACACACAAGTAACAGTTGGAAGTTATGGGGGAGACGTTTGCCCATTAGTGAAACAATACAGGTTGAAGAAAAAGGAAAAGTTTTCCATAAATATTCGATGTAGGTATTTGAACGTATGTAAAGACAGGAAACTAATTGTTACCTAGGCTAATTGACTAGCAACTCTAATTCTGCGTCAGCTGGTAGGCAGGTACGCCTTTCTTTTTGGGTGGGAAATCATCAAATAACTTCTCCCGCTCTGGGCGGGGCGGGAGGGCGTTTCAGACTTTTACTGACTAAAACCCACCCGTGTTCCCTCAATTGCCTGTGTGCCAGGGGCCGCAGTATCTCTTTCGACCAACCCGCATCCCTGGCAAATCACAACTGTCATTCAGCGTCAGGTTCAGGCGTACCTACGTAGGTACGCCTTGTGGTGTCATCTGACATTATACTGAGTTGACGTCTGTTTGGCATTAATATCATTGTTTCCTGTTTGTTTTTTGGAAATTTTTCAAGGTTTTTGTACTATAATGCATTGATATACAAACAAACCCAAAATACACAATCAGCGTCTGAAAAACGTCCGCAATAATAGAGCGCAATGTGCGCAGGTGTCAATGGTATCGTCAGTCATCTTTTAGTCCGTCTTTTTACACATTGCTTTGTGAAAACCACTGTAAGTCATGCCTGTAAGGTTGAATTTGCAAAAAAATCTATATCCACTGACGTAAAATTGGGGACAATTTTGAGTGTTACTTTTATTCGGAACTGTGCATCTTGAGTCTTTTTTAAGATATCAATGCTCTAATGCCAGTAAAAGCATATTTCTTTCAGCGTAAAGAAAAATGCTTTTATTGGCTAGCTAGTCGAATCGCGCTGGTAACTTCGCGTCGCGGTCCGTGGGAGCGTTATTGCGTTTGCGGAAGATTCGAGGCGATCCCGTCATTATGTCCGACTGTGAGAAAGATAATGGGTGTTAATATAATTATTTTCTTAATACCTAAACTTTGTCATTCATGGCATTAATTAATACCTCTAGATCGTTAATTTGGTCTTTGGCATACCTACTTGCATAAGCTTTAAACGAAGCTGAATGCAATTATCAAGCAATCAATTGCATATGGCCTATTTTTCGCATTCATAAACAAATAAACATAATTTCTCGATCTTTAGGGCAAACATAATGCCGATGACATTTTATCAAAACAAAAGCGGTATCAATTGATTGTAAGTATATATTAATCTTTTTCCGACACTATTCTTCCTCCTTTGATTATTATCTGTGCAAACGTATTGACAGCTCAATTAAAAAACATAAGCCCTTACCACAGACAACATAAGGCTTATTTTGTAATGTTTTTCAGATTCGAGTTAGCAATATCTTTGCTGATTATTTGTTAGCTGGTTTCTATAAAAGTAGTTGATTACTATTCGTTAATTAGACAGTAAAACACAGCATTCGACTGTTTAGGACCCTGTCCCGAGTCACATTCAGTGCGACATCGTGAAAAACATCAAGTGATTCTTTTTTTAAATATATTTTTTTGTGCAAAGACAACGAATTTTAAAATGATCGGTGAGTTTTTTTTAATAATTAGCCATAATTTAGATGCAATGAATTATTTTTACGTATTCTTTTTTAGACATTAATTAAGCTGGTAGTCATTAATTTTCATCTCTTTTTTGTTTGTTTATTTATTTAATAGTTTAGCTTGTGATTTACAATTAAACATTGGGTGCTTCATTAGTTTAGTGATCACAAGTGCGACTGCTGGCCATTAGAGGACTTGGTTTGGATCCCCAGGTTGGGCATGTTCGCCCCTTAGGTATTTAAATGTGATGCTATAGGTACACCTCTGCCTTTGGAAAATAGATTAGGCGTGATGTTACGTAGGGTGTAAGATAGACTGATTGGTGACTTGATTTTCTGAAGAAAACTATAATTACCCAGCTTTTGCCCGTGGCTTCGCCCGTGTGGATCTCGGAAAACCCCTTATCACATCAGCTAGTTCCGTCAAAATCGGTCCAGCCGTTTCAGAGATTCGAACCGGAACAAACAGGCTGACAAAATTGTAAAAAAAATTGTTTGTTTTATGTACCATAAATACTTCTATTTAACCAGTAAAAAGCTGTTAATTTGACATTACAAACAGACACTTCAATTTTATTTATTTTTTAATTTAGATTAGTAGGGATTCTAAGATGTTACTAAGTCAACTCAAACGTGACTTGTGACGTTAATTGATCGTTTCTAATAATTAGGGATTAGGGCGATTAGAACAGAAAAAAAAATTGTAAGTGATATGAAAATGAAACGTCATTGATTGTTCTAGTGGAAAAAAATAGATATTTCGTTACAACCTACGTGTGTAGATTTATAGAAAAATCTATAAGAGGTACGACGGCTACACATCGAGGATCGAGCAAAACATTTCCAGTAGGTATAAGCTGATCTCGTATTGTATATCCGGAGTGGATTTCCGTATAATGCGAGATCAGCGTAAACTGGAAATGTATGGCTTGATGTGTAGCCGTGTTTATGATGATACGATAAGGCGTATCCTGTACCACCAGTTTAAAATTTAGGGTTTTTACCCGACTACAGCGAAGCAAAAGGGAGGGTAATGAATTTGAGTGGTATGTTCTACAATATACAAATCTCAGGCAGCTTGTTTGGTCTAGCGAGTGCTAGTCTGCTGGGTTCGATCCCCCGGCTCGAGCCATTACCTACTTGATACGTCTTATTAGATTTAGCGTTAAAACAATTAACCATGGATGTATTAAGGTTGCAGCTAGATTTTTACGCGCACTGGAATTTCAACCTTCCGTGTTTGACCGAGCATTGATAATACACAGATTGCAGCGCGAGTGTGTCTCAGCGAGTCGAAAAACACATTGTTCGATTTTCAACTCTCCGCACTCACCAGTGCGCGAAAACGTGGGCTAACCCCAAAAATGCCAAATATTAGTTTAGGTAATTTAAATATACACCGTGACATTTTAGTCGTCTTACAAAGGTGGTCCACTCAATGTATCCGACATAAAATACCTACAGGCGAGATTAAAAAATTGTTACCATTAATTAAGATAATAGGTATTAAGAAAAATAAATAATGCTTTAGAATTATGAAACACCCTCCCAGTTAATAATGTTTACGTATCAAACGATAGAAGATTTCTACCTGCCTACCATAATACCATTACATTTCATCATTCATTCCATCCTATAACAGGGTATTCAAAACTACACGATGCGTCTTAGTGAATGATATTTTTTATTTTATTATTATTCATATGTCCAAAAATATATACATTTTTTATAAAATAATGATTTGTAGTCATTGGATACATGAAGTGGGCTGCCGTTGTAAGACGACTAAAATGTCACGGTGTATATTCTTTAAATTTATCAAGCCCAAAATCTTTCTTTATATTTTTGCAAGAAAACATGATAGGTGACCTTCTTTCATGATCACGCGATTAGTCACTTAATTCAATCAAAACAATAAATAAATAATAACAATAAAATAAAACTAGATCATTGGGTGCTAATCATCTCATATCTATGTTAATCCGTCTGTTAAAGCTTATCCAGCCATTCAAAATTTGAGGTTTATTGACCTCTCATTAGATTGTGTTAAAACCCACTGCTGACTTACAAAAATGATGTTAACTCTCATGCTCCAAATGTGCTTGATTTTTGACGCATCACATCATCATTCAATGGGCCCCTATTACTAAGCCTCCGTGGTCCGTCCGTCTGTTTATCAGCGGGCTGTGTCACATGAACCGTAATAGGTACTTACATAGTTAAAATGTTCACAGATTCTATTGCCGTTAAAACAACAAATAATAAAAATAAAATTAAGTTGAATGTTAAAAGGGGCCTCCACATTAAAACCTGTTTTTTTCAGCATTTACGCAACCCTTCGTGTCCGAGTCCGATTCACACTTGGCGGGTTTTTAAAGTCAAAGTCGAATAATTTATTTCCAATAGGCACATAGAAGGTACTCTTTAAACATCAACATTTTCAAGAATAAATTGTTCCTAGTCGTGATCTCAGTAACCTTTTCCTCCTTAGCTATCCATCGTTTAACCTCAGGTGCTCTTGTATCATTCAAGTGTTTCACGATTAAAACAAATATGTAGGGAACCGGGACACAATTGATTAGGTACGGTCTGAAATCGTCATAACGCTGCGAAAACTTGACACTTACTGCCCACGCTCAAGCGCATATCCTGATTGACTCAGATAAAATCAAACATAACAAATCAATAGGAAACATTTAAAATCGAAACTAAATCGATTGAAAACTCGATTACAATAAAACAAAATATGGAAATAGGAAATGCTTTTATTATCAGCTGCTTGTTATCTTCACATCTATGCACTCTCCGCCCTCCAACTCGAGGTCCTGTGGTGTATTCTTACCTGTAAATAAATTTCATGATAATTAAGATTTGCTTGTCTTGAGTTTGCTATTCGTTTTTCAATTAGGAAATCGCCAAAAGTTCGCCTACGTGCGACTCACACAAGAAGTCAAAATAATTCAGCGAGTGGTCAAATGAACTCAGGGATTAGTCAAACCAATTTAGCGAAGTGAGTGATCAAACCAACTCAGGGAATGGCCAAACCGACTCGTTGAGTGGTCAAACTAACTCATCGAGAAGTCAAACTAACCCAGCAAGCGGTTAAACTCATCGTTTTTTTCAAACTGACTCAGCCAATGGTCAAACTAACTTGGCGAAGTGAGTGGTCAAACCAACTCAATGAGACAACGAACATGAGCAATGATGAAGGATTTTTTTTATTCACTCCCCAACGGGTTTGAATAAAGGATTTTTGTATGGAAGTTAGTCATTTTTGCCGATGGGGCTTGTTAGACCACGTTCGCAGAGACGTAAAAATATCGCGGCGGGCTGTTTTTCGCGAACTGTTTTTAGAACCCAACAGAGTGAGAGAGATCCCACCGCGTCGAAAAAACACGCTATTGGATTATCAACTCTCGGTGCTGAGCGGTACGTTGAAGATCCAGTGCGTAAACGTGGACTTAGTATATGAAACTGAAACACAGATAAAGACTCAATGGGCCGACACTCCAGGGGTACGGGTTGTTCGAAAGAGATACCGCGGGCCCTGGCACACAGGCAACTGAAGGAACACGGGTGGGTTTTAGTCAGTAAAAGTCTAAGGCCCCTGCTCCACCCAGAGCGGGAGAAGTTATTTGATGATTTCCAAACCTCAAAAAAAAATATGGGCCGACACACACAACACACCGACCAAAATGCAATGTTGTGCAAAGTTCAGTCTAAATCTGGACTTACATCAGCAAGTACAACAATTCAAAAGCGTCACGTTTTGACTACTACAAAGTACAAACCACATATCTATAGAACATTATCATTTACATATCTGACTGATTATATTTTAAAACATTTCTGTTCAATGTAAGAAGTAAAAATTATTATCAGGAAAATCAAATAGATTAAAATCTTTCATGAAATTGCCTGAATTAAGAGCACTTACAAGGTCCACAGCAGTGCACCAGCGATCATTTTAGGATGATGCCATAATGAATAAAATTACTATTCTCTAGTAGATAAACAAGAAACTCATTGACAAAAAATATTTATAAATAATAATTTCATGCTAAAAAAAGTTGCAAAATATTGTTGCCTGTGGCCGGACAGTTTGATTGTTTGATTGATCATGTTGAGCTATGCTTGCCACGGTTAGTCGGTCCCGGCTGTCATTTGTGGATCTTTGTCAGTTTATAGTTTAGATAAACAAAAATACATAGGTACTTGTGATCAAATCTCCATCAAAGTAGATCCTATTGGTGTTTCTAAGTTCAACCGCACATTTAATTATTGCTAATGCAAGTAAATCTTCTACCAATAATAAATCTATGAAAAAAATTATAAACAGAAAATCTTACTTGTAATCAAATCTCCATCAAAATAGAACTTCAGTCTTTCTACTGGTGTTTCTAAGTGTTCCGCACATTTCATCATTGCTAACGCAAGTTTATCATCCGTTCTCAACATTGTTTCAAATGGTTTCTTTTTATTTTGACACTGGAACTTAATTTTAAGGCCATTATTCCCATCTTTACTACTCTCCTGTGCTAAATGCGTAACAGTCTGGTTGACAATACCTCCGTCGATAAATTTTGCAATACTATAATTTATAGAGTCTGGTGTGTCATCAATTTTCAGAATCCTATCGTTATACGTGAACAGTAACTTATCGTTGCCCACTCCTTCCTTTTCGGTGAAATAATCAAATATTTGTGTGAGTTTCTGGTACTTTCTTATTTTGAATTTGAATATTTCTAAACTCTGCCAGTACACTTTGACAGACATTTCTTCGTTCTCTTCGTCAAGTGGGTCCGCATCCTCAATTATCTCTATGTCACTGGTAGTAGGTCTTGCTGAGAACAACTGTTGGTTATCGGACTGGTCTGGGTACTCATCTGTGTTGCCAACACTGTACGTAGGATAATTTGTGGAAGAATTTGATGAAGGTGCGGTAAATAATGGATTGGGATTAAGGAATGTGTTTCCAAACATTTCATCGAACATCGCCCATAGATCTCTCCTGCTGCGACTGCTGCCTCTGGTCCTGCCTCTAGCTGAACCACCTCTCCCTCTACCTGACCTACCTCTCCCTCTAGTAGCAATTTCAGGTACAGGCTCAGCAGGGCAATTTCTGTTTTGATCTATAGGTGCTGTACTAGGCTCTGGAACAACAGGACTAGTCCTTCCTCTAGTAGAATTTGAAGTTCTTCGCCTGGTAGACCTCGTTTCCCGCTCAGCGGGCTCAGAAGTATCACTTGGTTCCTTCCGTTTGCTACTACGTCCTCGCCCTCGGCCTCGCGGTTTCGCTTTACTATTGTTGGCTATTATCGCGTCCAGCGAGAATTCATCATTGTCTGTGCTATTTACAGTTGTATTCAAGTTTTCTGCGATGATTTCTGAAGGGTTTTCAACGATTTTTGTCAATGATTCACTACTTTTAGCAACTTCGGTAATGTCATTCAAAACAACGGTATCAACTTTTTCTTTTACGAATGAGCTTTTGATCTTTTTTAGTTTTTGAGCTATGTTACCGTAACAATCGTCTTCGGAGTCCGAAGAAGACATAATTTATACGTTTTTATCACAATAACATCAGACTTCACGTATCAATCACTCGATCAAATTCAAAATATTTGAAGTTTATAGTGATGTAGGTAGTAGAAAGCGTGAATCATAGAATAATGTAAATGTCGTGAATATGTACTTTGCTTTGAATTTTTTGCCAAAATTGTAGATGTTTAGCTTATTCAGTCATTTAAAAAATCTAGAATATATTGGCAAATATCACGGTGATAAGCAAAATTGTAAAATGTAATTTTAGTAACGCATATAAAGGAACGTATTTTGATAAGGAATACAAAATGATGATGAAGCCTGATATAAAAATATTTTGCTGGAGTGAATCATCTTTAATTAGCTGATTATGATATGTAAGTAATGTTATTAAGAATACTTTTTAAACTAAAATAACTTAATAGTTTTTTTCAGTCGTAAATTAATTTGAGTCTCATCGATTTAGTATCAACTGAACTTGAAGGACATCCCTAGTAACCGGAAACGTCACGGCTGCGTTTTGTAATTATTTGTGGCAGCTTAAAATCAGAGTCCTAAGAGATTTTAAAATTCATGAAAAAATAACTTATCTATTCTAATCGCATAAACACAAAATGTTTCGATATTGGGAAAGTCATTAAAACAATTAATAATTGAAATGGTTCAATTTTCCTGTTGCCAGTTTAATATTGCAATAATTAAACGCGGAATACGGATGCGTTCACAAATAAAATTGTGTTTTCCATGTCTGGAATTAGCGCACTATTCTTATCGTAAAGATTATTGTTGAAAATATGTTAATAATAGGTACGATAACATTCGCAGTGACACATCACTAACCGGTGTGTTAATCTATATGCTTTTGTCGCCGACGTCTGCATTACGTGGATTTAGTGGTTTAGGTATTATGACGCGAACAGGAATCATATTGATGTGGGTATAATATTCTGTAAAGACACCAGCACAGATGGCGCATCTTGAAGAATGGTTTACCCCAAGGTAGTGTCTTAGCTCCCATTTTATTTAATATATATATCAACGATTAGCCTAAAACGACCGACACTGTCAGATTTCTGTATGCAGACCTGGCTCTAGCTACAAGGGCAAAAAACTTCGAGAATGCCGAAAAGAACCTCGAAATGGATCTGGAAAAACTCAGCACATATTACGAGAACAATGTTCTAAGGCCTAATCCTTCTAAAACGCAATCTTGCGCATTCCACCTAAGAAATCGTCAGGCCAACCGGAAACATAAAATAAAATGGCGAGGTGCTGACACTGAACACAACAACCACCCCGTTTATCTGGGAGCTACATTAAACCGTTCACTGACCTACAAACAATACTCTACCAAGGCTAAACTGAAAGTTTGCGCTCGCAATAACTTGCTAGCTACTTCGTATAACATCCACCGCACGGGGCGCCTCCGCACAAATTCTCCAGACATTAGGCATGGCTCTCTGCTTTTCCGCTGGCGCAGTTGCGTGCCCTGTGTGGCATCGATCCGTCCATGCTCGAAAAGTAGATGTAGCCTTAAATGAAACATGCCGAATCATTACAGGATGCTTCAAATGCCTCACTGTACCCGCTTGCAGGAATAGCCCCCCCTGAAGTTCGAAGGGAAATTGCTTGTGCTTCTGAAAAGTTGAAGCCGGAGACAGACATCGCAAACTATGCCCCACCTCTTGTCGCGCTCTCTTTGCAATAACTCCTGCACTATGAAATACCTTTGCGAGGCCAACGATAACGCTGTCGATGTGGCAGAATTGTGGTTGAAGCTTGTTTGAGTTTAATTGGAATCATCGACACGACGAAGAAGAAACACATCAAACTACCTAAATTTGTCAAATTTCTTTGATAGATTTACAACTTTATTCAGAAGCTTAAGGTTCATGTTCAATTGAGAAAATTTGACAGTTTGGGGTAGCTTGATGTGCTGGCATCTGTACCTATCTATTAATAGATGGTTGATTTATTAGTTATTGAAAGCTCATATATGTTTCTAGGGTAGATGAGATTAGAATAGTGAAGATTCGACTATGCGGGCGGTGGTTTGACGGCGATGAGTTCTATTGCTCAGTACCGAACGTCTTTTCGCTAATTATTGACTTACATAATAGAGCAGAAAATACTATTTTCTGTTGTTAAGTCGTTTACATTTTTATGTACTGCAATTTTTTTTACATAATATGTGATATACATATTTTTTTAAATGTTTCTACTATAGCAATAGTTCACTCTATGGTCCGATAATTAAATGCTCTAAGTCCGATAAACTTTATGAACAAATAACCGCCATATTTATTTCTTTATTGCATGGAGTAAAAAGAAATCAAACTATTTATTTTAATCTTCATTCTTATTGTTTCATTGTAACTGTAAAGCTTTAGATCAATTTTTGATAAATCAAATAGTTATGATTATAATGATTATAAACTGGTTATAAAATGTGATAATTTACACGTAGACCATAAGTGTGGTCTTAGAAAATGAAATAATGCTTTGTATAAATACAAAACGGGCGTCAAAACACCTCCTTATCTACGGTTTCATAGAAGAGCGGTGGCCATTTACAGTAGAGTATAAAGTACTCTGTGGTGGCCATCATGAAAATAATGGCTGTTTCACTGTTTGACGTTGACGTTTGACGACGAATAATTTATCGTTTCAGTGACGTCATTCGTCGGTAAATTGCGGACGCTAAAGCAGTCTTTAGCTGTGGCTGATAATACCGCGATTTCGTAGATAGGTAGGAACTTACGCTTTGCGATTAAACTAAAAAAGGGATGTTACGTCATTAAGTGGAAACGTCAGGATAGCCCGCGAAATTCAAATTTTCTTACGTTTATTGCCATTTGCAAATCAGTGTTAGGCTGTACATTCACATGTTATTAAAATTATTAAAATTATTATAGGTTGTTGATTAAAATTATTATTCTCGACCATAACAAATATACCTAACATAAACGTGATATTGGCTAAATGCACAAACCGTGCAAAGCCAAAACCCAAAACGATTAATTCTATTAAAAAGCATGGGGTGCTTTTTGAGGTATTTTTATAATCGATTAATATCAAACAAAGCGTGGGGACGCTTTTTAATAGAATTAAATTATTTTCTACTTTTTTAGTTTGGTTTTTAAAGCGTGTTTTTTAGTTTTTTTTTAACTATTATTTATTTGCAATTTTTTAGTTCTGCTAACTACAAAAGCGTGATTTTTTAGTTTTTCTTTCTATAAAAAAAATAATAATAATTGTCACCGGTCCTCGATAAGTCTACAAAGTTTAAATGAAATCTGACCGTTTGAAGTGGGTCAAAATCGCGCCCTAAGGAGTCGGTTACAAACAAACATACAACCATACATACAAACAAACATACAATTGAATCTAATATAAAGCGTGTAATATACCATACAATAAAATACCAAACCGTTTCGTGAAATAGTAATTAAATGGGATTATATGAGCTTAGACGGTTGTATGTGCTTTAAAACTATATTTGTTACGATCGCGAATCATAGTTTAATCGACCTACAACCTGGTGTCTTCTTTCAAAGTCCGTCAACGAAGATACGGGCCCATCAGAAAGTAAGTACCTAGTTGATCCGTCAAAACAAGTTTCAAATAACGTTTTTCGTACGGCCAAAAATATGTACCTACCTAATCTAAACTAAAGACTTCAGCGCCATCTAGCGGGAAAATGGACACGAGCAGACCGTATTATCCACCTTCAAATTTTTTTAAATCCTTATTTATCGTAGGCATATAAATAATCACGCGTAATATTTTCTGTTTACACGCGATTTACAATCTGTTTACGAAATCTAAGAAACGAAATCGTGATACGAGTAAACCAATTTATTGATAACTATCGATGTTTTAATAATCTGTACATCTATCATTAATAGCTTTACATTAAACGATAGAAATCTGTTGACGTATTTTATTGAGTGCGGTGTTATTTCGGTTTTTCCCATCGGCATTTTCTTAGTAGCAGCCCGATTGATGGAAAATTTCCCTCCCACTTTTAAACCCGTCTGCCATTTTTTTTGAGTGTTGGAAATAATCATCAAATAACTTTCCCGCTCTGGGTGGAGCAGGAAGGCGTGTCAGACTTTTACTGAACCCACCCGTGTTTCCTCAGCTGCCTGTTTGCCAGGGGCGACGGTCTCTCTTTCTAACAACCCGCACCCCTGGCAGGCATCGGCCCTTGCAGAAAAATAAGAGTGAACAGGCATCTTCTGGGCGCGCTCCTTCCATAATAGACCTCATCAATCACGTTCCATTAGGCGTGGCTGCCCAATGGGCATGCTATAAATGTGCCGCTTTGTGTGCCTGAAATAATTCAATTTTTTTTGTCCTAAAATAATAAACTGCGACCACGGACCAACGCGGTTGGTCATCTGTCAAATTTGGTACCTTACATGCACAGTTAGTGCGACCATCTCGGCTCGCACGTGGTTGTTTTAACCGATCCTAACCCCTTGGTCGGGTTGCCCTAGCTTATTTACTAAGACCAACTTTGAGAGAGGAGCGAAAGTTAAAAAGAGGCACATAAAGCGTACATCATTCGAGGAGCAAATACTTAAATATTTACCTTTTTACAAGACGGATACGGTCCCATATCACGTCGTTGGTCGATTAGATCTTAACATTTAAACATTTCAATGCTCTGTATCGTTTACCTAATAAATGAGCTCTAAAACTATAATACATTTCGATCAATTAAATTGTAGTATAAATCTAAATGATCAGCGCTATCTAAATAGATCTACAAAGTAATAGGTACAATAGAGAAGCCGGATATCTACAGGTGGCCGGTGGGAGGTATATCTATAAATTTGATAAGAAATAGGTGACGGTAACATTTAAGTATAGGGTGTAAAGTTACTCATTCTCCATAGAAACGGGAGGTTCCTCTAACCAGACAGGTATGTGTTGTGTCTGGTGGGCTACTGCCCGACGATCGACGATGTCAGGACGTTGCATATATATATGCTAAATGCGCGTCGAACTTTGCTTGCGCGATGTAGGATTTTACGTGACGTCAGTGTGATGCGTAGTTCGCATATGGCGATGTAGATGCCGCCACATAGTTAACAAAGTTGAAAGCGAATGGAAGCTTAGGAATCGGTGAGAGATTCAGGAGAAACCATAAAGTTTTATTTTAAAGAATTAGTATCCTATTTTACAGTCAATTTCATAAGCCCCAAAAAGCCAAAAAAAGCTATTGGATTGGCGCGGTTGATCCGTGGATGGTTGACCATCTTTACATTCCAAGACCCCTCCATGCCACGGAAAGCACATTGAACCACGGGTTGTCTGAAGCCCGTAAGTCTGACAACCAGTCTTACCAAGAGGTAAAATGTGGGAACTGGGTTGTGGAGGTCAGATAGGCAGTCGCTCCATGTAAAATACTGGTACCTATTCAGCTGCATTCGTCCTTCATTCACATTCACATCACATTCCTCGGCGTCAAGGCAGCCCTTGCCAATGACGATGATAAAGCACCAGAACTAAATTAATTATATTATTGTCTCTCTCCCACAGCAAAACTCCTAACCACAGTGGTGCTTCTGAACGTAGCTTTGGCTGCAGAGATACCAAAGAAGAACGCCACAGAGGATGCTACCTTCAAATCTTTCGACCCCAATGTTGACCCGAATGACCTGAGCTGTGACCCTCAAGGACATGTGAGTATTAATTACTAGTACCTGTTTCTCGAGTTTCTGATCTGCAGAAGATTTTGTCTCCTCGAGAAAGAGGGAATTTGTAAGGAGCCCATAGACTGTAGTACAGAGATAATCATCTAAAGGTTAGAAAGTAGCTGGTTGAGAGTGACCCAGGATTAGGCTTTTATCAGAGGCTCTCAGTTTGACTGACGCCATCATCTTATAACCTTTCCCAACTAACTTGGGGTCGGCTTCCAGTCTAACCAGGTGCAGCTGAATACCAGTATTTTACATGGAGTGACTTCTTATCTGACCTCCACTATCCAGTCACAGGGTAATGCGATACCCCTTGGTAAGACTGGTTGTTCTATAAAAAGTTGCCAAAGTCGGTTACAGAACTTAGCGATGGAAAGTTTAAAACTCACATCAAACGTGTCCTTATCAAAAAAGCATATTATAAGATAAAAGACTACGTTGAAGACAGGGAAGTTTGGCATTCATTCCTTCTGCACATGTGGCTTCCCTGGTACCTCATTAATAGCATAACTTTGTGAGAGTCTATTAACTGCTTCCAAATTACAATGTTATTTTTTACTATTTTTATTTTTTACACTTTCTGACATATTCTCGTCATTTTTGACATTATACATCGCTTCAAATATCAACTATTTATTAATGATGCTCATGAAAATCATGTCACTTTGTTTAAATAGGTCGATCTTACTAATGTAGATTCTTTTACATATTGTGAATGGGAGAACATTGTAGGCCTTACAGACTAGATTTATAGACGATTTTCTATTCTTTATTTTCATTCCTCTAAGTACTTGGTATTTATTGACAGGCCTGCACTGTCCTCCCATACCTATTATCACTGTAATTTGAAAACATTGTAAAACCTAATTATTTTTAAAAGAGTAACCGTGGAGTTTCTTGCCGGCTCTTCTCCATAGGAAGCGACAAATTGGAACCGTGCACCTAGCTTCTGACGTTTCATAAGTGCCCTTGCAGGTTTATGTGAAATGAAATATTTTGATTGATTGATTGATTGGTTAGAATTTCCGGCCTCTGACCACCCATAAAGACTGTCAAAAATCCACAAATGACAGCCGGGACTAGCGGATTAACGTGCTTGCCGAGGCATGCAGGGGTCTTGGTATGTTAAGATGGTCACCCACCCACGGACCAACCGCGGCAAGCATAGCTTAACCTGATCGATCGACCCGAGCGGCTGTTTTCCTTTGTGTGTATTTTAATCACGTTTCCTTTCTTCCAGATCTTCTTACTCCTGCCTCACTTCACGGATTGTACCAAGTTCTACATGTGTGCGCACGGCGAGGAGGTTGAGTTCTCCTGTCCGGGAGGACTGATCTTCGATTTTCAACAGCAGGTAATATTTTCTTAGTCATAGTCTCACAGTTGGTCACAGCTTATCTTATATCTATGGTCACAGTTCTAACCAAACGTAAGTTGATCTTCACATGGCCGTAAAGACATCGCGGCGGGATTTATTGCACACTGGATTTTTAACTCTCTGTCCTCCATCAGCGCTTCGAAAAACACACTGTTCTCGACGCTGAGAAATGCGTTAAAATCCAGTACTTACACAAAAAAATCTTGATGCGATCTTATTACGTCCTTGTGAATGTTGACCACACATTTGGTCCTAGCCTAGATTCTGCGGCCAACTTTAAAAAATGCCAGAAAATGCTAGTAAATGCGTCTCTTGCATTTATTACAAAAATGCTAGTAAATGCGTCTCTTGCATTTATTACAAAAATGCTAGTAAATGCGTCTCTTGCATTTATTACAAAAAATGCTAGTAATTGCGTATCTTGCATTTATTACAAAAAATGCTAGTAAATGCGTCTCTTGCATTTATTACAAAAAACACGTTTAGAGGTCTGTATATTTTTAGAATAAGAACTCCTAGTAGACTAAAAGTCTGATCGGATACAGCTGAATACCAGTCTTTTACATGGAGCCACAGCCTCTCTGACCTCCACAAATTCCACAACCCACTACTCATTGTGTACCACGATACCCCTTGCTAAGACTGGTTGCCAGAGCTTCGAACTGCCGAGCGAGACCAACGGCTTAACGTACTTTCTGAAGCACGGAGTGCCGTACCGTCTTTGGCAAGCCGGTCCGGTCTTCTGCAAGGTTGAGCAATCAACCTTGAAGATGGAAGATGGAGCCGTGTTGCCAGTAATAAAATATTTCCCTTATCATCCATCAGGTCTGCAACTGGGCGTGGGCCACTACCTGCCAACTTAGGACACCTAAGGATGAAGACGAAGGCTCTGGAGACGAAGCCGACAGTCTCATCGGATTCTTCTCCGATGAGTTGGAACAGCAACCCGTTGGTAAGGATAAGTCCCAACTACCCCCTTTTAATTAACTGGTTACGCACGGTTTTTAAGACTTGACCAAAAGATGACAAGTAAAATTTTAGCTTACTGTACGCAAAAACCAGAATAAATTCGCTAAGTAAATGGTGTTGAAAACGTTGAAAAATTCGTTCATAAAGACAGAAAACGAAACCTACTTCAATATGTACAGCGCCTGCTCGCTATGTTACTTCCTTTTCTAGGCTACGGCTACATTGTCGCTATAAGACGAACCACATTTCAGGGATTGTCTCTTGCACGACGCTCGACGTCTCACTGTACAATTAGAGAGAGCGTGAAGTGTAGTTCGCTTTATCGCGACAATGTAACCGTGGCATTAACGTTCTTTTAGACTTTTTTTTACTCGGTTCTTTAATAGCCTATGCATAATAGCCGATGGTATCAAGAATTCGGCTTTCTCAAAAAGAGTTTTTCAAATCCATCTGGTAGTTCCAGAAATTACCCCCTTTATACAAACTTACAAACAAATAAATTTCAAATTTCTTTATAATATTAGTACTTAGTATTTAAGTATAAGATATATATAGATGTAGAAGATTTTCATTATTTATTTTCAAGACATTAAAATTTGTAAAGATAATACCTATTGTATTTGGATGACGCTTGGCCCACAGATATTTCACAATTTGGACAAAGACTGGATACTTAAAAGTAGATTCCTTAGTACGCAGCAAGTGGTTGGTTGCAGTTTCGTAGGCTTGATGCTAAAAGCGATGTCCGATATATAGACACGGCTCGTATTATTGGGAATTTCTCTTTCTGAAACCCTGACATCTGTTGCTAGATCCTAAGTACAATCTTCTGTAGTGCAGACTTTTTGAACGAACGAGCGTACTTTTTGAAAAGGCGGTCTTTAATCACGACATTCTCAAATGTCGGTGTTCGGTGATAAGATTGTTTTACATTTGCAGACACCGTAGCGAGCGTGCGACCAATTTCTCCAGAACACGGAAAGTATAACAGCATCCTCAACTGCGCAAGAGCTGATAATGCAGCGAGACAGGTGCCTTACAAGTAAGTAGCAGTTCTTTTTAGTAGGTTCCAAACAACAGTCCTTTCTTTTTGCACCAAAAATTCCATGATTATCGATTACCATCCAGAGCCAAAGCAAAAATACATTATTCAAACATAAAATAAGTTCAATAAGTAGTGGCTAGAATTAAGCTGGTTGAGAGCGGCCCAGGATCAAGCTATTGGTAGAGGCTACTCACGTTATTAAATGAGAGACTAAAATGCCCTTTTATTTTTTCAGGGGTGACTGCCAAAGGTTCTGGAGGTGTGTTGCAGGAGTGCCCCAAGTAGCATTCTGCACCGATGGCCTATTCTTCAACGACCACACCCAGCAGTGTGACTTCGAAGCGAACTCGAAGTGTGTGCTATCACAAGAAGACGAATTGCAGAGTGAATTCATAAAATACGAGCAATAATTTGAATCTGCAGACTTCTGATGGCTTTTAGAGTGTAATGCAGACTTTTGAGCGTTTGTTTTTTGGCATGATTTTGATACTTTTCAGCATTTGATTTTTGCTACAAGAATTACCTACTCAATTCTCGAACGTAAATATATAATTTAATTTTTTTTTTTAATTGTGTTCCCTCTCTCGTTCCAATACATAATTACCAGGAAAATATTTTTTGCTGAGATGTGTCAAAATAATGTCATGACTACATTTATCATATCAGTTGCACTACTTTATATATGCTTGCTGGTTCAAGCATTCAATTTGCTGCTGACATTCATTTACATCATCTTTTTGCATAGGCATCGGCATCTTGTCCCATTATGCTCTAAATAACAGAAAAACTGTGCAACTCTGCAATGAGTATTATTAGTGATAAAATAAGGTGTAAGTCATTTTGCAGAGTGCACAGTTTTTTCGACGATTAATGGTCATTCCTCCCAGTTTTTGACTGTCTAGTTCGCTGTTAAATAGCATGTCTATTGATTTGATTGGCTTTTTGTTTTTCTGCCAGCCATGCTATCACAGCTGGTAATTAAAACGAGTTTGACATCTGTCAATTCATTTGACATTAGTTTGACAGTGTATGGTACAACTTTTGTGTTGATCAGACTTTCGGAGGCTGGAGGTTTATTTTTCATAGTGTGTCTGTAGATCTTTTACATTATAGTAATTCTGTAAATTTAAACCATGTAAAAAATACTGATTTTTATACCATTGTATGTTTAAGTATTTTATTGTATAATTAAGTATTTGTTTTCATTCCCAATTGTACAGTATAATGGTTAAATTAATGTATATAAAATTAAAAAAAATATAACGAAAATGTTACCTATTTTAAAAGAATTTGTTTTGATTTATTCCGTCAAAAATATCCGTCTACGCCTTTTCTCCATAGGGATAACAAAAACTACAATAACATTCTGTGATTTCAGTACTAAGTATTTATTAGTTTTGACATTTATCGACTTACGACTATTGCAGACTTCTGCAGAGTTGACAGTTAATATTGAATATTAACTGTCAACTCTGCAGAAGTCTTAATATTCAAACGAACTCTACTAAAAGCTAATAGGATGCATTATCTGGATTGAATGATTATTGTAATGTATACATAAAATAATCAAAGTAGCTTTTCATGTATATCTGTCTGACCGCGTTGATCTTATAAACCGAGCAACAGTTTTTGAAGCGGTTGTCACCATCATATAGATTCTTATTTATAAATTTGGGATAAAGTGTAGTGTGTATTCAACTTACCTAATTATAATATAGGAATCTCGATGCGTCGTCAAGTTGTTTTTAACCGTGCGAAGTAGGCGCGGGTTGCTCGTTTATTATCAAAACCTTTAAATATAAATAAATCTAGCTTCGCTTAGCATAGGAAAAACTATTTATTTAAATACAAGTTAAAAAAATAATTTCAAGTGTAAGTTTACCGGCCTTTCTCTCCTCGGTCAAATTAACCAGCACGGATAAATAAACCAGGAACATTTTATCTTCCTCACTGGTCGATTTTGAAGTGCCGTGTTTGACTGATGCGTTGAACGCTTGGAAAATGGCTTGTCCCAATACGGTTTTACCTGACAACCCATCCTCTCAGACACGGTGGGACGTGCCGCTCTGCAGTATTATACGGAATACCCTGATAAATACGTCACCTAATACTGTTGAGCGTGCTCGTCTGCTGGCTGTGGGAGAATGGGAGTCAGGCTTGTGGCTTCAGGCGCTCCCGTCATCCACCATAGGTACTATGATGGATGACTCATCGTTTCGACTCGCTACGTGTCTCCGCTTGGGCGCGTAGACGCTTCACGTGACCAGAGGGCTGGGTCGTTCTTTGGCCAAAGAATTAGCATTGCCATTCAACGTGGCAATGTTGCCAGTCTTCTGGGCACGTTTCCTGATGACAGCGATGCAGACGAATACTTCGACGCTTAAGCGTCCTTTTGTTTTTGTATTTATTTGTTTATAAATAAAGTACAAGGCAAATTAAAACCCTCAATGTTTAAAAACAACCTTTTATTCATTAGTATGTCACTGCTTTACTCTTTTTTCTTGAATATATCGGCAGCCGGTACATCCACCTTCTCATAGGGGTAGTAGGGGTGATCCTGCCAGAAGCTGGGGAATACTACCCTGTAGTCCTTGTTGAATTTGCCTGTAAATAAATAATTCGAAGTTAAAAACAAAGTAATATTTTTCTACACGAATTAACAGACATCAGTGTGACTTCGGTGACAAATCATGTCACCCGACAGCTAATGCAAAGGGTACTAAACAACATGATTGCAAAATGTGCACCCCAATTGCGTGTCACACTTTCCATCATAATCCGAAGGGGTTTTAAAGCAATTCGTAATACATAGATAGTGTCATTTCAAAAATACACGACAACGTAAATCACGCAATGAATATGGTTAAATTGTGAAAATGAATGGCGGCTTTGGGATTGTGAATGTGTTACGTAATTTTTACTCAGCAGACTGCAGCGTGAGTAATATAGGTACACTTAATATTTCAGCAATGAGACTACCAGTTACTATAAAATCTACTGCCAAGGACCAAGTTATTTGCAGAACAAATTATTCAATGCAATAAGATCACTACATATTATAAAAACTTTTTCCATAAAAAACAACCGACTTCCGAAAAAACACTACAAAGTGAAAAATAACTTTCGGAAGGCGGTGACTTTGGATATGTATTTAAATTTTTTGTCACCGCCTTCCGAAATTAAAGTTATTTTTCACTTTGTAGTGTTTTTTCGGAAGTCGGTTGTTTTTTATGGAAAAAGTTTTTATTTTTCACTTTTTAGTTATAGTACCTACCCCACTAATTCGAAATTTCATAATCCTTGGGGTCAACACAATGCATATTTATGCGATAGCAGCAATCGCGGTTTATTTACTGTTACTTTTTGAAGAGTTCCGTTGTCTGTCTCCAAAACGCATAATCAGATCTACATGAAATTGAAATGGGACCACACGGGAAGCACGAGCTTTCAAATAAAAAAAGAATCATCAAAATCGGTTCACCCAGTTGAAAGTTATGAGGTAACAAACATAAAAAAAAAACATACAGTCGAATTGAGAACCACCTCCTTTTTTTGAAGTCGGTTAAAAACAAAGTCCCCGGCCGCATCTGCCTGTCTGTCTGTCCGCGATAACTCAAAAACTACTGAATTGATTTTCATGCGGTTTTCACCAATAGACAGAGTGATTTATAAGGAACGATTAGGTATATAATATTATACCGCTAGCAGAAACTAGTAATCAATAAAATGAAATGAATCTGCTGACTTTCCAAATTCGAAGTCTGCATATTGACATTCTGTCTTCAATACTTACTCAAAGTCTCCATTTCTTCGTTGGTCAATTCGAAGTCGAAAACTTCGATGTTCTCTTCCACTCTGTTCTTCTTCACCGACTTAGGGATAGGGACTACTCCTTTTTGCACCTGGAACAGTGAAATAATACATAGTAAGCTTACTTATTGTTTTATTGGTATTTATGGAATATTAGAGCGAGATTAATCTGGGTAGGCAAACGGAGAATCAGGATTTAAAAGGCTAGTTAAGCATTCAGAGGTGAAGTTTACATGTAAAACGGCCATTGCTCAGAATAATGCATGCTAAGCGATTCAGAGCCCTAGCGCTGGGTTTTAGTGACAGTCGATGAAGTGAGCTGTCAGTGTTATCAAACTAGAGATGTAACTGATGCTAGGGATTGACAATTCACTTCAAGCTCACTTTAGAGTTTTTGGCGGGATCGCGTTGGAACATGTCGCACGAATTTTCATTTTCATGGAATTTAGTGAAATAGCGAATTAAATTGTATAATTTTGATAGTGAATTATTCAATTTAGTTACGTGTGAGTGCACAAGTGTAGTGAAGGTGAAAATAAGTGACTAACGTGGACTTTTCGTGTTCCCCCCAAAAACTCCTATTAGGTTGTTGTAAAGTTACTACCGCTTTACAATAACTTTGATTTGACTTGACTGACTAACGGCGACTGTGACTGTTTTGTAACTTCGTGCCCGATATCTAATATCGGGCCATTTACTTGATCTAAAAGAAAAATTACTTGACACTGGCTAAATGCACAAACCGTGTGAAGCCAAAATGAAAAAAAAAAAAAAAAAAAAAAGCTCACTTTACTTTTCACGGTGAGAGCGGTACTCCACAGACCGAGTTATACTAATTTAAGTCAGCTACAAAAACAAAACTAATTTGGGTCAACGCGGCGTCTTTTGAGCGCAGTTGTAGGTCATGATTTCGAATCTAGAAAGGCATTGAGTATTTTATTTGATCACTACAGTGAATGAAAACATCTTGAGGAAACCGGCATGTCAATTCGAAGGCATGTGACATCCACCCGCACTGGGCTCGCGTGGTGGATTATGGCCCACTCCCTCTCACAGAGGAGGCCTGTGTCCCAGAAGTGGGAAGATTATACGTTGGTTATGTGGCGTCTATTATCCCTCTTCATAATCCAAACAAAACTCACCAAATATCTCAGCACAATTTGCGGCGTACTCTTCTCGTACTTCTTGGCTAGCTCCACAAGCGTAGGGTCATCAGCCCTAGGTGCTGGCGGTGCAGACTCCTGACTGAATAGAGAACCGAACGGCGTGTAGGCCATCACCACTATGTCCTTGCTCTTGCAGTAGTCTATCAGCTTGTTCTGGGCTAGGTTTAAGTTTACCTGGGAATGAAAAAAGTGGGAAAATTTGGGTTAGTTAGTGACTGCTGGACATAGGCCTCTCCAATAGGGAATATGCATATAATTCAAAACTTGAATATGCATTGTAAGAAATAAATGACTAATTTTATGACTATAGTTGGTTTATTTATAAACAACTAACTAACTAAACATATACAAACATACAAAAACAAAAGGACACTTAGGCGTCGAAGAATTTGTCCGCATCGCTGTCATCAGGAAACGTGCCCAGAAGACTGGCAGCATTGCCACGTTGAATGGCAATGCTAATTCTTTGGCCAAAGAATGACCCAGCCCTTTGGTCACGTGAAGTGTCGACCAGCCGGCGAGAAATTTCTTTAAAAATGAGACGTGCACTCAAGCCCCGTGACCCGAGCGTTTCGATTCCAAACGGCTCAAAACTCTAGTTACCCATAAGGTTACAGTATTTACGCCGCTTGAAGGTCTCAGCAGCCGCAGCAGCGGCACCAGCACAGCCCGCCGTGCTAGGAACTTGAGATGGCGCAAGGGTGTCGACACAGGCTTTACTTATTTCCCAATTTCGTTTTTCTGTTAGAACGGAACGCAAACTCGAAACGTGTCGTCTTCGAAAGTGACCTCAAAAGGCTTTTAATGAATCAATATCTTTTCTTAGCAAACTGCTTGGATTCTTACAAAGTAAGTTAGTAATTGCGATTTATGATTGAATGAAGCACAAAAATAATTTAATTTACACGATTTGGGGCTAAAACAGAGATGTGAGTAAAACAGGACCGTGGTAAGCGACGTCACAATATGGCCGCGACAATAACGGACGTTTGAACAGTAGTAGAAAATTATTTAATTTTAATGACATTTTTGAGCACCAAACCATAGCAAAATTTGACTTTGAATACTTTTTTTTCATTGTACGCCGTTCAGCTCGATTCTTGGCAACTCTCATCCATCTATCATGCTACTAGGCACCCTGCGAAGATCGTCGATCCACCTAGCCTGAAGGCGTCTTAATACGTTTGCCGATTCGCGATCTCCACTTAAAAACACGTCTACGCCAGCGGTCATCGGTTCTACAGCTATAGTCGCTCCATGTAAAATACTTACAGAGATCGCGGCACGTAAGTTTTTTTTTGAGGGTGGGAATTCATCAAATAACTTTTCCCAGCTGGGTGGAGCGGGAGAGCGTGTCACACTTTTACTGACTCAAATCCACCCGTGTTCCTTCAGTTCCCTGTGTGCCAGGGGCCACGGTATCTCTTTCGAACAACCCGCACCCCTGGCAGGCATCGGCCCTTGCGGAACCCATCTCTCTGAGGCGCGCGTGGAACAAAACGCGCCGTCGACCCGGGGTTGGTCCTTACCGGATAGCGAGCTACCCATTACTCGCCATCCGCAAACCCGTGCTTACGGTGGCAGGGAATCGGCCTGATATTCCCGACGCCCAGGGCGTCTCCTGCGGCGACTAGGGCCGTGAGCGCGCATGCACTGCCTCTCCCTCACGTGCGCCACCTCCCACTTCGCGAGCTGCTTCCGGTTAGACTGGAACCCAACCTAGTTGGAAAAAGGCAAGGCAGATGATGATATCTTACCTCAACCTGGAGTACGGAAGGTTTGACCTCACAGTTAGCCAGCAGGCGTTCTATCATGCTGACGTTAAAGTTAGATATGCCTATAGACTTCGCTAGACCTAACTTCTTGGCTTCCTCCATGGCTTTCCAGGTGTCTAGGTAGTCTATGATGTCATAGCCGCTGTTGTCTGGCTGGAATAGAAAAAAAAACTTAGTATGGGTGCATTAAATTTTACAATTTGCAGGTTGTATGTTGCTTAGAATTAGATTCGCGACCGTAACGCGTATGTATTTACAGAATTATAATCATTAAAATCATCTGCCTCGTTGGTATCGTGGTCGCAAGCGCTAGTTACGAGTACCTACTCCCAATCATGAGGTCCTTGATTCGATTCCCAGGGCAAAGTGTAATAGGATTTTCTATTTAGAATTTCTCAGTAGCAGCCTTGAGCTTGGATGTCTGCCCGGTTCATGTCAATAGACTTGTTATTTTTTTTGATGGTGGGAAATCATGAGGGCGTGTCAGACTTTTACTGACTAAAACCCACCCGTGTTCCTTCAGTTGTCTGTGTGCCAGGGGCCACGGTATCTCTTTCGAACAACCCGCACCCCTGGCAGGCATCGGCCCTGGTGGACCCCACCAGTTGGTGCTGACGTCTCTTTCAGGCGCGCGTGGAACACAACGCGCCGTCGACCCGGGCTTGATCCTTACCGGACAGCGAGCTACCCATTACTCGCCGTCGGCAAGCCCGCGCCTATGGTGGCCGGGAATCAGCCTGGGATTCCCGACGCCGAGGTCGTCTCCTGCGGCGATTAGGGCCGTGAGGGTACATTTACTGCGCCGATGTCAATTGACTCGCCCCCTATTACATGGGACTTAAACATAACTGGTGAAATGTGGGTGTACAATAGGAACATCTCTTCCCAACTCTTTCGCGAAACAAGGCGTGATATTTATTTTCTTTATTTTCGGAAGGCTTACCTACAGACTAATCACATTCATATTCGTCATCATATCAGCCGAAAGACGCCCACTGCTGGACATAAGCCTCCCCAAAGGGGGGGATTTGCCATAATTGCCACGCTTGGCAGGCGGGTTGGCGATCGCAGTATGGTTGTCAAATGCATAGAGAACACTGTTGCCCGTTCTCTAGTAAGTCCCTTAGTCGCCTTCTACGACACCCACGGGAAGAAATGGGATGGTACTATTCTTTCAGGTCCTACAGGAACTACATTCTGCTTTACATAGTTATGCTGTTAATACTGGTGTACGTTCACCGATTCGGCGAATGACAGCAACCTACAATGAAGCATTTGAACACATAGATCTATTCACATGCTCTTTGAAAAGGTTTCGTAGCCTTTTGTATGACACACTTGAACTCTTGGTCTAGTTCTTTACTTGTTTTATAATATTCGTTTTTTTAATACTTTTTATATATTTTTTTATATTTTTCATGTAACTGTCATGCATGTACAGTTCACCACCTAGTGAATTTAAAGTATGATTATTAATGGTAATCTGTGAACGCGCGGTGGGCTACGTTATTATTTAAGTAACTTATGATTTATTTTTGTAACATTCCATAATGTAGCTGTTTGTTGTTCCTATTTAATCAAAATAAAAATAAAAATAAGGTAAGTATCAGGGAAGCCATTAAATAACACTACTCGACCAAGTCTTCTTAGCTATAAGCACCAAAATCGAATACGTAATTAATATTGTGCAATTAGGAAAACCTGATAAAATCACTTTAATCATGCACTGCATCGCCATTTTGCAATTACAAAGTTCAAAACAGGTTCTTTAAAACTATGACACATAAGGATATTGTTTTAGATAAAAAAAAAAGCAAGACCATGTATACAAAACGATAAAAAAATAAAGATCGTTATAATTTTAATTAATTATCGTTTTAAAGATTTTATCGACATCGGGTTTATTGAAGTTTATTGATTGGAAAATGAGAATTTGCGTATCAATTTCTTCCTCAATACTTTTCCCATACATTTTTCTTTTATCACTAAATCTAGAATATGGACATGCAATCTTGAATATTTAAAAAAAAATTGTATTAGGCATGTAGATTGGAGAAGTATCGACATAGGCATACAGTGACGTTTATGTAAATGCGCTGAGTCAACGTGATTTTTGAACGTTGGGTAACTAGTTTTTTTTTTTTTTGGGTTTTGGCATCGCACGGTTTGTGCATTTAGCCAGTGTCAAGTAATTTTTCTTTTCCATCAAGTAAATGGCCCGATATCGGGCACGAAGTTACAAAACAGTCATAGTCGTCTTTAGTCAGTCAAGTCAAAGTTATTGTAAAGCGGTAGTAACTTTACAATAACCTATTAGGAGTTTTTGGGGGGGCACAAGTCAAATTCGTGTCCCTTGAAGAGTCCTTTAAAAATTACTTCACGTCCGTATTTCCCGGCTTGTGGCTTAGTAATATTAGCAGCTCAGGTCGATCGATCAAGTTAAGCTACGCTTACTACGGTTGGTCCGTGGATGGGTGACCATCTTTATATAACGAGACCCCTCCGTGCCTTGGAAAGCACGTTAAGCCGAATGTCCCAGCTGTCATTCGTAGATCTTTGACAGTCGTTACGGGTTGTCAAAAGCCCGAAAGTCTGACAACCAGTCTTACCAAGGGGTATCGTATTACCCAGTAACTGGGTTGTGGAGATCAGATAGGCAGTCGCTCCATGGTATTCAGCTGCATCCGGTTAGACTGGAAGGCGACCCCAAAATAGTTGGGAAACGGCTAGGCAGATAATGACGACTTAGTCTAACGGTATACACTAAACTAATTTAAAAGCGCCCCTATAACATGGGACTTAAAATGTAGGAGACTTTAGATATACAGAATCAAAACTCATTTATTCCAACCAGGCTGAGAGCCAGCATTTCTTGAACGTCTAAATTACATAAAACAGTTCCCCGGCACGCCCGCCCTTCACCACTTCCTAGTGCTTTAGCTGGGATTAAGTGTCGCAACAAGCTCTCCAGCAGCATAGCTGTCTGTTAAGCTAGAAGAAGTATACCTCTGCATAACCCTTCGGGGATTACTGGCGTGATGCAAAAACAATAAAAAACTACAAACCTTAAAGGAGACTGTGCTATGGATCAGATACAGGTCCACATAGGTCATGTTCAGACGAGCCAGGGAGTTCCTCAGTGAAGATATCACGTCTCGGGACTCGTAAGAAGGAAGCTGCAAATGGAAAATACAACGATAACGTTTACATTCGCATGTGGCGGCATCTACACCGCCACATGCGAACTACGCACCAAAGACTTGACGCCACACAAATCCTGCATCGCGCAATCAGAGTTTACCGCGCGATTAGTATTATATAACATCCCGACATCATTCGTCGGGCAGTAGCCCACCTGCAGGCTTAGCATGACACTTTATATTTCTACAAAGAATAGACAGTGTTTTTTCTATACAAAGTCACATTTTGTTTCTCCATTTTTATCCTTCTACAATCTATCATTTTGTCTGTCGTTTCTAACGATCTTTAGTACGATAAAAGTTTTCTGATCTTTCACTATCGTAATAACGTTTACTGTTGTATTAGGAGGGTTCTCACCTTAGTCACAACGAAGACGTTCTCCCTGGGTACTCCGGAAGCTCTCACTCCAGCGCCCACTTGGTCCTCATTCTCGTAAGCAGCTGCAGTGTCTATCATCCTGCCAACAAAATATATCTGTTTTATTCCAAGGTAGGCACAGTTGTTAGAATAATCAGCCTAAAATGTTTCCCCTCTGGTACACAGGCCTCCTCTCTGTGATGATGTCACGTCTTCGATATTGGGAACGCCACGATTGCGGCGGTAAGTCCCCTCTTTGAGGAGTGGCTTGAGAGGCGGCATGGCGTCCTCACCTTCCGCCTGACACAGGTCCTCACCGGACACGGCTGTTTCGGGAGGTTCCTGTTTCGGATAGGGCGGGAGGAAACGCCCGGGTGTTTCCATTGCGAAGATCGCCCTGACCCTCAAAAAAAAACCATCAATCATCTTTTTAATTTTTATTTTATCGTGTTTTGATATTGATCATGACTGCAAGTTAATTTAATTTGACCCCGAACTCTCACTCAGCTACTGAAGGTGCCAAGCTCGTAGACAAATTCAGCGTCCATCAACTGTAGCGTGCAGTCAACAGGACACGCTGGACAAGAAATTAAGTGCCCCATTGTTTGTGGAACAGCATCACATTTACACTCCAGGGCGGAGTCATCTGTGAATCTCCACTTGCAAAGCTATTCATAAGCATTTGACAGGCTATTGTATCGAAAATGAGACATCACGATAACCTGATTTGCCTTGCCCCCCACAGCAAACAGCTCTCGGAAGAATGGCGGTCGTTTATTTGATTTAAACTGGCAACATTCTCGGGTTTTGAATTTGTGAATAGGACCCTACGATAACTTTGAATTATGTTCGTTTCGGTACGCAAGCGTATCAAATAGTTGTGAATAGCTATGCTGAGCAGGTTTTATTTACTCCGGAGTCTATTTAAAGACATACTGGTAAGCCAAGGCAGCTAATATCCATGGTGGGAGATTATAGGGGTAGAAATTCTAAGTATTACCTTACCAAAGGGTATATTGTATTACCCAGTAACTTGGTTGTGGAGGTCAGATAGGTGCAGTAGCTTCATGTATCATACTGGTATTCAGCTGGATCTCGTTAGACTGGAAGCCTAGTTGGAAAATGGTTATGTGATGATGAAGAGCTCAACAATTTACGTAATAATTTACCTGTATCCAGCCTTCAAAGCCCAGGTGACAGGATATTCCACATCATGTTCTTCTACAGGTTTCTGGCCATCCTATAAAAATAAATAGATGAATGGTGAGTTACAGGGATCCCCATGAACGTCACAACAAGATTTGTAAAGGCTTGATTCGTACCACAAATCGATTAAAACGTTTATATGTATACAGGGTAAGTTTTTATGAATTCAGCATATCATTCTAGAACTACCGTAGAAATTTTTCGTCAGTAATACAAAAAAAAATCAGCTGTTTCATAGAAAAGTGTAATATACCTACGCCGTCAAAATGTATGGAACAGCTGATTTTTTTTTTGTATTACCGACGAAAAATTTCTTCGCTGGGGGGTCTAGAATGAAATGCTGAATTCATGGTTACTGTTTGCGCACTGGATAAAAACTTATCCTGTATAATCAGCCTAAAATGTTCCCACTGGGACACAGGCCGCCTCTTTGTTAAACGGAGTGGGCCATAATTCATTCACCACGCGTGCTCAATGTGGGTTGTTGGTAGATTTTTGAATTTTTGGTTTTAGAACATTTCACGGTTTCCTCACGATATTTTCGTACACCGTTTTGAGATTGAGAGTAGCGGTGATGAAATCATTTAGACAAAATTTAAAAACCAGAATTCAGCTGCACCGGGATTGACCGGAAGTCCGGTCCGACTTCAACATAGTTGGAAAATTGGGTAGACAGTTGTGATTTATTTTATGGCAGCTACAAAACCACATGCAAACTAAAAATCAAAGACTTGACGTCACACAAATCCTGCAACGCGCAATCAGAGTTTACCGTGCGACTGGTTTAAGTATATACACCGTGTCGTTTTAGTCGTCTTACAACGGCAGCCCACTTCATGTAATCCAATGACTACTAACCATTTGTAAAAAAATGATATTTTTGGATATATGAATAATAAAATAAAATATAATATAATTCACTAAGACGCATGATGTAGTTTTGAACACCCTGATATGGAGATGGAATGATTTATGAAATGTAATGGTATTATAGTAGGTAGGTAGATATCTTCTACCGTTTGATACGTAAACATTATTAACAGGGAGGGTGTTTTATAATTCTAAAGCATTATTTATTTTTCTATGTATCTATTATCATAATTAATGGTAACAATTTTTTAATCTCGCCTGTAGGTATTTTATGTCGGATACATTGAGTGACCAACTTTGTAAGACGACTAAAATGTCACGGTGTAAACGAGTCGTTGCCCGACGGTTAATGTATATCAACCGTCGGGCAGTTGCCCACCAGACATAACACCCGTCTGGTCGGAGGATCCTCCCTTTTCTATAAAGTATGAGTGAACTTTACACCCTGTTCCTCACACCTCTATAATAAATTTAATCAATCATTCTGTCCCCTTCATCTTCAAACGATTAACAGAATTATAACAATGTTTTAAATTGGTTTATCGCTAAATGTATTCAGTGATTTGTGTTGCAGACGCGCGCGTCTAAATAACGTTGCTTTTTAATTATAGCAGGCGCTCCAAAAAAAGTAATAGGTATAGTATTTTTATGTCATGAAGCGACGCGCACTTTACTTGTGGTTACCAAGTGTACAAACATACTGTGAACTGTGAAACTAGTGTGAGTTTCTGGCCCTGGATTGGTGAAGGACCAATCGGAGCGCCGAACGCGGTCGATGCGTTTGATTGAGATGGTTAACAAAAAGTCACACTAGAGCCATTGAGAGCGCGCGAAGTGTAGTTCGCTTTATCGCGACAATGTAGCCGTAGCACAATTCTGACTTACCTCATCAAAACCCAAGAAGCTGCCAAGTCCTAGTGCTGGTATGGAGTTGCCATCGTTCAGAGGGATCCTGTACGCCTTTCCGCCATCATTGTCGTCACAGAACTGGAAGTTATGGAAAGTTGTAGTTTTACGAACATAAGTGAGTAGAATAACAATGTAATAGAGAGAGTTTATTGCTGTTACATTAGACATGTTACCGGCCAAACCCAATTTTAGACCAAACTAGTTTGTCCTAGGCCAAACAGACTTATCCCACGCGTGATATATCGCAGCCAATAATACAGGGTGTAATTTTAATCACCGTTAACCTCTTAAGGGGTCATTGTACTCATAAATAAGAACAACTTTTACTATGGGGCCCAAACTTGAAATCGCGAAAATAAAATTAGCTGTTCCTTACATTTTGACGAGTTATGTGAACATAAATGTAGGGAATAGCAGATTTTTTTTCCGCGATTTCAGGTTTGGTCCCATAGTAAAAGTTGTCCATAATGATGAGTACAATGACCCCTTATGAGGTTAACGGTGATTAAAATTACACCTTGTATAAATAGATACCTAATGAGCTTTTTATTTCCCGTTTTTACAGTGTTTCAAGAGGAAATTCAAAATAAAATAATAAGTACCTACGTAATCTAAGTAAGGATGAAGTTTACATTTATAATTTTACAACGTCTGTAGATAGGCTTCTCCAACACTGTTCGATTTTCCAGACGCTGGGATGCACTTTGTTTAAGGCCCTGGTAACTTTAAATATTGTCGTTATGAGCGATAATAGTTCTTATTGCAATCTGTTACGGGTTAAAATCTGTTGTATTAAATTCGAGTAACAAATGAGCAAGCGTATGTCGTAAAAATGCAAATAAAATCGTATAAAATTAGATATTAACTATTTATTAATAAATAATCCATAACTGGATGCAGTTTGGAATTTGAATTTTATGGTATATTTTTAATTATGTTTTTATCCGTTATTGAAGGGATAAACTGATTTTAAAGATAATTAAGAGGTGACTTTGATGTTTTTTTTTACGTCCCTACGAGCGTGGAATAACGACTTATTGTTGCCAATATGTGGCTAGCCTTCATCATTTAATATCACCAAAAGAGGGGTTTTCCATAATCGCCACGGTATCGGTAGGCAGATGGGTTGGCGAGCCTTAGCCCAAACAACCAGTTGCAGAAACGAACTTTAACTTTTAAAGACGTCATTGAAAATTAATCCTCCACTAACTTGTTGCAGAAAGCAACATTAGACTCGTCAAACGAGACAATCTGTAAGTTTTTGTTTCACAAAGCAAGCACAATTAACGCCTTAAATTAGCGTTGCTTTGTGCAATATCATTAAAATAAAGAAATTATTAGCGTTAATGATCCATTATGCAATGTGGCATTAATGTTTGTCTTTGTGCAAATGGTTTTTTTTTTGAGGGTGGGAAATCATCAAATTTTGAACATCAAAGTTCCCTCAGTTGCCTGTGTGCCAGGGGCCGCGGTATCTCTGTCGAACAACCCGCATACCTGGCAGGCATCGGCCCTTGCGCACCCTACCAGTTGGTGCTGACATCTCTTTGAGGCGCGCGTGGAACACAACGCGCCATCGACCCGGGCTTGGTCCTTACCGGACAGCGGGCAAAGTTAAATAAAAATTAAGTAAGTAAAAACTTACCACTCCAACTATCACAGATAATATAATAAAAATAAACGTCATCTTCTAAGCTCGGACTAAGTAAGACTGACCCGTTCACTTGATATATACTTACTAGCAGGCCAATAAGATTATATTTACATACATTACGATTTTGAACCTTATAAACATTAACATAAAGTTTAATTAAAATAGAAGAGAGCTAGTGGAACTTTTTAGCTTTTAACTTTTGCGGTTTTGGAGTTTGAGCTTTGTCTGTGAGAAGTTAAAGGTGAAATTTAAATGTGGGTTGTATTACAAAGGATTTATTAGGTGTAACTGAACAACATTAATTTGAGCACGTCGTTATACAAGGTGAATTTTTAGTCACCGTTTAAACTTTTCAGGATGATAGTAGTACCAGTGAAATTGTAGAAAAGGCAAAATATACACGGTCCGATTTTTTATTCCATGTTTTAAAATATGTTACTTGGAGAAAGTATTTCACCCTGAAAAATTTGAACGGTGACTAAAAATTCACTTTGTATAATGATGATAACTTTTTTGCGTAAAAGATCTGCTTCATTACTGCGTCGGATGCGAGACAGCGACAACAGTCTCCTGAGCATTGTTGCTAACAAAACTGAGGGCCACCTGATGATGCACCTGTGCGCAGTGCATGTATTGTTGCCGGGTGTGTCCAGACGATGGCATAATAGATATAGTGTTCCTTAAGTTATATTGAATACAATGCAACTTGGAGAATACTGTACTTATTTATTTATTTTTGTTCCTGGGGGCCTACTCCCTAAGCGAAATCCGTAGTATCGGCCGTCGTTACGAGCGCTTCGCTCTCTGTCTAACTTACGGTATGTACATAAGTGAGACGGAGAACGAAGAGCCCGTAACGATGGCCGATACTACGGATTTCGCTTAGGGAGTAGGCCCCCTGATTTGTTTGTGTTTGTGTATTTAAGTAATTAATGTAGTTATACTAACATAGTTTAAGTAATACTAGCAAAATGATGGGTAATGTGCCTGAAATAAATATAAATAAATAAAAATAAATAATTACTCATATAGAAGTATCGAACGTATTAATACAAGTGTAATGTATAAAAAGGGAGAGTAAAGAATAGTTGGTTATATTTTTTATTTGCTTGAACTGTCCTACTGCCTGGTAAAATCCTCTCCTAAGTTATTCCAGGTACTATGTACCCGCGCCACCTCGAACTAACTCTCCAATCTGTATGTGTGGGAATTAATGTTTTAATTAATTAGAACATTAATTTCATCATCATCATTGCAGCCGAAAGACGTCCACTGCTGGATATAGGCGTCCTCCAAGCTCCGCCACTTTGACCGGTTCTGTCAATCAAAAATCAAAATCAAAATATTTTATTTCACATAAACCTGCAAGGGCACTTATGAAACGTCAGAAGCTAGGTGCACGGTTCCAATTTGTCGCTTCCTATGGAGAAGAGCCGGCAAGAAACTCCACGGTTACTCTTTTCAAAATAATTTGGTTCTACAATGTTTTCAAATTACAGTGATAATAGGTATGGGAGGACAGTGCAGGCCTGTCAATAAATACCAGGTACTTAGATGAATCTGTGCTTTCCGCATCCAGCGATTTCCTGCGGCCTTCACCAGGTCATCCGTCCACCTTGTGGGTGGTCCTCCAACTCTACGTCTTCCAGTACGCGGTCGCCACTCCACAACAGATGGCCCCATCGGCCATCTGTTTTGCGAGCAATTCGCCCTGCCCACTGCCACTTAAGTTTCGCAATTCTTTGGGCTATGTCGGTTGCCTTGGTTCTCCTAAGGATATCATCATTCCTGATTCTATCACGTAGGGCAACTGCAAGAACATTTAGTAAAATTATTTTTATTATTTGTCACAAATAATAAAAATCATTCATCATTCACTCATCATCATCACCATCATCATCATCATCATTCATTTTCCTATTCCTTTATTTTTTTTAACTGTTTGTTTGTTGACTGTTTGTTTGCTGTTTGTGTTGTGTAGGTTTTGAAACACTATTCACCGGGATTCATCAAGGTTAAATTGTGTCAGCGCTCGTCATCTGGTGGTCGTCACCGTAGATTCTAGGAAAATTTTGAAACAAAGTTACAGTGGCTGTGAATAAAGAAGCGTACCATTATGCCCCGCAAAAAAAACAATGTTTCTACTGAGGCATTAAAGGAAAGTTTTTTTTCTGACTAAGTCCATAGGGTTTCTTTTTTTTTGAGGTTGGTAAATCATTCAGTAACTTCTCCCGCTCTGGGTGGAGCAGAAGGGCGTGTCAGACTTTTACTGACTAAAACCCACTCGTGTTCCCTCAGTTGCCTGTGTGCCAGGGGCCGCGGTATCGCTTTCGAACAACCCGCACGTCTGGCAGGCATCGGCCCTTGTGGACCGCACCAGTTAATGCTGACATCTCTAACTATGTTGGGGTCGGCTTCCAATCTAATCGGATGCAGCTGAGTACCAGAATTTTTCATGGAGCGACTGGGTTATGCGAGAAGGCAACTCCATAGGGTTAGTAACAATTTTGCTTATCCTCTAGTACTGGTACAAATACGGATTACTATTAAAAACTTAAAATTCAGCTTGGAGCTGCATCCACCTTCGCAACATCAGGGAATCTCACTGATCTGCGAATACACTGAGAACACTGTTGGTGCTGCCGCGAACACGTGACATCATGGATGCACATCTCTTTCTAACCTAGTCCACGACGTGTCGATGTAGCTAATGTCCTGTATGACATCATGTGCACGGAGTCGTACATCTCTCACGTATTTATGCGTTGAGAAAAAATTGTCTCCTCGACTAGTAGTAATGGAATGAATGTTTTGAAACTGTCCAAATGAAAGTCATTGCTACTGTTAGTCGTTATCTGCCGCGCCTAGTCCCAATTATGTTGGGGTCGGCTTTCAGTCTTACCGGATGCAGCTGAAAACCAGTATTTTTACCAGACTGCTTATCTGACCTCCACAATCCAGTTAGTGGGTAATACGATACCTCTAGTAAGACTGGTAGTCAGAATTTCAGTCTTCTGATGACCCGTAACGACTGTCAAAGTTTCTTAACGTGCTTTTCGGGGCACGGAGGGGTCTTGATATGTAAACATAGTCACCTATCCATGGAGCAACCGCGGCAAGCGTAGCTTAACCTGATCGATCGACCCGTGTCGCTGTTATTTCTTAGCCACAATCTCTATGTTAGTGTGTTACGCAATTAATCTGCAAAAAGGTAGTATCGTACAGAGACAATCTGTCAAATTTATTTAATAGAGTTTCAAAAACAAAAGCGTAGGTTCGTGTTCAATAGGGTATTATACCCATTTTTGAAAAAAATTCCTAATTAAATTCTAAAGTGCTAATAAACCACAAAAAAACAACATTTTTTAAAATCGATTATTGCAATAAAAATGCATTTAAATATTACATTTTCAAATTCCGCGCGTAATTCGACGAAAACGCTGGACGCAGTAGACGCCATATTGCTCTGTGGGTGTAACGTCAGTTTGTTGTATAGACAAATGCGCTGATATTTTATATGATAATTGTTTATAATTTAAAAATTCGTTATTTTTCTACTTAGGTATCGTTGGTTTGCTGTTCCTGAATGCAAAATATTATTTAAATAAAAATTACTTTGGTTACGAAAATAATAAAAGTACAAAGTTGTTCAATTGACACGCCGTATCGTATGACGTAATAACATGGCGGCTACGATTTCATGTTGTTAAAAAATCGAATAAAAAAACTGAAATCTGGGATTTGAATTTTAAAATTAAAATTAATTTTATTATTTCATGAACTAAAACTAACATTTTCCGACTGCATTTTGCCTAAGCTATCTCAACAACATATTTTTAGATTTTTTCTCCTATAGAGTAAAATACCCTATTGGGAACATTTGACAATTTGCGATAGCTTGATGTGCTGGCGTCTACCTTCTCTATTACGCCGAAAACACGTCGTTTCACTGCAGTACAAGTGAGACAATTCTAAATCGATATTAATATCACACTCGTGTTGCTACAATCAAAGTCGTCATGTTATATCAACTCTGATTCCTTCAAGGTAAACTAGTACTCTGTACATAGTACGTGAGATGAAGTTGTTGACTTGCTATAAAAACTATCGGTGTGAATATTTGTTTTGTTATTGATTGTTATACTAAACGTGCATAAACTATCGTTTACTTCTGGTTTGTGTAGGAAAGTCACTCAACCCCTAATTGCCTCCTAATATTTTAAATGCGAAAGTAACTCTGTCTGACTGTCCCGGGGTGCGGGTTGTGCCCAGGGTGTAGATTGTTCGAAAGAGATACCGCGGCCCCTGGCACACAGGAAACTGAGGGAACACGGGTGGGTTTTAGTCAGTAAAAGTCTGACACGCCCTTCCGTTCCACCCTGCAGGTTTAGCATGACGTTTTAAATTTTTACGAAAAATAGACAGCATTTTTTCGATACAAAGTGACATTTCATTTCTCCATTTTTGACATCGCACCGTAGATATCCGTCTACAGTCTGTCATTTTGTCTTTCGTGTCTAACGATCTTTGTCTAGGTCCTTATAAATGTAGACTATTTCAGAAGAATATTTCTTCCCAAACTTTCAAAATCACACTGACAACAAATTTTCTACTTGACGGCCACAAAGTGTTTACGATTATCTACAAAATCATTATTCGTTTAGAACGCATAACTGTGATAATTAATAGAAAAACATAGCTATCTTCTCCTATTGAACATGATTAAGTTAATAGTCACGTCTATTCTTCCCTAGACAAATCGGTGCTCGTGCTAAGCCTACAGGGCCCCAATTCTGTATCGTTATAATGATTCCCCGCGGAATCTTACTACGTTCAAACTACGTCAATATCTTTTTTTTTTAGAAACCAATGTAACGGTAAGGAATCGAAATGTCATATTCTGTATGTTCCAAGACAATTTGTCGATATTATTATTACAATATTAGCAGAATTTGTGAGTGATTGACGTGGTTACGAGTAAGGAATCGTTAAGTGGTCATAGTGAATTCAGGCCTAGAGCGGGAGAAGTTATTTGATGATTTTCTATGCTCAAAAAAAAAACAAATATAATCTGTCTGTCTGTTAGGCTTTTCGCCTAAACCGCTGAACCGATCGTCATGAAATTTAGCAGAGATATAGCCTGGGTTATGGAAAAGGCAAAAGCTATTATAATTTTAACCGGAATTATGAGGCCTACCCAAATGTCCTTCCCTGGGTATTGTTCGTCGAATAGTTGAGTTTACGTACTTTTAAATTGATTTTCTGTTATTTAGTGAGTTGACATTGAATAATGTTATTGTAAGATGTGAGTCAATGTTTTGAATTTTTATATGACCGCTGTGTTACTTGTTTAATACAAGTAACACAGCGGTCATATAAAAATTCGATATGATTGTTTTTATTTATTTTTATTTTGTAGTGTTATTTCAAGCACAATGCGAATTGATAATGAATGAATTGATAATGAATAAATTGAATTGCATTGAATTGAATTGCTCCTTAAGTTCTGAGTTGAGCTGCATTATTACCAATAAATGCGTGCACTGACTGGACGGGTCCACTCAATCTGTGTGGGTCTTTCCTCAAAAGACCATTTCAGACACAAATATACATGTTCTTCACATGATCTGACCAAGATTATGTCTGAACTTTAAAAGAGACTGTGACCTCTGAGTTTGTTTCGGCCTTTCTTCTCACAGTAGTCAGATAGGAAACGCCGACCTCATCTAGTTTTTAAAATAGGTTTGACGCGTAAAAGTGTTTGTACAAACCCAGGACCTCATCACTAGACCACCGAGGCAGTCAAATAGGTCATCATCATCATCATCATTTCAGCCGAAAGTGACAAATTGGAACCGTGCACCTAGCTTCTGACGTTTCATAAGTGCCCTTGCAGGTTTATGTGAAATAAAATATTTTGATTTGATTTGCTTTGATTTGAAAGACGTCCACAGCTGGACATAGGCCTCCTCCAAAAGGGGGTTTTGCCATAATCGCCACGCTTGGCAGGCGGGTTGGCGATCGCAGTATGGTGGTAAAATGCATATAGAACGGTGCTGCCCATTCTCTAGTAATTCACTTAGTCGCCTTCTACGACACCCACGGGAAGAAATGGGATGGTGCTATTCTTTTACGTGCAGCACGACATGGAACAAATAGGTACAAGCTGGTAGGTATCTAATCGAGGTCAGTACCCATAGCTGATGGAAAATTTGTTAAGGTACGTTACTTTGTGTTGCCATGAGAACAAAAAAAAAGCAAACCAAACGGGTCCTGGTCTGTTGACGCAGTATTACGTCAATTATGTAGTTCATCGAACTTCACACGTTAAAAATGTTTGTTGATTTATGTGGTACGCAAAACTCGCTGCCTCAAACGTCACTACATCAAAAGTGTCAAGGATCAAGAAATTAAAAAAAAAAAAATTGCCCTATTGAAATGAAAAAATCATTTATATTTGTCTCATTGTGGTGGAACGCCAATTGTAGCCCTCGTAGCTATGTAATTACAGCACCACGGGTCAATCGATCAGGTTAAGCTACGCTTGCCGCGGTTGGTCCGTGGATGGGTGACCATCTTTACTTACCCATATCCCACCGTGTCTCGGAAAGCACGTGTTCGGTCCCAGCTGTCTTTCGCGGATTTTTGACCGTCACGTTGTTACGGGTCGTCAGAAGCTCAAAAGTATGACAACCAGTCTTACCAAGTGATGTCGTATTACCAGTGCCGGATCAACCATGCAGCAAGAGTAGCAATTGCTACGGGCCCCGCGCAAAAGGGGCCCCGGCGTATCCAAACCACCTCCGCCTGAGCGTAAGTTTTTGAGTGAAACTTATTAAGACGTGGTGTAATAAATTTACTTGAGGTCACAAAAACTAGGTAAACGTTAACCGATTATTTCGTAGGTGAAAATAAAACAGAATTTCAGACGGTAAATGCACATTTGAAATGGTGAATTTGAATTGGTCCGATAATCGGTTCTACAGAAAGTCTGACGTGAGCAAGGACCACTCGACACTCAGTGTTCAGGATGGAAATGGCTCGATTCAAAATGTTATGAACAAGACAAACTTAAGTTAAAAACTATTGGGCTTAAAATAATAATATATACAGGAATATAAAAAGAAAATAATCATAAGGCATCAAAAAATACATCCGCATCGCTGTCAATGGGAAAAGTGCCCAAAAGGCTGGCAGCATTGCGACGTTGGATGGCAATGCTGATTCTTTGGCCGAAAAATAGGCCAGCCCTTTGGTCACGTGAAGAGTCGACCACGAGTTGGGCACGCCGAGATTGCGGCGGTAAGTCCCCTCTTTGAGGAGTGGCTTGAGAGGCGGCATGGCGTCCTCACCTTCCGCCTGACACAGGTCCTCACCGGACATGGCTGTTTCGGGAGGTTCCTGTTTCGGATAGGGCGGGAGGAAACGCCCGGGTGTTTCCATTGCGAAGATCGCCCAGAGGACACGGTGGAGCATACGGTGGAGGTCTGCCCGGCTTGGGCGGAGCACCGCCGTGTCCTCGTGGAGGTGATCGGCGGAGGCATTCTCTCGCGTCCGACCCTGGTCCAGGCCATGGTACGGAGTGAGAGGGCATGGCTGGCAGTCGCCTCCTTCAGCGAAGCAGTTATGCTCGCAAAGAGGGAGGCGGCGCACGTGAGGGAGATGCAGTACATGCGCCCTCACAGCCGTGGCCTTCGCAGGAGACGCCCTGGGCGTCGGGAATCCCAGGCTGATTCCCGGCCACCGTAGGCACGGGCTTGCGGACGGCGAGTAATGGGTAGCTCGCTGTCCGGTAAGGACCAAGCCCGGGTCGACGGCGTGTTGTGTTCCACGCGCGCCTCAAAGAGATGTCATCAGCAACAGATGGGGCCCGCAAGGGCCGATGCCTGCCAGGGGTGCGGGTTGTTCGAAAGAGATACCGCCGCCCCTGGCACACAGGCAACTGAGGGAACACGGGTGGGTTTTAGTCAGTAAAAGTCTGACACGCCCTCCCGCTCCACCCAGAGCGGGAGAAGTTATTTGATGATTTCCCACCCAAAGAAAAAAAAAAAAAGAGTCGACCAACCGCTTGGAAATGTCTCGGAAAATGTTATAATTGTCTATTTATTATTAAGGTTTACAGTACAGGTAAAGTTCGTTCGTGTTAAGAATGCAGTGAGTCATCAGTGCATTCAGTCAGATAAAGGTGTATTCACAGTGGTGTTAAATTAAAACAAATTTTTTCACTGGCGATTTCAATGTATTAAATCTCAAATCTTTATTGCATTCCTTAATGTGTACAGGTGGTGGGTATTAACATATGTGGAAACAAATAGTTGTTCCGGGTCTGGCTGTTTGTGTATGTGAGTTTAAATATTTGTAAACGCACCCGCAATACAGGAGTAATTCCTAGTGTGGAGCAACGTTTAAAAAAAAAAAAAAAAAAAAAAAAAAAAAATTATGGACCCTGTAGGGCACAGCAACATTTTAAATTCTAATTAGAATAGAGGAAGAGCGCTTTAATTATTTTCTTATAAATTCCTAACTTTTTTAGTGATTTTCTTATTTTTTGTGCATATTGGACGTTAAGTGGATAAATATTCATTTATAAGTCGTTATTACATCGTTTTAGATAATATTTGCATCAAATAGCATCACAAAAACTGTTTTTTCGACAAAAAGTGTTACGTAAACAAACCGTTGCTCAAGGCCGTGACTGTTTTGTGAATTTTGTTTGTTTTGAGTGTTTCACAGTGAATTAAGTGTATCCTGGTGTATTTAATGGTATGTACACAAATCATACTCGTAATTAACGAAAAAATCTAGGTATATTTCATAACAAAACTATTTTTATAAGTTCTTTGAATGTTCGAGTGGCACAAAACGGTCGTTGACCTTCGCGCGATAAGAAGTTTGAGATCAAATATTATGAAAATGTTAAGTAGGATTCCCAAAAAAATACTGCTGTTAGATTACTTGTCTATTCAATAAGAAACAAGCAAAATTTCATGCAAATTAACATTGTAATTTTATCAGAAATCATCATAACACGGGAACAAACACACTGTCAGCCATTCTCTGTTATCTCCATTGTATATAATTAAATAACAACGTAACAAGAGAACTGTTTACAACTTATAGTATTCTTTGTTTATACAAAAACCCAAACAAAAAGTCACTTGAGTCCCAAACATCGATAAAAACTCGAGTGGACCCTTTTTTTATGAGCGGTCATAAATATGTCGGTGTCGGTGACGTGTCCGGGGCGTGACCGGTATTGGTCTGTATTTTGAACACTAATATATTAAATTGTATATTATTATTGTTAGTTACGTATTTATTTACATATTTCTTATTGTATTTCGTATATTTAGTTTCTATATTTTAATAATAATTTTATTTTTATTTTAGTCATGTTTATATTATTTAATTATTATTATTATCTCCTTTATTTTCGTTAATACATACAAATTATATTTTTAAATATTCGAATATAAAATATATATATAAAAACATTTAAAAATATAAAAAATAGTAGCCCACCGGCATCGGGAACAGGGTCCAAGCTACCGGTGGTCAGGGCTGCTGAGAGAGGAACCTCCTCACTATACGCGCCGTGTCGAGTAATACTGCTTTCTGGATCAAACCCTTGATCCAGCTGCCTAACGAGAGCCTCTTGAGGTGTTGGTCGAGACTCTTGGCTATAATGCCATTGGCTGTCACGACTATCGGCACAATGACTGCTGTATCTACATCCCACATGTCGACAACCTCGCGTGACAGATCAAGATACTTGATCTGCTTATCTTTTTCAGCTTTCACGAGGTTCTCGTCATGTGGGACTGCTATATCAATAATCATTGTGCGACGCTCTAATCGATCTATCACCACGATGTCCGGCTTATTGGCAACAATAGTCCGGTCAGTGATGATAGATCGATCCCAATACAATGTGATAGTGCCATTTTCGAGAATTGGGTCGGGCACATACCTATAGTACGGTACTTCCGAGTCCACAAGACTGTATTTCAGAGCAAGTTGCTGGTGGATAATCCTGGCTACAAGGTTGTGCCTATGCAAGTAGTCTCCGTTAGCCAGACTAGAACAGCCAGAAATAATGTGTCGGATTGATTCCCCCGGACGGTGGCATGCCCGACAGATGTCAACCGTTCCATCCTTCACAATATATTTCCGGTAGTTGTTCGTCAGCATAACTTCGTCCATAATTGCAAAGACAAAACCTTCGGTTTCTCCAAAGAGATCACCGAATCGTAACCAGGATACGGACGCTAAGAGGTCTACATCAGGTCCATGTAGGACCCGGTAAAAGCGCCCGTGAAGCTCTTTGCTCTGCCATACCTCCCTGCGGTCATTAGTATCTAATACTTTAGGTTTGCGCCAGTTCTCGTTACCCAAGGAGAGCGGGGTGAGGCCCTTGTCCACTGAGACCACATCTCGGTGCATCCCCACGTCGGCCTCTAGAAAATATTCCCTGAGACTGCATATCTCGCGATTGTGGAGGCTCTTAACGTTTAAGAAACCTCGGCCACCACACTTTCGCGGGATATACAGTCTCATCACCGATGACCGCGGATGATGCATCCGATTTGCGGTGAGCAGTGTGCGGACCCTCCTATCCAGGGCGTCAAGTTCCGTCTGAGTCCATTTGAGTATACCGAAAGAGTACATCAAAACCGGCATGACCCAACCGTTGAAGGCGCGCACCTTGTTTCCGCCCGATAAAAGACTATTTAAAACTTTATTCAGGCGGCAAAAGAAGCACTCCCTCAACGATTGTTTCATGTCAGCAGTGTTGATGCCTAACGCTTCCGACATACCCAAATACTTGTATGTTTCGTTTGAGGAGAGGGATCTTAGGTGTATGGAATCCGAGAGCTGGGTTCCCACGGATTCCACAATCTCCCCTCGCTTTACATGCATGACCGCACATTTGTCCACACCAAATTCCATTCTGATGGCGTTACTGAAAGTTTCAGTTACTTTCAGTAGCTCCATCAGTTGCAAATTGTTGGGGGCAAAGAGCTTTAGGTCATCCATGTATAGGAGGTGAGATATAACCTGACCACCTCTTCTCAATCGATAGCCTATACCTGAATCCTCCAGCAAAGTGCTAAGAGGATTCAGGGCTAGGCAGAACCAAAGCGGACTCAAACTATCACCCTGAAATATGCCTCGCTCGATCCTTATCGGTTCGCTATTCCTCTGGATATTTCGACATCCTGGATAGCGAAGGACCGTCCTCCATTGCCCCATACATGACATCAGGAAGGTGCGCAGATTTGCATCTACTTTATATAATTCCAGCACCCTCCTGAGCCATGTATGTGGCACCGAGTCATAAGCCTTCTTATAGTCTATCCAACATGTCGAAAGATCCTTTCGGGAACGACGAACCTGTTGGCTAATGGCCATATCAATGAGGAGCAGCTCCTTAGTACCGCGGGACCCGTTCCGACATCCATTTTGAGAGGCAGACATGATAGAGTTGGTGTCTACATGGTTGTAAATTTTTGCTCTCAAAATGGATGTCAGAACTTTATAGACCGTCGGTAGACAAGTGATCGGTCTATAATTTTTGGGTTCCGCGGTACTACCTGATTTATGGAGCAGGTGGGTTATCCCTGTTGTTAAGAACTGCGGTAGCGACCCTGACTCTAAGGCTGACTGAAACTGGGATGCCAAGCGAGCGTGTGACCTTTGGAGCCATTTGATCCAAAAGTTGTGCAGTCCGTCCGGCCCTGGAGATTTCCAGTTAGGCAACGGACGGACTGCACGAGCTACATCTTGGGGGCTGATGGTAAGTGCCCCCATTTCCGGTATTTGACCGCACGCTCGCTCGATCTCCCTAGTCCAAATACCTTCGGTGTGACTGACAGGCACCGACCAGATGTCTCGCCAGAAAGAACACATGGCGTTATCATCCGGTAGGCGCGTGTCAGCCACACCTTGGTCCGGTCGCTCCCAAGCTCTGTAAACCCACCTTTCATCGCTTCGAAATGTGCGATTCTGAGAGTACCGCTCCACCCTCCGCCTGTAACGGCGAATACGGTTTGCCCATGCACAGATCTTCTGCTTCAGGAAGTCGATACGCTCTGTGACGCGGGTCATATAATCTCGAGAACTAATATCAGTCCCGGCGAAGGCCCGCATCACAAAGCGCATCACTCTAGGGCGTGTATTGCCCTCCCTGAAGCAGATTAGCTTACCGATGAGTGCTCTAGCCTCACCGATACGACGCTCAATCCTGCACTGCCAAGCTGGCACGGCTGGTTTTGGTCGTGGAGCTCTGTCGCTATTGGGAAATTGAACATGAGCTACACGACATGCCGCTACAGCTGCACAGTACAAGATCGAGTGGGTATCGACGAGATCTTTGCTACCGTCAAAATATGTTGATAGCTGTGAGTCCAGAGCACACACCAGCGCCTTGTTTTTCTTATGCATGGGCAAACGAGGTAAACGTGGTCTAAGTTCAGGGGGAGTGGAACGATACTCCCGGAAAGCATCCTCCAAAGCGCTCCTCAATCTTGCATTGGATTGGGAACTCACGGATATAGCCTCGTCATCATCCTCTTCACCAACGCGGTTGGGTCGCGGTGAAACACTGGATATATTTTGCAGTTGCATCGCTACCCGTGGCGAAGCAGGTGTAACATGGCTATTCCGTGATTCGAGGCGAAGTCGATCAAGTACGGCGGCATCCAGCATATGGTTACGCTGGATGACCCGCACCTGATCCGACAGTCGTTGCGCCGACACGTTGACTGCTGGTTCAAGCACCTGAAACAGAGAGAGCATCCGACCACGGTACGCAGTCAAGTTACTTCCCCCCTCTGTAGCCCCATAGTATGCGCGCATGACATTTTCGTTGACAGTTTGAGTCCACTTCATGCGCTGCACACTCCCACCGGGAGCGGGGACCCTATCAGAGGCCGGTGGGCCTCGGAGTCCTAAGCTGGCCGGTGGTCGGCCTCTTCCGCGCCGACGTACTGGTGATGGTGTCGTCGGCGGCGAGAAATATTCGTCGCTCGAGCTCGACGCAACTGCAGCGGCCGGTATCACTGAACTCACGTCTGGAGCAGGTTCCGGCAACTGCGAGGCGGAGCTGAGCGACGAACCCGAAGGTGTTGGGTGTGTGTCTCGTAGTAATCGTGCCCGACTTCGCGTCAGCATCGTATTATTCTCCGCGTCCAATATTTTTTTCCTTGTTGCATTTTGTTGTAATGTTTTGGTTATGAATATGATGGTTGATTTTTAGGCTCTTCAGTGGTGTTGTAGAAGCTTATCAAAACATTGTTGCATCATTTACAATAAAAATACTAGAAAAAATACACGGAGAAAAACAATTTTTAAACCGTCATCTTGACAGTCGGGCCACAGATTATTATTATAATTATTATTTATTATTACTATTAATTAATTTATTATTGACATTATTGTGCTATATTATATTATACCTAATTATTATATGTCATGTATGTGTGTATTATTATTGAATTTATCAGATAGATATTCGTCTATTGTGTAATAGCATTTATTTATTAAGAATTTTTTAACTTATTCAAGAATATATTTATTTTGTTTTCTTGTTTTATACTTTCTGGTAATTTATTATATATTTTTACAGACATAGAATATGGACTAGAAGAATGCAATTTAAGGCGGGAAGGAGGCAAATTAAGTCTGTTTTTATGGCGCAGCGAATATTTAGTTTGTGTTTCTTCCCGTGTTTTGTAAGAATCTGGGTGTTTGCGGACTAGTTTACATAATTCCACAATATAAATACTCACTAGGGTTAGAATAGCAGGAACTGCACGGTTTCAAATGCAACATCTAGCACTGGCCGCCAGCATTAGCCGCCAGCACTGGCCCGCAGCACTGGCCCGCAGCACTAGCCGCCAGCACTGGCCTGAGCACTAGCCGCCAGCACTAGCCCGACCACTTGCCGCCAGCACTAACCCGAGCACTTGCCGCCAGCACTGGCCCGAGCACTTGCCGCCAGCACTGGCCCGAGCACTTGCCGCTAGCACTGGCCCGAGCACTTGCCGCCAGCACTGGCCCGAGCACTTTCCGTCAGCACTGGCCCGAGCACTTTCCGCCAGCACTGGCCCGAGCACTTGCCGCCAGCACTGGCCCGAGCACTTGCCGCAAGCACTTGCCACCAGCACTGGCCCGAGCGCTTGCCACCAGCACTGGCCCGAGCGCTTGCCGCCAGCACTGGCCCGACCGCTTGCCGCCAGTACTGGCCCGAGCGCTTGCCGCCAGCACTGGCCCGAGCACTTGCCGCAAGCACTTGCCACCAGCACTGGCCCGAGCGCTTGCCGCCAGCACTGCCCCGAGCACTTGCCGCCAGCACTTGCCGGAGCACTTGCCCCCAGCTCTGGCCCGAGCACTTGCCGCTAGCACTGGCCCGAGCACTTGCCGCCAGCACTGGTCCGAACACTTGCCACCAGCTCTGACCCGAGCACTTGCCGCCAGCACTGGCCCGAGCACTTGCCGCAAAAATAAGAATACCAGCAAAACGCGCGCGCGCGTTTTGCTGGTATTCTTATTTTTCGAAAGGCTTACAGACTAATAACATTATTATAATTATAATATAAAACGAACTTAATCAAACTTAATAAAACTAAATTGCTAATTACAAGCCCCCACAGATAAATACAAAATTATTACTCCCTCGGAGTCAAAGTTACATCCTATCTGTGTACATAATTATAAGCAAATAAATTATTTCTATTATTTTTAGTTAATCCCTCAAGTTTGTTAATTTCCGTCAATAGTTCGTTGTTCAAATTTTAAGCTAATTCACAGTCACAGACAGTAATTGTGCACCTGCCCGGCACATGAACAATTACCTCAGTAACAAACATAAATAAAAAATAAACGAATTGAGAACCTCCTTTTTTTTTGAAGTCGGTTAAAAATATAATTTTTTCTTTTCTCTTTACACACACCACCTGAACAACTTTCACAGTGAACATTATCCATTTTTCACACTATTTATCGATGTTAAAATCTTAAATACATGCCATAAAAGCTCAACAAAACAAACAATGGCTCAAACAAATAAATCAAAACAAACAATGGCGTCCGAATTACTCGGAATGTGAAAATAATACGACAAAGAAATTATGGTTGTTTATGTAGTCACAATTCAATTAAACAATGCTACTTTTTAAAATAGTCGCATAACCAGCTTTGTTCGGAAAACTTCGGCAAGTTTCGTAATTCGTCTCGTTGTTAAAAATCGTAAAAAGCCAGTGACTACCCTGTACGGTTGTGTGCGTTATTTGTTACATTGTGTGCCACGTATGTTTAGGAACGCACACTGAATAAATCTGCATAACCACGAGAGCACACATACAAACATTGAGACACGAATAGTTCGTATCTCTCCCGAGGCACTAAGCGGCGCTAGTGCATCGCAATGCGAAGTTGCGTCAAATTGCACGAACGAATGGGATATTGAATCGATAATACTAATGTTACGACCGACGCTCGACAGGTGGCGCTGATTTATGAATAAAGATTTTTTGTTTATTGATAAAATAATATCGCTCACCTAGTAATATATTGGCACATCTACTTTTTTCACATTTTACAGAAACGGAGATCAAAGATTTTATAAATGTTCGCAAGTAATTTATGGGTTCATTTTAAGTTAGTTTACAGATTTTATTGGTTTGGTTACTAGTACAGACGTCAATAGATATTCAGGCATGAAAATTTCAACTTTAGATTCTCAGGATATACTTCTTAGAGATCAACGAAGTGGAAGAGTCATGCATTTGTGCCGTTGTCACTTTGAACAATTTCCAAAAATGTCAATTATGCATCTAGATGCTTGCAGGACCCTGAGTGAAAGTCAAGAAATAAAAGAACAGGTCGATGGAAAATAATCGTTTTATTTTTGTAAGAAACATACATGGAACATGTTCTTAAAGTTACAACATTTTGATCACAATAAGTATCCTATGTTTGTCTAAGGTCACTATAAAAAACTAAATAAAAATGTGATAATACCATAAAATAAAAAGTAACTCTCCCTCTAATAAACACTAGCACTTAATATGTATTTAATTGCACTGTAAGTAACGTAGGTATTTATGAAGGTATGTAATGCACCGATCCCAGCGTGGCTTGACCAGACTCGATTAATCGAATGAACCCCAAGATTATACTAGCCCCTGGAGCCTCATGCTTCATGGTGCTACAGAGGCCAATGCATATCAAGAAGTAGACCGGGGGGCGCGGTAATGGTCAGGTAGACGTGCCCATAGGATAGGAAAGGATTGCGAGCCTACCGGATATGCATTTTTGAGTAAGCATTGGACTAGTGGAGAGACGGGTGGTATTTATTTATAGGAGGGCTATCTTTTCACGACGTCGCCGGCATGTTAATTCAGGTCGAGCTTCTTGGGTAGGTTCAACTGTTTTCTTAGCTCTTTTGTATACTGTTGCTGCGATGTGTACTGTGTTGTTGTTTTTATAGTCCTCTTCTGAGTTCTCGCTGCTATCAGTTTCTGTTTTTTTGTAGATATCGCTAGCCGCTTTCTTGATCTTGTTTCTGTCTCTAGCCATGTCCTTCGAAAACATGATTCCCATGTCGAAATATTTCATGTACTGTTTTAGGTTAAGATAATAACCAAATTCCAGATTTAAATCAAGTTTTACTCAATCGATCCAATAGTTTAAGAGCGTTAATCCTAAAAGTTGGCAACGTCGCAAATAGCTGTCAAATATTAATCTGTTTTCATTAATTTGTCAATATTACTGGAAATATCTAACTAGTGAATATTAATCATGAATTGCAATTCTAATACTGAATTTGATGTTGTAACCGTTGCAGGAATAAAAAAGGCATTTGGAAAAGTTTTAAAATCCTTGTTTTACATCTAAAACTAAATAGCGGTATTACAAGAATACTAATTATTGCATTACGGCTGTTTAACAGTAACTCTATCCCATTTTTTTACTTATTAATTTAAATTAAGAAATGTCACAACTGTCACTTAAATCAATGCAGTTCTGCACTTCGCGGAAAGCCCCGCACAAGTGACCAATGAGCCGTTGTTTTACGCGTATGTGGGGGGAAACAACAATAGTGGTACAATGACACTAACGCCCTCTGTCGATGAATACGGAAACTAGCGTTACGCCGTTTTACCACTTTATAAATTATGCACTTTTAAACACTTTTGCCGTATAAACTCAATTTCGCATTTTTTGCAGATGTGCCAATATATTACTAGGTGAGCGATATTAGTTTTACATATTTATCTGATTTAGGTAGGGTAGGCAGTGTCTTTCTGTCTTTATGGACTGCACGCCACTGCGTATTACCCAGTAACTGGGTTGTAGAAGTCAGATATATGACTTCCACAACCTAGTTACTGGGTTGTGGAAGTCAGATAGGCAGTCGCTCCATGTAAAATACTGGTATTCAGCAGAATCCGGTTAGACTGGAAGCTCTCCCCAACATCCCTGGGAAAAGTCTAGGCCGCAAATAAAACTCAAACAAGTTAAAAACAACATTTTTATATTCAAAGATTCACTTACAACCAAATAATAATAACATGCCATGTAGTATGCACGCAATTTCTACACACTAATAAAACGACACGAAAAAAAACAGTTTTTTTTTTACTTTGGCCATAGCTGACAAGACCCAGGCAATATAAACAATAACGGCTCTCCAATTGTGTAACACAAATTTTCTTTCAAAATCCATAGTTTTTTTAAGGAAATTCCGAATCCATTGCTTCATTTGTTTGAACAATTCTTCTGCTTGACAACATAAATAACGCAATGCATAATGTCGAAATGTCAAAATGAAAGACATTTAGTGTGTTACGTAATTATGCAACTGTCAATTTTAATCAATATCCAAATTAAGCCCATTCTTCCAAATACGATGCGACTCAGGGATATCCATTTTCTCCGGGACTTTTTCGAACGGGTAATGTTGATAATCTTGCCAGAAGTAGGGTAGGACTGTTCGGAAGCCATTGTCGAATTTAGCTAACGTCTCGATATCAGCTTTGTCCAGGGTGAAGTCGAAAATGGATGCGTTTTCTACGACTCTTGAATTTGTCACCGTCTTTGGTACGCTGACCACTCCGCGTTGGTACTGTAAATGAAAATGAGAAATACTTATTATGGAGAAAATTGTTGAACATAGGATTAACTAACTATTCGGTTTCAAATCTCAATGACCGGTCTTAGGTCTCGCTCACAGCCTCGAGCAATGCGACTGATGTCGGGACTTGCGTTAAGTTACACGAGCGTGTCACCAGTACCCTAATTATGTAAGACATTTCGTTTCTGAATGCGATTCCAAAATTAAGCAAACTCCGTTCAAAATCTCATGCCATACCAAATTGGTATTGTGTAATTAAAAAAATGATTCCAATTCTGCCAAATGTTTTAAGGATGTCAAAAATCTCTTGTCCGATCTTTTTCGTTTTGTTTCATCTTATAGAAACTATTTGCTTCCCAATAATTTTGCTATTATTTAATTTTGTATTAATGACAATTGATGGTCTAATTGCCTCAGAAATTAAAAACTTTATTTTCAGCCCACTGGTTAGCGAGAGTTCAATGCGCGGGAGTTGAAAATTCAGTGCGCGACAAAAATCCCTAGATTTTATTACATCTGTGTGAATGTCGACTCATTAGAGCGAGTTCGACGTCACAAAACGTGTACCTTTCAAGACGCCTCTTAAACGTCGATCGGCTCTGACGTACTTAATGAATGAGCAATATTGTTTCTATAAACTATATCTTTACTGCTCTAACAGAGTGTAGGGAATAGGACAAATTCTGCCTTATCGTCGCATGTCAAGTCTCTAATTGCTAATACTCATCAATGTCGGTTAGTTTTTATTTTACGTCGACGTGAAATCGTTGATGTATAGGGATTCTCTTACCAGATATCTCAGCGTGACTTGCGTGACAGTCTTCCCATGCTTCTTCGCAATGGCCAACATTGTCGGGTTGTTGATCTTCGGCTCGGGACTGTTCGGGGCACTTCGGGACGGCACCATCGTGCCGAACGGGGAGTAGGCGGTGATCAGCACGTTGTTCGCTTGGCAGAAGTCTACGAGCTCTTTCTGGCCGAGGTTTAGGTTGATCTGGAAGAGAGAGGGGTTTTTTGTAGACTATGGGTCTTAAAGTTGTGATTCTTTTTCTTGTTGGCTCGAAGAATATGGGAGTAGCTAAAAATATTCGTATAGTCGGGCTGTTCAGGGTGCACCCCACCTACAGACGCCAGCACATCGAGCTAATCCCAAACTGTCAAATTTTCCCAATTGAATATGAAGCGTACCTATGCTTTTGTAAAAAAGTTGAAAAACGATAAAAGAATAATTTTAGCACATTGGGGTAGCTTGATGTACTGGTCTCTGTACATACACTCCGAGTGCCTATTCTCGTAGATACTACTATATCTACAGGGTCAAATTAAATTAGCTGGCAATACTTTAACCACGTGTTAGAAATCGATGTCGATAACTAGTGAAACAAAAAAAAAACTTTTGGTATATCTTGATGATGGAGTTCAACTAAGCTGAGGCAACAAACATAAAAAAATAAATACAACCAAATTGAGAACGTCTTCCCTTTTTGAAGTCGGTTTAAAAGCTTAGGCTATGGTCCTACACGACATGTACACACGGCTACACATCAATCTATACATTTCCAGTATAAGCTGATCTCGCTTTGTATAGGATTTCCGTGCCGTGCGAGATCAGCATAAACTGGAAATGTATAGATTGATGTGGAGCCGTGTGTACTTACATAGCTGTTCCTAAGATTAACCGTATTATCAATTATGTGCATAAATGTAAATATTGTTAGTATTATAAGAATAAGATTTATTAATTTGCATGACTAATTTATTATTATTTTTATTTTTTTATTTATTATTGGTATTATTTATTTATTTTAACACTATTGTGTTGTACTAGTGCTCTTCCTTACAATTTGAATATGTTACATGTGGATAACAGTACTGATAAACTTATATTATAAGCTATTGTTAATGCCATGTAGTGTGTAATTGTTGGTTTCCCTAATAAATAAAATAATAATTTTATTGAAAGCAGCGCAGACCTTTGCGATACTCACTCAATCTTGTATTGTACGGCTGTTGCGGCATGTCGTATAGCTCGTGTCAAATTCCCAAACGCTGATCGAGCTACACGACCGACACCCGCCGCACCAGCCTGGCAATGCAGGATTGAGCGTCGTATTAATGAGACCAGGGTACTCATCGGGAAGCTCATCTGCTTCAGAGAGGGTAATACACGCCCAAGGGTGATGCGCTTTGTGAGGCGGGCGTTCTCGGGAACTAGTATTAGTCCTCGAGAATATGTATCCCGTGTCACAGAGCGCATCGACTTCCTGAAGCAGAAAGTTTATGCATGGGCAAACCGTATCCGACGGTATAGGCGACGAGTGGATCGGTACACTCAGAATCGCATGTTCCAGAACGATGAAAGGTGGGTATACAGAGCTTGGGAGCGACCCATTCCTACTCAAGGTGTGACTGACGCGCGTCTACCAGATAATGCTGACATGATTGCATTTTGGCGGAGCATTTGGTCGGTGCCCGTCAGTCACATTGAAGGTGATTGGATGCGTGTCGTTGAGCGAGCGTGTGATTCAATACCAAACATGGAAGCTATCACCATCAGTCCTCTGGATGTGGCCCGTGCAGTCCGTCCGTTGTCTAACTGGAAATCTCCAGGACCGGACGGACTGCACAATTTCTGGATTAAATGGCTACAAAAGTCACATGCTTGCTTAGCTTCACAATTCCAGTCATCTTTAGAGACTGGGTCGCTACCAAAGTTCTTTACGACAGGTATTACCCACCTGCTCCATAAATCGGGTAGTACTGCGGAACCTAAAAATTATAGACCAATTACATGTTTACCGACGGTCTATAAAGTTCTTACATCCATTCTTAGAGCAAAAATCTCACACCATATTGAAAACAACGCGATTATGTCGGTGTCTCAGAATGGATGTAAGAATGGGTCCCGCGGTACTAAGGAGCTCCTCCTTATAGACATGACCATAAGCCAACAGGTTCGTAGATCCCGGAAGGATCTGTCGATATGTTGGATAGATTATAAGAAGGCCTATGACTCGGTGCCACATACATGGCTCATGAGGGTGCTGGAGTTGTACAAAATAGACGCGACTCTACGCACCTTCTTGATGTCATGTATGCAGCAATGGAGGACGGTCCTTCTGTATCCAGGATGTCGACAGATCCGGGTGACCGATGAACCGATTAGGATTGAGCGTGGAATATTTCAGGGCGATAGTTTGAGTCCGCTTTGGTTTTGCTTAGCCTTGAATCCTCTAAGCACGCTGCTGGAGGATTCAGGACTGGGCTATCGGTTGAGAAGAGGTGGTCAGGTGATATCACACCTCCTTTACATGGATGATTTGAAACTCTTTGCCCCCAACAATTTGCAACTGATGGAGCTACTGAAAGTAACACAAACCTTCAGTAGCGCCATCAGGATGGAATTTGGTGTGGACAAATGTGCAGTCATGCATGTGAAGCGAGGAGGGATTATAGAATCCGTGGGAACCCAACTTACGGATTCTATACACCTTAGATCCCTCTCCTCAACCGAAACCTACAAATATTTGGGTATGTCGGAAGCATTAGGCATCAATGCTGCTGATATGAAACAATCGTTGAAGGAGCGCTTCTTTGGCCGTCTGAATAAAGTATCAAATAGTCTTTTATCAGGCGGAAACAAGGTGCGAGCCTTCAACGGTTGGGTCATGCCGGTTTTGATGTATTCTTTCGGCATACTCAAATGGACTCAAACGGAACTTGACGCCCTGGATAGGAAGGTCCGTACATTGCTGACGGCATATCGGATGCATCACCCGCGGTCATCAGTGATGAGACTGTACATCCCGCGGAAGTGTGGGGGTCGAGGCTTTTTAAATACTAAAACCCTCCACAACCGCGAGATTTGCAGTCTCAGGGAATATTTCCTTCACACTGACGTGGGGATGCATCGAGATGTGGTCGCAGTGGACAAGGGCCTCACACCGCTCTCCTTGGCGAAAGAGAACTGGCGCAAACCTGCAGTACTGGATACTAACAATCGTAAGGAAGTATGGCAAGGCAAAGAGCTTCACGGACGCTTTTTCCGGGCTCTTCATGGGCCTGATGTTGACTTTTTGGCGTCTGTATCCTGGCTGCGTTTCGGCGACCTCTTTGGGGAAACCGAAGGTTTTGTCTGTGCGATTATGGATGAAGTTATCATGACGAACAACTATCGGAAATACATTGTCAAGGATGGTACGGTTGACATTTGTCGGGCATGCCACCGTCCCGGAGAATCGATCCGACATATCGTTTCCGGTTGTTCTCGTCTTGCTAATGGCGAGTATTTGCACAGACACAATCTAGTAGCTAGGATTATCCACCAGCAACTTGCCTTGCAGTACAACCTTGTGGAGTCTGAAGTACCATACTACAAGTATGTGCCCGACCCAGTTCTCGAGAATGGTCACGCCACATTGTACTGGGATCGATCTATCATCACTGACAGGACTATTGTAGCCAATAAGCCTGATATCGTGGTGATAGATCGACGAGAGCGTCGTACAATGATTGTTGATATCGCTGTCCCTCATGACGAGAATCTCGTGAAAGCTGAGCAAGATAAGAAAATCAAGTATCTTGACTTAGCTCGCGAGGTTGTCGACATGTGGGATGTAGACTCAGCAATCATTGTACCGATAATCGTTACAGTAAATGGCCTAATAGCGAAGAGCCTTGATCAACACCTCAGGAGGCTCTCATTGCGCGGCTGGATCAAGGGCTTGATTCAGAAAGCAGTACTCCTAGACACGGCACGCATAATCAGGAGGTTCCTTTCTCTAGAGCCCTGACCACCGACATCTTGGATCCTGCTCCTGATGTCGATGGGCCACTATTTTTTATATTTTTAAATGTTTTTGTATGATTTTTGTAAAAATATTTAAAAATATACTTAATATGTACGGAAAAATGAATAAAAAAATAATAAAAAAAAACAAGGGTAAATCTTACTTCGTATTATAAACGTGAAAGTTTGTTTGTACGTTTGGATATTTGTTACCCAATCACGCAAAGACAGCTGCTCAGATTTTGATGAAATTATGCCCTACAGATAGAACAAAATCTGGATTAATAAATAGCATACTTTATGTTCAAATCAAAATATTTTATTTCACATAAACCTGCAAGGGCACTTATGAAACGTCAGAAGCTAGGTGCACGGTTCCAATTTGTCGCTTCCTATGGAGAAGAGCCGGCAAGAAACTCCACGGTTACTCTTTTAAAAATAATTGGATTTTATAATGTTTTACAAATTACAGTGATATTAGGTATGGGAGGACAGTGCAGGCCTGTCAATAAGTACCAGGCACTTAGAGGAATGAAAATAAAGAATAGAAACTGTAGGCCTACAACGTTCTCTCATTCACAATATGTAAAAGAATCTACATAAGTAAAATCAACCTATTTAAACCAAGTGATCAAGTGTTCCGGTGGTACCTAAGTACCCATGGGATAATTTCCGACCTCCACGCAAAAGCTAATAAGAATTAAGCTCACCTCGATCTGGTTGTTCACGGGGGGAACTTTACAGTTCTTGAGCAGACGGTCCATCTGTTCCAAGTTGAAGTTGGAGACTCCTATACTCTTCGCCAGTCCCTTCTTCAGTACCGACTCGAAGCCGCGCCACGTCTCCAGGTAGTCGATCTTTTCGTCTACTCCGTCTTGCTGAAAGTTAGAAAGAGGGTTTTTAGTGTTTCAATTGTATTGTCTACAAAAATCTTTTACACAAAAAAAGAAAAACAAAAAACGCTATAAGGTGAAAATAACTTTAATTTTGGAAGTCGGTGTCTTTAGATCTGTATTTTAGTAATTTTGTGACAGACTTCCGAAATTAAAGTTATTTTTCACTTTGTAGTGTTTTTCCGGAAGTCGGTTGTTTTTTTTTTTAGTTTTATTGAACATCTTTTTTATCTATCAAGAACATGTTGTATATCGTTGGGTTTCTTTGTGAATATTTTTTCTATAATTAATTTAAGACAAATTACAAGAACATGGTATTATTTCGTAAAATATATTAGTATCATTAACTAGATAAAAAAACAGAGCAATATGTTTGTATGGAATGGATGCCAAAGACCACGTGACTGCGTTTCCTATCTAAACCACTGTGAACACAATTTAAATTGACTGTTTTTCATTCTCAACAGGTTACAAACTCACCGAGATAGACATGGGCCAGTGCATGAGCGCTAAGTCGATGTAGTCCAGCTTCAGACGCCGCAGAGACCCTCGGACGGACACCTCCACATCAGCCTCGCGGTGGAAATGGTGCCAAACCTGAAGAGATAGAACATGTAATGTTAATAGGAGAGAAAGAGCAGTGGAGGGCCAGTGGTAACGGCCTCGACTTACGAATTATAGGTAGTGAGTTTGAGTCCGGACTGCTACTGAGTCTTCTAATGGAAAAACCCAAAAACAGTTTTTCCGACGCAGGTACCGACCCCAGGACACATTTTCAACGAAGAATAAGTAGACGAAGCAATAAAAAGTTTATTTAAAAAAAAAACAAGCGATGTCCAAAAACACTAGTTACAACGTGAGAAAAAATATTTTATAAAAAAAAAAAACGAAAATAAATTAAGTAGGAATTAATAACGAAAAATAAAAGCATTTTTTTCCGGTAGGTAGTTCCGAAGTTAAAATATTTTTTCAGTTTGTTGGTAGTGTATTTTTTTTCGAAGTTAAAATTATTTTTAACTTTGTAGATACCTACTTAGTGATTGTTTTGGAAATAGGTTGTTTTTTTTACTCGTATCCTCGTATCTAAGTAAATTCTGTTATTTACTTAGAAGGTATACGAGTTTATTTTACCATCATCAACATACATTAAGTGGAAAAATACGTATAGGTATAGGACCACTCCTTATGGATACCCTTTTAAACAAAAGAAGAGTTCTTAGGAAACAAACACTTTAAAAAATACAACCGAATTGAGAACCTCCCTCTTTTTAAACGACTTCAAAAAGAAGGAAGTTTTCAATTCGTTTTTTTTAAACGTATGTTTGGGTATAACTCCGTCATATACAAGGTTATTTTTTAGTCACCGTCCAAATTTTTCAGGGTGATAGTACCCGTGAAATTGAACAACTTTCTCCAAGGAACATGGGTCGAAATATTAAAAAAAAATTCCGACCTCCCATACAAAATCGATCAGCTGACTATTGATTTTGTATGGGAGGTCACGGGTACTATCACCGTGAAAAATTTGGACGGTGACTAAAAAATCAGCCTGTATAGACAGATTTTCAAAATTATTTTTTTTTTTGTTCGAAAGGGGTTCATTCCGAAATGGTCCCATTTAAATTTCTTATAGATCTGATGATGCGTTTCGGAGACAGACAACGGAACTCTTCAAAAATTGACAGCAAATCAACCGCGATTGCTGCTATCGCATAAATATGCATTGTTTTGACCCCAAGGATGATGAAATTTCGAAATGGGTACGTAGGTACTATAACTAAAAAGTGAAAAATAAAAACTATTTCCAAAAAAAAACAACCGACTTTCGGAAAAACAATACAAAGTGAAAAATAACTTTAATTTCGGAAGGCGGTGGCAAAATATTATAATACATATCCAAAGTCACCGACTTTCGAAATTAAAGTTATTTTTCACTTTTTAGTGTTTTCCGGAAGTCGGTTGTTTATTTTTTGAAGTGAGATTTGAATTAAGAACTGTCACAATTTCTACTAACCTTAGTGGTAATAAAAAGCTCTTCTCTCTTCACGACGCCATCTTTAATCTTCTTCTCTACAACCTTCCCCACTTCCGGCTCCACTCTGTAGAGATGGGCTGTGTCTATGTGTCTGTAGCCGATATCTATGGCATAGGAGAGTGCCTCCATCATCTTTGGCATTCCATAGGCGCTGAATTCGAACTGAAAATTGTTTTAACAGTATTTTTTATAATTGTATTATTTTATGTTCTTGTCTGTGTGAAGCACCGGTCGATCGATCAGCTACGGTTGCCGCGGTTGGTCCGTGGATGGGTGACCATCTTTACATAGTAAGACCCTTCCGTGCTGCGGAAAGCACGTTAAACCGTTGGTCCCGGCTGTCATTCGTAGATCTTTGACAGTCGTTACGGGTCGTCAGAAGCCCGAAAGTCTGACAACCAGTCTTATCAAGGGGTATCGTATATTACCCAGTAACTGGGTTGTGGGGGACAGATAGGCAGTCGCTTCATCTAATATACTGGTACTCAGCTGCATCCGGTTACACTAGTTGCCGACCCCAATAGGGAAAAGACTAGGCAGATGATGATGATGTCTGTTTGTAGGTATATTATGTATTTTAGTCACAGACATTTTAGTCGTCTTACAACGGTAGCCCACTTCATGTACCAATCCAATGACTACTAATGATGTATTAATAAAAAAATCTTTTGGACATAATCATGAATAATGAATAATATAAAAAATTCAAATTTAAAAAACCCCCGACCCAAAAACAAAAACTCTAAAAAGTAAAAAATAAATATTTATTGGTCTTTTAAGTCGTAGGTAATATTTTGATCAATCGGTCAAAAGTATTGTCAAGTCGGGGGACGGTCAAAGAAAACGCCAAACAGAGGTGGCCTAGCATTTGCATTAGCCGTCCCCCATTAATGTCTAAGAACACTCTCGACTAATTCACCTTTCGAACTAAAAAAACAAAATCAAAATCGTTTCATCCGTTCGGGAGCTACGATGCCACAGACACACACACACACACACACACACACACACACACACACACACACACACACACACACACACGCGTCAAACTTACAACACTCCGTCGTTTTTACGTCGGGGGTTAAAAATATCATTCACTAAGACGCATGATGTAGTTTTGAACACCCTGCCATGGAGATGGAATTAATGATGAAATGTAATGGTATTATGGTAGGTAGGTAGAAATCTACTACCGTTTGATACGTACAGTATTCACAGGGAGCGTGTTTCATTATTCTAAAGCATTATTTATTATTCTTAGTACCTATTATCTTGTTTAATGGTAACAATATTTTAATCTTGCCTGTAGATATTTTATGCCGGAAACATTGAGTGGATCACCTTTGAAAGACGACTAAAATGTCACGGTGTATAGTGCGTCTGTCATTATAAGACAAGTCTGTTGTCCAAAAGGGCATTTAGCATTTTCCTTTAACCTAATTGCGCAACAAACTATAAATATGTAATTAATTATATTTTTGACATTGATTTACACTCAGTGATTACTTTAACTCACACACTGACTGATTACCTACTTGTTATTATTCTAGGAAAATTGTATACTTACTTTTACAATGTTTGTAAGTATGTGAGCACCATGTATCTATCGTAAAATTAATTTATCTGTAATTGCTTCAATTTCTTTCTTTTTACCTATTTTAGTATGGTAATTTTATACTGGGTGCATCGTTTTCACAATGAATGTACGTTAAATATTGTAGTAAAAATATTTCAAAAGAGTAACGGTGGAGTTTCTTGCCCATTCTTCTCCATACGAAACTACATTTTGGAAGGGGCGACTAGAATCAATTCTATTTTAATGTAAATTTTGACGTTCAAAAGTGCCTTTTAAGTGCCTATTTGAAATAAATGCTTTGACTTTGACTTTGACTTTGACGTTGACTTTGACGTTGACTTTGACTTTGAATCAGAATCCGAATAATTGTCAAAGATATTGCTAAACCATTGCTTCGTACGTTCGAAAAAATTGTCTGCTCGGCAACGTAAATAACGCAATGCGCCATGAATATTATTAAACTATCAAAATGAAAGCCATCCCTACTGTTAGTGTTTTATGCAATTAACAAACAATTTCATCATCATCATCATTTCAGCCGAAAGACGTCCCCTGATGGACATAAGCCTCCCTCAAAAGGGGGGGATTTGCCATAATCGCCACGCTTGGCAGGCGGGTTGGCAATCGCAGTATGGTAGTAAAATGCATAGAGAACGCTGCTGCCCATTCTCTAGTAAGTCCCTTAGTCGGCTTCTACGACACACACGGAAAGAAATGGGATGGTGCTGTTCTTTTACGTCCAGCACCACACGGAACAAACAGTTTATTTACATGAAAATCAATCGTGAGGCTTAAAATCGTCAAAATTAAATGATAATTATGTCACACTCATTTCCACGTTTTGGGCCAGCTATAACACAGATAAGTAAGACTTTTTTTAAAAGCTTGCCGTATACACCGTGGCTCCTTTTTAAAAGCTTGGAGTATACACCGTGGCTCCTTTTTAAAAGCTTGGAGTATACACCGTGGCTCCTTTTTAAAAGCTTGTAGTATACACCGTGGCTCCTTTTTAAAAGCTTGCAGTATACACCGTGGCTCCTTTTTAAAAGCTTGGAGTATACACCGTGGCTCCTTTTTAAAAGCTTGCAGTATACACCGTGGCTCCTTTTTAAAAGCTTGGAGTATACACCGTGGCTCCTTTTTAAAAGCTTGCAGTATACACCGTGGCTCCTTTTTAAAAGCTTGGAGTATACACCGTGGCTCCTTTTTAAAAGCTTGCAGTATACACCGTGGCTCCTTTTTAAAAGCTTGGAGTATACACCGTGGCTCCTTTTTAAAAGCTTGCAGTATACACCGTGGCTCCTTTTTAAAAGCTTGCAGTATACACCGTGGCTCCTTTTTAAAAGCTTGTAGTATACACCGTGGCTCCTTTTTAAAAGCTTGTAGTATACACCGTGGCTCCTTTTTAAATCATAAAATATTACAAACACAAACAGCCAAACCCAGGACAAAGTACAATCAGCGAATTTGTTAAACAAATTGCCACCTTATACCTACCTTCATAAGGTTTTACTATTGTAATGTCCACACTGCCGCAAGATTTAGAAAAATCTTCTTTATTAACTATATTTGAAAATATGTGAGCACCTTAAAGCTATCACATTATTCATTTATTTGTCATTGCTTCATTTTTAATAGTTTTTTTTTTGTTGTGGTAACTATAGTAACTTTATTCTAGGTGTATTGTCTTCACTTATACATAATTACAACGTGTCGTTTTGCATCCTCGTCAAATTCAAGGAGGTAACTATGCTAATGATTCTCGACACGAATCAATAATAAAATAAGTAGTTATTTTTTTTTTGTTTTTTTTTTTTTTTAATTTTAAAACGCGGCCCGTGTGATACCACACTGTAACTGGGTTCAAACAGTTTTCGTCGCACAAACCAGTCCTCGAATTACTTGTTGCGATTTTCATAGCCGTAAAATAAAAAACCTACTTATTTTATTATTGATTCGTGTCGAGAATCATTAGCATAGTTACCTCCTTGAATTTGACGAGGATGCAAAACGACACGTTGTATATAATATAAGTAGATATAGTATAAAAAGTACTGTAAAACAATTAAGAGAGAGAGAAGTGTTGAGTTTCTTGCCCATTCTGCTACATATGAAACTACTTTTCGGAAGGGGCAAGGAGCAACTACAATCAAATCTATCTTCTCGTTAATTTTGAGGTTCAAAAGTGCGTTTTATGTGCCTATTTGAAATAAACTGTTTGACTTTGACTTTAAACTTTGACATTTGACTTTGACTTTCACATTTGACTTTTGACTTCGACTTTTTGATTTACAAGATGACCCGCTGCTTGACATTGTGACTCGTTTGAGCTATGGTTCTTACCAAGCGAAGTTCCTATGAGTGGGATGTCCGTAAAAAAGAACAAAATATAAAGCATTTACCGTCCTATCTAAAAACGCTGTTTAAAGTTAAGTAATGATTAGCGACTGATTAACCATACATTTTTGACCTTTAAACGTCACTGTGAATATACCCCTTAATGTCCCGATTGAGCCCATTCACATTCACACATAACAAGCAAAAAGTGTGCCAAAGTATTGCTACTAACCTTAACCAGCTTATCCGCGTCCTTGGATTCCTAAATTAAAAGAAAATGCAAAAGAAAATAATTATAATACACATGCAATTAAATACATTGAAATAAATAAATAAAAAAGATACTGTAAAGGTTAAAACTAACTACACACGCACACATTAAACTAATAACTAACAACATGCACTGACGAGATAAAAAACCACTTGCAGAGTGCCTATAGAAATCTAAATATCTACTAAACCATACAAGTTGATTTCATGTAGACAAAAAATCTTGAAAACAGTATTATATTGCACATTAAAACCTTCTTGCATACTAGCCTTCTCGAAGTCATAGAAAAAAAAACACGATATAACGTATTCATTATTAATTTTCACGTTGATTTATTGTGTTATTGATATCTAAACGTCGTTATTTAAATGTCAATATGAGCTCAGCAGTTTTGCTAGTTAACTTAATTCACCTATTAAACAGGGTCACCTGTTTATAGAGAACGTCCTGTAAGTACTGGATCAAATACAACGGGTAAGTAGCTCACCTGTTGGCCAACAACTAATTTAAATAGTTTAAAAAAACCCGTTACGGTAACCAAGATTTTTTGTTTCGAATTTTACTGTTTTCTCTACCAGAATTCAGTTAGTTTAATGCTGTCCCTGCAAATAATACATAAACACACACACACAATACACATTTTGGTAAGATTTTTGTCGATTTATTCTTCGTTCGGCCCACTGAGTTTTGTCCTACATAAAAAAATCCTGGGTCGTTCGCAAACAATATGCTTCCTTCGTCCCAAAATATAATTTTAATTATTTTATTCCCGCTCCGTCCTATTTTATATTCCTTCTACGGTCCATATTTTTTTTTTGTATATGACAAACCTCCTTTTTTGTACAATCGGCAAAAAAGGGCGTATTATTAACTATTTAAAACAACCGCCCATTGTTTATGCAATGCGTTGTTTTTTTTTTGGGTCTCTTGGTGTTCCGCGTGGTCTATCTGCCTTTATTTTATAATCCAAACCAAAAAAAAAACAATTACTAAAGCGTAGTATGTTACATACAATGCGACGCTTTAGTATTTGGTTTTTTGGCTTCATTCTTGGCGTTCCGCGCGGTCTATCTTATTTTATTATCTTTTTTGTTTTATAATCTGAGAAGTAGACTATGTAAAAATGATGATATAATGTCACATTCTAGGCATTCCAAGAACTATGGGGTGCAATCAAGCTACGACTCTAGTCAGGTAACTGAATGTATCTTACTGTTTCGTCCATGCCCAGCCAAGTCCCGTAGCCAATAGCTGGGATCTCCCGGCCATCGTTCAGTTTGAATGATGGGATGTTTACCTGAAATTAGAGAAAATAATGCCTTATTAGCTTAATGAGTCTATTATGGCCCCTCTGCACACAGCATAACACACCGATTCCCTACAGTAATAACTAATGCTATGAAAAAAAAAAATATGATGGGATAGGTGAAAATTGTTATGAACATCGATCTGCCTAGCCTTTTTCCAACATATGACGGCTTCCAGTGTAACCGCATGCAGCTTTGAGTATGTGCTAACGAGTGAAGTGCCGAGTACGGCTTGACTCGAGTCAGACTCGATTCCTGCTTTGGACTCGCCTACTCGAATACTAATTTATTTTGATTCGAGTAAGCCGGACTCGATTCCGGTACTCGAGTCAGGAAGAATCGATCTTGTACTCGCTGACTTGATTTTACTATGCGAGTACAACTGACTCGAGTCTAGCATTCGTGTTAGGTTGACTCGCTCGTACTCGATCTCTGTTTACGTAAGCAATGAAGTGACGCCTATTAATACAAATCTGAACCCGCAACTTTTGTGTGAGTAAGCTGATACTGTGAGTGAATTTAATTGTTTGTTAGTACTAGTAGTGAAGTCATTCTATTGTGATTAACTTTATTACAACATGGCGCCGAAGAAAAAAAAAGAGCATCAGGTTTAAGGAAGTGTTTTGAGAAACTGGACGGCGATAACCGCCGACAATTTTATGGGATTTTTGAGACAGCTTTTAGAATGCCAAAACATATTTTTGTTCTAAAACCGGTAACGGACTCGAGTTCTAGACTCGAGTCAACATTCGAATACCAAACATAGAACTCGAGTACAGGGCTCGAATCGTGGAATCGAGTTATGATTGGAATACCGTATAAATCGACTCGAGTCACCAAAACAGCGACTCGGCACCTCACTAGTTCTAACCCCTCAAGCTTTAAAATGTTACACTGCTACAACATTGAATTCGGTACGAATAATGTAAAGAATAATTCAAAAAGAGTTCATTATTTCCATTTGGATTCGAACCATCGCATCGCCGAACGTCGTCATAGTCTTACCGGCGCGGCAGTTTGACGAACTAGCCAGTGAGCCCAAATGAATTGCGATTAAATTGTTATCTACTATCGTCCAAATTACTTTAGGTCTTTGTCTAAAATCGATAAACTATGTTATTTGACGGCATCGGTTAATTTATTTACGTTTAATAAAATTAATCCCTACCCCCAAGTTATATCTACAACGTTTGATGTATTACGTTCACTTAAAGCGTCTGCATGCAGAGACAACATGACAGATCACATGTCATTTAGTTAGTTTATGTCAATGTAACAGCGGCGAGGTTCGCAATTTTTCTAAGAGAGAAGAATTAAACACAATAAAATTGAACAGCTGATAACCAAATAAAATCTGCAATATTCCTCCATCTCGTTCTCGCTGACGCATTTCTCTATATCTATCGCTGTCATAACCCGTTGTACAGTGGCTTGCTCTCGTCCATATCGAGCGGTGCCCCGTTACCTAAAGTGACCGCTGTTGTATGAATTTTTGGTTCCCGATTATGATGTTTTGGCGCCGGGTTAATTTGGAACATTGTTTTGTTGTAATACAAAGCTAAAAATAACCGTTTTTATTGTTTGAATGTTATGGTGAATTAAATACCCGTAGTGAAACTATATTTTTTGACAATATTAGCCACTATTGACGTGCCATTTTTTAATAGTGATGAGTGGCCGATGCGAATCCCCGAAGGGAAGCCGGTAGGAATCGTGTTAGATGGTGCTTTCGCCACTGTAATGTAAAATATTTCTAGCGCTTCCTATTTTATCGTTTGCGTTTTAACTTATAAGGATGTCGCTTGTCTAGGGATGCGATTGTGTCAGTTGGCAAAATATGCATAATAAGTTACCTGTAAATTATCAAATCAAATTGTAAAATATAAAATCTTTATATATGAAATGGTTATGAAAGTATTTAATTATTTTTGAGTTTAAATTCTTAATAAATGTTACTAAAACTAAATAGAAAAATACGTGATATAAAAAAAAAATTGCATGACAAAAAGCACATTTCGTGCCTAGGATTTGAACTTCCAATATTATGAACGGCAAGCGGTTTTGAAACCTCCGGCCTAATTAGACAGTAAAATATTTTCCGTAAATGTTAAACATATTCAGTAAAACAATGCAGTAATTAGATTAAAATGGTTTTGCAAAATACAAAAAGTAACTTGGGCTTAGCACGGATTTGAACGCACATGTCTTTCCTGCCAGTGGTGCGGGTTGTTCGAAAGAGATACCGTGGCCCCTGGCACACAGGCAACTGAGGGAACAGGGGTGGATTTTAGTCAGTAAAAGTCTGACACGCCCTCCTGCTCCACCCAGAGCGGGAGAAGTTATTTGATGATTTCCCACAAAAAAAAAAACGTACGTGTCTTTTGGAAGGGTAACCACTTAATGGAGCTGTGTGTACCAGAATTTTAGATGAAGCGGCTGCCTATCTGATCTGACCTCCACAACCAAGGGGTATCGTATTACTTAGTACCTGGACAACCAGTCGTAACTGGTTGTCAGACTTTCGGGGTTGTTAATTCTGACTACCCGTGACGACTGTCAAAGATTTACGAATGACAGCCGGGACTAACGTCTTAACGTGCTTTCCGAGGCGATATGTAATGAATGATCACTTCTCCTCCACTCCAGGAATGTTTATCTACTTTAATTACATAACTACCTATCGTTTAGATATATTTACTAAACTTATTTTATCAATTCAAGTTCAAAGTTTATCTAGCAAGTATTAACAATATTTATATTAGTTTAACAATCTACAGTTCTTAAGTATAAAAATATGTTGTCGCGATCCGCCCCTTACTCTAGCGAGATTTTCGAAAACCATAATGAAAACATTTAATTATGGTTTTCGATAAAATAAAACAAGCCCTGTTTTATTGTAATAACAGCCGTATTCGGCTGCTGAAAATCCGGCGGAACGTTGCCCCTTATTCTTGGTGGGCAGCTAATGCTAAACAATACCCAAAATTAAAAAAGTTTACCAAAATCTATCTTGCAACAGTGTGTACAGTGAAAGACTTTTTCTGAAGCTGGCCTTATTTACGAAGACAAGCGGAACCGCTTGCTACCTCTTAATGCAGAGAAATTAGTATTAATTCACCATAATTTGCCCTTAGTGCAGTATGAGTACTAATTCATTTTCTAAGTTGTAGAATTATCTTTTGATACTGATTGTATTTCTTAAGTGATACTAACTAAATAAAGCAATTAATCACCGTTTTTTTTTAAATCCTGTATTCGGCCGGATAGTATTTAGGCCACCGGATACCGGATAGTTACCGGATATCCGTTTCATCTCTAGTTTAAACCTAAAGGCCAATTCTCGTAATTGAAAACGTTCAAAATGTAGTCGTAGTCTCACTTCGACTACCATCAAATGTCACAAATGTACATGTTTTTGACAGATTGAGACTGATATCAGACTGTGACCGTTCTTAAAATTACGAGAGTTGCCTCTCTGATCAAAATAAAAATCTTGTTTTGTAATAAGGCCGATAGAGTTCTAACTACAGTCGTATAAACAGGTGGAAAAGAGTTGGTAATTAATTGACTACAAAACAGAACTCTCTTATTCTAATTGAACATGGCTCAGCACACAACTCACCGTGTCCACTCAACAAAATGGAAGGTGTGTTTGTAACTATGCTAATTAGGAGCAGCAATTACTTAGGTTTAGTAGATCTACTGTGAATTGATTACTAGACAAACTTAGCTTGATAGAATACCTAGTTTGCTTTTTCAAATATTAGCATTTGACACTTTCACATACTTTTTTTTTTACATAACTGTAAAAATGTCACTAAAGTTTTTTTTTTTTTTGTGTTTTGGCTTCGCACGGTTTGTGCATTTAGCCAGTGTCAAGTAATTTTTCTTTTCCATCAAGTAAATGGCCCGATATCGGGCACGAAGTTACAAAACAGTCATAGTCGTCTTTAGTCAGTCAAGTCAAAGTTATTGTAAAGCGGTAGTAACTTTACAACAACCTATTAGGAGTTTTTGGGGGGAACACGAAAAGTCCACGTTAGTCACTTATTTTCACCTTCACTACATTTGTGCACTCACACGTAATTAAATTGCATAATTCACTATCAAAATTAAACAATTTTATTCGCTATTTCACTAAATTTCATGAAAATAAAAAGTCGTGCGACATGTTCCAACGCGATCCCGCCAAAAACTCGTCCCTAAGGTTTTAGTCTGTTTATTGTTTCTTTTTTTTTGTAATTCTAATGATTTAACATTTATATTTACTTGGTATCAATGGAATTTCTGTTCAATTTTGGAAATTATTTTGCATGCCCATGAGACGGTAGAATATGGAGGACTACTTTTTTTAAGAAAACACCTATGTACCAATTACCTATGTTTGGAAAAATAAATGATTTGATTTGATTTCATAGCTTTTTATTTAATTTTTTGTAGGCCCAGCGGTAACGGCAGCGACGTACGAGTAGTAGGTTGAAGGTTCGAACTCAGTCAGGCGCTTTGCTTTGTGTAAATTATTACATCACCAATGCTCTCAAACCGGTGAAGGAAAACGTCGTGAAAAAGATGGCATGTCCTAGAACCAAAAATTTGAAGACGTGTGACATGTACCCACGGAAAAGAAAAAACAGTGGAAGTGCGCAGCTGTCCCGCGTGTCACAATTATGCGGAAAATATGTAAAATAATAACAACCTTCGTCAGATGGTATAAGTCTTGATTTTTTATGAACAACAAATTCAACTTTGACAAAAACCTTATTTGTTGTCCATACAGAATTAAGACTTATTGCAACTGACGAAGGTTGTTATTCTCTTACATATTTCTCCGCATAATTGTGACACACGCGGTGAATCGCGTGATAGCTGCGTGGGCACTTCCACAGGTTTTTCTATTCCGTGCATGTAACAACCCGCACTGGACCCGCGTGGTGGATTGTGGCCCTCTCCCTCTTACTGAGAGGAGGCCTGTGTCCCGGTAGTAGGAAAATTACAGGCTGATTATGTATGTTATGTTTTGTATTCGGACTGATGCATGCGTCCAGTCAACAGACTAAACGCATGCATCAGTTTAGTTTTGATTTTGAACTTGTCTCAACAGACACAATGTTCAAAGTCAAACCGTTCTGTTACTTTCCTTTCACAATAGGCCTTATTAGAAGGCTTAAAATCACCATAGGGCAATGGAGAGGGCTATGCTTGCAGTTTCCCTACATGACCGAATCAGGAATGAAGAGATCCGCAGGAGAACCAAGGTAACGGACATAGCCTGAAGAATTGCCAAACTTAAGTGGCAGTGGGCAGGGAACATTGCTCGCAGAACTAATGGCCGATGGAGCCGAAAGGTTCTGGATTGGCGACCGTGAACCGGAAGACGTAAATTTGGAAGGCCTCCCACATGGTGGACCGATGACCTTGTGAAGGGTGAAGGGTGAGGAGCTTAGGGGAGGCCTATGATCAGCAGTGGACGTCTTTTGGCAGAAATTATGATGATCGCTCGCTTAGTACCGGCTAGGGGAAGGCGAGGCACGCTTGCACGCTATTCTACACCTTGTTTTATGACTTGGGATTTGCTATGTCTAATTGTACCCAGTAAAAAAAGGCTTGAATTAGTTGCAGGCTGTTCTAGAAAGAACCGTGCGGTTTGAGTCGGTACGACTCCGAAATAACCCTCCGTTCTCTGAAGGCGGAGTTATGCATGAAGATGCCAACACGGAAAAAAGTTACTGAGTACTTATATTATCTTAAGTACTGTGTTGCTACTATCTGTTTGGTTCCGCTAATCTCCAAAACGGCTGGACCGATTTTAACGGGACTTTCAGTGACAGATACCTGATGTTATAAGGAGTAACATTGGCAATTTTTTCTTTTTGTCTCGGTAGTACGTTCCCGTGAGATAATTTTTGACATCCACGCGGGCGAAGCCGCGAGCAAAAAACTAGTAGTTAATATAAGTCTATAGCAGTGTATGTAAGTAAGTGTATTTGCATTGTGCTATAAATAAAGAAACTATGTACTTACTAGTAAGTACCAGTGGTTGTTAACAAGTAGGCATCGAGAATAATTACTAATGATTTTATCTGTTAAGGTAAACACAACGCAGGATACATTAGGTATGTGAAGGTCGATTCTAAAGATGCAGACAAATATGTGTTTAGACTGTTAATACTTGGGGCTTGTGGTTTAGTAATAACTCGATTCTATCGGTCAGGGCGGTTGGTCTGTGGATGGGTGACCATCTTTAAGGCCCCTCCGTGCCTCGGAAAGCATGTTAACTCGTTGGTTCTTTTCGTAGGTCTTTGCCAGACGTTCGATACGGATCGACAGATCCCCGAATATCTAGCATGAGATTCGCTTATCAAGAGGTATCGCACTAACCAATTACTGGATTGTGGAGGTCCGATAGGCAGTCGCTCCATATAAAATACTGTATTCAGCTGCATCCAGTTAGACTGGAAGCCGACCCCAACAATTGTTTCGATAGTACCTTCAGTACGTGCAAATCATAATAAATAAACGTTTAGATGACTTGTAAAAAAATTACGAATACAGAAAACAATAATAATGGATTAGCGTCACGTAGATATATAACGAGTTATGATTTGACAAAATTCAAGTCTTGATATAACGAAGTAATAATATACCTGTTTAGGTATTCACAACTGTTTGATACAATTCCGTGTCGAATCGAACATCAATCAATATTATTATAAGAATCATCTTGGGAGCAGTGGTGGCTCTTGGTAACGACCCCGACTTACAAGTGTAAATAATTTCATCACCACTGCTCTTGAAACGGTGAAGAAAAACATCATGAGGAAACCGGTATGTCCTAGAACCAAACATTCGAAGACATGTGACATCTACCAACCAGCACTGGGCCCGCGTGGTGGATTACGGCCCACTCCCTCTCGAAAAGAGGAGGCGTGTGTCCCAGCAATGAGAATTTTAGACGCTGATTATGCTAAAAGAGTCCTCTTAAGGCTGTACCCGAATCACAAACCCGAAAATGTTGTCAGATTAAATCAAATAGTGATTTATCAAATGTTCGAGGTGGCGCGGGAAAAGAGTTCCTGGAAGGACTTGGTGGAGGATTTTGCCCAGCAGTGGGATTGTAGGTACAGGCTAAACAAAAAAAAAAACAAATAAGTGGACGACCTCCATTCTTCTGACAGCTATTTGCTGTTAGGGGCAAGTCAAATTTGTAATTGAAAACGTGCCATTTTCGATTCGATAACCAATCGTATGGTTGTGAATAGCAATGTTGGTTTGATAAGTATGTTATCTAATCCTAAAACAGCCTAATTAATTGGCATAAATAATCAATACATGTGATAAGATTTGAAGAGATTAAGATTAAATTTTGATACTCACTGGAGGAAAAGGCTGAATGTTTTTTTTTGGTAAACACAAGTCATCATAATAATAAATCATTGATCCAGATTAAGTGAAGGATCAGCACTTTTTGAAGGTAGTAAATGACCACGTATCGTAAATACGTTAAAGGTTTTTTTTTTTTTTTTTTTCTTTTTTTTTTTTTCTGGGTGGGAAATCATCAAATAACTTCTCCCGCTCTGGGTGGAGCGGGAGGGCGTGTCAGACTTTTACTGACTAAAACCCACCCGTGTTCCCTCAGTTGCCTGTGTGCCAGGGGCGGCGGTATCTCTTTCGAACAACCCGCACCCCCGGCAGGCATCAGCCCTTGCGGGCCCCTCTGTTGCTGCTGACATCTCTTTGAGGCGCGCGTGGAACACAACGCGCCGTCGCCGCGTCGACCCGGGCTTGGTCCTTACCGGACAGCGAGGTACCCATTACTCGCCGTCCGCAAGCCCGTGCCTACGGTGGCCGGGAATCAGCCTGGGATTCCCGACGCCCAGGGCGTCACCTGCGAAGGCCACGGCTGTGAGGGCGCATGTACTGCATCTCCCTCACGTGCGCCGCCTCCCTCTTTGCGAGCATAACTGCTTCGCTGAAGGAGGCGACTGCCAGCCATGCCCTCTCGCTCCGTACCATGGCCTGGACCAGGGTCGGACGCGAGAGATCGCCACCGCCGATCACCTCCACGAGGACACGGCGTTGCTCCGCCCAAGCTGGGCAGACCTCCACCGTATGCTCCACCGTGTCCTCAGGGCGATCTTCGCAATGGAAACACCCGGGCGTTTCCTCCCGCCTTATGTGAAACAGGAACCTCCCGAAACAGCCATGTCCGGTGAGGACCTGTGTCAGGCGGAAGGTGAGGACGCCATGCCGCCTCTCAAGCCACTCCTCAAAGAGGGGACTTACCGCCGCAATCGCGGCGTGCCCATCGTAAATACGTTAAAGGTTGGGTTACAATGTGGTGCAATAAATTCAAGTTAAGTTTTGAGAATTTTTTAAGGAAATTGAAACGTAATTTCTACGTCACGAACAAATTATTTTATCAATCATCTAGATGATTAAATTTATATTAGTAGGTAGTTTAGTTCTTCAAAAGATGCTGAAAAGCTTATTAGAATCAACAATTTTTGGAGGCCAAATATTGTGAAATACGGGCCAAAAATGCTGCATTACACGGGTATAAAAATTGTGCAATAAACTCAAAAACATTACCTGTGAGAACTTTTGATTTACTAGTCATCGTAACGTCATTCGTGACGTAACATGTGGCGCTGTAACATTATTATATCAATCATCAAGATGGTTTATGTTACCTACTGTAGTTAGGTACTTTTGTTCTCCAAAAAGTGCAGATTCTTTGCACTATCTTTAGTACGACAAATACTTCCCCAATATATAAAACGTCATCACTTCTTAGATTTTAGCTTTTCGCTGTACGTTACAAGTGCTACAACCTGTGACCTAAATACAACAGACAACTATAAATATTTTTTTATTCTAGAAACTGACTTAAGGAACATATAGGTACCGTAACTAGCGAAATGAGTGGAATTAAACACAGCCCTAACGGACTGACTGGACAGCTCTACTCAAATCGATGTGGTTCTTTCCTAAAAATGCCATTTCAGACACCAATCTACGTGGTTCCCTCATGATCTGACCAAGACGTGTCAGGGCTTTGAAGAAGACTGTGACCTCTGAGCCCGTTTCAGTGTTACTTTTAAAATGTCATTGACGTGCAAATGTATTTGTTTAAAAACCTACTTATTACAGATGGCATAGCCTTGTCATGTTTATGAAGAAAACTACAAATACCTACATAGGAGTTTTTACCCAAAACGATCCGTTGCAAAATAGTCAACTATGATGAGACTTACGATGCCGCCTTGAGGTATCCCATAGCGAAACCTTTTCATATCAACTTACAAACTGCTTATTTCACCGCAATGATATCCAAAAATTATACAAAATTTGATAGGTTATCCAACGTAAGCCCTCGCTACGTATCGAGTTCTTTTGTTTTAATACGAGTGAGATTGTAGACAGAGTCAAATGTCTTAGAAAGACCCTAAACTTCGAATTGGGATTTATAAAATAGCTTGAATGGATTATTGGATTATATTTGCAGGTGAGAATTGGATGAGACGTTCACAAAACAGTCAGCATAAAAGTGAGACCTATTACTCAGCAGTGACTGGGTGGAAAAGGGTGAGAGATACCGGAAGACGTAGAGTTGCAAGGTCTCGCACTAGGTGTACCGATGACTTTGTGAAGACTGCAGATATTAGCTGGGTACGGGAAGCACAAAACCGGTCGAATTGGTGGAGCTTGAGGAAGTCTATGTCCATCAGTAGACGTCTTTCGGTTGAAAGGCTGGATGAATGATGTATAATAATAATAATATAATAATAATAAACATTTTATTTTCTCTTTCACAAAGGTGCCTTAAATATATGAAGATTACAATATCTAAATAAATCCTTTGTGAGAGACTGGTATCTGCACTAGGAAAACCTGTCATACAGATTACCAGGCCCATGTATGACGCTAAGCCGTTGTTCCTGGCTGTCATTCGTAGATCTTTGACAGTCGTTACGGGTCGTCAGAAGCCCGAAAGTCTGACAACCAGTCTTACCAAGGAGTATCGTATTACCCAGTAGCTGGGTTGTGGAGGTCAGATAGGTAATCGCTTCATGTAAAATAATGGTACTCAACTGCATCCGGTTAGATTGGAAGCTAACCGCAGCATATCTAGTTGAGAAAAGGCTAGACAGCCGTTAAAGATTTTTGTCGCAGAAAAACGAAGCAATGAAAAACACATCGAGAGTAAGGACAACAGTCAAATCGTGTTGTCATGTGTGTTGAACATTCATAGGGGATTTAGGAAACGACTTGGAGCGAGGCTTCTATAAGTTAGTTTGAACTACTATAAATGGAAACGGGCGACTCTGTTCGAATCGTTTGCATCACATCACATCGAGCTATCACAAACTGTCAAATTCTCTCAATTGAACATGAACCTAAGTCTTTTGTAATAAAGTAGAAAAACAATCAAAATAAATTTTACAGATTGGAATGGCTTAATGTGCTGGCTTCTTTGTACCTGTGTCGCAGAAAAACGAGGATACGATGAGCGATTTCGTTGAGTAATTCCTCATTGGTATGGTATAGCTGAGGTTATTTCTTCTATATCATAAAAAAGATTAGGTTTTTTTGTCACACAAACAAGCGCAGACTAAATGTTATTCGTAGATAACACGGATTTAAATTTTGAATTAAACATATAACATATTTTTACTCTTTAATCTAGATATTTCGGCTTTGTGATACGCGATTACCTACACTATACTGCATCCAATTAAATCGCAAAGACAAGTCAAAATCGTGGTCTAATTATTATTTTATTGTTGTACCGACAACAGTGGCATCTTTACTTTCGATAAGCAACTTTACCAGTGAGAACTTAAAAACATATCTCTCGATTACTAAAAATTTGTTACAAATAGTAGATTATTCTTCTTCTGTATCGGTTGGATATTAAATGGCGGCATCAGATTTTTAGTTATCGAGAGAAAGGAGATGTCCGCTTTTTGTATGGACGTTGGTTTTTTATTCCAAGAAAAATCTAACCAGCATCAAACTCGGCTCAAATAAATACGACAAAAATATGGAACTCAGAGCTACTGAAATAATATTTTTAAACCCCTCCATTTAAGCGAAAAATCATAAAATAATAATTGATGTTATTTTTAGTTGGCACCCCTAATACAACTCCGACACTCTGTGACAATGTCATATTTGACGGACAATGTCATGTTCATCTGTCACTGGCGTTAGAGATGTCCCAACTCAGGATACGACACGCCTCTAGGTAACTCGGATTGACATTCATGTGACTCGAGTTGAACTCGAGTTACGGAACTCTGGTACCTTGATGAAATCGAATGAATTATTTTTTTTACCAACTTCACCTCTGTTTCGGTACGATATAATTTTTTTTATAGATTCGCAAAAAAATCATATACTGAGACTATTCTAATTAATTAAATACAGTTACAATACAAGTTAAATATAAAATAAGGTTCAAATACATGGCAAACAAGAGACGTCAATCACGTACGCGCTTCTTCATTTACCGCGGCAATCTAATTCAACTCGATCGCTACAACTCAATCTGAGCGCAATTCGAATTAAATCGAGTTGACCATCCCTAGCTGGCGTCACCAGCTCAAAGGGTTGTCAATTCTTTCCGAAAAAGATCGATTTTAAATCGATTCAAATCACATCCTGATTGATTTCTGAAACATTGTTTTTATTTTCAATTCTCCATTTACAATGTAAATATAAATCCATTTTATGAAAATCAAGAAATATACCTTAATAAACGATTTCTCATTAGTAAAATCAGGGATTTTGTAGTTCAGGGAATTCGTTAATAACAAATTACCGTATTCGGTATAAAACAAGACATTTATTTTCTTAATGATTTTACATTAAAAAGTTTAGAAACTAGATAATATAGATAGAAAAAAAAATTGTTGATTTTCTATGGCAAAATCGATTTAAAAGATCGATTGTTTTGGCCCGATAAAACGATTAATTGGTGTCAGATCGCCATCCCTACCGGCTCCACGCGTCATTCGTCTGACTGATCCGTCAACCGTTACAGTATCGTATCGTATCGTTCGTTCGCTCGTACTTTATTGTTATCCAGTGTCATTCTTTGTGCTTTGCTGATTTTTCCGATTTTACTGACTTGGCCTTTTCACAACGGATTCTCCTACTTTGCACATGATTTGGATACCGGTAGTTTATGAACCTAAAACTCTGACTTTTTCTCTGTTGGAAGCTGTGCTCATGTGATGACAATTGTCTGGTATCTTGGATGGGCTCGGCATCAAAATAATGTAGGTATCTCCACCTGCTCAGTTTCTCGACAGTATTTTAATAAGAGAAGACATTGAAAATGAAGAAATTCAGTACCTAAATAAATACTATTTTCAAAACTGAAGGTTTATTCATAACAAAACCGTACATTGCGTCCAATTATAGCTTACTAATCAGTTTTCCAATAGCATAATTTTCGAAAGGCGTTCATCCGCTTCTGATCTCGATACCAAGTCACAAAAAAGGAATTCTCCTAGGTATTAAACAATAGTTTTGATCAGTAGATACCATTATTATTTGTTTACTCCTGATGATTCTAAACTCTTGTGGATTATACTGAAACAAGCACTTCTTGATAACTGGGGTCTTGGTAAAATATTATAATTTGCACGTGAACATTCGAATTAGCCATAATCTACATGATTATAGCTACTTCAACGTGCTTTCAGTTTTTAATAGATATTTCTACACATTTTTGACATAAGAACGTTATGTAATGTACTCTGTGACGTTAAGTTTAAGTTGTCATGCTCATTTATCAACTATTGATTGACACTCACTGACAGTAATGACAGTTCTCCTCTGTCAATTTTGCCACTCAAACGTCCGAGTTTGACAGCTGCCACCGCCTAGTACGTCCGCGCGCGCGCGGGAGTATTACGTTTACTTTTTTTTGGGTGCGTTCACTTCATTATCCTAGATAATTTGAAAGGTTTGTTCGTTTTAGAAGTAAATTCTCACGAAAATAAAAAACAATTTTTCTCAAAAATGGAGGCCTTTAAAAATGTATGATATAGTTAGAACGACTAGGTTTAGGAATGTCTATCCAAATATATTTAATTTACTCTGGTTGGAATTATTAAATAATAAAAAACCATTTCTGGACATGTCCTTTAAGTAAGTACAGTTCAGTTCATTGGTTTTTTTTTTGGGTGGGAAATCATCAAATAACTTCTCCCGCTCTGGGTGGAGCAGGAGGGCGTGTCAAACTTTTACTGACTAAAACCCACCCGTGTTCCCTCAGTTGCCTGTATGCCAGGAGCCGCGGTATCTCTTTCGAACAACCCGCACCCCTGGCAGGCATCGGCCCTTGCGGGCCCCATCAGTTGGTGCTGACATCTCTTTGAGGCGCGCGTGGAACACAACGCGCCGTCGACCCGGAACACAACGCGCCGTCGACCCGGGCTTGGTCCTTACCGGACAGCGAGCTACCCATTACTCGCCGTACGCAAGCCCGTGCCTACGGTCGCCGGGAATCAGCCTGGGATTCCCGACGCCCAGGGCGTCTCCTGCGAAGGCCACGGCTGTGAGGGCGCATGTACTGCATCTCCCTCACGTGCGCCGCCTCCCTCTTTGCGAGCATCACTGCTTCGCTGAAAGAGGTGATGGCTAACCATGCACTCTCGCTCTGTACCATGGCTTGGATCAGGGCCGGACGCGAGAGATCGCCGCCACCGATCGCCTCCACGAGGACACGGCGGTGCTCCGCCCAAGGCGGGCAGACCTCCACCGTATGCTCCACCGTGTCCTCAGGGCGATCTTCGCAATGGAAACACCCGGGCGTTTCCTCCCGCCTTATGTGAAACAGGAATCTCCCGAAACAGCCGTGTCCGGTGAGGACCTGTGTCAGGCGGCAGGTGAGGACACCATGCCGCCTCTCAAGCCACTCCTCAAAGAGGGGACTTACCGCCGCAATCGTGGCGTGCCCAAGTTATCATTGGTAGTGCTTCCAAGTTGCTCATGGAAAGTAAAGATGCCACAGTTGACCGTATTAGGCTTTATTAGATATAAACAACTAAATTTAATGTTCCTATTTTGATATTAGGTGGCAACACTGTCTATGGCCGCTGTCTGTCTATAATGTTGTTTGTTCTATTGTCTGTAACTAAGTGTTCTTGCAACGTTCTGTATTAAGGAGAATAAAAGTTTTTCTACTGGTTCTAACGAATTGTTTTTCAATCAGAAACTCATAATCTAAAAGGCTTTTAACAATAAAACTAAGTAGGTACTTTAAGGTTCCATCATTCATTCATCATGCGCACCGCCAAAGTGTGGAACTCCTTGCCCGCTCTGTGTTCCCCCCTTCCAAATTAAACCTACCTTCTACCTTCAAAACAAGAGTGAACAGGGGGTCTAAAAAGGCCGCTTTGGCAGAATCATATTGAATCACATTTAAAATGGCCACAAACTGACAATTCATTATCTGCGTAGCTACAAAGCATGCAATTCATCTAGTTATCAGTTTTGTATGGAGATTCTTAAAATGATCCACAAATTATGAATTGCTTTATTGAAGTTAAATGTCAAAAAAACTTTTACCAAAAAAACAACCGACTTCCGAAAAAACACTACAAAGTGAAAAATAACTTTAATTTCGGAAGTCGGTGACTTTGGATATGTATTTTAATTTTTTGTCACCGCCTTCCGAAATTAAAGTTATTTTTCACTTTGCAGTGTTTTTTCGGAAGTCGGTAATTTTTTGGTAAAAGTTTTTATTTTTCACTTTTTAGTTATAGTACCTACCCCACTAATTCGAAATTTCTTCATCCTTGGGGTCAAAACAATGCATATTTACGCGATAGCAGCAATCGCGGTTGATTTACTGTTATTTTTTTAAGAGTTCCGTTGTCTGTCTCCGAAACGCATCATCAGATCTAGATGAAATTGAAATGGGACCACATGGGAAGCACCAGCTTTCAAATAAAAAGGAATCATCAAAATCGGTTCACCCAGTCGGAAGTGCTGAGGTAACAAACATCAAAAATAAACATATAGACGAATTGAGAACCTTCTCCTTTTTTTGAACTCGGTTAAAAAAGTAGAATCTTAAGGGAATTCAGGAAATTAATCGCTTTTAAAGGAATTGCTTAATGTGGCGTTTTTAGGGCCCCTGGCATCTTCTTTAACTAAGAAATCGGCTTTAACTAAGAAATCGGCTTTAACTAAGAAAATAAGACCAGAATACAATAATATAAGAACTACTACTCGTTTTAATCACATCTGTTTTAATCAAGTCCTAGGTATTTAACTAAGGAATCACACAATCACTAAGGAATCACCTACAATCGAATCATAATAATTAGGTAATTACCGTTTACCTAATCCATAAATTCAAGGTAAGCTAGGTCAATAACTAATTGAAAAAATCTAGCATCCAGAACCAACTTCTAAATGCAGACACAAATTTTATGAACAATCCGAAGTTTCATAAAAAAAAATAACGATAAAGAATAATTTTATTCTCGTAATGAAATAAAATTGTACTTACTCGCGCCATATCGTAGTTCGTTCTCTGACGGTTCACAAAACTGGCTGAATTGCCGATTTGCCGGTCGGCAGAGGACGCCGGTTTATAAACATTCGACCACAGATTATGTAACGCAGATAATCTGCTTTGAACTTGGAATGCATCTTATCGCTGACGTTATTAATAGATTGGGCTTTCCTATTGCGATATCGATAAAACATCTGGTCTAGAGTAGACTTGTTGGAAACATATCGATATCTTACATTTGATATATCGATAGTTTTTACACTTCCAATATCGTCTAGAGGTCGCCCACGTTCTGAGCAAGGGATCTTGGCCTTGGGTCCGATTTTTGTGCCCAGTAAAGACATCTGCGTACCTTTAGGTTTCTGACAGTGGAATATTGAGGGCTATGTACCTACGAGTTAAAGTATTTCTTCGTAAATGGCAATTAATATTCTAACTAAAACAATACTTAACTGATGTTTTGTATGTAATTTAATTTTGATTATTTTGTTTTGTGATAATTTTATCATTTATAATAAATGAATAATTTGTAGCATGATGTAAATTCTACATGGGTGTAAGCAGTGGCGTGCACAGAGTTTTTAGACAGGGTTGGCAGATTATCTTTTTAAGTAAAAAAAACCAGAATCACCGATTGCTGTACCTACACACAATGCAACCTGTGAGGCAATGAAATAAATCATATTGTTTTGTACTTACTGAATTTACGATTGACTTTACCTTTATTTTGTCATCATCTGCCTAGCCTTTTCCCAACTATGTTGGGGTCGGCTTCCAGTCTAACCGGATGCAGCTGAATACCAGAATTTTACATGGAGCGACTGCCTATCTGACCTCCACAACCCAGTAACTGGGGTAATACGATACCCCTTGGTAAGACTGGTTGTCAGACTTTCGGGCTTCTGACGACCCGTAACGACTGTCAAAGATCCACAAATGACAGCCGAGACCAACGGCTTAACGTGCTTTCCGAGGCACGGAGGGGTCTTGGTATGTAAAGATGGTCACCCATCCACGGACCAACCGCGGCAAGCGTAGCTTAACCTGATCGATCGACCCGTGCAGCTATTGTTACTTAGCCACAAGCCCCATTAATTGCAAATCCGGCGTAGAACTGGACGTAGATAAGCAGAAAGGACTCAATCCACACAAAGTCACTTTTGAGTTATGAGCGTTTGAAGTTTGACATTTTATGAGCTTTTCTTACAGTGGGTTGAGTCGGGGTAGCGAGAAAAACTAGTTTCCTTGTACATTTTAAAAATAGGGTTTTCACTACATGATAGATTGGACCCTCAGGAGTACGATGGCCATACTTAACTCAATTTTGGCCAACGTGGGGATTGAGTCCTTTCTGCGTCCTACTTTTCGCGATAACTTGTTTTTTTCATCAAAATGATGCATTTTGAAAACGCATCATTTTGTCTTTACACACCACCTCAACAACTTTCACAGTAAATATTATCTATTTTTCACACTATTATCCACGTTAAAATCTTAAACACATGCTATCCTAGCTCTCAAACAAAACAACTAAATCAAAACAAACAATGGCGTCGGAATATAAAATAATAGGAAAATGTAATGGTTGTTTATGTAGCGACAATTCAATGAAACAATGCTACTAAATAGTCGCATAGCTAACTTTGTTCGGAAAACTTCGGTAAGTTTCGTAATTCGTCGTGTCAAAAGCCAGTGACTACCCTTTATGGTTGTGTGCGTTATTTGTTACATTGTGTGCCACGTATGTATAGGAACGCACACCCAATAAATCTGCATGACCACGAGAGCACACATATAAACATTAAGATGCGAATAGTTTGTGTCTCTTCCGAGGCGTTCAGCGGCGCTAGTTCATCGCAATGCGAAGTTGCGTCAAATTGTACGAAAGAACAGGTATTGCATCGATGATACTTATGATATGACCGACGCTCGACAGGTAGAGGACTGATTTATGAATAAAGATTTTTTTGTTTATTGATAAAATAATATTAGTTTTAAATATTTATCTGATTTAGGTAGGGTAGGCAGTGTCTTTCTGTCGTTATGAACTGCATGCCACTGGATTCCTGAATTAAATTATTTAGTAAGACGACTTCTTCTTTGAATAAAAATATACTACCTAAGTGCTGAAAGGGTAAGAAATCCAATAGTTCGCGGCACGGCTGGCGCAGTGGTTAAGCGATTGACTGCTGCGCTGCGTATCGCAGGTTCCATTCTGAACAAATATTTGTATGACCTGCATGTAGTTGTTCCGGGTCTGGCTGTTTGTGTATGTGAGTTTAAATGTTTGTAAACGCACCCGCAATTAGGAATTTCTCCTGTATTCCAACGTTTAAAAAAAAACAAACAAACAATAATAAAAAGTACCAAAGTATCCTAAAAGTCACTAGCACAAATCCGATGCAGTAGTGATATTTCTTTTTCTAGTACAGTGGCTTCCAAAGTAGACTGGACCGCGACCCACCTAACAAAACCTCCAAATTCGGGACTCACCTCTTGGCTGTCATGGAGAAAAGAAGAAGCATAACTAGGTATGAATGAAGGACTGTTCAATAAGAAAAAACATTCAGTAAAAATAGAAAATAACTAATTACAAGTCAAAGGAGTGTTATTACAAAGAGAAGGATGTATTTGTTTCATTATTGTTGTCACTACTTATAGTTTTAGCTTCAACTTCAATGTCTGGCAACAAGCAAGGATACGTGGCAGCAACCGAGACCCAGTATTTCGTGGCTTGCCATCGAATAAATTTTTCAGTAACGTATCTTCTGATACATCAATGAGTTCTTCACTTGGACGTATCTGCCAATTTTTCAAGGTCCACCCAATATTCGCTCGCTACCCATAGTTTGGGTAATAGAGCTCCAGAATATTTCACTATTTAACTAGCTTTTGCTTACTGCTTCTCCCGCGTGGATGTCAGAAAAGGGCCCACGGGAACATACTACCGGGGTTAAAATGTGTTAATCCAGGTTATAAAACTATATGTGTGGCAAATTTCATTCAAATCCGTTAAGTCACATTTAATTCAATCTAGAACATTTATGTATCCAGACAAACAGACAAAATTTCTAAAAACTATATTTTTGGCATCAGACTCGTTCCCATACCTCGTAGCAACGGTTTTGACTTCGTTACTATTTTATAAATTTTTTTTTGGTAGTGTGAAATATTGTTTTTTTTTTTACCAGAAATAATGCGTATTTGTTTAATTAATAAACAACTGACTTTAAATTAACTAACTAAACATATACAAACATACAAAACACAAGGACACTTAGGTGTCGAAGTATTCGTCCGCATCGCTGTCATCAGGAAATGTGCCCAGAAGACTGCCAGCATCGCCAAGTTGAATGGCAATGCTAATTCCTTGGCCAAAGAATGACCCAGCCCTCTGGTCACGTGAAGTGTCGACCAGCCGGCGAAAAATTTCCTTAAAAACAACCGACTTCCGAAAAAATACTACAAAGTGAAAAATAACTTTAATTTCGGAAGGCGGTGACAAAAAATTTAAATACATATCCAAAGTCACCGCCTTCCGAAATTAAAGTAATTTTTCACTTTGTAGTGTTTTTTCGGACATCGGTTGTTGTTTTTGGAAAAAGTTTTTATTTTTCACTTTTTAGTTATACTACCTACCCCACTAATTCGAAATTTTATCATCCTTGGGGTCAAAACAATGCATATTTATGCGATAGCAGCAATCGCGGTTTATTTACTGCTCTTTTTGAAGAGTTCCCTATTCTGTCTCCGAAACGCATCATCAGATCTATATTAATATAGATCTGATGATGCGTTTCGGAGACAGAATAGGGAACTCTGCTTCCCGTGTGGTCCTATTTTAATTTAAATTAAAATAGGACCACACGGGAAGCACGAGCTTCAAATAAAAAAAGAATCATCAAAATCGGTTCACCCAGTCGAAAGTTAAGAGGTGACTCAAAACTCTAGTTACCCATAAGGTTACAGTATTTACGCCGCTTGAGGGTCCGCAGCAGCGGCACCAGCACAGCCCACCATGCTAGGAACATAAGATGGCGCAAAGGTGTCGACACAGGTTGCATCCCACACCAGAGGTCTACCCACCTTCCAAGGCAATAACGTCATACCGTCTGGTTTCTTCCCATCGTCACGTACCAAGCGGTTCTAAAACCGCTGGTACGCCGGCGGCGACAAGCACTCGACGAATAATATCGTTGATGCTGTCGTGGCGTGCTATGCAACCTGCGCTCCTGCAGCAGAATAGGCCATGGTGCCCGAAAATGTCGACAGCTTCACCGCAGTGACACCGATGCGGAGCAAACAAAAGGTGCGCCCAAGCGGAGACACGTAGCGAGCGGAAACGATGAGTCATCCATCATAGTGCCTATGGTGGATGACGGGAGCGCCTGAGGCCACAAGCCTGACTCCCATTCTCCCACAGCCAGCAGACGGCACGCTCAACAGTATTAGGTGACGTATTTATCGGAGTATTCCGTATAATACCGCAGAGCGGCACGTCTGCAGTATTATACAGAAGCACGCATTAATATTTTATATACCTAAAGATTTTTAAGTAGATGTTTCTGTTCCACAAAAGGTTTAGAAATATTTTGTAATTAGGTACCTACTCGTACTCATCATCATTTCAGCCGAAAGACGTCCACTGCTGGACATAGGCCTCCTCCAAGCTCCGCCACTTCGACCGGTCTTGTGCTTCTCGCATCCAGAGGACTCCTGTGGCCCTCACAAGGTCATTGGTTCACCTTGTGGGAGGCCGTTCAACTTTACGTCTACGTCTTTACGTCTTTCTAGTACGCGGTCGCTACTTCAGAACCTTTCGGCCCCATCGGCCATCTGTTCTGCGAGCAATGTGCCCTGCCAACTGCCACTTAAGTTTGACAATTCTTTGGGCTATGTCGGTTACCACTCATATTATAGGGAGGTACTTATTTTATTTTAATTTATTAAGTACCTAAATTTTATCAATTTCATGAAAATTCAAATTTACGATTGGCTCTATTGCTGTTATCCTGATCTTAATAGCAATAGGATATCCTAATACCTAGATGATAAGGGACTTATAATGACGTTAACATGACTGGCGAAATGTAGATAAGTAAATAGTGGTCGACCTTCCTACATCTCTGTCATTGCTCTTAATCTATGACCAGCTACCTATTCCTGCCGTTGCTGTGCCGTGTTGATTATATAGACTAGTACTATTTTCATAGCACTCGATGACAACGATTGTTGCAACAGAAAGTAACAAACTATACAACCTGTCTTAATTGTATTGTAAACATACAGACTTCATGAGCAATAATTTATACTTTGCATATGTTGTAAAATGGTTTAACTTTTCGAATGTTGGAAGCATTCTTTATAATTACAATGAAAAGCAAAGTTTTAATCTAAACAAACATAATTAGGTAATCCATTTTATTACAATTGGCCAATTTATAATTTTGATAAATTAAATGATGGACAAATAATTGTGAATTTTCTTTTTGGTTACAATGCCATCTGTACTCAAATGAATGTACTAATAACCAGTGAGGTTACTAACGTTGTGATTGGTAAAGCTACTCGCCGCTAGATTTCGCTTTCTTAAAATTAGCATACTGGAATATTTGAAACTTTTAGTTTATCTATTCGATACTAGATGACGCTGCCAGTCTCACTTCTTTCAACAAGCTAGATTATTATCTAGCAAATTGCCTGCTACAAATACATATCTGAGCAAGTCGGCGAAACGTTTCATTGAATCGCATTATACACATCGGAACGTATTATTATACTCAATAATACACTCTTTATTGCACCATTTTCTTTTATTCTCGCTCAAGCATTCCTCATTAGGGCTTTTGCGTTCAAGAGTAACAATTATGTCTAATTGACATTTATTATCGGGCGTTTCTTGAAAGAACGAGGCGTAATGAGAGTCTAAGCAGTAATTTTGAGGCATCATGAGAAATAGTTCGTATTTTAATTTTTTAGGATTTATTTTATTGCGGCTGTGTGTAGGCCAAATTGGTAGGTGTGATTTCCTGTTGAAGCTTTCAATTGGGTTGGTAGCTTTGAGATTGGTTATAACTGTTATAAGTATGTTCTAGGGAGCCGCTTGTGTTCCACTTTTGTTAATGTCAGAGTTGTAAGGTCGTGGGAAATCGTTTTTCGTTGAAATAAACAAATACGTGAGTTAATAGTGCTGCCTACTCATTCTACAAATTAAACGTAAAAAGTTCGTTTGTATTCCGAATGGATGAGATTTGATTGAATGAATGAATTGTTCACATTATAATTCTTTCTGTGTCGGAATTGCAGTCAACTGGGGGGCTGGATTAAGAGCAAAGAAAAACGTATTTGCTTTGGTTTTTAATGACAATTCCACGGGATTAAAAGTCACCAAAAAATGATGGAAATAACACACCAAGGTAACTAGCAAAAATGTAGTAGTAACAGCCTCTGTTTCAAACATTTTCAATAGGTAGATACCTGTCAACATTTCATTGACTCTTGAAAGCTTCATATAGTTAAAACTGTAAGATATTTTACAATATAACCTACATTATAAAGGACTATCAGCACAAAAAAATCCCCCATCCATTTCTTCCCGTGGGTGTCGCAGAAGCATACTAGACATACTAGAGAATGGACAGGAGCGTTCTCTATTCATTTTTACAACCATACTGCGATCGCCAACCCGCCTGCCAAGCGTGGCGATTATGGCAAAACCCCCCTTTTGGGGAAGGCCTGTGTGTATGACAAAAAAATAGAGAGAAAAAAAAAACAAGTCCTAGACACCGTTCTTCTTTTAAAACGAAAAAAGTCTCCAATATACCAAAGTGACTTGTAAGTTAACTTTTTTAATTAAAAAGGGAGCGAACATAACTATCTGTTAAGAAACGCGCGGAAAGAAAACATTGTCTGTGTTTTACGAGAAAATAAGACTTATTCGCAACTGTAAGATATTTGGGGTCTGTTTAGACTGGGCGAGTTACTTGCGCTAGTTGGGTTTGGGTCGAAAAAGGCAATTAAAACTATCCGCCTCTACACATCCTTATCATTCTATTTTTATTTTACTGGCAATCTTTATCAAATAAATAAAATTGAAGTGTCATAACAAGAAAAACATGTTTTTTTATTGTCCGTTTTCCCGGATAGTCTCAAAAACGGTTGGACAGTTTTTGACGGGATTATCACAGTCAGATAGCTAGTCTTATGAGGAGTAGAACGGGCCTATTTGGCTTGGCATTTTGTCCCGGTAGCACTTTTCCGTGGGATGATTTCCGGTATCCACGCGTGGCAAAGCCATGGGCACAACTAGTCCTACTAATATAATAAATGTGAAAATTTTGGATGTTTGTTACCCGTTCGCGCAAAAACCGTTTCATTCATGGATTTGGATGAAATTTGGCACACAGATAGCTTATAACCAGAGCGGCAATTCTCGTAATTTTAAGAAACAGTCTAATCTCAGTCTCAATCTGTCAAAAGTACCTCAAATTTCCATACATTTTTGACAAGTTTTTGACATTTCGCTGTCGCCGAGATGACACTGCGACTAGATTTTGAACGTTTTTAATTACGAGAATTGGCCTTCTGTATTGTCATAACGGTTCCTTTTCATCCCGGCTTTACGATCCTGTAGAATAAAATCAGAACTCCAGCAAAAGCGTTGATAAAGTTTATTTAGGTGTACGCTAAGTTGCTTGATACAATTTTTGCACCAAGCCCAGAACCTAAAAATTACAATAAGTACCTGTCCATCTTTTTATTGTTATAGCAGCTTGTTATAAAGCCACAATACATACCCACTTATATACCTATATAACACCTAAACAAGCTAGTTATACATAATTGAAACTTGAACGTGATTGAATAAACTTGAATAAGTTTTTATGAAAACCAATCTTACATTTCAATATGTATCGTGAAGTAAGTGGTGAAACTAGTTTTTTTTTTGTTTTCCTATATTTATTTTTTATTTACTATATTTCGAAATTCGTTTTATATGTAATGTAATAAATATTTTAACAAGTTTGTGTTTTTCTTATTTGGGTACTCATAGAACGTTCAATAAAATTGGTTCAAGTTATTCGATCAAAATAAATGGAAAATATTTTATGTTTTTTTGCGAAAAGTGCTTATTTTAACTTTGAAGTAGGTACCTACAAGCTTTTGTTCTGATAGTAATTGAAAGTCTGACAACCAGTATCACCAAGGGGTATTGTATTACCCAGTAACTGGGTTGTGGAGGTCAGATAGGCAGTCGCTCCGTGTAAAGGACTGGCATTCAGTTGTATCCGGTAAGACTGGAAGGCGACCCCAATATAGTTGGAAAAAGGCTGGGCAGATGATGATGATTTTATTGAAATGAATATCGATGTAACTTTAAGTACCTTAATCTTTTAAACTAGGTACCTACTACTTACCAAAAATTTTATAGAAAATGAGTACTCAGTTTATGATTGTTCATAGCAAAACCTAGCTCTTCTTCCTATTACATACTTAGTCATAACTTAAAATTGTCAGTTAACTTGATGATTTACAGGCTTAATAGGCTCGGCCCTATTACATGCGACTTAAACAGAACTGGCTGGCAGGATTTAAAAATAAACGATCACTTTACTCTCCCGTAAAAGCACTGCCTCGACCACTCTACTATCCAGTTTAAACGCAGCATCCGTCTTAAAAAAACACTTAAAAAAGGTGACTAATTAAAAAACTCCCTTCTTTAGGGTGTTTTTTTATATTTGTCACCCCCTCTTCCCCCAGGTGGATAGGAATGCAAGGGGATGAGACTTACAGACGATATTATGTTGCTAAGATGCCGTTTCTACAATGTATTTTATAGAAATGAGACATTTTCAAAAGTAAAAAACGTGTTGAACTGACGATGCTACTAATAATATTGTCTTAATAACTACTTACTGAGGGAGAGGTGGAGATGTAAGTTGTAGGCTCGCACCCAGGAAGGTGCTTTACTTAGTGTAAATTATTTCATGACTACTGCTCACAAAACGGTGAAGATAAATATCATGAAGAAACCGGCGTGTCCTAGTTCCAAAAAATCGAAGAGATGTGACATCTACCAACCCGCACTAGGCTCGCGTCCCACTCCCTCTCACAGAGAGGAGGCCTGTGTCCCAGCAGTGGGAACGTTATAGGCTGTTTATTATGGCACTATTTCTTATGTTTTTAAAATTGTGTCTTCCATTAAGTCATAGTTATGAATTAAAATTTAAATAGTTTCTCTATGGAATTTATAACACATTAATTATTTTTTTAATAACTTTAATAAAAGCGAAGTCAAAAAATAGAAAAAAAAATCTTCATCTGCTACTTATTAATGACAAAATGAGCAGGTATAATAAGTTTTCATATTTCTTTACAAAAGATAAGAATATTATGCGAACTTATTCAGTAACAGCTTAGAAACTATTCCAGACAAAATAATTAAGCTATTAAAATTATAATTTTCTAAGAATTATATTTCACCTGCTTTTGGTATAAATACTTACCTAATTATTGTGTGAGGTAATTTCTTAAACCAGTTATGTAAAACTAGCTTTCGCCCGCGGCTTCGCCGGCGTGGTGAATCAATAAAAAGTAGCTTATGTCCTTCGCCAGGGTTCAAAGTGTCCCCATACCCAATTTCCTCAAAATCGGTCCAGCTGTTTCGGAGATTAGCCTTAACAAACAGATACACAGGCAGACACACAAACCTTCAAAACTGATTTTTTTTTTGTTATGAGTACCGTATACTTATAGTTTCTACTTACAGTAATAAGCTGTTATTTTGACATTACAAACAGAAAATTCATTTAGACATTAAAATTTCATTTATTTGTATAGATGTAGGTATAGATTATGCGAATTCATTGTCGGTAGCATATTATATGTAGGAACCTAACTTGGATTTATTAGCCGTTTTGGGTTGAAACTCTAGAGCCCTGGGGTCTGAGGACCCACTTAGTTTTTCCAGACATTGTCAAGCGGTTGGTCGATTCTTCATGTATCCAGATGGCTGACCTAATCTTTGGTCAAAGAATTGTCAGCATTACAGCATACAACCTGGCAATGCTGACAGCCTTTTGGGCACCTTTCCTTTTGACAACGATGCAGACGAATTTTTTGATGCCCCATGATTCTTTTCTTTTTATATAGGTACTTGTCCATTACCTATTATTATTTTAAGACTTGACTTATAAATTATGTTAATATTTTAAGATAATTAGTACCCATACAGTTGAATAATGTATAAATAAAAAAGATTTTATTCCATGCAAATGAAGTTTTAAAAAGTAGATCACTCACTATACAATTATATATATTTTTTTGTATTATAATTATATATGGCTAGGCATAATGTATATCAATTTTAATTAAATAAGATACTTAACAGATGGCAGTTTTTAATTTATGCTAAGTACATACCTAGAGCTTGAAATAATTGAGGTGTTCGTTGTAGATTGTAGGTTTAAAACCTGCCAGAAGAACTTTACAACAAAATTAACTTAATTATCAATTCGACTTTTCCAATGTTATTATAGTGTTAAAGTGAAATAAATTATCTATGAAAGCTAATGCTAGCCGAGAACCTGGTGACTTGGTGGTCTGGTGACCTGTAACGCAGGTTTTTTTCCAAAAACCTATATTAGGCACTAATCTCTCACAAAAGCCGAAAAATTTTTGTACACATTAATTTTAAGTCAGTTTTGTGAAGAGATAAATGATAAATTATTATGTAAAATATATCACATTATTATTAATAATATTTATTTCAAATATATGCATATAAAAGACAATTTCAAACGTCAAAATTTACAAAAAAAAGATATAATTGAAAGTAGTTAATTTCAGACAAAACAGAATTCCAGTGACAGAATTTATTCCTGGCAGCTTAGATTAGCTAGACCAAGTAACATTATAACTTATTAAAATTGAAATTCCAAACGTGACATTGGCTAAATGCTCAAACCGTGCGAAGCCAAAACCAAAAAAAAATAAAAATAAATTGAAATCAGCACCGCATTGAATCCTAGTTCATGTTGAGACACTGAATTAATTTGGCTCTCAAGCCCTGACTTGGCACTGGCACTGCCATGCCCTAAGAAAAGACTGAAATTCTATGTAGAACTGAAATTTGTCTATGGTTATTAATTAAAAATATCGTTGTTCCATACGTTTTCAACACCGGTTCAGAATCATGTACTTACTAAATCTTTGGTTAGTATAAAAAAAGTTATACTAACCAAAGATTCAGTAAGTGATCAAACGATTTTATATTTTTATTAAAAAAAATAATTATAAAAAATATAAAATCGTTTGGTCAGGTTGCGCGTCGATATGTCCCTGCCAGTTTGTAATAATGATAGATGGTTGTACCACCCTTTAAAATAATAAGTATTCACCTATCATTCTAATTAGAAGGCAGGAATGGTGGTAGGGTATCTAATGATACCTAAGCCTCTAATTCGGTTATAATTACCTAGATACTACCTGTGTATATCCAAACCTTTAATTACATTTTCAATTGTAGTTTAGTAAAAATTCTTGTTTGAAATTACTGTAATGTTATTTTTTTAGAACCTGTCCAAAAAACTCTACCTACCTAGAACACAATATTTATAAAAACTATAAAAACATTATTTGAAGTCCATACAAAAAAATTGTGAAAAGTGACTTTTAAAATACCACTTATAATTTAAAAATTAGGCCCACCACCATCACTTATGTATTTATTATCGATTTTATATTTAATTATTACCTACTTCATTGCTAACGGTACCTACACAATAATTAACTGAAACATTTTCATCTGAAGACCCCAATTCATTTCCACGAACACCAAAAAATAAAATTTTCGAGACCACAGACAACAGAATACCAACAGTATACTAATTAAAGCCACCCAATGCTTTAAACTTAAAATGGCGGCAAGCTTGTCCTATCACAAAAAAAGTTACTCAATTAAGACGCGCAAAATCACGGACTCAATACAATGATGAACAAACAGACAGACATTACAATATAATAAACTGCCGACGAATATAATAAAACCAAGAAAAGTATAAATAGGAAAAAAAAATTACTCAGCCAGGGCTCCGCCCCGCTGTGGGTATGTCAAAGCCACGCCTATAGAAGGGGGGTGGGTAGACTCATTCGCCAGTCGCCGCCGATTCGCGTATAGAGTTAGCGCTCCAAAAGTTAAAACCTCTTTTGTAAAAATTCAATTAACTGTCAAAATTATTTTTTATCTGCATTTTTTGTCTATAGTATTGTTCCCGCGCGATTTTGACAATTCTGTTTATAGATTTTTAAGCGCGTTCGGTTTAGTGCTTGTGTGTTTAGTGAGTGTATGGACTGTTGGTTCAGTTTTTGAACTGGAAAATTATTGTTAATATGAAGGATTGATATAGTGTATCAAGTGGGATTTTACAGAAACGTAAGTATTTTTTAAATATTCTTACATGTATAATGTTTGTCATTAAGTTTATAGACAACTGTCAAAAATAAATGGAACAGTTGATTCAATATTTTTTATTTATTTACATAAAAGTGTTAAACTAATCCGTGCACAATATTTATAAATCTATTGCCAAAATATTTTCTTAAACTATGATTCATGGACGTCAATGAATGATGACCTGAAACATTGCGTTCCACAAATTAATTTATTACATTTCTAATTTATAGTATCTGTCTGTGTGGGATTATTAAGATTTATTGATTATTTAATTTACAAAACACATTTCGTGTAGCGACGCATTTCAGAATCATAATACCTAATTCCGTTAGTCTCTTTAATCTAGATTTGAAAATAATAATATCAGTAGGTAGTCGCTCCATGTAAAATTCTGGTATTCAGCGGGTTAGATTGGAAGCTGACCTTATCATAGTTAGGAAAAGGATAGCCCAATATTGTCCCACTGAAGGGCCCCTTCTCATACAGAGAAGGCACGGGTATTAGAAATACGACTTTTAAATAGCATAACAATTTGCTAAAGTCCTATTCCAACATTAAAAACCATTTTTCGTTGATAATATAACAAGTTCTTCAAATGACAGATAGTTACATTCTATAACTTGGTAAGAAAAATATCATTGGCCAATTAATCGTTTAGAAAATTGACCTAGCAAAAAATAAAACACCAATTTTTTTATTTCGAAATCTATGTTTAAACTTTTTACGAATACGATTTTATACCTAGTTTTTCATGAAATAGTCATATAATAGGATTATATATGAACTTGGAGGCTTGTATTGTTCAATTGATCATTTTTATGATTATAATCCTGTAAATACATACGTGTTACTGTCGCGAATCATGTTTTGTTCAACAAACAGCCTGACTGTACCAGCAAATTGCGACAAAAAATAATAATACGTATCCAAAGTCACCGCCTTCCGAAATTAAAGTTGTCGGTTGTTTATTTTTTTTGGAAAAAGTTTATATTTTTTACTTTTTTGTTATAGTAGGTACCTAACCCAAGCCAATTCGAAATTTCATCATCCTTGGAGTCAAAACAATGCATATTTATGCGATAGCAGCAATCGCGGTTGATTTGCTGTAATTTTTTGAAGAATTCCGTTGTCTATCTCCGAAACGCATTACCAGATTTATTATATTTTGGAATAAACGCCTTTCGAACAAAAACATTGTTTTGCAAATCCGTCTTTATATGACGGAGTTATGCCCAAAAATACACAAAAAAAAACGTCGAATTGAGAACCTCCTTCTTTTTGGAATCGGATAAAATGTAAGAAAAATTGATTTTTTTCGGGCTACCATAACGTATCCACTTTAAGAAAAAGATGCTGATCTTTTCGACTGTCATCAAATTGAATTATTTTTATATATTTCAATTAAATCTATCTATTCAGATAAATATTATAAATTAAATTCTTCTTTCGTGTGTCTCTGTAACCATGGTATTCTTCTAAACTACGCAACGGATTTTTAAGCGTTTTTTACCGTCATTTAGAGAATTTTTCCGGAAGTTTTATAGGTATACTGAATTAATATTAAACTTGCATATAATCAAGAAATCTTTAGGTTTTGTCTTGTGTGTGTGAGTGTGTGTTTAAAAGAGTAACCGTGGAGTTTCTTGCCGGCTCTTCTACATGGGAAACAACCAGTTGGAATCGTGCCCCAAGCTTCTGACGGTTCATAAGCCCATGTTTAATACTTGCATAATTATAAGGTCCCTGGTCTCTGGTGTCTGTGAGAGGGAGTGGGCCGTAATCCACCACGCGGACCCAATGCGGGTTAGTAGATGTCACATGTCTTCAAATTTTTGGTTCTAGGACATGGCGGTTTCCTCACGATGTTTTCCGTCACCATTTTGAGAGCAGTGGTGATGACATAATTTACGCAAAGTAAAACACCTTTCTGGGTTCGAACCTACGATATACAACTCGTAAGTCGCGGCCGTTAGGTAGATACTTACCCTGGGCCATAACTGCTCGAGTTTTTGGTAAGTGTTGACATTAAAAGCAAAACCACAAATAAATCGGTCTAAAGGCTTCTTCAAACAGCCGCGACGCGACAGCCCGACGCGACACTTGTAGAACAATTTCCATTAAGTTTTCATAGAAATTGTTCTACGAGTGTCGCGACGCGTCCGTCGCGTCGCGCTAGTCTGCACGAGCCTTAAAAGTATTTACATAGCTTTTTAGATTAACCTTTTTTCTTTATATTTAACAAGCTTTTGCCAGCGGCTTCGCCCGCGTGGCGGTCGGTGTATTATACATATAAACCTTCCTCTTGAATCACTCTATCTATTAAAAAAAAACGCCGCATCAAAATCCGTTGCGTAGTTTTAAAGATTTAAGCATACATAGGGATATAGGGACAGAGAAAGCGACTTTGTTTTATACTATGTAGTGAAAAGAAGATTTAGTTTATTTTTTTATTTTTGTATTTTCTACTTTTTGTTGTTAGTTGGCACAACCGGTCCAATCAAAATTGATTGGATCAATCGAATTCAGTAAGTAGGTTGATTCTATTTTGTAATTGTAGTTCCGACTCATATGTGTGCATGCCGTGGCAGCCTTTAATTAAGGCTACACTATAAATTGTAACATCTTAAGTGCTTTAACACGTATTTTGGTGTATGTTTTGTTGGTTGTCCTTAAATAAATAAATAAAGATGACAGTCTTTCCGGCTGTCATCAAATTGTATTGTTAAACAAATAAATAAGATAATAATTGAGACGTATTTCTAAATAAGAAAACACATTTTATTTAATAACCAAAAGAGGTGATAATTTACAACCAACAATATTATTGTAGGTTTTTTGCAAAACAGGCTTTATCTACAACACTTTTTTGGAACAAAAAGACGTTTGAGTAAAATAAAATAGATAAGTAATATCGTCTGCTTACTGGTAAAAAAAGTTAAATACATTTTTTTACTAAATCGAGTTAAAAATGCAGTCACGTGTAATTTTTTACGGGCTATTTACTGGTAAAATAAAAAAAATGCAATGTCCAATGGCTGTTGAAATAGTAAGTTTGTAAAAATGATATCTTCTCACATTTTGTAAATATTATATAGATAAGAGTATATCTTAAAAGAAGGGTAATTAGTGCAACAGTTTGCTTTAACAGTTTTTTAAATTAATGTGTTTAAAATAGATCAAATTAAAACATAAACGTTGAAATGTCATTTACTCGAAATGACACAGACTGCACTTATTACTTTTTACCCGTAAGCAGACGATATGTAAAAGCGTCTCAGTAGAAATAATGATTCAATAGTTTTGATTTAAATTGCCTCGTCGGTCTAGTGGTCGCATGCGCAGCTGCTGAGTATAGGTCCTGGGTTCAATAACGAGGATGTGCAAAGTATTGTTGTTTTTTTTTTCATCTGGAACCATGTGACTTAAGCATAAATGGCAAAATGTGGGTATACTATAGGTACACAGGTGATGTCATGTCGTTTTTTTTTTGTAATTTTTTAATCAATTTCCAATTCAAACGTGCATTCTAAGCGCTGGTCAAAGCAAATTTAAACTAAAAAAACACCAATAATTTGGGTTATCTAATAGTAATGAAGACGGGCTTCATGCGAGTTGAACTCCCTCACCAAAAGTTCCGTATAACCAAAACCATTGTAGGTTTTTTTTTTTTTTTGCCTTGTTTTTTGTTTCACTTTTTGGGTTTTGTTTTGTTGTAGATTAAGTATATGTTTGTGATTTATTTTTAAACAGTGTCTGCGATTGGATACGGACACTGTCTTTTTGTTGAGGCTTTTCGCAAAACTCCATAAAGGGGTTACCTTTCCTTGTTAGCCGCATAAGTTTTTGTACAGTTGTACAGTACGCGTGTCCGCCCCCCACGTAGCCAGGTGTTCAGCTTGGACGTAAGGTAGGATTTTAGGGGGCAACCAATGTAGGTTACGTTTTTAATATTTGCCTGATAGAGTGGTGTATAGGTACCTACCAATTTATTTAGGATTCCTAAGTCCGAAATTCGGCGGTTGACGTCGGCGGCGGCGACGCGACGCAGCGGGCGGGCGTTGCGAACGAGAATATTTCTTAATTTTTACACAATAATAGTTATTTAAATAAAACATTAATAATACACAGAAATCTATAGGTATTAATAGCTTACGATAAAGGCGTCTAGACAAAATAAAATGCTAGAATTAATAGGCACCAAGTATACATATAAATTAACGTCGCTTATTGCTTCTGTCTCTTTAACCGCGTTAATTTTCTAAACTACCGGACGGACTTTGATGCGGTTTTCACTATCATTTAGAGAATTTATTCCCGAATTTTGATATGTATAATACATTAATAAGAATCTTACATTTAAGTTATAATTAAATCTAGGTGTTTTGTCTAGTCATAAAATGGTGCGAAGCAGATCAAACAGGGATGGGTCGGTAATAGGTATGAAGATAAAAAATATATATGCATGTCCAGCCTATAATGGCTGAGCGATCGACTGCTGCGCAGCGTGTCGCGGGTTCGATCCCCGCACGGAACAAATATTTGTATGATCTGCAAGTAATTGTTCCGGGCCTGGGTGTTTGTGAGTTTCTATGTTTGTAAACGCACCCACGATACAGGAAGAAATTCCTAGTGTGGGGCAACGTTTTTTATAAAAAACAAAAAATAAAAATGCTCCCAGGGCTGGGACATGGGTCTCCTCTGTGAGAGGGAATGAACCCTAGTCCACCACACAGGCCCAGTGCCTACGGACGTCACTGGTCTTCGAATTGACATGCCGGTTTCCTCACGATGTTTTTCTTCACCGTTTTGAGAGCAGTGGTGATTAAATCGAATACACAAAGAAAAGTGCCTTCCCGTATTCGTACTCGTCAGGCGGAGTCGATACCACTGGACTCTTGCAATAAATGTATAATATAGTAATACATAATAAAGTTTTTTATGTAAAAGAAACAATACAATTTAGTCTAGGAAAAGTATTATGATAATGGGACCTAACATTTATAATAAAATACCTCATAGTTTTAAGGATTATGATGATGATGATGATGATGGGACTCCCTTTTCCGCACTTAGACTCCCATTCGGTCCGTTGTGCGTGGGGATTCTGGCTAACAGAGCCAGCCTAGCTCCGCCCAGAAGCACAGAAGCTTCCTGGGAGATTCGCAGGCTTCGCGGAGCGACCTCACTGTTCCGAGGATTTCTTCACGTTGAGAAGCCACGGCCTCGCATTCCAGGATGACGTGGGCGGCTGATTCCTCGGCGTCAAGGCAGCCCCTGCAAAGTGGGCTATCCGTGGCGCCTATGTTAAAAAGATGTTTGTTAAGGGGGTTATGGCCCGTAATTGTTCCTATTATTATTCTAAGGTTATTTCTACTCAGGCTGAGAAGTTTTTTGGTTAATCGCGGGTGTACAATTGGTAAAGCCAATTTTGACTGTCTGCAGTCTGTTGCCCGTGACCATCTGTTGTTATGGAGTTCGGTCGACCTTTGCCGAATCCACGCACGACATTGTGAGAAAGGCAGGGGGAGAAGCGGGTACGGGCCTAGCACTTTCATATCAGAGCCTCTCTTCGCAAGTTCATCTGCGGCATCATTGCCTAAGGATCCACTATGCCCTTTGATCCACTGGAGGGTAATACGATTGGACGAAGTAGTAGTAGTAGTTTTAAGGATTATTCAGTAAATATTTTTTTAATCTAAGGTTACTGCGCTACTATTAGACAAATGTTATTACTCAGTGAAAGACTTTCTAAATGATATAAATTTACCCTGATTATGATTGTTATATTTAATTACAAATTTTACCAATTATGACTTATGTACCCGCCTATATTAATATTAATTGACATCACTTTATTTTCTGTTTTGTTTTGCTGACATTATTTAATTTGTATTAATAGCTTAATTTATGTACCTAATAATTTGCACGCCGTAAGGTAGACTGTAGCCGATCTCATCAATTTATGTACAAAATCTTATAACTGTACCTACATTCATAGCAAATAAAGTTCTGATTCTGATTCTGATTCAAATTCATTGAGCTATAAACTTAGCGTCGGTTGCACTCTATGTTGTAGTACCTTTTGTAAAGTTATCAGAAAGAATATGTTTTTCTTTATTCAAAACCCTATTTAAATAATTTCATGCGTAAGCACAAATAATAAGAATAAAATATAATAATTTATATTATTTATTAAACAATGCATATTCACGCTATTCATTAACAAATAACGTTTTGCAACCAATTAATCATTTTAACGCATTAATTAATATTTAAATCAATTGAAATTATGTACACAGTTGTGTATGATTTGATTGTATATACATGTGTCATACAATAGGGTGCGACCACCAGTTGTCGGCTTTAGAATATTTTAATAAATATGTGACTTAATCGTAACATAAAGTACGGGAGACCTTAATATATTAATCTGAGAGTAATAAATAAATATAATGAACATAGATATTTATGTATTGAACTGTAGACTATAATAAATAATTAATGGATTAATAAACACTTCACACTTCTACACAAAGCACTAGGTATAAATTGTTTTCTGTATCTTGAATGTAATCATTACATGCATAAATCACTTTTATGTATTATGCACGCAAACACATACCTACTGTCTTAGATTAATAGTAATTAAATCCACTGTAATATTACACCATCATTTATCATTTATCATTTATCATTTATCACAAGAGAATGGGCAGCAGCGTTCTCTGTGCATTTTACCACCATACTGCGATCGCCAACCCGCCTGCCAAGCGTGGCGATTATGGCAAGCCCCCCCCGAATTGGGGGAGGCCTATGTCCAGCAGTGGACGTCTTCGGGCTGAAATTATGATAAAAGTATCTGTCTGTCTGTTTATCTAACCACTGAACCGATCAGAATGAAGAAGAAGAGAGACATAGGCTACTTTTCATCCTGGATTGCAGATGAGGTCACTGGTAACATCTACTAGTTTATAAAACATCATCATCATCATCTGCCTAGCTATTTCCCAAGTATGTTGGGGTCAGATTCCAGTCTAACCGGATGCAGCTGAATACCAGTATTTTACATGGAGCAACTGCCTATCTGACCTCCACAACCCAGTTACTGGGTGTTACGATACCCCATGGTAAGACTGGTTGTCAAACTTAAAACGACTAATTTATAAAACTATAATTACCAGACGGCTTCTGAAACCCTGATCAAATCTCTTATCAGTAAATATGCAGTCATATCTCGCGTTGGTTGTTATGACTGCTTGTCCAAAATAGCTTCAACCGATTATATTACATGATATGACGTTAGGCAACGCAATAAATTGGACAGCTTTGCAGAAAATTAGTGAGCTTATAAATATGCATGATATGCATTCTGTCTTGTCTCAATTGATACTGAAATGTTTGAGGTACGCATGGTTTTCGTAACTATGAAAATCAGTTTAAGTGCAACCTTTTTGGGAGTATCTTCTTCGTTGTAAAACCCTTGACAGAGTGGTCGTCACATCTGGTGTGGTGGCAACTGTCAAGCTTCACAATCCGTCGCCATTCCTCTCGTGCTGCAGCCGTACATTCGTGGAGTGGACCATTGAGTGCTGTTTTGATTTGGGTGTCTAAATCCTTAATATAAATACCCGCAATCTGGACACGGTTGATGTGCCTTCATGTTGCATGTACATATGTCACTAATAATGGCAAGCCTTGCCATCCACCAGGCACAAAACCAGACTCGGGGTTCCTGTTAAGAAATTCCTAATAGAAAAATCTCATAACACTTCTCAACTTGGACTCAAGATCCAATGCTCAGCAGACGCGCTGGAGACTAAAAGACCTGCGAGGTAGTAAGCAAGGTTCACATATACATAGAAATTAATATTTCTTTCTTTCAATGGATTTGTATTTTACAACCGTATTATTGTTGTTACGTATTTACTTCAAATTACTTAATTGAATTTTAATGGTAGGTACCCCTAAAATGTAATATTATTTATTTTTAATTGACTAGTTTTTTAATGATATCCGAATCCCTATCTCGTTTTGTAAATTATGACGTTCTATACACTTATCAAATAAAGCATGCTACTATTTATAATTTACTCAATTGTTGTGCCCGACAGGGTCCATGTGAACTTTGTAATTAATATTAAGATCTTGTACACACATGAGATATGCAATAAAGATTTGAATTCAATTGAATTGAAACCTGCACATACCCACTCCTTTTGTTTCGTAAATGTGGCCCTAGTGTTGTTTCTTTTAACCATTTCGATCTAACGCATCGAGTCGGCGTTCCGATTGGTCTTTCATCAATCCAGGGCCAAGTGCAGTGCCAAAACACGTTGGATACGTTTGATCGAGATAGTTAAACGAAACACAAACTAGGGCTTCCGTTCATACATACACGCACGGCGGTTGCCAGTACTATGCACCTGTCCTCTCTGAAGAACACCACCAATAAGACCACTGTATGTCCTTCTTGGGCGTCCCTTCCCGGCGTAAGTGAGGTTTATTTTAGACAATACCTCACAGTAGCTGTCAGCATACAGCCGTATGCACTTATTTGTTATGGTTGTCAACCCGCGCAAATTGTAGAACTCAGCGGAAGGAAATGAGTCATTGCGGTGCTTATTCGATAAATTATCGAGTCTTTAGCTAAGAAAGAACCATTGTGGACCGGCCGAGTTATAAACAATCATGTTATTGTAATGGAAGAAGTGGTTGGTGATTATTTGGCGAAATTATTGAACAATGGATGTGGACGTGTTGAAAGTTTGATTATTAAAAAAAAAATAAGTTTCTTATTTGGGGTTCAACTTCAAAATCAGAGTAGTAAAGGTCACGTCGGGATATATCTCAATCATAACATCACGCCTGTATTCCCAAAAGAATGAGACAGATATCTATATTGCTACGCCATGTTTGAGTTCCATGCAATGAGGGCGACCTTATTACCGTCAGCTGGGCACCAATGAGACATTCAAAATCAAAATCCAAATATTTTATTTCACATAGCCCGACATGGGCATTTGTGAAACGTTAGAAGCTAGATGCACGGTTCCAAATTGTCGCTTCCTTTCGAGAAGAGCTGGCAAGAAACTCCACGGTTACCGTTTTAAAAATAATTGGCTTTTACAATGTTTTCAAATTACAGTGATAATAAGTATCGGAGGACAGTGTAGGCCTGTCAATAAGTTAAGTACCAGGTACTTATTAAGAGAAATTAAAATGAAATTCCAGTGTATCTAAAAGGGTGTATATGAAGAGCGCGCATGAATGAGTCTCTATATTTAAATATTTAAGAGACAGACACACCCATGCCGTCAATCATGGTGCCTTTAATCCTGCAAATTTTATTAATGTTTTCAACAAGGTAAGTACTTCGTTAACTCGTACCGACACGAAAGAAGAAGTCCACACAGATGATACAAAGGCACGTGGCTAACTAGTATACTGATCAGATGTTGAAGTTTTCTTCCAGAAAGATCCCCGTACGCGTAAAATTATCTTTCATAACTTTATTTAACAAAATGGCGTCGTGGGCAGTGTTAACACTAAAAAATACACAAACACGAAAGGGTTAGTTTTCATACACATTGAATACTTTCATCGTTTGTGGTTGCGTGAAGTTAAATTCAATGAATGAGTGTTGTTACCGCAAACTGACTTGCAAACATTAATTCAATTTATTTCTTTAGGAGAATAAAAGTTTGCGGATTGCAATGCAATTCATTTTGTTTATTTGATTGCTTGTCAGTTTCTGACTGTTTTAATTCTATTTCTCAGTTTGGAAAAACTAGTCAAGCAGTTCACGATTCCTGACAAATACGTGCACTGACAGGACAATTCCACTCAAATATGTGTGGTTCTTTCCTCAAAAGAGTATCTCGGACAGATATGTGTGGACCTCAGCCTGATCAAGATTTAAAAAAAAAACACCGAACTCATCTAGCTTTAAATAATTAACATAATTTAATGTTTAAAATTATAAGCGATGTTTTAAACCAATTTACAGATAGAAATATCGTTTTTTTGAGCAAAAATATAGCAACATTAAAACTAAAAGCTCCTGTAATTTCAGACCCATACTGTACATTTTTTACATTTAATATTAAAGGTACACCTACACAACATAAGTAAGTAGGTACCCATGTATCATAATATTATGGTACTTACACACCCGTTCCTATTATTAAATGTAAGTGATCGAAACCAACACAGAGACATAATAAATCCAAAGAGAACCATTTTCCTGGTTCCCCACTACTTAGTGATAAATAATTACCTAAACCATTAATTGGGTCTCTCACCCTAATTTAATTTTGTTTACACAAATGCTGTAATTAAGCCTAAAATGTAATTAATATGTCTTTTGTTACAATTGAACATTATTAGAGATATTTTTGGATATAGCGTAATTTATTATGATGTTATACAAAAATAAAACAACCCACTTATACAATACTTTTAATTTTGTTTTAAATTCAGTACTGGTAAGTACTTATGTGATTTTTTTCACGAAAGTTAATTTTGCATACTGATTTATGCTGCTATGCTCTGGTTGAGCAATAATAGCCGCACGGGTCGTTCGATCAGGTTAAGCTACGTTTGCCGCGGTTGGTTCGTGGACGGATGACCGTCTTTATATACCAAGATCCCCCGGAAAGCTCATTTTGCTGTTGGTCCCGGGTGTCATTCGTGGATCTTTGATAGTCGTTACGGGTCGCCCAAAAGCGTGACAGCCAGTGTTACCAAAGAGTATCGTGTTAACCAGTTATTGGGCTCTGGACGCCAGATAGACAGCTGCACTATGTAAAATAGGCACTGGTATTCAGCTGTATCTGGTTTGGAAGCGAGACTAAACATAGTTTCGACATGTTAGGCATATGATGAAGTACAAGCCCACAGATAGTGCGACCAGAATCTAATATATAAAATTCTCGTGTCACAGTTTTCTTTGCCATACTCCTCCGAAACGGCTTGACCGATTTTGATGAAATTTTTTGTGCTTATCCGGTATCTATGAGAATCGGCCAACATCTATTTTTCATCCCCCTAAATGTTAGGGGTAGTCCACCCCTAAATAATTTATAAGGCAAAACAACGTTTGCTGGGTCAGCTAGTATGAAATACAAAGATTCTAATAGAATCTTTGTTTACACAGCATGAAGCAAAGTCGCTTTTCATGTTTGTACGATTAGATCTTTTAAACTACGCAACCGATTTTAATGCGGATCAAGAGGAAGGTTTTTATGTATAATACACCGACCTCCACGCGGGCTAAACCGCTGTTATACCTACCTAGTAGAATTATACACCGTGACATTTTAGTCGTCTTAGAACGGCAACCCACTTCATATATCCAATGACTACTAATCATTTATAAATAGTTTATTTTTTATTTTTTTTTGACTTATATAAAAATATAATAAAAAAATATCATTCACAAAGACGCATGATGTAGTTTTGAACACCTTGTTATGGAGATGGAATTAATGATGAAATGTAATGGTATTATGGTAGGTAGGTAGAAATCTTCTACCGTTTGATACGTAAACATATCAACACGGAGGGTGTTTTATAATTCTAAAGCATTATTTATTTTTCTTAGTACCTATTATCTTAATTAATGGGAACAATGTTTTAATCGCGCCTGTAGGTTTATGTCGGATACATTGAAGGACCACTTTTGTAAGACGATTAAAATGTCACGGTGTATAATGAAAGAATTAGTCCACGTACGGACCCAAAATGATTGCAGCGGGAATTTTCGCGCAGTGTATCTTCAGCGCTCTGCTTACCGCCGAGAGTTGAAAATCGAACAGCGTTATTTTGACGCATTGGGATACCTTCTGTTCAATATTCAACGCTCGGTTGAACAACGATAGTCGAAAATCCAGTGCGCGGTAAATACCCGCTGCGATATTTTTACGTCCATACGAACGATTAAGTCAAATCAATCAATCTCCCTAGCCTCTTCCCAACTATGTTAGGGTCGGCTTCCAGTCTAACCGGATGCAGCTGAATACCAGTATTTTACATGGAGCGACTGCCTATCTGACCTCCACAACCCAGTTACTGGGTAAAACGGTACCCCGTGGTAAGACTGGTTGTCAGACTTTCGGGCTACTGACGAATCGTAACGACTGTCAAACATCCACAAATGACAGCCGGGACCAACGGCTTAACGTGCTTTCCGAGACACGGAGGGGTCTTGGTACGAAAAGATGGTCTCCCATCCAAGAAACAACCGTGGCAAGTGTAGCTTAACCTGATCGATCGACCCGTGTGGCTGTCAACTTAAATTGAACAATGTCTATCAAAACTTCATGGAAATTGATTAGAGTCGCGTCGCACTGTCGCGTCGCGCCGTTCGGTCTGCGGGAACATTAACTAGCGAATTGTTGTTTTTGGTACTATATATAGGTACACCTCTGCCAATCCTTTAAGAGAAACAAGGCGTGATGTTATAATAAGTTTGTGTATTTTTGTATATTATTGGTTGTCAGACTTTCGGGCTTCTGACGACCCGTAACGACTGTCAAAGATCCACGAATGACAGCCGGGACCAACGGCTTAAAGTACCTACACGAAAGTCTTTTTACACGCTTTATATTAGCTTCACTTGTATGTTTGTATGTAACCGACTCCTTTGGACGCTATTTTGACCCACTTTAAACTGTCAGATTTCATTTAAACTTTGTAGACTTATCGAGGACCTATGACAATTCAATAATTTAAAAAAAAATAGAAAAAAACACGCTTTTGTAGTTAGCAAAACTAAAAAATAGAAAATAAAAAATAGTTTAAAAAAACTAAAAAAACACGCTTTAAAAACCAAACTAAAAAAGTAGAAAATAATTTAATTCTATTAAAAAGCGTGGGGTGCTTTTTAATTGAATTAAATTATTTTCTACTTTTTAGTTTGGTTTTTAAAGCGTGTTTTTTTTAATCTATTATTTATTCTTTTCTTCGCCTTATCATTTATATTTCACACTGTAGCTACTAACAAAATGACGTTATTCTTTTGCTAACACCGCCGAACAAGCTTTACTATATAAAACAAACCGCGCATTTGCATATAGTGACAATATTTCCATTTAAAACGTGTGACTAATCATATATTTTACGCTAATCATGTTATTTATAACCTCAAATATATGGCGAAAATTATTATGTATCTTTAGAATGGTTTTGGCATCTTGTTGTGTTAGGAACATTAGGTATTCTTTTGTTATGCCGATAAGTTGGTAGTTAAGAAGATTCTTTTTTCAATGATTGTGTCTTTGTTTGTTGACAAGAAAAACTTCGTGGTGTTTATTAATGTGAAATAAGGTTTTATTGGGCCTTATAAGAAGGCTTAAAGACACCCAAAGGACAATGGAGAGATGCTTGGAGTTACTCTACGTGATCGAATCAGAAATGAAGAGATCCGCGGGAGAACCAAGGTAACCGACATAGCCCGAAGAATTGCCAAACTTAAATAATGGCAGTGGGCAGGGTACATTGGCTTCCAGTTTAACCGGATGCAGCTGAATACCAGTGTTTTACATGGAGCGACTGCCTATCTGACCTCCACAACCCAGTTACTGGGTAATGCGATACCCCTTGGTTAGACTGGCTGCCAGATTTTCGGGCTTCTGGCGCCCCGTACCGACTGTCAAAGATGAAGAATGACAGCTGGGACCAACGGCATGACGTGCTTTCCGAGGCACGGAGGGGTCTTAGTATTTTAAAGATGGTCACCCATCCACGGATTAATCGCGCCAAGCGTAGCTTAACCTGGTCGATCGACCAATGTGGCCGTTACTACTCAGCCACACGCCCTTCAAGTAAATTACAAAACAAACAGGGCAGAAAAACAAAAGCACCCCAACTCGACCTGTCAAAATTTTTAAAAGTCATCTAATTCACGCAGCGGCCGCTAGATGGCGCTAACAACCTGGAGAGACGCACGCGCATTGTTTATCGCATATCTACTAAATGATTAAGGAGATCGTGATGCAAAGTTGTTTGTGTATTAAAGCGTTGGTTATTTGTTTGTTATTAAATGAAGGTTTATTTTATAGTTTAGTGCAGTGGGAAATTGAATGGTGGGAGTGTTGAAACTGAGTTTAAGATGTGTTTTAGGTAGCATAAGCTTATGATGTCCCCACTACTAGAACACAGGCCTCTTATCTGTGAGAGGGAGTGGGCCATATTCCACCACGCGGCTTTGCAAATGTCACATGTCTTCGAGTTTTATGTTTTAATTTAATTACATCCGGTTTTCTCACAAAGTTTTCCTTTACCGTTTCGAGAGCAGTGGTGATAAAATTAAATACACAAAGTAGGAAAAGCGCCTCACCGGGTTCGAACTCACGACCTACAACTCGTAAGTCGGCGCCGTAACTACTGGGCCACTATTTCAACTACCCTTAGCTCTTAGTCTACTGCCTTAGGTGTGTTATTTTCTTTTCTGTTTCTGCCTACCCCATGGAAGAAAGCGTGATTTTATGCATGTAGGTAGGTACAGACGCCAGCACAACGAGCTACCCCAAAACTGTCAAATTTTCCCAATGAAACATGAACTTCATGCTTTTTTTTTTGGGTGGGAAATCATATAACTTCTCCCGCTCTGGGTGGAGCAGGAGGGCGTGTCAGACTTTTATTGACTAAAACCCACCCGTGTTCCCTCAGTTGTCTGTGTGCCAGGGGCCGCGGTATCTCTTTCGCACAACGCGCCGTCGACCCAGCTTTGGTCCTTACCCGACAGCGAGCTACCGATTACTCGCCGTCCGCAAGCCCGCGCCTACGGTGGCCGGGAATCAGCCTGGGATTCCCGGCGTCTGTACCTTATTATTTATCCCACTACGTATTTCCAACATTTTAATGAAAATGACAGTTTGAGACATGCTCATAAGCGGATAAAGATTTTTTAAAGGAAATTCCTTAACTTTGATTGCCTCGTTGGCATAGTGTTCGCAAGCGCTACTGATGAGCATGAGGTCCTGAATTGGATTCCCAGGTTGGGCAGTGTTATTGGGTGTTATTTCTGAAATTTCTCTGTAGCAGCCCGGAATGTGACTTTCTGCTTGCCCTCTATTATATGGGACTTAAACATATCTGGCGAAATGTGGGTACTATAGGTATACCTTAGCCCAACCCTAAGAGAATCAAGACGTGGTGTTATGGTCCTTAACATTATCTGTCTTTACACTTATATAGGTACAGATCGTGGCACGTAAGTTGAACCAAAATGGCGGATTTTGGTTCAACTTACGTGCCGCGATCTGTAATTTATATCCAAACTTCAGTAGGTACACGTTACATCAATGACTATGCTATAAGGTGACCTCATTATTTTTCCGTGCGAAGCAACGAGTGCACGCGCTGTTACCTTCGGTTGTTTGTTCTGATTTTGGTTCAACTTACGTGTCGCGATCTATACGTAAGTATAGGTGCTTTGTATCAAGTTTTTCTATTATTTTTCAAATATTTGATACAAAGAGAATGAATCCACCGCTACCCTGTCCAGGCAATCATAGCCATGTTGCCATACTTCCCGTTTACGACAGCATAAACTTCTATCGAAACCATTCACAAAATAAAAGGCGTACACGGGTCATTTCCACCGATGCAAAGGCGATCTTACATTTGAAAAACTAATTAAAAAAGCCCAGAAACGATTTTAAAATCATAAATCTTGTTTTGAGTAAACAAACTAACAAACAGACAAACTTTACTACGTCTTATAAACGTCTGTATGTTTGTGTGTTTGTAATTTATATATCTATTATTGTTTGGGCATGTTTTATTGGCGATACATCACGTTTGCCCGGGGGCAAAGTTACATAATTATTTTGTAATTTTGTATTTTTATCAATGACTTTTAAGGTGCGCTTACACTAGCAACTAAAATTGCTCCATCCTGGTCAATTTCTCGTCAACTATGACGTCACGATTACATCCAGCAATTTAGGGCAATGACAACATGTAGCAACCTGTTGCCAGAGATACAGTCACACAATATGGAGCAATAGAGCAATATGGAGCAACTTAAAAAACTAAACAATACGCCCCCCCCCCGCCGCCTCCGCCGCCGGCTGGTTCCTCTCGCAAAAATGAGACGTAGAACAGTTATACGCACAAACGAGATAGACATAAAATTGACTAAAAGTTTCCCGAAACATATCTGCAATTTATTTTTGTTGCTCCATCTTGATCCATTAGTGTCGCCGAGCAATAATTGCTCAAAAAATTGCCCGTGTAAGAGCAATTGTAGGTGCTTTCAATATAATTGCTTTTGGAACAGTGCTAGTTCAGTTCTGGGCCAGTGGTATCGGCCAAGACTTACTAGTTATAGGTCGCTTCTAGCAACCCGCACTGGGCCTTCGTGGTAGATTATGGCCCACTCCCTCTCGAAGAGAAGAAGCCTGTATCCTAGCAATGGGAATATTATGGGTCTGATAATGAGTGGCGTCAGTCACTAGGTTGAAGAGGATAGATAAGCAGTCGCTCCATGTAAAATACTGGTATACAGGTGCATCTGGTTAGACTGTAAGCCAACCCCAACATAGAAAAGGCTTGGCAGGTGATGATGATCTGAAGTGATGTTTGAATTCCACTATGAGCCTACACCGCCTTTCAGAATCGTAGGTAGGTGGATGACAAGTCCCAAGTTTCCGAAGGGCTGACAGCGTAGTGCCAGGACTGCCGGTATGTACGCGTATGTATGTATAGAATCAAGTCTATCCGACTAAACAGACAGCTGTGTTGCTGGGGAGTTTGTTCCGCCACTTCTTCTTCCCAGCTAAAGCACTAGGAAGTGGTGAAGGGTGGGCGTTTTGGGGGACTGTCTCATGTACTTTGACGTTCGAAAAGTGCTGATTCTCAGCCTAATTTGAATAAATGACTTTTGATTTTTATAAAACTAAACTCCAAGTTTGCATTTACAACCACGCGAAATTGTAGTTCTAATAATAAATTATGTCGCAACATGAGGTATGGGAAAGCGGTCGATAAATTATGGACAATATTAGTTTGTGTTAATTACTCCCACAAAAATATTACGGTTTAGCAAGACATGGCCAGAATAGATGTACTCTTCCCAGCCGTGAGTGACGTGACTTTGCCTAAAGATACGTTCCCTAGAAGGACGGTGGCCGCTACATAACAGCCGAAGACACAGGTGTCATGAAAATGGTAGCACCAGGGTTTGACCTTACGGTGTCAAAAACCGTTCTGCAGGAAAACACACAAACTTACTACTAAATAACGTTACAGTGATTTCATTCGCTCTCGAGACAATTTTTTAAGTTTCATACAAAGACGACATGATCAAGCGGGGTAAAATGTCACGCAAACTGAAACAATGAATTCGGCACATGGTTTTAGACCGCATAAAGATTTTAAATCGGTTATAAAAAATACTGCTATTTCATGGAAAAGTGCAATACCTTCGCAGTCAAAATGTATGGGACACAAAGCGACGAAAAATTCAACTTTGGAGGTTCAGTCAGAATCGTGTACTGAACCCAAGGTGTATCCACCCTGTGTATTCCGCGTGTTATGTCTCACCGCTGGGCAAAGGCCACCTTTCCCCTTTTCTACACACGTGTCTCCACGAGAATCCGCTACATGCAAGAAGAGGTGACCAGTCACAGTGGATTATATTCCCAGTAACGAAGTATTCTTTTTGACAATCCAAACTTACTGTTTTTACACGCTTTATATTAGCTTCACTTGTATGTTTGTTTGTATGTTTGTATGTAACCGACTCCTATGGACGCTATTTTGACCCACTTTAAACGGTCAGATTTCATTTAAACTTTGTAGACTTATCGAGGACCTATGACTATTCAATAATTAAAAAAAAAAACTAAAAAAACACGCTTTAGAAACCAAACTAAAAAGTAGAAAATAATTTAATTCTATTAAAAAACGTGGGGTGCTTGATATTAATTGATTATAAAAATACCTCAAAAAGCACCCCACGCTTTTTAATAGAATTAAATTATTTTCTACTTTTTAGTTTGGTTTTTAAAGCGTGTTTTTTCAGTTTTTTTAAACCATTATTTATTTTAATGTAAGGCATCTCTATACAATAAGAACACAACGTCTATTATGATTCCTTATCATGCAGAGGGACACTGAGAAGAAGCACTGAGTGGGTTTTAGACGGTAAGAATTCGGCACTGCCCAGACTGGCTCATAAGGGCATCCATGAGGATTTCCCCAAAAAAAAAACACAAATGTACAGACTGTCCACAATATTTTAAACTATAACTCACCCAACCACGCCAAAGAAAGTATTTTAATAGCCAAATATAAGGCGTTGAAATAAATTGGCGTGACAAAAAATGTGTAGGGGAACGAGCCGTGTTCCCCTATGTTATTTTAAAGGTGTCATTTAAGGTTTACATTCCATTTTCTGTTCGTTCAATTGTTTGAAAAGTTAAAAGTACGCAAAATAGTCGTAGTTAGTTTATTTTACATCATTTTTAATACAAGTTACAATACAATAAGTTTTCTTGACATAAAAGTAAACACAAATGTGAATCCCCTGGTCCCTAAACTAGTGTTAACTGTATCATAGGCCTGTTTAAGTCACAATGTCAACAATAAATTAATAAAAAAATGGTAATATTAAAAAGAACTCGTACTTAGAAACTAGGATTACATTTTAACATTTGATGAAGCGTGTGTGTTTATGTGTATGTATGTAGCGGTAGCGAAAGCACCATAATTATAACGCGATTCCTACCGGCTTCCGTTCGGTGATTCGCATCTCTACCGCTTTTGAAAAACGGCACGTCATTAGTGTCTACTATTGCCAAAAAATATAGTTACACTACGGGTATTTAATTCATCATAATATTCAAACAACAAAAATGCTCATCTTTAGCTGTCTATTGCAACAAAAAATATATATTAGTAAGTGTTCTTTATTGATAAATCAGTTAAAACAGAATTCTCTTCGGCTTCTCTCTTAGAAAAATTTACACCTCGCCGCTGGTATGTAGTGTGTGGCTGTTTAGTGTGAATGTGAAGTTATAAATATTGAGTTAACCACTGGAGATTAGGTTTTTGATTTCATCATAATTGTTGGAGTTGGTAGTGGCTCGGCTCACAGCTAATTTATAACAATTTCACGGGACGATCGATCACTGTTGGTTCGTGTATGCGTGACCTTTAAGCATGGGCGAAATAGCTCACTGAAAAGAAAAAGAGCGATTAGCTCTTTCACTCTAACGAGCTATATCACTCTTCTAGCTCACTAGCTCTTCTATAGCTCAGTGACTCAGATGCCGACTGGTAGCCCATTTGACTCATGCTGCATGCACGTCGAAGTAAACGGCTCGGCTCGCTCCTACTCAAATAGTTCATTGGAAGTTTATTCAAGTTAAATAAGCTTTTCTGTTTGTTTATAAAATGTTATGACTTTACGTAAACAACACGCAAAAAATAAACAATACGGTTCCTTTTATAATGTACCAAAGTATTTTTTTACTTTAAGTCAATCGCCATAAAGAGAGATCTACAGTGATTTATGTCGTATGATAGTCTACAATGACGTATTGTACCGGAGAGCTATAGTTGGAAGAACAAACCATGCGATCCGAAGTATTCCTGACTTCGGTCGGTCATTGGTGTCTCGCTGAAGTACTGAGCTAGTGACTCTGAGTGAGCAAACTGAGCTAGTGAGCTTTTTAGCGAACAAGTGAGTGAGCGAGAGCGACGTCCATCGAAAAGAGCTAGCTCTTTTTACTCGCTTTATATTAGCTTCACTTGTATGTTTGTTTGTTTGTTTGTATGTTTGTATGTAACCGACTCCTTTGGACGCTATTTTGACCCACTTTAAACGGTCAGATTTAATTTAAACTTTGTAGACTTATCGAGGACCTATGACAATTCAATAATTAAAAAAATAGAAAAAACATGGTTTTGTAGTTAGCAAAACTATAAAATATAAAATAAATAATAGTTTAAAAAACTAAAAAACACGCTTTAAAAACCAAACTAAAAAGTAGAAAATAATTTAATTCTATTAAAAAGCGTGGGGTGCTTGATATTAATTGATTATAAAATATCTCAAAAAGCACCCCACGCTTTTACGAATTAAATTATTTTCTACTTTTTAGTTTGGTTTTTAAAGCGTGTTTTTTTTAGATTTTTTAAACTATTATTTATTTATCACTCGTTTAAAAGCTACCCATGTCTAGTGACCATGTTTACATACCGTGTCTTGGAAAGCACGGCTGTCATTCGTGGAATTTTGACAGTCGTTACGGGTCGTCAGAAGCCCCAAAGTCTGTCAACCAGTCTTAGCAAAGGGTATCCGTGTTACCCAATAACTGGGTTGTGGAGATCAGATAGGCAGGCGCTCCATGTATAATTCTCGCATTCAGCTGTATCGGAATAGACTGGACCCCAAAACTAGAGAAAAGGCTTGCAGATGATGACGAAGATTATCATGGTGTTGTGATGGTCTTTGGTGACTGGTAATAGCATTATGATGTGAGTCTTACATAGCTCCTTAAGCTAAGGTTTCCTCAGACTGCGGTAGCCGCCACATAGCGTATTCAGCTTATTAAATATTCTCACTGTCGGGACACAGGCCTGAGGGAGACGGCCGCATCTCACCACTGCGGTTTCAAAATCAAAAATCAATATATTTTATTTCACATAAACCCTTGCAGGGCACTTATGAAACGTCAGAAGGGTCGACAGCGCGTTGTGTTCCACGCGCGCCTCAAAGAGATGTCATCAGCAACTGATGGGGCCCGCAAGGGCCGTTGCCTGCCAGGGGTGCGGGTTGTTCGAAAGAGATACCGCCGCCCCTGGCACACAGGCAACTGAGGGAACACGGGTGGGTTTTAGTCAGTAAAAGTCTGACATGCCCTCCCACTCCGCCCAGAGCGGGAGAAGTTATTTGATGATTTCCCACCCACAAAAAAAAAAATGAAACGTCAGAATCTAGTTTCCAATTTGTCGCTTTGTTGGTAGATATCACATGTTTTTGAATTAGTTCTAGGAACATGCCGGTTTCCTCACGATTTATTCCTTCACCGTCTTGAGAGCGAATGACATCACTGTAGTGTTATTTAGTATTTAGTAAGTTGGTGTGTTTTGCTGGAGACCCGTTTCTGATACCGAAAAGTCACACCTTGGTGCCATCATTTTGACAGCTGATCACTGCGGCCGTTATTTGGCGGTCACCGGTTCCCTCCTAGAACCGTATCTTTAGTCACATTTACGTCACCCACGGCAAAGTAGAGTTCTATCTAGTCTTGCCATGTCTCGCTAAACTACAATGCAATACTAACATAGTTTTTAAGACCTCTGTTACAGTAACATTATATGGAGAATTGTAATTACCTATGTCTGAAATAAATGTTTATTTTTATTTTTGTAATAAATGTGGAGGAGAAGCGCTGAGTACGACTTAAAGTAAGTGCGGATGGTACCCTGCAGAACGTCTGGTAGTACGGTAGTAACATGGTGATGGCGGGATCTGGTCCTGGAACCTGCGCACACTCTCCAAAACGCAAACGCTACTGCTAGCATTAGGACCTACATGGGTTCGACTCCCAGGTCGGGCAAAATGTTATTGGTTTTCCTTGAGTAATTCTCAGTAGCAGCACGGATTACCTATGGATTGATGCCAGGTTTGATGGCAATAGACTTGCCCCCTATTGCATGGGACTTAGAAATAAATAACGAAACATGTGGCTACTATGATACACCTCTGCATAACTGTGATGTTATTTATTTATCATCATCAGCCTATATCGTTCCCACTGCTGGGACACAGACCTCCTCTCTGTGAGAGGGAATGGGCCGTAATCCACCACGCGGGCCCAGTACGGGTTTGTGCATGTCACATGTCTTGGAATTTTTGAATCTAAGACATGCCGGTTTCCTCACGATGTTTTCCTTCACCGTTTTGAGGGCAGCGTTGCTGTCATTACCACTCCGTTAGGCTGCTCTGCAGCCTATAAAATCCAGGTATATCAGTGGCGAAAGCACTACATAACACGATTCCTACCGGCTTCCCTTCGGAGATTTGCATCGGCAACTCTATCGCTATTAAAAAATGGCACGTCAATAGTGGCTACTATTGTCAAAAAATAGTTACACTACGGGTATTTAATTCACCATAACATTCAAACAACAAAAACGGTTATTTTTAGCTTTGTACTTTGTATTACAAAAAAAAAAATGTTCTAAATTAACTCGGCGCGAAAAGGTCATAAACAGAAACTAAAAATTCATACAACAGCGATCCCGTAATGGTGTCACTTTAGGTAACGTGGCACCGTTTAATATTGACGAGAGCAAGCCGTTGTACAACGGGTTATGCCAGAGACAGATATAGAAAAAATGCGTGACGAAAAATGAGATGGAGGAGGCTGCTCAATTTTATTGTATTTAATTCTTTACATTCCTATATTAATTTTACAATGATAGTAAGTATTCTTTATTGATAAGTCAGTAAGTTAAAGCCGACTTCGCTTCAGCTTCCCTCTTAGAAAAATTGACACCTCGCCGCTGTTACATTGACATAAACTAACTAAATGTCACGTGATCTGTCATGTTGTCTCTGCATACAGACGTTTTAAGTGAACGTAATACATCAAACGTTGTAGATATAACTTAGGGGTAGGGATTAATTTTATGAAACGTAAATAAATTAATCGATACCGTCAAATAACATAGTCTATCCTCTAGAATATCATAGTCTGTCTCAGACTCCGGCCTATCTGATATCATCTTCAGAATTCCGTTGGGGCTCCCACGGATCCTACACATCAGAGATCCTGCTTTTTTACGCATTATGGCATAAAAATCGTCGACCCTTGCATCTGCAAGCATGCCTGAAGCCTGTAGAAATGTGGTAGCCCCACCAGAACTCTGAAGGCGTTGTTATATTGTACGCGAATAGCGTTGTACGCCCGTTGCGTGTAGTTGGTCCATAGAGCGCTGGTATAAAAGCTTTGGCAGTAGGTCCTGAACAGTGTCACTTTCACGTCTACTGTACACCTTGCAAATCTATGCACCAACATATTAGCACGAAGTGACAACGCCCTTCGCTCCCGCTCGATATCTGTATCGTCATTAAGGGTCTCAGTCACTATGTCTCCTAGGTATTTAACCTGAGAGACACGTTACAGAGGTACTCCGTTGAAATAGACCGGGATACAAGCTCCGGTGACTTATTCGTACATCTAATAACCATGAACTCACTTTCTTCTCGTTGTATATCAAACCATGACCGTCCGCATATGACTCACAAATACCGAGCAGTTTCACAGCCAGAACTCACTGCCAGCGTCTATTTTCACTTCCACATTTAACCCGACTTCCTTCAAAACAATTGTGAACGCATCTTCTGGGCATCATAGACCTCATCCATCTCTTTTATGAATGATCGAGGTCAAGAGCAGACCCATTGTAGGAAAGTTAAACGTTTCTGGCCAGATTACGTAAATATTCAGTACTTACTTAACATAATCATTAATTTCAAAACAATTCATTCATTTTTAGTAAAACACGCTACCTTCCATATGTAGTACGTCAAAAATAGTTTTTTTCTGTCTCCATATACGACGACAGAATATTCATGTAAATTCGTAGGTTAAATTACAATTTTCACACAGTCAAATCGTTAGTGGTCTACAAAAAAATGTTGATTAAATCATTTAAATAATTCAATTAGCGAATTTGATTATTTTATTGTATAATTTGATGGTGGTTTTTATTGATGTGTACTATAAAATTTTATGGTGCCCAATTTTGTTGTAAAACCATAGAATTTTATAATATTACCGTGTAATTAATTGATTCTGTTATTCGGGTATTTTTGGGCACGTTTTTAGGGTACCCTGGCCTACTATAATAATCTAGATTTATTTGCATAGCCAAAATTAAAAAGATAAACATTCATTTTACATAGAAACCCCTCCAATGTTGGTACCTCCGTCCATCCCTCTGTCACAAACGTTTATCTCGGAAAACCGCTAATTTTCTTTACAGCATTAAATGTTTCCTCATAAAGTTAAGCTACGCTTGCCGCGGTTGGGTTGTGGATGGGACCATTCGTAGATCTTTGACAGTCGCTACGAGTAGTCAGAAGCCCAAAAGTCTGACAACCAGTCTTACCAACGGGTTTCAAGTTACCCAGTTTGTACCAGCGGTATAATGGCTGATTTTTGTGTTATGCTCGTGAACGGGTGCTGCTTGTGGTGACTGGTCGTCTTGCTGACCATGGTTTTGTTATTGTTAATAATGATTACCTACCTGTTGATTTATTTTACGTCGATGGTTCTAGGTTATCATTAGTGGCCTCGAGTTGTAACCAGGCGCGGTCTCAGCCAAAGACTTTGGGGGGGTCACAGACAAAAACTACGTACATATTAATTCGAAAAATTACTATTTTAAGCTATACGTTTACGGCTTTGGGGGGTTCACGACCCCTAGGACACCCCGCTCGGACCGCGCCTGATTGTAACTCGGGTCGTAACAGCTATGTGAACATAATCCAGCATTGCATATGTAAGCTATCACGCCCTTTATACCAGGAGGCTTTTCTTTTGGTATTATGCTTTATCTACATTTTTTTATTTTATTCTTCGTGCTTGAGTTAAGTTTTAATTTTATTTGTTGGTATATTGGCATGACTAGTTGACATATGACTAATGATTTAATTCATGTTCTGTGTCTCGTAATGTTTATTACTTTGCTTAAGTATGTATAGAATCAAGTCTCTCCGACTAAACAGACAGCTGTGCTGCTGGGGAGTTTGTTCCGCCACTTCTTCTTCTCAGCTAAAGCACTAGGAAGTGGTGATGGCCGCGCGTTTTGGGGGACTGTCTTATGTATTTTGACGTTCGAAAAGTGCTGATTCTCAACCTAATTTGAATAAATGACTTTTGATTTTGATTTTGGTAATATGATATCAAGTGGTTGAGGAGGTCAGATAGGCAGTCGCTCCATGTAAAATACTGGTATTCAGCTGCATCCGGTTAGACTGGAAGCTGACCTCAACATAGTTGGGAAAAGGATAGGCAAGTTATTATTATACGAAAAAAATAAATTATGTTTTAAAAAACTCTGATAGCAAAGGTAGTTACTGTTTTTGGCATCAAAAAACTTTTATAAAATAAAATTCAAACAGACAGGCGCTACTTTTTACTATTCCTACACAATTTTCTAAAAGTGGGTACGTATTAATAGCAAGCTACTTACTGGGGCTTATAAGTGGCCACAATTTATCATTCAGGCACTTTTGCTAAAATAAATGAGGTGCGTTCTTATTAGCAGCCATGTGCAAACTAAATGTGTAAAGATAAAAATGATGGATAAACATTGACACATAGCTATAAAAATATCCAGTTTTTACTTAAACTTATAGCCAAACAGCTGAAACATATTTCTTTAATAAAAAATCATATTATTTAAAATTTGCAGCAATAAAAACAACCTTGTTTGATAGTAATCAACAGGACACAGGCTGTATGTGGGCATTCCTTATACGCAACTTCTTAATGTTTCCACTACGCATTAGCACGGTGAACGGAACGCGGCCGCGGGAGGAACAAAAAAAAAGTTAACTGTCAAAGTGACGTTTGCATTTTCCCCGCCAATTTAAACGTCAAATGAGTCTGTGGCCGTTATTTTCCTTTTTGAGGTCTCTAGGTGTCGCAAATAACACTTTGAAACGTATTAAGTGCCATAAAAATTTATTGTATCAACTTTTTTATAAGCCGGTTTTCCCATAAATGTATCAAGATTGTGTTTTCGCACCAGTTCTAAGTTTATTTTCTTGATCCAAATCTTTGATTACGAACCTTATTATAGCAATTTCCTTAGATCCAAGTTTAGAAGTAGGTACTTTAGACCAGGGGTTCCTAAACTTTAAAGATAACGGAACACCAACCAAATACCTTTTATTTTATAGAACCCCGTATCAAGTTATTACCAATCAACACTGAAATTAATAACATATTTACTGAACATTTTTATTTAAGAAATGTGTAATGTAATTGAAACACATTGTTCTTAGCTTAAAGTTTTAATGTGAAGAATGAAATTGTTTTACTGTTTTATGAATAAGCTAATAATAATAAATAATTTTGACGGAACCCTGATGATCATTCTACGGAACCCCTAGGTTCCGCGGAACCCAGTTTGGAAATCCCTGCTTTAGACATTCATGAATACAGGCATGATTATCAGCTTTTAACCAACTTCAAAAAGGAGGAGGTTTTCAATTCGTCTGTATTTTCTTTGTATGTATGTTCCCCGGCAATTGTTCAATTTCAAAATCCTTTTTTTTATGTCTAGGGTATGCCTCAGGGGTACTCCCATATAATTTGATTAACTTTGCTGGGTTAATTTTTCTGTTAGCTTCGATAATATTGTTTCTGTGTGATTAAGTAACAAACATTCAAACATCTAAATATCCAAACATAAAAACTATCACATTTATAATATTAGTACTTAATAAGAGATAATTAAGCATTATAACGGTGAAATTATTTTTGAAATCGGTCCAGTCGTTTTTGAGTTTACTCGATACAAACATATACATTTTTCCTCTTTATAATATAAGTAGGTATAGATAATAACAAACAATGTGATAAAAAAAAATAGCATGTCACAACACAATAACTATTTAATTAAAATGTCCTACGTACATGTGCAAAAAGCGATACTTAAATATGTAAATGATCCGGTGACAGCCCGCCATTTTAAAATGTCAGTTGCAATTAACTTAACGTAAAATGGTGTCAAAACGTTCTTAATTCAAATTGCTTTTGTCATGAATTGTGGGACAAGTATTAATAAACTATTAATTAATTGTGACAACCCAGTGAAAGAATATGCGAATTGTCTATGGCTTTGTGATAGGTAACACAGACAACCAGTCTTACCATAGATAGGCAGTCGCTCTATGTAAAATTTAAGTGTGTTAAGTATCATTGTAATTTTAAAGTATTACACTGTAATGTAGTTACTATTGCTCGTCATTGATATTTTTATGTTTTTTTTTGTGTTCAATATTATCTTAAGTTCAAGTCTCATATTAAATTTCGTCTTGTATTTAAACTTTTTTTTTTGGAATACAATTATTTCTTTTTAAATTGAAATGAACGGCTCGCCATCACACAGATAAACCCTGAGAGGTTTTCGTTGTGTGGCTAAAATCAATTATGTAATAGGTTAAGTGTTATGGAAAAATAAAATAAAAAAAGACCTGGTATTCAGCTACATTCGGTTAGACTGGACGCCAACCTGAACATACCTAGTTCGGAAGAGGCTACGCAATGATGATGTGATAGATATGCTCTTAAATTAAAACGGTGAAGGAAAATATCCCGAGGAATTCGCCATGTCCTAGAACTAACAATTCGAAGACATGTGACATCTACCAACCCGCATTGGGCCCGCGTGGAACCACCACTAAGACCCGCTCCTTCGGCCTGTGTCCCAACCGTGGGAATATTATAGACTGCATTATGTGCATGCATCTATGACTTAAAGTAAGTACCTAAGTCATAAGAAACCTTTCTAATAAACCCACAAAATTCGGAATATTGACAACAGAGAGAATGGTTCTGTTAAAATAATGTTTTTTGCAATATTTTTCCTCGATCGTTTATAAATGAAATAGAAAGTGATAGTAGAATTTATTATATGGAAATATTAGAATTTTAATAGTCTCAATTAAAGTAGATATTTATTTAAATTTAAATTAAACTATGTTGTATAGTACAGTAAAACGCATCTTGTCTTAAGGTGAATCTAGTCGACATTTTTTCCATACAAACTTCGGGAGTATATTACTTCACTGTTAGACAATGTACATCAAAAATTAAACATGGTATGGTTTTTCCTCATTATTAATATTATCTGTAAGGAAACAGAATACTAAAATAAAAAGCTATTAAAAAGTTAGGAGCCAACAAAGATTAGTTTTTTCTGCTAATTTAACCTAACTTTGGGCGTGCTTACGTAACAAAAGAAAGAAGAAGTCGTTACTGACAAAGCCTAACTATCGAAAAGTTCAATAAACTTTATTGGTTACTGATTTATGTAGTGGTTTTTTCATAAAATCTGTTCTTCCGAAGGGCTTTTTTAAATTTTGTACGGCGCCTGTTTTACTATAAATGATCCTGCATCTCACTCAATAATGTTGTGCGTGTAGACTATCGTCTAACTGCTCAACACCGATACTACCTCTGTCGGACACGATGCCTGGTGAGACAGCGTGCTTTTTAACCATGCCCACCAGTGAGTTCCAGCCCGTGACTAGATTCCCCTTAAGCGTCATAATTTCATAGCACACCATCAATGACAATCTGTTGGAGGCTGTTCTTATTCCATTGCTTCATATGTTCGAAACATTTATCTGCTCGACAAAGTAAATACCGCAATGTGTTTTGCTGAACTGTATAAATGAAAACTGTCCCTATTGTTGGTGTTTTAAGCAATTTCCCCACAGATTACATAAAAAATGTAAAACATGTTCAAATGGATGACTTCTTTGTCGATTATGGACATCTTGCGGAAAGCAATGACTTTGATGCCAACTAACTGCAGGCTTAACACGAGCACCGTAGAGAAGCGTTTTGTTGACGGAAGAGTAGATAAAAATCACGTTTCCGTGTAGAGAATTTATTGGCAGTTTTGTATCGGGAAATTTACACACCCAAGTTTCTACGTTAGAGTAGAAATAAAAAACGCCATACTAAGCCTGCTGCAACCATTTCCTGTAGGGAAATGCACAGGAAAAATCAAACAGTAAGCTTCACAGTTTATCATCATCATATCAGCCGAAAGACGTCCACTGCTGGACATAAGCCTCCCCCAAAAGGATTTTTTTTGCCATAATCACCACGCTTGGCAGGCGGGTTGGCGATCGCAGTATGGTGGTCAAATGCATAGAGAACGCTGCTGCCCATTCTCTAGTGAGTCCCTTAGTCGCCTTCTACGACACCCACGGGAAGAAATGGGACGGTGCTATTCTTTTACGTCCGGCACCACACGGAACAGCAAGCTTCAAATGGTGTTAATTTAGTTCAGCAGCTTCCTCTTAGAAGGAAGTTACTGTTAAATATTTTTTTCAAGAACGAAAATGATTGGAATAGTTAAGCTACGCTTGCCGCGGTTACTCTGTGGGTAGGTGACCGTTTTTACGTACCAAAACCCTTCCGTACCTCGGAAAGCACGTTAAGCCGTTGGTCCCGGCTGTCATTCGTGGATCTTTGACAGTCAATACTGGTAGTCAGAATCCCGAAAGGCTGACAACCAGCCTTAACAGGGCTATCGTTACCTAGTAACTGGGTTTCAGCGGTCAGATCTCCGTTATCATCTGGTTAGACTGGACGCTGCCCTTACATAGTTGGCAAAACACTAGGCAGATGATGATGAGTGTCAGTTAACTGAAAAATCCCTGTAAATAGCCAAGTTTAATAAGCAAAAATCGATGTTATAACAGTAAAAACATAATTCAACGATTTGTTCAGCAAATACGTACGGAATAAACCTAGCAATACTAGTGATATAAGTGTGATAACTGATAATTTTCGAGTTAGCAACCTCACAAATACTGACATACAACTAACACCTTTAAAATTGCGAAATCGTGATACCAAAAAAAAGTCCGATTCGCTACACCTTAACACGTAATCTTTTACCAACATATCTTTACACTTCACACCAACCTTAGCGCAATGAAAATAAAGTCGATATTCCATTAATTTTTGTTGGAAGATATCGTGGTTTCGTCTCGTGCTTTGGCAAATTTAATTTTGCGGTTGTGAAACTGCATAATGTGGTGGAATTTGGTGGAAAAATCGTTTGTTGGACGGTAAATGTAAGTTTGTGGTCGGATTAAACGAAATATCTGGTTGGAGCTCGTACGCTCGTCGTGTGTGGTCTCGAGACGGAGCGGTAGGGAAGTGGCTCTACTTCAATTTTGCAATTTTCTTTAAGGGTAATAATATTTTTTAAGGATGTAATTAGTTTATTTATTGTTAAGTATGTTTTGTTTATTTTTCTTTAGTAATTAGTCATATATTTATTTAACAGTTAGTCATTGTAAGAAAGTCTGACAGAAAAGGCTTATTTTATTTTATGTTTTGTTTGGGTTTTTGTATTATAAATTGGCAAAAAACATGGCAATTTTCGAGTAGGTCAAAATTGAGAAATTATTATAATAACAGAAATTCGTCTAAAACAATTTACGATATTTTGTTTAGTGTTTTTATGATTATGGACAAGTATTTTATTGAAATAATTTAAAATTACGTCTATATTCAACAAAGGTTTAGGTGGAGGTTTATTTATAGTAGGTCTCTGGGCTGTTACTGAGAAATTCCAGATAGAACGACCCAAAAACACTTTGCCTGACTTGGGAATAGAACCTAAGACGTCTTGATGAGCACTAGCGGTGGCGATCACTAGACCCACGAGGCAGCCAGCGTTTTCATAAACTTATTTTTTTTTACTATCCCACCCTGTCCCACTTCTGGGCAAAAACCTCCCTCCACTACTTCCATCTTTCGCGAGCCCGCGCGTCCTCCTTCCAGTTTTGACAGAACCTATCCAGTTTGTCCCACCATCTCCTAAGTGGTCTGCAGTGAACCCACCTTACTGTCTCAGGGCACCAGTTCTGTGCTGTTTGGGCCCACATTTATCTACAAAGCCTTCACAGTTCTACACAAGAAAGCCATTAATCAGATGCTCCTATCTAAGAACTAAATACAGAAGACTAAAAATAAACCGCTTCTAATAAGCTTTTACATGACTAATTTACAAGTGACAGATTTAGAAATGACTACTATTTGCAGCTTTTGATACGTGTCTAATTCTATGAAATAAAGTGCTGTGTTAAAGTTGGGTGACAATTAATCATGTCAAATTAATTCTGAGAGTCTTCTCTAAAAGCTTGCCATATAAATAATTAACGTACGGTCAAGGATTAAACATGTAAAGCACCTTTAAGTAAATTAACTTACACCTTTTATCCGACTTTCTTTTTCACTGCCAACATTTTGAATGAAAATGACATTTCGAAAAGGTGACATGCGCTTAAAATGGCTGAACGTTATGGCTCCTTAAAAAAATGTTCCCTCAGCTGCCCGTATGCCAGGGGCCGCGGTATCTCTTTCGAACAACCCGCACCCCCAGCAGGCATCGGCCCTTGCGGGCCCCACCAGCTACTGCTGACGTCCTCCTGCGACGGGTCAGCACAGTGGCCCCGCCGCCTACCACTTTTCGGCCGCAGGGGATAGGGAGAGCAGCCAACGCTATACCGACACTCCTCTTCCCCTGCGGCCCCACCGCGTCCGCCATCAAACGGTGGCGGCCCCGTCCAGGCCACGGAAGGGAAGAGCGCTACTCAGAAGTACCGGCACTCCTCCTCCGCCGCAGCCTGTAACCCTCAACCGCGATGCCTCCCATTCGACATCGCGGCCCGCCTCAGTTGCGATGCACCTCACCGCAACCTACTTTTTGGCCGCTACATTGTCGGCTTGGAGGCACAAGCCCTGACGAGCGGCCCCACCTTGGGGTTCCTCTTCGCTTCACCGTGTAGATGACCACGGTTACTGAGCCCCCGCGCAACGACAATGCGGGAACCCCACTGGGGGGCTCCTTGGGTGTCCATTTATATCTACGGTCACCAAAAGAGTTACTTCTTAGTTATATCTATGTATTGTCACAACAAGAGAGAAGTAACCAGGATCGCCGGATAGTTGAAGATTAATAAGTAACTGAAGGAACACTATCTCTCCACTTTATCATAATTGCTTATGTATTTATTATTTAAATTACATTATAATTATATAGAAGAGGGACTTGTGGCTAAGTAATAGTAGTCGTACGGATCGATCGATCAGGTTAAGCTAAGCTTGCCGCGGTTGGTCCGTGGATGGGTGACCATCTTAACATACCAAGACCTCTCCGTGCCTCGGAAAGCACGTTAAGCCGTTGGTCCCGGCTGTCATTTGTAGATCTTTGACAGTCGTTACGGGTCGTCAGAAGCCCGAAAGTCTGACAACCAGTCTTTCCAAGGGGTATCGTATATTACCCAGTAACTGGGTTGTGGAGGTCAGATAGGCAGTCGCTCCATGTAAAATAATGGTATTCAGCTGCATCCGGTTAGACTGGAAGCCGACCCCAACGTAGTTGGGAAAAGGCTAGGCAGATGATGATGACATTATAATTATATATATTATACTAGGTATATATATTTAAATTAGAGTTTAATTTGTAATTTGATGTTTTCCCTTGTACTGTTATTACACGCGTTGTCTACATCTCTGTTATCTTCTCTCCTATCGCAGGTGTGCTGGAAGAGATTTCTATAGAAATAAGCATTACCTTTGTACGTATTTTTCTGTTCCTTTCTTTTTGTCTGTTTATATGTGTGTGCATAAATGGTTAAAATAAATAAACCAATATATGTTTTGTAATGAAATTTCGTTTTATAAACGTACTGTTTATTATCTAATAATTAAATTAAATTTAATTCGAAAACATCCATCGGTTACTTATTAAACTTCAACTAAGTATATCTAAGTGTATGTGTGTTAATTTATGTATAATACCTGTATATACATTCACAGCACATAAACCCTGGTTACTTATTCCTTTTGCTGACCTTATAATAGGTACGTAGTATTTGAAATACCTTCTCTTCTTTTTTTCTTTTTCTTATGTAATTTGTTTTTTTTTGTAATGTGCGTTTTGTTTGTGCAAAATAAAAATAAAAAATTTCTTTCTTTTGTTTTTTATCTCCTGCTGTTTATACAACAAGCTAAGCACAATCAAAGAAAATCTCCCACCGCGTCTGTCTGCTATAAACGCAAAAACTACTAAACTGATTTTCATACGCTTTTCACCAATAGACAGAGTGATTTATGAGGAAGGTTTAGGTGTATAATTTGTTAAGGTTTTGTTTAAATTGGTTAACGCGGGCGAAGCCGTCGGCAAAAGCTAGTCTCATAATAAAGTGGTCTTCCTTGACTTAAAAAGGCACTCGTCACCCGGTATTTAGTGGTACAGTTTAATCGTTAAGCTAATGCCATTAAGTTTAAGTACATCTACATTAACTTAATCGTAAGGGTTAACGCCGCTATTAATACTGAGCAGTTTAGTAGTAGTATCTTCATTTTAAAGGGTTACGTACAAGATGAAGTTAAAAAAAAAAACTAAAAAATACAATCGACTCCCAAAAAAATACTACAAAGTGAAAAATAACTTTAATTTCGGAAGTCGGTGACTTTGGATATGTATTTAATTTAATTTTTTGTCATACATAAATACCAAGTGCACGGCTTCTTTGGATGATATCAAAAGATATTGAAAGGGATTTAATCCTATCTCTAGATGTTCGGAAGTTAAAAGAATTTTTAATACATTGATACTAGAAACCGAACTTTGCAAATTTAAATAAACACACCCCTCGGATGCGATTTATCCTGATATTGGCAAGTAACGTGTAAAGTTATTGACGTACGAAGTGCAGTGACATGTTTGTTATGATTTGAATTTATGAAAGATATAGAACCGAAAATTTGGTATCAATTCTTAGATTACCAGCTGTTATCTTTAGTGCTTAAGGATAGCTATAGGGTTTCTGTTACACCCTGTTTATGAGATAGCAGAAACAATTCAAACTAGTATTATAAATGCGAAAGTAAATCGCTTTTTGTTTGTTCCGCTTCCACGCTAAAATGACAGAACGAATTTGGATGAAATTTGGCACGCAGATAGACCATGACCAGGGTAAGGATAAAGGCTACTTTTCATCTTAAAACACAGATGAAGTCGCGGGCAACGGCTTGTAACAAATAAACCAGAGCACCTTACTTCTCATACTACATACATGTAACAAGTTCTGCGTCAGCTCACCGTCACCGCGATATGTTAAAGTTCTATCATAATTTGCGTTAACATGAGGTGCCTTAGCAGACCTATATCTTGATTGGCTACCTGTATGTCTTAGACATCACATGGGAAGAAGAATATCCAACATAGCATTGTGTACCATTACGTCATGTCCGTAACTCCCGAAGGGTTAGAGAACCTGCAATTCCACAACCACATTTCTATAGTTACGATTAAATCCTATGTAAATAGGGGTCTAGCTTATAGCCTCAAATCCCAAGCTGCTCCTGAGAAATTCCTATCGGTAAAATTTGACCTAAAAAATTGTAAAACACGTGGGAAAAATTGTATTTCGCGACATACCTTTGCGTGTCCTCCTTAAAAGTACCTAATTAGTTGATCTCTACTCCCCTAGGGTAGCTGCCAAGTTACCCTAGGAGATTAGAGTACAACTAATTTGAAACTGCACGCCCCTCCACACAAAAATCTCTACAGGCATTTGAAATGTGAATGCAACAAGCAGTGGAGGGGCGTGCTATTTTAAACTAGTTGATCTCTATTCTCCTAGGGTAACTAGGTAGTTACCCTGGGAGAGTAGAGATCAACTAATTAGGTACTTAAAGAGGATGAAGAGGAGGAAAAAAATATACAGGGTAAGTTTTTATCCAGTGCGCAAAAAACAGCTACTTCATAGTAAACTTTTACCAAAAAAAAAAAACCGACTTCCGAAAAAACACTAAAGTGAAAAATAACTTTAATTTTGGAAGGCGGTGACAAAAACTTAAAATACATATCCAAAGTCACCGACATCCGAAATTAAAGTTATTTTTCACTTTGTAGTGTTTTTTCGGAAGTCGGTTGTTAAAGTTTTTATTTTTCACTTTTTTAGTTACAGTACCTACCCCACTAATTCGAAATTTCATCATCCTTGGGGTCAAAACAATGCATATTTACGCGATAGCAGCAATCGCGGTTGATTTACTGTTATATTTTGAAGAGTTTCGTTGTCTGTCTCCGAAATGCATCATCAGATCTAGATTGAAATGGGACCACACGTGAAGCACTAGCTTTCAAATAAAAAAAGAATCATCAAAATCGGTTCACCCAGTCGAAAATTCTGAGGTAACAAACATAAAAAAAAACACATATGAATTGAGAACCTCCTCCTTTTTTTGAAGTCGGTTAAAAAGTGCAATACCTACGCGGTCAAAATGTATGGAACAGCTGATTTTTTTTCTGTATTACCGCCGAAAAATTTCTGTGGCGGGTCTAGAATGATATGCTGAATTTATGGTTACAGTTTGCGCACTGGCTAAAACTTATCCTGTATACAAGCATTTAAATTAATTTTTTGTTCATTGCAGTGCAGTTTTAAAATAGTTGATCCCTAACAACGTGCGATAGCTCGTTGAGCTCCCTAAAATAGGGTTGAGCTACACGGTGATTGATACATACATGCCGTCTGTTGAGACAGGTCAGCTCAAAGCTGCAATGGCTCTTTCTTCAAAAGGCCCTTCCAGGCATTGCCCTGCATTGTTAGACTCACATAAAATTCAAATATTATGTTTAGACTTTAAAAGAGACCATGACCTCTGAGTTTGTTTCGGCTTTTCTTCTCAGGGAACAGTCAGCTAGGAAATGCCGGCGCCATCTAGTTTTTAAAATATTAACCAACAAAATTTTGACGTGTAAAAGTGTCTTTTAAGATCTACTTACATAAATAAACATTTCATTTCAGCTGTTAGACCGTTTTGTAGCAAATGTTACGAAGTCTCATTCAGTAGATCATTTTTGCTCAGTAGAAAATTGTTTATAATATCTTCAAAATAGTGCAAAACTATGGTACAACACCTCGATTGTTCTAACGTATGTTATCTACAACAACTATTGAAAACACCTCGTTAAAATATTAAAACATGACAAGTTAACAGCTTCCTCGTGAGATGAAGTATGTAATAAGATATTGAGAGAGATCTAGACGTGAGGTTACTTCACGCTTTTCGTTTTGAGGGTAGGTAGAGTAATGAGAAGAAGGGACAAAACGTTTATTTGAAATTTACACAGTTAGAACAAATGAGGCAATGGATAAGCAATATTCTTCAAAATTATTCAGATTCTGATTGATTGTGTGTTACAAAATTAGGGTGTAGATCCATGAACTATGTTACATTTCGTTTGAAGAACTTAAGGGTTTTGGAGAACTGTCTTATATAATTCTGACGAATAAGCATTATTTAAATAAAATAAAATAAATAATAAGTGAATAGTTAGACATGTAATATTCATCATTTCAGCCGAAAGGCGTCCACTGCTGGACATAGGCCTTCCCCAAAAGGGGGGTTTTGCCATAATCGCCACGCTTGGCAGACGGGTTGGCGATCGCAGTGTGGTTGTAAAAATGCATAGAGAACACACACACACACAAACATTTAATAGACATATAATATTAATAAAAATAAAATAAATCAAATAAAATCAAATAAGTAAATGAATAGAAATATAAAATATGTAATAGGATATAAAATAATTCAAACGAAAATTAATAAAGCGCTCTTCCTCTCTCTAGTTATTTAAAAATTTGCTGTGCCCGACAGGGTCCATAATTGTTTCTATTTTTTTTTTTACAATACTTAAACGATTTGATTTTTGATTTGCTTAAAAACTGCTGATTCTCAGCCTAATAAAAATTAATGTCATTTGATTAGATTTCAATCATCATTAGCATACAGCTGTCCACAGCTGGACATACGCTTCTCCAATTACATACCACTCAACTCAATTCTCGGCAACTCTCATCCAGCTGCTACCAGCCACCCTGCGAAGATCGTCGCTCCACCTAGCTTGTAGGCGTTCTACCTTTCCTGATCACGTCTAAATGAAAACTGATAAATGATTTTATTTCTATGAGTAGGTTTGTACACATCAAACCTATTAAAAAAGAACCTAGATGAGGTTGGCGTTTCATATCTGACTACTCTGAGAAGAAAGGCTGAAACAAACTCTGAGGCCACAGTCTCTTTTAAAGTCCAGACGTAATCTTGGTCTGGTCATATGAAGACCATGTGGATTGATGTCTGAAATGGTCTATTGAGGAACGGACCGCACAGATTGAGTAGGCCTCTCCAGTCAGTGCAAGCATTTATCAGTTTTACTGTAATTTCAATAATCACGTGAAAATCAAAAGCTTTCCAGATCGCGGCACGTAAGTTGAACCAAAATGGCAAATTTTGTTTCAACTTACGTGCCGCGATCTGCAATTTATTTTCAAACTTCAGTATACATTACATCAATGACTATGCTAGAAAGTGACCTCATTCTTTTGTGTGGCATCGAATGCACGCGCTCCTACCTTCGGTTGTTTGTTCTGATTTTGGTTCAGCTTACGTGCCGCAATCAATACCTACAACGCTAGCACTGGTTTGGCATTCAATAAATACATGGTGCAAGTCAGTGAACTCCTGAACCCTCTTAATTTATGTATTAACTCGTAGCTCTAAATAGCAATAAGGCACGCTAATGTTAATTAAATACATATCGGTCGATTGAATAAATTATGTTGTTTCGTGGGGATAAATTGCGGATATGTAACAATAGTTACTCTAGCTTTATATACCAAGATCCCTCCATGCCTCGGAAAGCACGTTAAGCCGTTCTTCCCGGCTGGCATGTGTCGATCTTTGACAGTCGTTACGGGTCGTCAGAATGCCGAAAGTCTGATAACCAGTCTTACCAAGGGGTATCGTATTACCCAGTAACTGGGTTGTGGAGGTCAGATAGGCAGTAGCTTTACAGAAAATACTGGTATTCAGCTGCATCCGGTTAGACTGGAAACCGACCATTTTGGAAAAAGCCTAGGCAGAGGATGAAACTTGTGAAAAGTTTCTAAATTTATAGGGTCCTTTTTAGGTGATTTATTGATTTAGTGATAGTAATTTCGTATAGTAAAAGTGATGAACTTCCCCACAAGCTTTCATCCCGTATTTAACCGCTTTAGGGGTAGAATTTTAAAATTATTTTCTTCGTGCTCATTTTCCGGCAGATCTAACAGTAACGCTAAAGTTTTCAAAGTGCTAATTCTTTTCTTTCTCCAACAGATGGCGTAACTTCCCCAAACCAAGATGGCTGCGGTATCATCAGCCCACCTTCAAGATTCCAGAATCAAAATACAAGACCACAGCGATGACGAGCCTTACTCCCCAAACACCAGAGACACGACCAGCCCAGAATACCACGACGAGGAAAAAGCAGAAGAGAGACCCGTACTGTCATCTTCTTTCGCCATACATAACGTTCTAAAGAAAGAAAGAGACAGTCATAGTCCAGAAAATGTTTTCTCAACTGACAAGTTGTTGCAAAGCACGCCGAATTACGAAGATTTACGAGAGGTCAACGAGAACTCCCGAACGTCTGGTCTTATCGATGATGATGACGATAGGACCAACGAATCTAGAGCTGAAATTAGTATAGATGATAATTCCTGCTGCAGTGATGACACTGTGCTGTCGGTTGGCAATGAAGCGTTGCCAACTTTTGAGCAAAAAGGGCCGGAAATGACACAGAATTTGACATCTTTCAAACACATACAGACGCACTTAAATGCGATATCACAGTTAAACCAAAATATAAATATGAATCAGCCGCTTCTCCTAAGGCCGAGTCCTATAACCCCAAATCCACTAATGTTCCTCAACCAGCCCCTCCTATTCCAAAACCCTTTAATCAACCAAGTAGACTTAAAATCCGGGCTGCAAAGTCGAATGCCAGTTCCTCAAAGCAATTTAAACCTTAATCCCCAACCTTTCGGTTTAAACTTCGGTTTAAGAATGAAGAGTCAGAGCCAGGAGCTGAGGAGAACAGACGAGAACAGAAGAATGAATTATGTGTCTCCGAAATCGCCAGATAATGAGTCTGGGAGGGATTTTATTAATCAGAATTGTCTGAAATTTAGTATAGACAATATTCTGAAGGCTGATTTTGGGAGGAGGATTACGGACCCTTTGACTAAAAGGAAGACGAAGACCAGGGTTGAGGCTAAGATGTCTCCTGTGAAGGAGGCTTCTCCTTCGAAGCCTGAGGAGGCGAGAGTTCCTGAGGTGAAGCCGGGAGAGAAGAGTGGAGCTATTGACTTGTCAAAAGGAGAAGATAGCGGGAGCAGTCAGAGCTCGGCTACCGGTAAGAAATTAACATTATTCTTATTTCTTTTCTATGTTATTGAGACTTTTCTCCAAAATCTATTGAGATAGATTTTTATTGGATACAGGAATACAGGGTTAGATTAAATTAGCTAGCAATACTTTACCCAGGTGTTGGGTGTCGATGATGAAAACAAATGAATAAAAAAAATTCTTTCGTTGGGCGAATCGGTCAGTTGTTTTTGTAATTTTTTATAGAACTTAGATATTTTTGGCGAATTTCCATAAAAACATAACATGACTGTCGTTTGGTTGCCTAAATGTACATGTCATATTGTTATTCAAAGGAACAAAGTTTGAATTAAGAAAACATGAAAGATTTACCTACGGGATAACTCTCGTCTGGAAACAATATCCCTTACATTACAGGATATTTTAATAATTTAGGTACGGAGACATTGTATTAGCTAGATAGTCAGCTTCGGGTAAACATATTTTGATATGTGAAAAAAAAAAACTATCCGAAATTCTTTGCTTTCAACAGAATAATTTCCAAAATCTCGTCAATTTCAATGTTTATCTCTTAAATATTTTTGTCTAACAACATTCTCTTTTTCTTAATTAAGTTTCTCTCTGATTTATCCATGTTCTCTGTAGGTACCACGATGGCAGACGGCGCGATGGTCTGGCCTGCGTGGGTCTACTGTACCAGGTACAGTGACCGACCCAGTTCCGGTGAGTCACATTCAGTTATTATTAATTACGTATTAAAGCCTAGATTGCTTATACTTTTTGTATCGTGTTCGTGTACCTACTTTATTTGTTTTAAAATCATGAATTTAGGTTATTTTAATTTTAAATTATATCCGGTCTATCCGGTAGCCTAAATACTATCCGGCGGAATACCGGATATCTAGTGCCTATTCGGCCGGATACCGGATTAAAGAAAAAACAGTTTTGGTAATTAATTACTTTATTTAGTTAGTATCACTTAATAAAAACAATCAGTAATGTAAAGATAATTCTACAACTTAGAAAAACTGCACTAAGGGCACATTATGGTGAATTAATACTAATTTATCTGCATTAAGAGATATATATCGCCATCTTCAGAAATTAATACAATTACCAAAACTTATTTTTTTTAAAGCAGACTATTATTATTTTTAAAATTGCATTGACCCCAGCATTAGGTACTCTATGCATTTAAAATTGAATCTTATCGCCTTACAATAAAACTGAATTATCTTTGGCTTATATATTTTTTGCAAAAATTACCTACATTAAAATTTACTGAAATCGATTCAGTAGTAAATTATGAACAAACTAATTTCAAGACTTGCGTGTATTCTTTTACACCTTTTAGACATAGAAAATTAATCTTCGTAACTCTAACAGCCAGTTGCAGAAACGAACTTTAATTTTTAAAGCCGTCATTAAAAACGAATCTTCCATTAACTTGTTGCAGAAAGCACCATTAACACATTCGATGCCAAGCAAGAAAAATAAAATAATTAGTTCGTGTGCCCACAACTCGCATCCGAATCGTCGCTATAAGTAGTCTCGCTAGTCGGGTCCTGGGCATGAACAGAATCATCAATAGCTACTTATTGCGACGACTCGGATGCAAGTTGTGGGCACACGAATCAACTATTTTTCGACCCATATGCTGGGTGCTGGGCATGGAATGTGTTAAGGTGCTCTTACACGGGAAATTTTTTGAGCAATTATTGCTCGGCAACACTAATGGATTAATCTGGATCAATTAAGTGCCGTGTATCTGGAGCAACAACAATAAATTGCATATGTGTTTCGGCAATATTGCTTCTGAGTGCTCCATATATTTCATGAGTTGCCGAATATCCAATCGGTTTGGAAATTTTTAGTCAATTTTCTTTCTATCTCGTTTGTACGTCTAACTACGTCTCGTTTTTGCGAGAGGAACCTGCCGGCGGCGGAGGCGGCGGGAGAGGCGCATTGCTTAGTTTTTTAAGTTGCTCCATATTGCTCCATATTGTGTGGCCGTATCTCTGTCAACAGGTGGCTACATGTTGCGCTTGCCCTAACTTGCTGGATGTAGTCGTGACGTCATATTTAACGATAATTGCCCAAGATGGAGCAATTTTAGTTGATCGTGTAAGCGCACCTTTAGACTCGATCCAAATGGTTCTTTAATTTTAAATAACGAAGTGTCAAACGAGGCAAGCTGTCACAGTTTTTGTTGTACAAAGCAAGCACCATTAGCGCCTTAACGTCGCTTTGCGCAGTATCACTATATTAATGCAATTATTAGCATTATGGCGTATGGACCTACGGTATTCAGCTGTGGGGATGCACCAGCTTAAGTAATCGTCAAATCATACAACGTTTTCAAAACAAAGTACTAAGGGATATAGTAAGCGAGCCCTGGTACATTAGAAACAGCGACCTCCACCGGGACCTCAAGATGGATGTCGTAATACAAAAATATGCAGAAGCTCATGAACACAGACTTCATCATCACGTGAATGTCGAGGCGATCCAACTCCTTGAGTACACTGAATTAGTGCGAAGACTAAAATCAAAAAAATCATAAATCAAAGTCGAAATATTTTATTTCACATAAACCTGCAAGGGCACTTATGAAACGTCAGAAGCTAGGTGCACGGTTCCAATTTGTCGCTTCCTATGGAGAAGAGCCGGCAAGAAACTCCACGGTTACTCTTTTAAAAATAATTGGGTTTTACAATGTTTTCAAATTACAGTGATAATAGGTATGGGAGGACAGTGCAGGCCTGTCAATAAGTACCAAGTACTTAGAGGAATGAAAATAAAGAATAGAAAATCGTCTATAAATCTAGTCTGTAAGGCCTACAAAGGGTAAAACCCTTGAGTTAGTTTAGTACAGTGTAAGTGAACTTAAACTGTAGTGCAAGTGCTGTCTTTAATAAAGAACACGTGAACCAAGTGTCTTCCCCTTAACTTACAGTGAATAAGAAAGACGTTATTGGACGATTTCTTAACTTAAAAGTTACTTAGCAGTTTAAGTTATATTAAAATTACTAATTAGCTAATAAGCTAGATTGTGATGTGAATATAAAAGTATCATCTATTGTGATATTTTATTAAAAAAATGATCCATTATGTAATGTCATAATGTGGCATTACGGTTTGTATTTGTGCAACTGGGTGACAGACTATCATAAACCCCGTTCACCAAATTAACAACTTGCTAACCCCACAACAAGATTAACTAAATCTTTCCGCACCGAACTCATCCCTTCGACCACAATATTCAATGTAGTGGAGCTATGGAGCCCTATAATTTGATAAGTGCCCCGTGGGGACTGTGGCGTTAGATAAGGGAGGCGGAGCCCCTAGGAAGAGGGTCGGTTTGTTAACACAATGAGAAGATTGTTACACGTGTTTTGTTTTCGAAGAGATAGGGACGAAACAGCTTGTTGCTACGTTATAACAGCCATACGGATCGATCGATCAGATTTTGCTACTCAAGTCGCGGTTGTTCCGTGGTTGGGTGACCATTTTTATATAGCACGTTAAGCCGTTGGTCCCGGCTGTCATTCGTGGATCTTTGACAGTCGTTACGGGTCGTCAGAAGCCGAAAGTCTGACAACCAGTCTTACCAAGGGGTATCGTGTTACCAGTGGCGTAAAAAGGGTGGGGCAGGCAGGGCGATAGCCCTGGGCGTCTATCGAAGGGGGGCGCCAAAAGTCGCCAATGTATTAAAAAAATAAAACATCAATAAACCATTTCATACCGTTATCTATATCTAAGAAATCTGAAGAGCTACTTGAATATATTGTGCAGTATGGGGATAAAAGCGTAATTCCTAATCTGCCTATTTCAATTCAAATTCTTTCATTTTTTAGCAAGTTGTAATTAATACCTTCGTTATTAAAGGCTATAATTGGTCAAGAAAGGTTATGCGACCTAGCTTTGCTCAGTGTAGACCGAGAAGATAATTTACGAAGGGGCGCAAATGTGGTGCGTGCCCTAGGCGCCATTTTCTATTGGCACGCCCGCGCCCCTGCGTGTAACCCAGTAACTGGGTTGAGGAGGTAAGATAGCAGTCGCTCCATGAAAAATATTCAGTTGCGTTAGACTGGCAGCCGACGCCAACATAGTTGTGAAAAGGCTAGGCAAATGATGAGCGAGGAAAGAGCAGAAAAAACTGTCATTAAAAGTATAATATAATAATCAAGTATATCTTTGCTTTTCATCAATTACGATTGGTTGTCTAAACACCGTGACACTTTAGTCGTCTTACAAAGATGGTCCACTCAATGTATCCGTCATAACATACCTCTAGGCGCAATTAAAACATTGTTACCATTAATTATGATAAAATAAATAATGCTTTAGAATTATGAAACACCCTCCCTGTTAATAATGTTTACGTATCAAACGGTAGAAGATATCTACCTACCTGCCATTACATTCCATCATTAATTCCATCTCCATAACAGGGTGTTTCAAACTACGTCATGCGTCTTAGTGATATTTTCATGTTTTGATTAGATATGCAAATGTTCAAAAAAAATTTTTTTTAATGAATGGTAGTAGATAGCAGTCATTGGGTACATGAAGTGGGCTGCCGTTGTAAGATGACTAAAATGTCACAGTGTATAGGGTAAGTTTTTATCAAGTGCGCAAACTGTAACCATGAATTTAGCATATCATTCTAGACCTCCCAGCGTAGAAATTTTTCGTCAGTAATACAAAAAGAAATCAGGTGTTCCATACATTTTGACCGCGTAGATATTGCACTTTTCTATGAAACAGCTGATTTAAAAATATTAAAATTAAATAATTTTTATCATTCGTTCTTTACGCAAAATCGTTCACTATCCCAACACTATTAGTTTTAGTATGGTAACATTATTTCTCTTTGAACTGTCAAAATCAAATTCAAAAGTCATTTATTTAAACTAGGCTATGAGTCAGCACTTTTTGAACGTCAAAATTACATAAGACAGTCCCCCAAAATGCCCGCCCTTCACCACTTCCTAGTGCTTTAGCTGTGCCCAAGTCGTCAAGTCGTCCCAAGGCGAGTAACTTCACGCCTTGGAACGACTTGACGACGAATACAATTAAAAGTCGAAGTATACGTAATTTGTCTGTTCCTTTCTTCTCGTCTGTTTAGGTATATGTGTGTGCATAGATGGTGGATATAATAAATAAATAAAATTCAGATTGGTAGCGTGGTACGTAAATAGTAATAGGTAGTAATAGGTTGTTTGTTACCACACAATAAGTCTTCCTCGATAAAATATGTTTTATATGTTTCGTAGATAAAAACAAACAGACGGATAGAATGTAGTAATCGAATTAGGGATCATTAAGCATCGTGCAATGCAGCTGATAAATATGTGTAGGGAGAGTGGAGGGGAAGGGAATAAAAATTGCATTTTAGAGATGGGAGAGTGTCGATAAAGTTTTTTAGTTGTTGTCGATAGTCTCAGATTGTAATACACTGAGAAACTAATAAGTATTTTTTTTGTAATAGAACTTATGACATATAGTCTTTTTGTCACAACATGAATCGGAAAAATATGTGTCTATTAAAGACACATATAAAAAAAAAGAAAAAAAAAAGTTAAAAAGTTTCCGAAAATATCTGACCAATAACAAATTATTGTTATTGGTCAGATATTTTCGGAAACTTTTTATTGTACGGTACTGAATCTCTTTGTTCAAGGGGTCATATTTTTGAGTAGCAGTTACTTCTGACTGACTACTTTTTTGACCGCGATTTTAATTATGTAGCAGATTTCCCACGGTGTGTTGGACAAAAATCAGCACAAATAGGTATATAGGGAAAAAACAATTAAACTAATTAGAGCGAGTCGCGAGCGTGGTGTACTTTCTTACTCGCGATTCTTCGTCCACTGTCGGTAAGCGCGGGAGTGCGGGCGGGCCGCCCGTCGCCGCGCATAAAGGCACATTCACACACATGCGCTAACGGCCGTGTTACAATTATCTTATTAACTCGTGCCTGTTGGTCCTTCACAAGATAAGAACTAAGTAAGTAAACATCTTATATGAGTGGTAGGTAGTTAGTTACTGCACTTAATAATCAATGTATCATATTCGTCTGTCATGTCGGTTGTCACGTAGTACTGTTATTGTTTTAATAAAGAGCCCTTTATTAAAACAATAACTTCTATTAAATTACTTACAAAGACCGATTTGTATGTTAACACAATGATAAGGTCAAGTAATGACGTCGCGTGAAACCTTTTATTATGTGTCCAGCGGTATTTTACTAGATATGAGAAAAAAATCTAAAAATATATTATTGAGATAGTTTAGGCACAAACCAGTCGGAAAATGTTAGTTTTAGTTCATGAAATAACAAAATAAATTTTAAAATTCAATTCATGGATTTATGTTTTTTTAATCTGTTTTTTGAACAACATGAAATAGGAGCCGCCATGTTATTACGCCATACCGCCTTTTTTATCTAATCAACTGAACAACTTTGTACTTTTATTATTTTCGTAAGTAATTTTTATTGAATCTCATTCAGGAACACCAAACCAAACGATAAGTAGATTAATAACTATTTTTTTTACAGTATAAACAATATTTTATCATACAAAATATTAACGCATATGTTTACACAGACAACTGACGTCATACCCCACAGAGCAATATGGCGTCCACTGCGTCCAGCGTTTTCGTCAAATTACGCACGAAATATGAAAATGTAAAATTTAAATGTATTTATAGGGCACTAATCGATTCAATGAACTTGTTGTTTTTTTTTAGTGGATTATTAGCATTTTAGAATCTAATTAAGACAATTTAAAAAAATGGGTGTAAAATCCTATTGCGTATTACACTAACAGTAGGAATGGCTGTCATTTCGACAGTTCAACAACATTCATTGCGTTATTTGCGGTGTCGAGCAGACTAATTTTTCAAACTAATGAAGCAATGGATAAGCAATATCCTTCAAAAAGGTTTAGGTTCTGAATGATAGTGTATTTTGAGTGCAGTGGTGATGGCTGGTTCAAATCCAGGATTTAATAAAACTCTGGAAAAGGGGGCTTCCATAATTTACGTCACGCAAATTTTATCGGTTTTTGACGCCCCCCCCCGTCCATGTCACAGGTGGTCACACTTGTAAAATCCCCTCCCCCTCGTGTGACATCACATATTTGTAAATTTTATATTTAGAAGTAAGAGTATGTAAGTAGAATTTTGGGTTTTAACATGTGACGTCACAAAGCTTTTCACCCCCCCTGGCTCTTATGTCACATTTCGTTGACCCCCTCCCCCTTAACCTGTGACGTAATTTATGGATTGTCCCAAATGACTCGTCTTGACCACATCATTGTCCGTTTACTGTAGCGACTAGCTTCTTACCTACCATCCCACGGTATTATTTCGCTATCGCTTAGCGTTTTAATTTTTTTTTTTTTTTTTGCTCAGCTTCTAAGGGTTATAGCCACATGTTTATTAGCCTGTAACCGTCCTCAAAAATTGGGCCATTAAACACAGAAAGATTTTTTTGAATACGACTGATAGTTCCAGAGGTTAGTGTGTTCAAACAAAGATGCACAACTTTTAAGCATTACAATACATTAGTTTAAATAGACCTGCAAGCAGTGGTAGGTAGCCCAGTGGTAACGGTTGCTACTTACGAGTTGTAGGTTGTAGGTTCAAACCCAGACATGAGATTAACTTTGTTTAAATTATTGCATTATTTTATAATTTTTGAGAGCGTCATGGCTCTCAAAACGGTGAGGGAACCATGTCTTAGAACCAAAATTTTGACATCTGCCAACCCGCGCTGGGTCCGCGTGGTGTATTATGGCCTACTCTATCTTTCACTAGCAGGAGGTTCGTTTCCCAGCAGTGGGAATATTCTAGGCTGAGTATGTATTTTATGACAGACCTACGTTTAGTAATGTTTAATCTCAATTACATCTTAACAGGTACAAAAAATAACATTGCTCATCTAACTTCACTTATCTGTAGAGCTATCACAGACATACAAACACATAAACAATCGATTGGTGTGAACAATTGATTATCAGATTCGATTCTATTCGATTGTTGGTAATCGATTAGCGTAGCTAATAGGACAAATAGTGTTTGTTAGAATGTGCGTATGAGTCACTTTGTTTCCAATATTTTGTATAAATTTTCCTCACCGTGTTAACTTTTACATTTGTAGATAATTTGATTACATTAGGTAAACCGAAAGTGTGAATGGGGTTTTTCCTCTAAAACTGCTAGTTAAGCATCGTATTCAAGTAGTTACTTACACTCCAGGGCTGATTCATATGTGAATATCCACCTGAGGAGGTTTTCTTTGCTTCGGCCTACCTTAGTCTGGATTCTATTTAAAGAATTCCAGCTAAGCCATGGCAACTCATACCCAGGTGCGAGATTTTTAGCAGGTGGAACGAATGGGTTTGTTAGGGAAGCACTACCTCGCCATATTTAGTGATTTGATGTGATTACTTGGTTAAACGTTGCGTTTAATGACTTGGCTAGTTGTCCTTCAGGTATTTAATTGGCTGCCGGCGTTTAATGAACGGCCTAGGCGTCCAATTAGCTGGCTAATTTAACCAGATGGCTGCCATATATTATGTATTAAATTAACCAACGACCCTCGGCCCACCCGACCCTTGCTCGACGAAGTGCCCGCCCGCGCCGTAGCCGAGCCTGTAGCTTTAAATTCCCCGTGTAATAATAATAATACAAATCGGATCCAGCCTGTCCCAACTTGCTGGCCCACATCAGTTGACGCCCTGAGCCGAGGTCCATACCCCACTGGGGGTGCTCTCAGCGTGCAGTCGTTTAGTTTAAGTAGTTTTAAGCCCCTGGCTGGAGGATTTGAGTTAGCTTGGGGCAGCCACAGAAAAGTCCGGTTGTTAAGTAACCACGGCCTCTCAAGGTCAACTACGAGATGCACTGCACAAAAAAGAAGAATAAATAATAGTTTAAACAAACTAAAAAAACACGCTTTAAAAACCAAACTAAAAAGTAGAAAATAATTTAATTCTATTAAAAAGCGTGGGGTGCTTTTTGAGGTATTTTTATAATCAATTAATATCAAGCACCCCAAGCTTTTTAATAGAATTAAATTATTTTCTACTTTTTAGTTTGGTTTTTAAAGCGTGTTTTTTTAGTTTTTTTAAACTATTATTTATTTTCTATTCTTTAGTTTTGCTAACTACAAAAGCGTGTTTTTTTCTATTTTTTTTTAAATTATTGAATTGTCATAGGTCCTCGATAAGTCTACAAAGTTTAAATGAAATCTGACCGTTTAAAGTGGGTCAAAATAGCGTCGAAAGGAGTCGGTTACATACAAACAAATATACAAGTGAAGCTAATATAAAGCGTGTAAAAACAACCGTCGGGCAGTTGCCCACCAAATACAACACCCGTCTGGTCGGAAGATCCCTCCCTTTTCCATAGAATATTAGTGAAGGTTACTCCCTGTTCCTCGTACCTCTATACTGCCATCCTTGTACTAAAATTAGAACTAGATTCTGTTTTACGATTTACCCTTTCAAAATCACTACCGTGACGCTCACAGTCTCCATTAAATTATCCTACTGCGAATCATGATGTTATCTTCATTAAAATCTTAACGTCGCTGAGGTGAACAGACTACGCTAATCAAAACTTAAGATTATATTGCTACAAATTAGTCTAATTACTATATTAATTAATATGGTTACGGTACATCATATCCTCACTAGTAGTGGTCCAGAGGTATCGGCCACGACTTAAGGTGCTCTTACACGGGCAATTTTTTGAGCAATTATTGCTCGGCAACACTAATGAATCAATCTGGAGCAACAACAATAAAATGCGGAAATTGTTTCGGGAATACTGCTTGTGAATCTTCGTCAATATGAGTTCCCGAATATCCAATCGGTTTGGAATTTTTTAGTCAATTTTCTTTCTACCTCGTTTGTACGTATAAATAACTACGTCTCGTTTTTGCGAGAGGAACCGGCTGGCGGTGGCGAGGGGCCTAGTATTGCCTAGTTTTTTAAGTTGCTCCATATTGCTTGGTATTGTGTGGCCGTATCTCTGGCAACAGGTTGCTACATGTTGCCATTGTCCTAAATTGCTGGATGTGGTTTTGACGATTTTAGTTGCTCGTGTAAGCGCACCTTTACGAGTTGTAGGTCGTGAGTTCGAATCGAGGTAGGCATTTCACTTTGTGTATTTAATTTCATCACCACTGTTCTCAAAACGGTGAAGGAAAACATCGTGAGGAAACCGGTATGTCCTAGAACCAAAAATTCGAAGACATGTGACATCTACCAACTCGCACTGGGCCCGGGTGGTGGATTACGGCCCACTCCCTTTCACCGAGAGGAGGCCTGTTTCCCAATATTGGGATCAATAGGTTGATTAAGCTGCTATGCTATGCATGACTGCCACGGTGGTCTAGAGCAGAGATGGCGAACCGATGGCACACGCGCCTTTGGTGGCAAGTAACAAAATGATTTGGGCACGGCAGCCTAAGTCACAGTAACAAACGTAGAAATCCCAGCGTGATAAGTTCATCTGTGGTAACTTTCAGAAATCGTACCCATGTCACATGATTCCAGTTCAGCTTTCGTTCTGCTAAAAGTAATATAGGTATGAACCCAATACCAGACACCAGAAGTTCCACTATTTTTTTTTTTTCATTTATATATATAAGGTGGTGCGATGTTGATTCCTGTATAAGTCTATTTCTATTTGCAAATAAAGACTACTAATTATTGTGCAAGTTTTATTTTTCTAGTAGTCAATATGTCAAAATTGCTTGTGGCACGTCAATGCCATATAAAATATATTTTTTTGGAAAAAGTTTGAAAGGTTTGCCATCCCTGGTCTAGAGTCTAGTGGTTGCAAGCGCTACCGCTGAGAACGCCTCCTTGGTTCTGATCCCAGGTCACGGAACTTTATTGGTTTCTTCCACTGAATATTTCTCAGTAGAAGCCGAGAATTTGTGCTTCTCCGTGATTTGTTTGCCCACAAATAGGGTTACTCTATGAAAAAAAATCTAAAAATTTATTATTGAGATAGCTTAGGCAAAATGCAGTCGGAAAATGTTAGTTTTGATTCATGAAATAACAAAATAATTTTTTAAATTCAATTCAAAGAATTTCGTTTTTTTAACTGTTTTTGAACACCATAAAATAGTAGCCGACATGTTATTACGTCATACGGCGTCTCAATTGAACAACTTTGTACTTTTATTATTTTCGTACCTAACCAAATTAATTTTTATTTAAATAATATTTTGCTTTCAGGAACAGCAAACCAACGATAAGTAGAATAATTACTCATTTTTTAACTTACAAACGATTATTATATAAAATATCAGTGCATTTGTCTATACATCAAACTGACGTCATACCCACAGAGCAATATGGCGTCCACTGCGTCCAGGTTTTTCGTCAAATTACGCACGAAATTTGAAAATGTAAAATTTAAATGCATTTTTACGGCACTAATCGATTAAATAAAAAATGTTGTTTTTTTTGGTTTATTAAAACTTTAGAAGCTAATTAGGACACTTTAAAAAAATGGGTGTAATACCCTATTGCCCTTCTATTACCAGGGACTTAAAAATAACCAGCGAAATTTGGGTGTACATCAAATCATACGCCTGCCTGACCCTGTGGGGAGTACAGGCGTGATGTTTTTTTATGGTTTCATGAAACATGCGATAGTCATAATCTCTTTCTGACGGACTAGCAAGTTATCTGCACGATTAGCGTATAAGCAACGTCTCGACATTAATCGTCGGGCAGTATCCACCAGGGAGCCTACTCTCTAAGCACAAAATCCGTAATCTCGGTCGAAGTTGCGGGCGTCTCCTATTCCGCATCATTTACGGACATATGATTAGTTTGGGGCCCAAACTAAAAATGAATTACTATACGATTTGACAGGTATCCTTATTCCATAAATGGTTTTACTCGTCCGAAAAAGTTAATTAATCAGCTATTTTTTTTTTTCGGTTGGGAAATCATCAAATGACTTCTCCCGCTCTGGGTGGAGCAGGAGGGCGTGTCAGACTTTTACTGACTAAAACCGACCCGTGTTCCCGCAGTTGCCTGTGTGCCAGGGGCCGCGGTATCTTTTTCGAACAAGCCGCACCCCTGGCAGGCATCGGCCCTTTGAGGCGCGCGTGGAACACAACGCGCCGTCGACCCGGGCTTGGTCCTTACCGGACAGCGAGCTACCCATTACTCGCCGTCCGCAAGCCCGTGCCTACGGTGGCCGGGAATCAGCCTGGGATTCCCGACGCCCAGGGCGTCCCCTGCGAAGGCTACGGCCGTGAGGGCGCATGCCACCTATTAATCCATTAGGAGCCATTTCGAAGTTTCGTACTATTTTCGGATGGGCCCGTATTTTCGTTGACAAGGTTAGAGAGTAGCCCCCCAGACACGGAGGTCTGAACACTCTGAACTCTTGTTGAAAGATCCTCTCGTTTCTATCAAGGGTAATGAACTTTACACCCTGTCGCTCATAACTATACAGCTAAATTTAGGATACTCATTATGCCAGCACTAACCTACGAAAGCCAAAATTGTCTAAAAGAAGCTCAATCTACTCTAAACAGCGCTTTTCATAATAATTAATCGTTTGAAGAGCATCCGTCGGCGTGTGCGCATCTAATAGCTTAGGATAGGCATCGCGTGTGACGTATGACTCATAATGTGAGACGTGGGCGTGTGTCTTCATTTTATTGTCTATGGTTCTTTATAATGGGGCATAGTGAAGTATTTTCAATGTGTCTATGTGTATAATAAGCCAGAGATACTAAAGCAAGCAAGCAAAGAACAGTTATGGGGTCGGTCTACAGTTTAAACGGATACAGCTGAATTACTAGTATTTTATATGGAGCGGCTGCCTATCTGACCTCCATAACCCAGTCACTGGGTAGCACAATATTCCTTGGTAAGACTGGTTGTCAGACTTACAACTGTCGATTATCTACGAATGAGAGTCACCATATCCGCTGTCAGAACAGTGTCAAAATACTTTAATAAGTCCTAAAAATAACTGTTCCTAATTGGATACGCGACATTTCAAATGTCTCAGAAATATTTAAAGAAAATACCAAATTAATTTTAAACACCTTTTTTGGTATTACTAATTTAATTAGGACTCACATACCTACTTAATTCTTGTTACACTCAGATCGTTACAGTTAAAACCATAAAAGTACATTTATCTAAAAATACCACAAAAAATGTGTATGGAATTCTCAATTTTAATCAGAATTTATACTCGCCTGTACTCATTAGCAGCATTTTGAAATTAGAACTCCGATAGTTCGAAATACGAATGAACTACAAAATGGCGGTTTGACGTTTCAAACCTTATTCCAACGGAGTAGAGGTGCGCTTAGTCGATGATTTCCGAGTTAATCGATTGGAAATGCTGTTAATTACTCGGTGTAATTCATTTGACGGTTAATTATATCATGTGAGGCCAATTAGCTGTTAGTTTAAGATGTAGTGTGTTTTTTGTGTCTATGTTCTACGTTTTTGCTTAGGAATGTTAGTATCAGTAAAGTAGGTTTTGCGACGGTTTCACGTAATTTTAACGTGAGCTAGTAGTAGTGTAGTGTTAATTACGATATCATTATGAGTATGGGAATAAATTAGTTCATACATAATTAGTCTATAATGTTCCCACTGCTAGGACTCTGGCCTCCTCTCAGGGAGTGGGCTGATATACACCTTGCGGGCCCATTGCAGATGGTAGACGTCACATGTCTTCGAATTGTTGGTTCTACCGCATGCCATTTTCCTCATGATGTTTCTTTTCATCGTTTTGAGAGCAGTACTCTTGAAATAATTTACATAAAGTGTCTGGGTTAGCACCTACGACCTTCGACTATAACTCGCAGCCGTTACAACGGTTTTAACACGGGTGGGTTTTAGTCAGTAAAAGTCTGACACGCCCCTCCTGGTCCACCCAGAGCGGGAGAAGTTATTTGATGATGATAGTATAGTATGCAGGTGATTCATTTACTTAGCAATTGTTTTATAACATTACCTCTTGAAATTTTTTGCCACTCTTTTAAATAGAGGTTTCATCGCCAGAGAATAGTTTTCTATACAATTCAATTTTATTTTTTTCTCATTTTCTTGAAAAAAACTAATCATTTCCTTTTTCAATTATCAACATACCACAACTTACTTCCCCTGCCTAAAAAAAAGATTTATCGATACCACCCCCTCCCTAGCATCACCCCTAAACATATGTTTTCACGCTTAAAGTAAAGATTGCTCTTAACTTATTGAGTATAGTGTAGTCACTTATCGTTCCCCTAAGAGTGTAGTCGATTGAATTAGTCGAATAGAGGGGTAAACTAATATGTTGTATTCATTATTTAAAGTTGTCTTGAGTTTGAGGGTGAATTTTTATGATGCGGTTTTCGATTGCGAATATTGTTTTCTGTCCACAAAAATAAATAAACGGAGTGTGGCAAAGACTTCTCAATAGTTAAAAAAAATCTTATATTTAGGCCGCTGGCTTGCCTATTTAGGGTTAAACCAAAGGATAAAACGGGACCCTATTAACAAGACTCCGCTGTCCGTCCGTCTGTCACCAGGCTATATCTCATGAACAGTGATAGTTAGACAGTTGAAATTTTCACAGATGATGTATTTCTGTTGCCGCTAAAACACCAAATACTAAAAAACAGAATTAAATAAATATTTAAGGGGGCTCCCATTCAACAAACGTGATTTTTTTGCTCGTTTTTGCTCGATATTTTTAACGGCAACAGGTAGACGCTTGAAATATTCACAGAGTCAAATATTTATGGGGGGCTCCCATACAACAGACATGATTTTTTTGCTGTTTTTATAGATAATGGTACCGAACACGTCTATCTCCCCATGAACAGTCAATTTCCCTAGCTTTTTCCCAACAGTGTTGGGGTCGACTTCCAGTCTAACCATACGTAGCTGAATACCAGTATTTTACATGGAGCGACTGCCTATCTGACCTCCACAACCTAGTTACTGGGTAACACAATACCCCTTGGTAAGACTAGTTGTCAGACTTTTGGGCTTCTAACTACCCGTAATGACTGTCAAAAATCTAACGACAATGACAGCTGAGACCAACGGCTTATCGTGCTTTTGAGGCACGTAAGGAATCTCGATATGTCATGGTCGGTCATCCATCCATGCACCGACTTCAGCAAGCATAACTTAATCTTCAATCGACCCATGCGTCCAATTTACAATATTAAGACATATATTTGATAATTTTAATCATGCTTTAGCAATTTGTAAATTTTTATTTGTTTATCGATATTACGATATCTAATCGCCAATCCCAGCCCTATTTCAAAGCATTTCATTCCAAACGATTAGGTCTTGATGTCTTCGCATTTTTTCTCTTCAATACGTCTGCAGTGTCCGTGAAAATAGTTGAACAAATCGTTTTTACACTCAACAGTTTTAGAGGAAAATGTTCACAGTTTAATGTATATTTAATGTCCCGAGTTTTGGTATCCGGAGATTGTTTTAAATTGGTTGTTTGTTGAGGTACATTAAGTGTCATGGAGCTTTTCAGGTCTGACTTCTTAAAAAAAAAACAAAAAACACATGGTGCCAAGAGATAATAAGAGCAGTAGTGGCCTAGCGATAACGGCCCAGCAGGCCTAGACAAAACATATTTCTGTAAGCGTTCACGCCAAACGCTACGCCAAAATGTACTGGAATTACATTACCTGCAGAAAGATTACGTCGTGTCCTTTCCGCAAGTAATGTCGTACCCATACATTTTGGCGTAGCGTTTGGCGTGAACGCTAACAGAAATGTGTTTTTTCTCAGGGCCCAGACTTACTAGTTGTAGGTTGTGGATTCGAACCCAAAGCAGGCGCTTTACTTTGTGTAAATAATTTATATCACCGCTGCTCTCAAAACGGTCAAGCAAAGCATCGTGAGGAAACCGGCATGTTTTAGAACCTACAATTCGGAGTTTTTGGCGGGATCGCGTTGGAACATGTCGCACGACTTTATATTTTCATGAAATTTAGTGAAGTAGCGAATAAAATTGTATAATTTTGGTAGTGAATTATGCAATTTAATTACGTGTGAATGCACAAGTGAGTGAAGGTGAAAATAAGTTACTAACGTGGACTTTTCGTGTTCCCCCCAAAAACTCCTAATAGGTTGTTGTAAAGTTACTACCGCTTTACAATAACTTTGACTTAACTTTGACTTGACTGACTAAAGACGACTATGACTGTTTTGCAAATTCGTGCCCGATATCGGGCCATTTACTTGATCAAAAAGAAAAATTACTTGACACTGGCTAAATGCACAAACCGTGCGAAGCCAAAACCCAAAAAAAAAAAAAACATACAATTCGAAGACATGTGACATCAAAAAATCCACACTGGGCCCGCGTGGTAAATTCTAGCCCACTCCCTCTCTAAGAGAGGAGGCCTGTATCCCAGCAGTGGGAATTTTAAAGGCTGACTATTTAGGGTGCAAAGAAAGAACACAAAACATAACAAATTGGGGGAAAATATGCGTCACATACACGCAAAACGACCGCAGCCCACGACCCTAGGCAAGACAGAGGCCCCAGCAAAAGGCTTTCAGCGACGGCCGGCGTTGACGTTCTGACGTCAACAGGTACAGCATACGTCACGATAAAAAAAAGGAATAAAATAAAAAATGCAAGTAAAGTATTAAATGGGTCAACGGAATGGGTGAACGTCATACCCTATACATTTTGATTCCCTTGAGAGTGTCGAAATAAACGTTTTTTGCGGCATAAACGGCCGTATCTTTTTTTTTCAACGTTAACTTAGACGTTTGATTTTTTCACATCTTCAAGAGACTGTAGAGTTGAGCATATTGTTTTTAATATCAACTCGATACCTGCTTGCACGCGTTCCCGAGATAAAGGGTCTTGACAGACAGACAGACAGACGGATGGGCGGACAACAAAGTGATCCCATAATGGTTCCGTTTTTCCTTTTCAGGTACGGAACCTTAAAAAGTAATAAAAAAGTCAAGTTGGGTTGTGGAGTTCAGATAGGCAGTTGCTCCATGTATAACACTTCTATTCAGCTGCATCCGGTTAGACTGGAGGCTGACAATTAGTTGAGAAACGGCTAGGCAGATGATGGGATGAGGTTTCTACCATACCTGTTTCCAGCTCCACCGTATCTACCATACGTTTGACTGCCCTGTTGTTATCGTGGTTGCAAGCGCGACTGTTGAGCCTGGGCTCTTTTTGTTTTCTTTGAGGGTGGGAATTCATCAAATAACTTCTCCCACTCGGGCTGGAGCGGGAGGGCGTGTTAGACATTTACTGACTATAACCCATCCACCCATGTTCCTTCAGTTGTCTGTGTGCCAGGGGCGACGGTATCTCTTTCGAACAACCTGCACCTGGGAATCAAACCCTCTTGGTCTTAGGTTTGATTCTCAGGTCGGCCAAATTTTTATTGGGTTTTTTCATCAGGAATTCTTAGTAACAACCCGGAGTTTGGAAGTTGGCGGTGTGATACTCCCGCGCTTCGGAAAGCACGTCCTGCGCGATCTCTCTCCGGTCGTGTTGGATTAATCCATGCCGTCCCATCGGACTATGAGAGCGAGAGAAGCGAGAATGCACTTGCGTCTGCGCACACACTTGTGCACTATAATACCTCCTGCGGCGAAGGCTCTGGTGAGGTTGGTCGCCATAGCCAAAATACTCTCTGGAGTACAAAATAAATACTATACAATATTTCCATCGCAAATCAGTGTCGTATTTCTACCTCAAAAGCTACAATTAATTCTCGATTTTTCACCTGTAAAAGTACCTAGCATAATTATATAAGTAATGTACCTATAGATAATTACACACACGTACATAATACATGCGCCAGGTGTTAGTTCGCGCCTACTTCACACCTATGTAACAACTGATCATTACTTATAATTAGCTGTTCTTAATTAAAGCTAGCGTTGTTATACTCATTAGGAAGTACATAATGCTGAGAAATAATTACGGTTTCCTACTGTAATTGTAACGTGGTTGTCAGTCGAAATGTTACAGAAAAATATGGCTTGTGGTATAAAACGCCGATTTTCGGTAGGAAGGAAAGAATATAATTGGTTTTTACACGCTTTATATTAGTTTCACTTGTATGTTTGTTTGTATGTAACCGACTCCTTTGGACGCTATTTTGACCCACTTTAAACGGTCGGATTTCATTTAAACTTTGTAGACTTATCGAGGACCTATGACAATTCAATAATTTAAAAAAAATCGAAAAAAACACGCTTTTGTAGTTAGCAAAACTAAAGAATAGAAAATAAATAATAGTTTAAAAAAACTAAAAAACCACGCTTTAAAAACCAAACTAAAAAGTAAAAATTAATTTAATTCTATTAAAAAGCGTGGGGTGCTTGATATTAATTGATTATAAAAATACCTCAAAAAGCACCCTACGCTTTTTAATATAATTAAATTATTTTCTACTTTTTAGTTTGGTTTTTAAAGCGTGTTTTTTTAGTTTTTTTAAACTATTATTTATTATGATTATCGGGTGTGGTTACTATCGGCTATATACCTACTGACACTTTTGCGATAGATGGCAGAAATCAATCAATATCATGATATACGAGGTGTGACAGAATAAATGCAAGTCCTGAAATTAATTTGTCCACAATTGACTACTAACTTTTATAAAAATTGGTATTTTTTTCAAAAATTATGTATGTTTCAATATCTACCGGCGATTGAGCCAAAAAAAAAACAAACTTATTTCAAGGCATTACGACTCGATTTCAAATGCATAAAGTAATGCTAGGGTCAACGCGATTTTTTTATACATGATACACCTTTAAAAAAAGGTTAGGTGCTTAGTACTCGCAGTCGGCGTGCATGTATGACCAGTGGCCCTAGTTTGAGATGCTTTTAATCATCTCGATCTAACTCATCAAGCGCGTTCGGCGCTCCGATTGGTCCTTCACCAATCCAGGGCCAATCGTAACGCCGAACGCGGTCGATGCGTTAAGTCGAGATGATTCAGAGAAACTTACACGACGGCCACTGATAAATGAGCGTAAATGAAGCAAAGGACGGACGGACGGACGGACGGATGTTAGGATCGTAGTATGTAGCGTTCTGTAGTTCCTGCATACCCCCATGCAAAGAAGGCGTGACTTTATGTATGTATATGTAATTATTTACTAATCAATTTTGTCATTGAAATTAACATTAATATCAAATCAAACTACTACCAGTATTTTACATGAAGCGACTGCCTTTCTGACCTCCACAACCCAGCTACTGGGTAACATGTTACCCCTTGGTAAGACTGGTTGTCAGGGGGCCAACTCTCTAACTCCGTCAACGAAGGTACTGGCCCGTCCAAAAGTAGTTCGAAACTTCTTAGTGAATCCTACAGCCAATTAACTAACTTTTTTGGACGGGCAAAAACATATCGGGAGTAGGGACAGCTGCGAAATCGTTTTGTTATTCATTCTTAGTTCGGGCTCCAAACTAATCTTCTGTTCGTAAATGATACGGATGTGGAAACACCCGTTACTTCGACCGAAACGACGGACTTCGTGCTTAGGGAGTAGGCCCACAGACTTGGGCAACTGACTACTAGTAACGATTGTTAAAGATATACAAATGACAGCCGGAACTAACGGTTTAACGTGCTTTCCGAAGCACGGACGGGTCTCAAATAATCCAGGTCCTGGTCTACTCATGTGCCAAATTTCATCCAAAACAAACAAACATACAAAAAATCAAGTCCTTTCTCTCTATGATATTAGTTAATATTTGCTAATACATATTTATACCAACCATAATTTGACATCATTCTCCTGTCCTTATACCAATTTATCAGAAAAGAACCGGAGCTACCGACATAGCTTGTAGAGTGAGCAAGGTGAAGTGGCAGTGGGCTGGCCATGTTTGTCGAAGGACCGATGGACGGTGGAGCAGACGAGTCCTGGAGTGGAGACCGCGTATCGGCAAACGTAGTGTAGAACGCCTCCCAGCTAGATGGACTGACGACCTTAAAAAGGTGGCTGGGACAGACTGGATGCAGAAGGCGGAGGATAGAGTGTTGTGGCGCAGCCTAGGAGAGGGCTATGTCCAACAGTGGACTGCGATAGGTTGAGTTGATTGATACCAATTTATTTGAGGTCAACGCAACATGCCTTTTTCATCTATACTTCTGTATTAGTCGTTATCTCCGTAGTCTGACTACGAAGATGACGACTAATAGGAAGTCAGTAGTCACTGAGATGACGATTAACCTATCAAATCAAAATCAAATCAAATAATTTATTTCTTTGCAAACATGGGTATAGTACATAGATGTTTTTTTAATAAAGTTCTCCATATTTTATCGTCAGGGCACGCAAAGGTTGACATTACGTAATAAAAATTCAAAAATAAACATTGGAATTACAAATTAAATAAATAATAGTTTAAAAAACAACAAAAAAACACGCTTTAAAAACCAAACTAAAAAGTAAAAAATAAATTAATTCTATTAAAAAGCGTGGAGTTTAAATGAAATCTAACCGTTTAATGTGGGTCAAAATAGCGTCCAAAGGAGTCGGTTACATACAAACAAACATACAAACATACAAGTGAAGCTAATATAAAGCGTGTAAAAAAGAAAAAAGGAAACGTACAAATCAAAAATGTCGGCGTGGTCCCGGCAATAAAAAATAAGACTTTATAATAGAATGTCAAACAGAAAATAAAAACCAGGATCAAAATAATAATGGCAATCAGAGTAACCGTATGTCAGACAGCTAGTGAATCATCATTAAGAAAATCGTTTATCGTGTAATAGTTTTTCATAATTAAAATTTCTTTTAGCGTCCTTTTAAATTTTGTGTCCTTTTTTGTTTGTCCTATAGAGTGAATGATGATATGGTTAGAAAGGGTGCCCATTCTAACAATTATCATCATTCACACAGTCCATACATCGTTTCTTTGGTCTACTGTTCTACTGTACTGTTGAGCTCCCTAAAATAGGGTTGAGCTACACGGTGACTGCTACATACATGCCGTCTGTTGAGACAGGTCAGCTAAAGCTGCAATGGCTCTTTCTTCAAAAGGCCTTTCCAGACATTGCCCTGCATTGTTAGACTCACATAAAATTCAAATTATATAATGTTTGGACTTTAAAAGAGACCATGACCTCTGAGTTTGTCTCTCGGCTTTTCTTCTCAGGGAACAGTCAGCTAGGAAATGCCGGCGCCATCTAGTTTTTAAAATATTGACCAACAAAATATTGACGTGTAAAAGTGTCTTTTAAGATCTACTTACATAAATAAACATTTCATTTAATTTCATTTGTTATGGCATTTTTCTCATGCCTCCGTATCTCATGCCCGACCGATGTCCACACAAATTTTCAGTTACCGTTGCCACTTTCAGACTCTTTCGGCATCCTCATCTCAACGGCATGCTTGCCTTTAATTCCCCCACCATAGCATGACCTCTTCATACATTCATATCCAGAAAAATCCAGGAAAATCTACAAGACAATAAAAAAAATACCCGGTATTCGTCTCCGCCAATCAGTCGGCCATTTTGCCAGCCCAACAAACTTCCAACCCCTCGGCTGCAGTGAAATTTCAATTGGCACAAGTTTACTAATTAAAAGTCAGTCAAACGTCCCTTAGGACGCGCTTAATAAAGCGATGAAAGTAATTAGAATTGTTATTGTTTTAACTTATTTTATTAGTTAGTAACTGTTAGATGTGGCTGTCTTGATAGGAGATGGGAAGGGGCTGGATTTTCGAGGATTTATCTCGTCAAAACCAAGTTTTATACCTGTCACTGAGCATTACTTGCCCACGAGAACTAACCAACAATACTAACAGGAAATTTTATTCTATTCACAAGTTACAAGAGTAACTAGTAATGATAATCAAAATAAACTATTAGTAATTACTATGGAGTAACATATTGTTATCCTATAGAAGTATGATTAACAGGGTGTAAAGTTCACTCACTCTCTATGGAAATGGGAGGATCCTCCGACCAGACGGGTCTGGTCTGGTGGGCAACTGCCCGACGGTTGATGTCGGGATGTTGTATATATGTAGATCGCGCGGTAAACTGCTTACGCGATGTAGTTGCGGTGTGACGTCAAGTCTTAGTACGCATATGGCATTGTAGATGGCGCCACTTCACTTTTTGTGTTTTCCACATTTGTTGATTTGAAGTTTCGTATGTGGGGCATTGTAGATGTCCGCCACAATCCTGTTGGGTCCACGGCTTGCATAACCGTCCAGAGCCTGGTTTACAACAATAGACTACAAAGTCTATTTCCAGTCTCCACAGACAATTCTTGGTTCGCACATCGTAACTCGATATTCTCGTAAACAAATGTGTAATTAAAGGCAATATGCTTGCCACCTTACCTTTGACTTAACCTTAACGAGGACCGCATTCACACCGTAACGTAACGAGATAGTTCGCTCAGATTGTATCGCGAACGTACGGAAATAAGTTGTGGTGTGAGATTATCTTTATATGCGTGTAATGTTGGTATTGTTTAAGACTTGTATAGAGAATGGATGGGTTTGACTGTGTTTTAAGACTTCAAGTCCTTCCCCCGTTTAATTTCCTTATACCTACTGTCTTTTGCCACAAAACTTGGAAAAATAATCTTTATAAAGTGAGTGAAAAGTGAGTCGATCTGTTTTTGTCTATGCTAATAATAAAGCTGAGGAATTTGATTGTTTGAACGCGCTAATCTCTGAAACTACCAGTCGGGTTTGAAAATATATTGTTGCATTTGAAGGCCCAATTTTTGAGGAAGGCTATGAGCTATGTAACTTCACGCTAGGACCCTTAGGAGGTGAGCAAAAATAAATAAAGTCAGAAAAAAGGTAAGCGAAGTGTATAAGTAACAGCCTGTGTCGCGATGTGACGGGGTTGGTCAGGGAACAAAGAATTTTACGTGGACGAAGTATTGGACATTGGACATTTGGACGTTTATTTCATTGCATTACTTAATCAATGTTGCTGTAATCTGGTAGAAAGGTACAAGTTATCTTGTTGTGTATAGGATGATGACGTAGAGAATATTTTGTCACTGAAAATGCTTAGGTATCGTCTTCGTATACGACCAGCAATCTGAAAAGCATGACATGGTTTTACTAAATGATCAAAATAACCTTCTATTAATTCGTCTTTATCATTCGGAGGTCGGTGTATTATACATATAAACGTTCCTCTTGAATCAATTTGTAGTAGTAAGTGTACAGGCACGAAAAGCGACTTTGCGAATATTTAATGTACAAATAGTGGAAAATGGGCATAAGTGGCAAAATACCATCTAATCCTTTGTCGTAAATACTGCACGTAAATGTTCTACTTGACATAAATGATACCATATTTTAAAACTCATTCGATACGCGACATTGTAACGGCCATCCAGCTTAAGACGTTTGACTAATCGCTCAAGTAATTATCCCGGGTTATTGGCAGCGGGCACCGTTTCAAGATGGCGGGCTGTCAAATTTGACGTTTACAAGTTTCGCGCCATTTGAACGCTTGTAAGCGTTAGTTTAAGATTACGGGTTATTGTTTGGTAAGTACAGATTACTTCATTGTTGGGGACGCAGTGAAGATAATAAAGAAAGATTACGGTTTTGAAAATGTTATTGCGTTCATCATTTCAACTTTATTTCATGTGTATTGTATTCATTCATATATGATTACCTATCTATCTTCTTTAAACTCATAATGAAGCTGAAGAGTTTGTTTGTTTGAACGCGATAATTTCTAGAACTGCCAGTCGGATTTGATTTTTTCTTTTTGTATTTGATAGCCTAATTTTTGAAAAAGGCTAGAGGATATTTAAAATCACGCTGGAACTCTTAGGAGCCGAGCAAAGCGAAAAACAGTCGAAGTAATCGAGCGATATTGAGTATACCTACAAGGTGAATTTTTAGTCACCATTTACGTTTGAACGGTGACTAAATATTCACCTTGTATACTTACGACTTCGTATGCATTTTAGGTGTTATATGGCCAAAATACAGGGTGTAAAATACTTCCTACAGTCATGGTTTCATAGTAAAATCGTGGCATTAATTAAATGATTTTTGAAGCTTATTTGAATATAATAATAATACCAGTCTATTACTGTCTCACTGCAAAGCAAAAGCCTCTTCTCATGGGTACGGGTTGTTCGAAAGAGATTGCGCGGCCCCTGGCACACAGGCAACTGAGGGAACACGGGTGGGTTTTAGTCAGTAAAAGTCTAACACACCCTCCTGCTCCACCCAGAGCGGGAGAAGTTCACTCTCAAAAAAAATATAAAAGGCCGCCTCTTCTCAAACAGAGAAGGCATGAAGATTGATCACCGTGCTTGCTCAAGACGGGTTGGCGATTTCAGACTTATAATATATCCTACTATTCCCACTAATATATATTATAAATTTGAAAATTCACATGCTTGGATCTCAATCACGCAAAAACAGCTGAACGAATTTGGATAAAATTTGTGCACACAGATAGTTTATATCCTGGATTAACACATAGGATACTTTTTATGCCGGTAGTACGTTCCCGGGGGATAATTTCCCGCCTCCACGCGATCGATGCCGATGCGAAAAGCTAGTTAACTATAAGTAAGTACAGGTTTCCGGAAATTTTCTCACGGGAACGTACTAAGTACCGGGTTAAAACCATCATATGTGTCAATCCAGGTTATAAATCTGTTCAGCCGTTTTTGTGAGATTAAGTTACATCCAAACATCTAAACGTACAAACTTTCACATTTTTATTATTAGTAGGAAGTCAAAAGTTTGTATGTTTGTTTGTAACTCAATCACCCAAAAACAGCTGAACGGGTTTCGATGAAATTTGACACCCAGATAGTTTATTACCTGTTTTGTCCAGGATTACAAAGTACTTATCGAAACATTGTGAACTGCAAAAACCATTTACATTTTAATGCACTATTTTTCGATAGTTTATAACTGCCACTAACTGCCACTATCTTGGAAGTAACTGCCACTATCTTGGAAGTAGCGCTCGGCGGCCGCTGCCGCGGCACCGGTCGCTTCGCTCGCTCGGCTCGCGCGCGGTTGGTCGCAATTCTAACCTAACCTAACCTATCCGGTCGGGGTGCCATTGTAAGCAGTATGGTGCAGTTTACAATTTATCGACAGTTTATAATCTCGCGAGATAGATTTTAACTAACGGTGTTCACAATTATACGGTGAAATATACATACTACCTAAGATATATATATCATTCCGGTAGTACGTTCCCAACGCGGGCGAGACCGCTGGCAAAAACTAGTTTATAATGTTAGTAGAATAATGTGCCGCTAGACTAAAACGAAATAACAGTGTCGTGAAAAAAAAATCATAGACAAATATAAAATATAGTTCCGACACCTCACAAGTATAATTAAATCAATTATAAATTAATGAGAGCTACACTTAGCACTTAGTACGTGTGATGATAACCTGTCACTGACAACTTGTAAGTAGCAATTATTATGTTTTTTAACCACTAATTAGTTAGTATAAAATAAATATATATCATGAAAAATAATATAAGCTTTTTTTTCGGATAATTGTACAGTGATTTTAAAATTCAGTGTGGTTTGGTAATTTTGAGGTGTGAATGACATAACATAGCGTTTGCTTTTTGGATCAATTGTCAGAGGTGCTCGTGGCTAAGTCATAACAGCCGCACTGATCGATCAGGTTAAGTTGCTCCGTCGATGGGTGGTCACCCATCTTTATACACCGTGAAATTTCCCGAAGCGAAATGGTTTTGTCTTGGTAATACAATCGTTTTATAAACAAATAAAATATTAGAAACAAAAAATGGCATATTAACCATTGTAAAAAATCACAACGTGCGACAGTTTATTTTGCTTTGAACATTTATGCATCGCTGTTCCCTTTGTCAGCGGCGCGTGCGATTCCAGTAGTACCTACAAGTTACCTCTAGTGTTACCATTGAGTAGTGTTTTATCGAGTTGATGAATCCTTTTTTTATTTATATTAAAACAAAAAAAAAAATCTTTGTTTTTTACTCTTACTCTATGCTTCGAAAGTACTCCTTATGGCAAGTTGTTCTGCCGCGGGAAAACAACCATTTAAATTTCTCGGTGTATATTGTGTCCCTACTTGCCTCGGAAATCACGTTAACCCGTTGGCCCTGGCTGTTATTCGTGGATCTTTGACAGTCGTTACGGGTCGTTCGAACCCCGAAACTCTGACAAGCAGTCTTACGAAGAGGTATCGTAACAACATCACGCCTTGTTTACCGAAAGGTTGGGCAGAGGTGTAAAGGTGGCAAGAGGTATCATAATACCCAAAAACAGGGCTGTGGAGGTCAGATAAACATGTAGTTGCATCCGTTTAGACTTGCAGCCGACCGTAACATTTTTGGGAAAAAGCTAGGCAGATGATGATAGACAGGTTCTTCTACCAATCTTACTAGCTTTTTTTATTATTGAACCTAGATTAGGCTCCATAGAACATGGCACTCAAGAAGCAAGGCCACCTCCAGTTTCGGCTAAAGAGATATGCACTAGACCGCGAAATCTTAAATATCTTATGTTTTTGCAATTTGCCATTCAGTGCACTTTGTATGTTTATTAAAATATGATTTGCGACCGTACGTATTTACAGAACACTGCCTAACAGTGGAGAAATAACCATATAACACGATTCCTACCGGCTTCCCTTCGGTGATTCGCATCTGTACCGCTTTTGAAAAATGGCACGTCAAAAGCGTCCACTATTGCCAAAAAATAAGGTTACACTACGGGTATTTCATCTAAAAATTCCGTAATGATGTCACTTTAGGTCATGTAGCACTGCTTGATATTGGATGAGAGCAAGCCGCTATCTAACGGGTTACGATAGAGACGGATATATAAAAAATGCGTCAGCGAGATCGAGATGGAAGAATATTGCACAATTTATTTGGTTTTCAGCTGTTCAATAGAACAGCTAAAGCTGTTCAATAGAGCAGAAAATTAATAGAAATATTTCAATGCAATAGCATTGAAATATTTCTATTAATTTTAGCACGGTGTATAAGTGCAGCATATAAATGTTATTTTCTGATAAGTCTTCACTCTTAGAAAAGTTGACACCTCGCCGCTGCAATACCTAATAAATAAAATCATCAATAAAACCCTCAAAGTCCATACGTATAGTCAAGTTGAATGATTTGTCCTGAAATTGTCACTCAATGGGATTCAAGGAAGAAGTTACGTGTGACGGTCACGAATGACATTTTAACCAGAATTTTAATTTAGCGACCTGCCTTGGCCCTTCCCGATTAAACTTTTTTTTTTACAAAATTAAACACTACCCTACGTCTAACAAATGATTCGTAACGAAATTCACCGTATCTACTCTTCACACTTGTGATCAACTGATCAAGGGGAAGTATTTGAATTAAACATTTGTTTCACACCCTCTGCTAGGGGTGTGAGGGGAACATATCGTTCCCCCTTTCGACTCCATCCGTAGGCAACATGATAGACAGAATGGTGACTGGCATGTTGTCACGTGGACGAGGTTGTGAGTTCCCACCCGGGCCAATACAGGACAGGACTTAACAACAATAAAAATATTAAAGAACGACAACGAATCAGAAAACTGGCTCTGATCATGTCAAAGGGACAATGAGGAGGCAGGAGTAGGTTTTAGCCGGTAAGTCTGGCACTGCCCAGACTGCGTCACTAGTGAGGCAGTCTGGGCGTCCATGAGGATTCCCCACTCCAGCCAAAAAAAAACCCGTTCCAATATGAAAGCCATAGGTAAGTATGTAGTTTCTGAATTTATTTTAGACGTTAAAGAAACTAGGCTTACATTATCTTCTATACTAATAAATAATAAATCTGAAGAGTTTGTTTGTTTGTTTGCTTGAACGCGCTAATCTCAGGAACTACTGGTCCGATTTGAAAAATTCTTTCAGTTTTAGATAGCCCATTTATCGGGGAATGAATAAATATAACATCACGTTAAGACCCTTAGGAGCCGAGCAAAGAGAAAAAAGTCGCGAATACGAAGTACTCTCACGGGCAGGCGATTCGAAGCGACGCGACGGGGTGGGTCAAGAAATTTGAAGCGAACGAAGTCGCGGGCAGAAGCTAGTAGTTAGTATGAGTCTGAAATGGTTTACCTGTCTTGAGCAAGTGATAAGAGGCCTTTGCCCAGCAATGGGCCTGTAACACTGGACTGCTTCGTTGATCGCATGGTCGCAAGCGCTACAGGTAAGCAAGAGTTCCTGGGTCGATTTCCGGGTCAGACAAAACGTTACTGTGTTTTTCTTTCTGGAATCTCTCAGTAACAGCCTGGAGCCTAGATTTCTGTCCATTTAATCGCAATAGACTCGCCCTCTATAACATGGGATTTAAGGTTCCTGCAAACAGGCGCGACGCGACTGACGTAGAACAATTTCTATGAAAACTTCATGGATATTGTTCTAAAAGTGTCGCGTCGCGCCTGTTTGAAGAAGCCTGTAACCATAACTGGCAAAATGTTAGTAATTAGAAAAGTATTTACACAGCTTTTCTTCAGAAAATAACGCTTAAAAGCCATTACTAATCATTCAAGAAGATCGTTGTTCTGCGTGCGAGCGAGAGGGTCATGACGTCATGACGTATCGTGTTGCATCTCGCTCGCACGGCACGTTGGTTTTATTTTAGCTGCCATGGTATCGGACGCAAGGGCCACCCAGATGTGGCACTAGGGCTGGCACTAAGTTTTAAAAGATGGTTTGTTTTATTGCAATTTCGTGATAGAGAATTTATTTAATTGCGCATTGCTTGCGGGAAAGCTTCAATAGAAATTGACATTAAATAATCTATAGCCTTTTGAATGTAAAAGAAGATTGTTAAATTGACTGTTAAATCTAAATTATTGCGATACGGAGGTAATATTATTTTTATGAATTAGCGACTAAATAAAATACCTTGACAGATTGTTTCTAGTTAAGTATACCGCACTCATATCTCACACACAAATCTCAAAGGATCAGTAGTGCTATTCTGTAAAAATCCCACCGTGAAAACTAAGATGAAGTGAGCTGTCAATAGTGTCAATTTCTAGCGTCTCTGATAGAATGACAGCTCACTTTAAGTTCACTTCACCTATGCTTTCACGGTGAGCTTTGTACAGAATAGGCAAGCAGTTCACACTCATCATTAGGGATCGGATAAGCGGATGCATATTTACCTAAAGTAAATTTTTAGTTACGTAAATATGGAAGCGGTTTCATAAAATATTTTTTTTGTACAAAAATCCTGGGATGCCAGCAACACCGGGAATGCATAACTAGTCAGTTGTATGGAAGCGACTTCTAAATGAATAGGATTGCATGACTATTCAGAAGCATATTTGTTAAAAAATTAACCCGATGGAAATTTGGTACCTATACCTATGTACCTAGGGTATAAGTCTGTAAGAGTAGGGGTGGAGTGTGTTAGTAAAAACATTTTTTTTTTTCATTAAATTAAAAAAAAATCGGTACAATTGCGCATTCCATTTTAGCCAACCTCTCAACTTTAGGTGAATACGCATCCGAATATCCGATCTCTACTCATCACAATTAACCATTAAATCCGCCCCCAAATTGCTATCAATAAATACCGGTGTCATTTCGAAGGATTATTGCTAATCCATTGCTTGATAAGTTAGAAAAATGTGTCTGCTAAACAACGTAGAATAACGCAATGGATGTTGTTGATCTGTCAAAATGAAAGTCCTTCCTACTGTAAGTATGTTTACGCAATTATCCCTCTATAAATGTTGTTGTACCTGTAAAGGTAACGGACAGACAAACAAACTTTCTACTATGAAAGCATGGATAACATGATAAAGGAAACTTTAAAAATTTTGTACAGTTTATTTATTTATTTATTTATTTAAATTTCTCGCACACAAAATAGCTACAAAGGCGGACTTAATGCCTTAGGCATTCTCTACCAGTCAACCAAGGGTGGTGAAGAGATTAGATGGCAGGCGCTTAGGATAATAGGAACAATCATAAAAAAGAACTATAAAATACATCATAATGAATAATAAATAAGATAGGTACATAAATAAGTTATAAGCTTACAATACATATACATGCATACATATCTATAAAAAAATCAAGGAAGAGACACTATTTGTTAAGAAAATACCTCCGGAATATTCGCTTAAATGCATACCGACTGGTAGCCGTCCTGATTTCGAGAGGAAGCGCATTGCAAAGAAGAATGGACTGAATATGAAACGAAGAATGAACAAAGTCAAAAGTGTGAGAAGGACAGAGTAGAAGAAGATTGTTAGAAGAACGCAGATTCTTAGTGTGAGAAGAACATAGATATTGGAAATGAGACACAAGATAAGAAGGACGAGTAGGAGAGTTGAGAAGGAAGAAAAGCGTAGTCAAAGCGCTCAGCAAAAAAATCCGTTTACAATAACTAGCATGAACATGGTGATGGTAGCTTACAATGTTTTTGACAGCATTGGTCTAATAAAAATCGCCATAATCCCTAGATAGGATTTTCCCTTGATACGGGGCTATAAACATGGCCTTAGTAAAACCATACACCCATCCCTCCCCGGGGTCTTCCCTCAGCGGGACTGTACATGTCTCTCTGCGAGACTTCACACATGACAAAAAGTTCTAGGTACTGCAGTCCTCTCACAATTTGACGTCTACCTAGCATCACTGTCAAAATCAAAGTGATCTTTAATCTAGTTGTGATAACGTTGATAGTGGGTTACTGCTTGAGTTGCTGACCAAGACCAGACCAAACCAGACCTTGTTGGTTCCAAGACCTGTTGAAAATCTCGAGCCCACCCGAGCGTAACTTACGCGTGATAACCCTATCACAAAATATAATTATCGGTAAACTCCTGCGCAGAATTAATTTGTCAAAACATAAGTCGGTTCCATTATTAATAAAATGGCTAGCTTGGGGTCACTTGTGGCCATGGTACATGAACATGGAATGTTTTCTGATGAGATTGAGCGGTTCTGTCGACTACGAGGATAATAATTGTGAAGTCTTCATGCGAAGCTATATTTAGCAGGTATAGATAGTCTTCACAGTTTTGTGGGGCTTATGGCTAAGTAATAACAGCCACATGGATGAGACTTGAAGAAGCTTGTGGCTAGCCACACGGGTCGATCGACCAGGTTAAGATTAACCTGCGTAGATACGCTTGCCGTGCCGCGGTTGGTCCGTGGATGATCTAATAGCAGATTGACTAACCAGGGAATCAAACCCAAGGGAGCCGTTAGACTGCGACTACTCTTCATGTGCCTAACCCTTTCCTGGGGTCGGCTTCCGGTCAAACCGGATGCAGCTGAATACCAGTGTTTTACATGGAGCGACTGCCTATCTGACTTCCACAACCCAGTTCCTGGGTAATACGATATGCCTTGGTAAGACTGGTTGTCACTTTTAGGCTTCTGACGACTGTCAAAGATCGGTAGATCTTTGACTTGAATGACAGTCGGAAACAACGGCGTACCATGCTCTTCGAGATACGTAGGGGTATTGGTACGCAAAGATGATCACCTATCCACGGACAAACCGTAGCAAACGTAGCTTACCCTGATCGATCGACCTGTGCGGCTAGCCACAAGCTCCTTCAAGTCTCATTCAAACTATCAGAGGGCAATTCTCGTAATTTTAAGAACATTCACAATCTGATCGCAGAAAAATACCTCGAGTTTCCGTACATTTTTGATAAGTCTTTGACATTTCATTGTCGCCGAGGTGAAATTGCGACTAGATCTATACCCCTCGTCTTAAAAAAAAAAACAGAAATGATTATCCGGAAAAGAACCGGAGTCACCGATATAGCTTGTAGAGTGAGCAAGCTGAAGTGGCAGTGGGCTGGCCCTGTTTATCGAAGGACCGAAGGACGGTGGAACAGACGAGTCCTGGAGTGAAGACCGCGTATCGGCAAACGTAGGCGTGGCTAGGACAGTTTGGATGCGGAAGGCGGAGGACAGGGTGTTGTGGCGCAGCCTGGTAGAGGCCTATGTCAGACAGTGGACTGCGATAGGCTGAATTGATGATTGGTCTTGGTATGTAAAGATGGTCACCCATCCACAGAACAACCGCGGCAAGCGCAGCTAAGCCTAATTGATGGATCCGTGCAGCTGATTTTAATTAGCCTCAAGCCTCGCGAGCCTATTCATTATTTTAATTGCAATTACAGAAAATCAAAAGCAACTGGCCCAGTGGTATCCGCCCTGACGTACAAGTGGTAAGTCGTGAGTTCGAACGCAATTCTGTATCATTATAATGATTCCCCGCGGAATCTTACTACGTTAAAACTACGTCAATATCGTTTTTTTTTTAAATCCAATGTAATGGTAAGGAATCGAAATATCATATTCTGTATGTTCCAAGATAATTTTTCGATATTATTAATACGATATTAGCAGAATTCGTGTGTGATTGACGTGGTTACGAGTAAGGAATCGTTAAGTGGTCATAGTGAATTCAGGCCCAGGAATACGCTTTACTTTGAGTAAATTATTTTATCACCACTGCTCTCAAAACGGTGAAGGAAAACATCGTGAGGAAACCGGCATGTCCTCGAACCAAGAATTCGAAGACATGTGACATCTACCAACCTGCAGTGGACCTGTGTGGTGGATTATGGCCCACTCCCTCTCACAGAGAGGAGGCCTGTGTCCCAGCAGTGGGGACATTATTGGCTGTTTTTTGACAAATACGAGTGACTTGTACGGCTTCATAGCATCTACGATGCACTATCTGTTTTAACAGCTATGGCGTATATCTGCTTTCTCCATATTTGTAAGAGTGTGAATGTAAAATTAAATAATACGCGTCGTGTTATCGTTGTGTTTGTTGCGAATACTTGCGTGGGCGCACGTGGACGGCGGTTTTTATTGTTTTTATATACAGGGTGTTGTAAAAGTGGCAGGTGTCAATTATGTTATAACTTTTTCTTGACAAGGTCTTTGCTCGTAGAACTAAGTGTCTCTAATTGCCCAGTAATTAAGTTTACAGAGTAAAAAATTAAACGGTAAAAACATGCTATGTCGAAGCAAAGTAAAAAAAAAAACACATTATCTCTTTTTTTTTTAAAGAAAACTTAAGAAAGTCTTCTATAGTATGTGAAAATTATGACAAAATTTATTTATTTCTGTGAATTGATATGCCGGTTTGCCCACGATGTTTTCTGTCACCGTTAAAAGAGCAGTGGTGTTGACATAATTTACACATAGTAAAGCGGCTCTCTGGATTCGAACCTACGACCTAGAAGTCGTGGACGTTACCACTGAGCCACTACTGCTCTCCTACACAAAGCCCTAATGACTAGCTATGTGCCGAGTACGTCTTGACTCGAGTCAGACTCGATTCCTGCTTTGAACTCGCCTACACGAATTCCAATTTATTTTGATTCTAGTACTCGAGTCAGGAAGAATCGATTTTGTACTCGCTGGCTCGATGCTATTATGCGAGTGCAACTGATTAGTATTCGAGTTAAGTTGACTCGCTCGTACTCGATCTCTGTTTACTGAAGCAATGAAGGATGCCTAATAATACAAGTTTTAACCTACAATTTTTTTTTACTAGTAACTAGTGAAGTGATTTTATTGTAATTAAATTTATTACAACATGGCGCCGAAAAAGCCTCAGGTGTATGGACTTGAATTTCCGACTCGAGTTCTGGAATCGAGTCAACATTCGAATACCAAACATAGAACTCGAGTACTGGGGTCGGATCGCGGAATCGAGTCATGATTCGAATACCGTATAAACCGACTCGAGTCGACTCGATCCACCAAAACAGCGACTCGGCACATCATTATTAATGACCACAATTTTACAGACGCAAAACAATAATAAGACATCTCTGTTACGTACCGAGCAGTGTCTGATTTTGATCACGTATCGATGTTAGTAATCATGGTATGTATTGATTGCCATGAAGATCATTCAGACCGACACTTCGATATTTAATCCAAGCTAAAGCCCTGAGTGTGCAAAGGTTTAGCTTTTGCCCGCGGCTCCACCCGCCTGGATGTCGGTTATTGCGTTAAAAAGTAACCTATGTCCTTTTCCATAGTCAAGGCTATATCTTTGCTAAATTTCATGACGATCGGTTAAGGGGATTAGGCGTAGAAGCGTTATAGACAGACGGACAGACAGAGTTACTTTCGCATTTATAATATTATTACTAACTTCTGCCCGCGACATCGTTCGCGTCAAATTTCTTGCTCCCCGACCCATCCCGTCGCTCGCCTTACCTGCCCGTGCGAGTAATTCGTATTCGTGACTTTTTCTCTTTGCTCGGCTCTTAAGGGTCTTAGCGTGATGTTCTATAGCCTATGGCCTTCCTCGATAAATGGGTTATCCAACATTAAAAGAATAATCCATTTCGAACCAGTAGTTCCTGAGATTAGCGCGTTCAACCAAACAAACAAACGAACAGTTCAGCTTTATAATATTAGTATAAATAAGTAGACATAAAAAATACTTCAAAATCTCAATCTAAAAAAAAAAAAAACAAATTCTACTGAAAAATCACAACTTTAGTACGGAACAAGAAAATATTGTCATCTGGAAGCCGTGGTCGTATTCAATTTAGTGTGACGTCACTTATCCAATAATCAGCGGACGATCAACACGCTTCCAACGATACCTCATTTCCTAGCAGGGGTGCGGGTTGTTCGAAAGAGATACCGCGGCCCCTGGCACACAGACAACTGAAGGAACACGGGTGGGTTTTAGTCAGTAAAAGTCTGACACGCCCTCCTGCTCCACCCAGAGCGGGAGAAGTTATTTGACGATTTCCCACCCAAAAAAAAACGATACCTCATTTATTAAATTATGTTACGTATTTTAGAAGTAAATAATATAATATAAATAGGCAGGACGTCCCTGTATGTTTAAGAGTTGATTAGCAATGGAAGCAAATTTATTTTTAAATCTTTGCCTATCAAAGATTTAAAAATAAATTTGCTTCACGATAAAATCCAAAGAAACATTATCGCAGACATAAAATAACCGTTAGCAACCTAAACAACCCACTTCCTAGACTCAGACACCGTCTAGAACTCCCCAATTCCAAGATAGTAACACCCAGCCCCGGATCTAGGGGGCAAACCGGGGCACCCGCCGCGGGCGGCAGTTCAAGGGGCGCCGAAATCATATTATTGTGTGATTAAAAATAAAAATCTTGCTCCACAAAGCGCCTAACATACGGAAGCCTGGTTGGCTCACCGGCGACTTGTAAGAAAAAGGCGCCACACAGGCCCACACCTAATTTATTTATCTCAAACGCTGGAGAGAGGGGCGCCAATATCAAGTTTCTGCCCCGGTTCGGAAAAATCGTATATCCGGGGCTGGTAACACCTTGATTAAAAGCTTAGAAATAACCACCACTAAGTCAAAATCATAATATTTATTTAGTATAAGCTTTTATTAGCGGCTTCCTCTGCGTGGAGGTCAGTATTTTATACATTACAAACCTTCCTCTAGAATCACTATATCTATTGACGAAAACCGCATTCAAATCACTTGCTTAGTTTAAAAGATCTAAGCGTACAGACTCGAAAAGCAACTTTGTTTTATACTAGATCTCTATGAAGAAGAACGGGTAAGAAACTCCACGGACACTCTTTGCTGTTACAAAAACCTGGTTGTCACACATGTCACCACCCTGTATACAAAGGATTGACATCTATATCATCAACGTGTGAGGTCTATAGAGCCATTCTGCCCACGCCCTCGCGTGGTCTTACGAGGCTGTATCCTCGGACAAATTCGTTTTATACACACTGTGGGAATGTTATTTTACTTCAAGGGATTAAGTTATTATTTTGATATACCTCCATGACTAGAATGTCTCTCTGATGTTATGGTCGCATGGTTGCTGATGAGGTCTTGGCTTCGGTGCTTGAGTCGTGATTTTGGGATATGCTTTTAAACAGAAAGCTGTGCTACTGGGGATTTGCTGATTTTTAAACGATTTTCTATTCTTCATTTTCAGTACCTGGTACTTACTGACAGGCCTGCACTGTCCTCCCATATCTATTATCTATCACTGTAATTTGACAACATTGTAAAAGCCAATTATTTTTAAAAGAGTAACCGTGGAGTTTCTTGCCGGCTCTTCTCCATAGGAAGCGACAAATTGGAACCGTACACCTAGCTTCTGACGTTTCATAATTGCTGGTTTATGTGAAATAAAATATATTGATTTTATTTGAATTAATGGAGTTTGTTGCTCCACTTCTTCTCAGCTGAAGCACTAGGAAATGATGTAAATGGCAGGCGTTTTGGGGACTGTCTTAAGTAACTTTGACATTCGAAATGTGGTGATTTTCAGCCTAATTTTAATATGACTTTTTATATACGATTGACAGATAAATAAGGAGGGTAATGTAGTTTATTAGTTTTTGTACGTATGTTTGTACCTTCGTGGCACTCTAGAGACCGAACGCGTGGGTCGATTTTGATGATTCTTACATCAATCGATTTGTCTTAATCTCGAGAGTGTCACTAAAGGCATCTTTTTAAAGCGCTTTTATTAGCTTGGTATGTATGTATCTATGTAACGGATCTTTGAACGTGATTTTCACCCCCTTCAAAACGTCAGATTGATTTGAAACTTTACACACTTATCAAGGACCGATGACAATTCAATAATTTCATACATTTGTTCAATTACGCTGGCCAAAAAACAAAAATACAAAAAAATATAATTTTGTAGTTGGCCGAACTAAAAAATAGAAAATAAATAATAGTTTAAAAAACGTGGGGTGCTTGATATTAATTGATTATAAAAATATCTCAAAAAGCACCGCACGCTTGTTATTTGAATTTTTTTTTTCACTTTGTTAGTTCGGTTTTTAAAGCGTGTTTTTTTATTAAATTTAGCAATAAAGATATGTATAGGTTGGATGCATAGGCCGTTCATTAATCGCCGGCATCCAATTGGATGCCTAGGCCAATAGTTAATTGAACTAGAATCCTTCAACGTTTAACAAGTTGGCGTATCGAAAGTCATCCCTTTAAAAATGACTGACCAAGACTCAAATGATTGAGCCAAGTGATTCAAATTTAGTACGTTTTTTCACTGCGGCGCTAGCAGTCACCAAAACAAATATGTCGTCAATAGCGCAAATGCGCAAACGCATCGTCACCCTGATCAAAGATCACAAATTCATCATATCCAACTTAACTAAATTACTACACGACATTCAGCCATCTGGTCAAACGTTGTGCTTTCTTACTGGGCTAGTTGTCCTTCAGCTATTTAATTGGATGCCGGCGTTTAATGAACGGCCTCGGCGTCCAATTAGCTGGCTTATTTAACCAGATGGCTGGGTATATTACCTCAAACTAGTAACTGGGCTGTGGAGGTCAGATAGGAAGTCTCCCCATGTAAAATACTAGTCTACGCTGGTATGACGCTGGCAGAAACTAGCAACCTATTAAATGATAAGCTTTGGATGAAATATATCTCAGTAATTAAAATTACCGGTGACGGAACGAACCAATCGGAACGCACAACTAGTCTCAGATAACATGGTAATAAATAGGGCTTTAAAACGTGTGAGATATATTCAATTTGTTAACTGAAATGTGGAAAGTGTAAGCTGTGTTTTGGCTTGTGGGTTCTGCAGCATTATTCTGTCTAAATTCGTTACGGTAGACGTGTTTTTGAGTGGAGACCACGAATCGGCAAACGTAAGGTCGAGCGACGATCTTCGTTGGGTGGCTGGCAGCAACTGGATGAGAGTTGCCGCGAATCGAGTAGAATGGCGTGCCATTGGAGAGGCCTATGTCCAGCATTGGACTGCTGTAGGCTAATACTGATGATGATTCTCTTTAAATATCGCTTCTCTTCTCTTCGAAATTCGAACGTTGTGAGGGATTACTTAATCATCATGGTTCTTGAAATATCATTTATATAATCTTGCCAATATGGCGTGCTTTTGAGTCATCTTCATTACAGAGTTATTATAATTAGTATTTAAGTTCCAACCTACAAACAAATTAAGATAAGTATTATATCCTACTTTGCAATGACTGAAATACTGAAGTACAGATTAAATAAGGCGGAACCTCATAAAAGTTTTATTAACTTCTTAAAAAACTTCACCGTTTTGGTATTTGTCTAAGGTACCCTAAAAAGAATCTCCCAGACCATTTATCTTAGCGACTGTTATTAATTGCAGTATTATCCGTTATCTGTCAGTTTTAAACTTATCAGCGACTGCTCGTGTAATTTTGATAGGAAAAAATATCCCCAATTTGTCAATGGTAGCTAAGTAGGCTGACAATATTTTTTGCCTCTGCCTCCGAAGCGAAAGTAATTAAAAAAAAGTTAATTGGAATAGTTTTTCGTTGGGTTTGAAATTCTTAATTTTTGATGGATATAAGAATGTTGCAGCTCGATCGATTGTAGTTAAGATTTTTAAAAGTATGAATGATATTTAATGTAGATAAGTTACCTTTGCTTGAAGAGTGTTTGAGTTAGCTTCAATAATACGTATTTAATCCACTTTGTTGAAGAGCAGTGGTGACCCAGTGGTAATAGCTGTGACTTATGAGATATCGTAGGTTTGAGTCCAGACAGGAGTTTCAATTTGTGTAAACGATTTCATAATCATTGCTTTTAAAACGGTGAAAGAAAATATCGTGAGGAAACCAGCATGTTCTAGAACCAGAATTCGAAGACATGTGACGTCTATCAACCCGCACTGGGCCGGGTGGTGGATTACGACCCACTCCCTCTCATAGAGAGGAGTTCTGTGCCCCAGCAGAGGGAATATTATAGGCTAATAATACCGTGTATGTTGATGATTTTATTTCTTCTGTTACTGTTATTTACAAAGCATGTAAAAGTATATGAATTAGTTTGGGCCAAAAAAGAATAAACAACCAATTTCAACAAAAAACACAACAAAAATAAAATGTTATTTTTGGAAGTCGGATGTTCTTTTATTAACGGTTAATGATAGAGTACAAAATATTATCCGACTGTAACCTCCTTATTCATAAACGATGAGGAAAGTTAAATGATGTTTAAACGTCAGAAATCTTTATCATATAACTTTAATCATCGTTTATGAATAAGGGGGTAAAAGTTTACGAAAATATTCAGGTATGATGGACTGAAATTACACTTTATTCCACACAAAATAATCTACGATATAAAACGCAGATTGTTTTAAAATGCCGCCATATTTAATTTGCTGACAAAATAAATATTCATCTTAAAATCTTTTTGAGTTCTCAGTATATTCCACAATAGCTTTCCTATAAATTATCACCATAAACAAATACCTGAAAACAAAGACTAATTTCCACAACCATTACTTTCCAACAGCTAACTTTCACACACCATTAAACAACAAAAACATCAATGTATTGTCACTGACTGTCATTCAAACGTCAACACCTCTAATGTCAGAATGACTTTGACAGTTTAGTTGCACGAACACTAATTTGTCAGTAAGTTATACCTAATTATTGCCGAGTGGTTGCCGACTCGTTTCTCGGCGATTTGTTCAACATAAAACATACACGAACATCCAGGGATATAAATATGTCTGTGGTGTCATTCGTTCGGATGTTAAGAGGTGCGACTAAATTTAGAATTTTAATGTTGCTAGGTGAGAAATAGGTTTTAGTAGATGTTAGTTTATTTTAGAGGTAAGAAATACTTTTGCAATTATTTATGTAGGTATTAATGGTTTTTTAAGTACTAAACATAGGTACCTATGGTCTCTTGTTTTCGATCGTTTTAAAAGCGAAGCGCTTACTACAGGATTTTAGTTTTACTTGAATTGTCGAATACTTTGGAAATTCCCCGTTTTTGACATATCTTGTGGAGCAAGTAAAAAACCATGGAAAAAAGTATTAAATTAGGTATTTATGCAGCTTTCCAACTGCACCCTAATGACCAAACACATTATCAATCACAACCTGAATAATTTTGATGGATGATGCTGAACCAATGCTTCATATGTTCAAAGAAATTATTTGCTCAACAACGTAAATAACGCAATGAATGTTGTTCAACTGTCAAAATTAAAGCCCTTGCTAATGTAACTGTGTTACGCAATTACTCTGCTGTCTCTAACTTTTCTTTTGTGACCTTAAACTGTGTCCTATTGCTTGGCAAAGGGAGAATCATTATCCTTCCAAGACCAGTTATCTGTTCTGTAGTTACTGGTCTCTCCTGCGAATTGGTCTGTAAGAAATTAAATATACCTGTAAAATTTAAAACGAATTGCAGTATAAGCAACGAACAATAGAAGAACACGACATGCACAATTCGATTTGACAAAAAATATCAACAATTTATTTGTTTCTGTGTTTACAATACTGGCAACACTATATTTTCATCGCGGCGGCAAGACAGCAACGAGCAGTGTCACACACACAGATATGATTTATAGCCAGACAACACCAGAAATAAATATACTGAGTAAGGTACTGCACACAGTGTGAAGCTAAGCGATAGTTGAGTGAATAGTTGGACGATGTATGGTTGTGAAATTCAAACTCAAAGCAATTATTTCAATTTAACCTTTTACAGGCACTTTAGAATTGTCAGAGTCGGTCAATTAGTCAAAAAGTTGAAGCATTTATAATCGTAGATCTCTATGGAGAAGAACGGGCAAGAAACTCCACGGACTCAAGACATTACAAAATACTAGGTACATTACTCTTGTTGCTTGTGCATGGGCATTGGTGCAGCATGTGATGTCTGTAAGTAGGGGGTAGTAAGAGCAGCTTGCGGCTACGAAATAACAGCTATACGGTTCGATCAATCAGGTTAAGCTGCGCTTGCCGCGGTTGGTCCCTGGGTGGGGGCCATCTTTACATACCAAGAGCATTCCGTTGGTCCCGGCTGTAGTTCTTGGATCTTTAACTATCGTTACGGGTTGTCAGAAGCCCGAAAGTCTGACAACCAGTCTTACCAAAAGATGTCGTGTTGCCCAATGACTGGGTTGAGGAAGTGAGATAGGCAGTCGCTCCATGTAAAATATTCAGCTGCATTCGGTTAGATCGGAAGCCCACCCAAACGATGATGAATGTAGGGAGTAATCTTCAAAACTACTTAAACTTGTAAATATATATTTTCTGTTAAAATGCAGCCGAAGTCACGGGCAGTAGCCAGTGGTTTTTTTAGAAGGTGTTTTAACAACCAGAGTAACAGTTAATAAAATATCCATCTTATCTCACTTCCTTTCATCTTTATCAAAGCATAGCCAACTAATAGCGTTTCATATCTCATATCTTTTATTGGACAATTTCCTTAACATAAAAAAATGTTTTATATCAATAAAATTTAATATGTCAGGCCACACACCGCGGTTGGAGACTTTAAAAATAAAATTCGTCCATTTTTGTTGGCGCCTCGATTAAAAGTGGCTAAATGGGTTACAATTGAATATGATATGGTTTTTTGAGATCTGCCATACTTGATCTATTTAAAACGGGAATTATAAATAGTCGTGTTGATCAATGAAATGAGGGGTTTGTGGCTAAAGTTATAAAATCTGCACGGGTCGAATGATCAGGTTAAGCTACGCTTGCCGCGGTTTGTTTGTAGATGGGTGACCATCTTCACATACCAAGACCCCTGTGTGCCTCGGAAAGCGCGGTAAGGCGTTGGTCCCGGCTGAGCTTCGCGGGTCTTTGACAGTTATTACGGGTCGTCAGAAGCCCGAAAGTATGATAACCAGTCCTACCAATCTGAACTCCACAACCCAGTTACTGGGTAATACGATACCCCTTGGTAAGACTGGTTGTCCGACATTCGAGCTTCTGACTGTGTATAACGACTGCCAAAGATCTATAAATGACAGCCGGGATCAACGTCTTAACATGCTTTCCCAGGTACGTAGGGGTATTGATATGTAAAGATGATCACCTATCCACGGACAAACCGCAGCAAACGTAGCTTACCCTGATCGATTGACCCGTGCGGCTAGTCACAAGCTCCTTCAAGTCTCATCCAAACTATCAGAGGGCAATTCTCGTAATTTTAAGAGCGTTCACAATCTGTGAAAAAAAACCTCGAGTTTCCGTTGACATTTGATTGTCGCCGAGGTGAAATTGCGACTAGATATTGAACGTTTTTGGCATTCCGGTCTTAAACCTGCAACCCAATATGTAAACCAGCTTCAAAATACAAGTGCCCACCCATTAAAACCTATTACTGCCATTACATCTTGTATTGTGTGCCACCAAATGCACGGCGTCAAAGTGGCCGCCATGATGAAAAAATTTGACAGATGTCAAAATAGCATTTTAATGTCTAAGATGGATGAGTATGATTGTTTAATGGTTTGAAGGTGTGAGCTACTGGTTGTTTTTTTTTTCTTTCTATTTTATAAAAGGAATATCTTAAGTAGTTATTTCGTGAGTCATTTGTTAAATATTTGTTTCGTTATTGGTGTTTTTGTTTGCAAGATGAGCGTTGTCATGTCTTCTAATTTAGATATTTTGCGATTGCCAAGGGAGCCGAGAGAGAAGAAGAATTAATTCAAGAGGGAGATTAAATGACCTCTCTTGTTAGGTATATGTATAATTTTCTAAATTTGTTTGGCCTAAAATTCAACAACGGGAATACCGTTCGCTGGCGCAGCTATTAGGTCCACACGTGTGCAGGTGACGGCAAGCGGTGCAAGACGGGAGGTGAGCCATTATCTGCAGAGAGACGCCGTGTGCACACCGGAGATCTGAGCCGTCCACTTGTGTACGAAGACTAGAAAGTCTTTTTAAGGTTCTCAGTTGGTTCAATGAAAAAAATCACGAGGCTTAAGTAGTTCTTCCCAAAAATCACACCTTCCGCTACAAATGCTAGAATGAACGGTCTTAGAGAAAATTGTTATTTGATAGTCAAATCTCGCTTGATTGATTCATAGCTTATTCTTTTAAGGTGACACTCTTGGTAGGCCTTAAATTATATACCTAAACCATTGGTGGATTCCTAAGTATACGCTAGCGCCACACCTTGTGACGTAATTATTTTCCAAAACTACAATAATTATGATCAAATCCATCTTCCCCAAAAGCCTAAAATCAACTTCCATCTGACCTCTGGCAACCCTAAAAAAACATCGCAAATTCAGTGTTGCCATCAAAATAAATACAACTGTCAATCTATCTGAAACACAATACCACGACACATATATTTTTTTGAAGACCACACTGAATAAGCTTTATACTAAATAAAATAAAAAGTTTGATGCTAAAAAAGTAAAGGCTATTAATTTTCATCAACTGGGCTGGCTATATCCATCATTTTGCTTTTAATTTAAGGCTAGACTGTATGTCTTAGGCTAGTGTGAAGAGCCAATATATCACGAGGTTGGGTTACAGGATAGGTACACCTGCAGGCGAAAGTGGTTTGTCTCCGGCGGGCGGATAGACTGTTGATGATGCTCGAGATTTTGACTAGTTCATGTCTTATTTTTTTGAGGTAACATGTAGGCAAGTTAATTAAAAAACCATTCTTAAGTTATAGGACCTGAACTCAAAGAAAGAACATTTAAAGAAAGGTTTTTTAACTCATAGACCAGCTTTTTCCAGCGGCTTCACCCGCGTGGAAGTCGAAAATTATCCCACGGAAACGTACAAACTGAAGATAAAAAGTATCCTATATGCTAATCCAGGTTTAACCGTTTTAGCGTGTTTGAGTTACAAACATCTAACCATCCAAACATGAAAACTTTGACATTTATAATATCAATAGGATAGTACGATTTAGTCTACCATCTTTACAAAGCTACGACATACTGAATTTGTTAAGGAATCACAGGTGAGTTTATGCTAAATTAATAAAAAAATATTGATTTACGATGCACTTTCTTACTGTTTTTCACTGACAGCTGTTATTTCATAGTGCTTCTTTTTTGCTTGGCTTGAAAGTTTTAGTAACAAGCCAACAATATATCCAAAAAGCTCTGTCACATCTACCTTTGAACTTCAAAAATCTATTCACAGTAGGTAAATCCTCCTCAAATCCTCTGCTATTCTGTGTGGTGACAATATGTCTCTCGCGTGTACAGTGTCCGATCACCAATGCTTCTAAAAATTAAGTCATCACTCACAACATTCTCGTGGGTTTATTTTTTTGTAAATGCCACACGGGATGGTGTTATGTGGCATAGATAGATTTATGAGGAATTAATGCCCACTTCTTCTGTTTCTAAATAATTTACACAGACACACAGATCTTTATTTCTTTTGCCTAAAAGTTTTTTACTGTACTGCTTGCGTTGGTCTAGTGTTCGGAATCGTTAGTGCTGTTGCATGAGAACCTGAGTACGATTCCCAGGTCAAGCTATTGGGTTTTAATAACTCGAATTTCTCAGTAGCAGCCTGGAGTCTGGATTTGTGCCCGGTTGATGGCATTAGGTTCACCCCTTATCATATGGGATTTAAACATAACAAAATGTGGGTGAACTATAAGTACACCTCTGCCCAACCCTCTCAGGAAACAAGGCGTGATGTTATGTCGGTCGGTAAAAGTGGTATTGTATTTTTCGCGATTGATTTGTGCGCAGAGAACTTAAACATAGCTAGCAAAATACTAGTGTACTACAGGAGCGAGGTGTCAATTTTTGTTAGAGAGAAGCCGAAGCTAAGCCGGTTTTTAACTTATTAACTTATCAATAAAGTGAAAATAATATCCTTCTAAAATTAAAATAGTAATAAAAAGAATTGAATACAATAAAGTTGAATAGCTGATAACCAAATAAAATGTGCAATATTCCTCTATCTCGTTGTCGCTGATGCATTTTTTCTATATGCATCTCTATCGTAACCCGTTATACAGCGGCTTGCTCTCGTCCATATTAAGCGGTGCCACATGACCTAAAGTGACATCATTACAGGGTCGCTGTTGTATGAATTTTTATTTCTCGATGATGACGTTTTTTTTTTGTTGTAATACGCAGCTAAAAATAGTAGCCACTATTGACGTGCCATTTTTCAAAAGCGGTAAAGATGCGAATCACCGAAGGGAAGCCGGTAGGAATCGTGTTATATGGTGCTTTCGCCACTGGTGTACTATGGATACCTCTCTGCGTAACTCTCCGGGGAAACGAGGCATGATGTTATACATGTTATGTCCCACTTCAGGGTAAAATTCTTTCTTCGGTAACATCTTCGGTCCATCTTGTTTTGTGGGTGGCTCAAAGTTCTGCTGTCATCATAATTTTTCTGCCCTTATCCTAAATTATTCGGGGTCCACACAATATGTATCAGTCGTCATCTCGGTAGTTGGCCCCTATCTAACCATATCATCATTCACACAGTCCATCCATCGTTTCTTTGGTCTATTCTTACTCTTAAAGCCATCGACGCTCCAACTGAAAATGTATCGCACGACATTCTCCGCACTCCTGGCTCCTGGCTGCTAAATACCTGTTTATCCATCGTGGTTCAAGTTACCGTGGCCTACTTGGGAAACCTTAAACAGACTTCGTACCCAAATGGGTCGCAGCCATGATAACCTCCATTAGTGGGGGTTCATGTCCGGTCAGACCTTTTTTTTTTTGGGTGGGAATCATCAAATAACTTTTCCCGCTCTGGGTGGAGCGGGAGGGCGTGTCGCGGTATCTCTTTCGAACAACCCGCACCCCTGGCAGGCATCGGCCCCGGTCAGACCTCAGGTGTGTGTGCGGCGTCCCTCCACAGACAATGACTCACCTCCCATCTTGCACGGCATGCCCTGTCACCTGCAAACGTGAGGACCAAATGGCTGCGTCAGCGAACGGTATTCGCGTTGCTGCCTTTTGATCCGAACTAATACAGATAACTATACATTTGCATAATTTTTTTTGTGTTATTTTTGCCATCGACAAGCTAACAAGATCAAGCGTCTGCCAATGTCCATTATGCTGATCTGCAATAGTTCTATTTAAGTAGAAATTCTTTTAAGTTACATTAGAAAAATAAATTATTGCATAACGCCATCCAAACTTCTTTAATAATCCTTATTTTGACAGCAAACTCTTCAATGGAGAAAAAACTTGTGTGCGAGAGAGATACAGCCATTCGCGAAACAGAGATGGCGCTACTTCACTCTTTGGGTGGCATAGTGACTCACGCGCAAGGGATTAAAATGACGTTTTTTTTTTGTTTTTAGAACCA